>JAEIFV010000062.1:0-745907 GCA_018904265.1 Lordiphosa collinella | reverse complement strand
TAAAATATAAAATATTCTTCCTTTGAATTTACTACGACACAAACTTTAAGTATCAGAAATTGCATCAGCTGGACAGTTGGAGTGGAAAAAAAAAACAATCGACTTATTCTCTTTAAATGATTTTACATTTTGATGTGTCATGAAAATTACTATGTCTAAAACTGTAACAATTTTATCAGCAGTCAAAATATCAAAATATCTTTTCATTATATTTGGGCTGAAGAACGCACAGCTTTTATTCACGGGACAGAAATGCCAAGTCAACTCGAGCAAGATTGGCCAAGAACAAACGGATTACTTTTTAGTTTTAATATATATTAATATCCATAGCTGGATCAGCTGTCGATCGATGCTTAAGCAATGGTTGGTCACGACCAAGCCAGGCAAAGAAGATTCAAAACAAAGCTGAAAAGGTCATAAAAGCTAATCGCACTTACCGCTTCCATTTCCACGCCGAAAGTACTTTCGCTTGAGGCACTGGATCGTAGCATGCGGGGATTTATGTTCACAAATGTTAGCTAGCCAATGATTCTAAACTTATTTTTTAAACCTTTTTGTTGTTGTTAGGCACTCTTTGATTTGTCTTTGTTTCGCTTTGAATATATGTTGCTGGTTTCACTCTGGAGATTTAAGTATAAACGATTGCATTTTTAATTAAGCGTGGATGATATTTTATGTAAAGTAACAAGATTAATTATGATAGCTAGATTGAACAGAAGGTTTCATTCCGCTTAACGTGAGCCTTCTGATCTTATATCCGAATATATTTGTAAATCTTCACATATAAAGGCCAACCGCTGCTGCGCAAAGCTGCCATTTTGTTTGATTTTTGTGCCCACCACTAAGTACTTTGCCTTTAGATATAGTAAACTAATTTGCTTAAATAACAACAGAAAAAATTGTATGTATTTATGTGAATTTTCCGCCATTTTTACTACTGTTGCTCGAGATGACAGTTCTGGGTAGATGTCTCATGATAGGTGCCACAAATTTAATAGCCTAAATCACTTTCATACATATGTAGGTATGAACATATATAAATATGTCAAATGTACGTAAGTCGTTTGGATCTCGCCATATTTGGAATTAACTGTCAGATTCATAAATATGACTAGATCCGCATAAGAGCCCAAATCTGACTACTATCATTCAAGAAGTTCTCCAATCCTACGACGTTCTCCAAGTCAGATTTATACTATTACTGTCGATAATGGAGCAAACATGGTTCAAGAGTACTTTTTATGACAACTGCAGAGCAGAAAAGGAATGCATCGATGAAGATTGTAATACCGAAGAAAGTTGCTAATGTGTCCGTTCATTTTTAACACTTAAGCTTGTTCTTTCTGATTTAAGAGCTAGAATAGATGAACAGCTCCTGGAAGATATGTTAATTAACTTAAACATTTTTTAAAAGTTGTTAATGTCATCTAATGGGTTTGATAATAACACTAACTTAAGTAACCAATATTATGTTCAAGCATATGGAGAGAAAGTTTTATACATTTTATTTTTCACGAATTAAGAAATCGAGAGTCAAACTTTTTTATGTTCATGCGTACCAAGGGTTCGAACCAGAACCTTGGGTACAGGGGCTCCCAGATCTTGCCCGCGAGCCGAACCTTACACTTTACAACGAGTTCTTGGAGAATTTCAGAGGTTTGCAGCCTTGGTACTTACACAGTACACCACAAAATTTTGATACCAACGATACACGCCATATTTGAAAGCTACTAGTAGAAGTAGAAAATCCCAGGCTGGGTTTGGTTTGAATGGCTAAAATTTTTTTGTTAATGACTCCAGAAGTTTTCTAGAAAAATGGACTTTTCTGAAGAAGTCAGGTCTAAATCTCAAACACTATTTATAAATTTACTTTACTGTCTTCAGCTATTTTGTAGCTCTTAACCAGGCCTACAAAACACTTCTTTCGACCAGCTCAAAAAAATAACGTCTTCATGCTCAAAATCACGAAAATATTATATTTTTTAATTTATGTTTCTGTTATAACACACAAAAGAACGACTTATTCGCTGGTTTTCCTTAACGAAAAAATAGTCCTCGTCAAAGTCCACCGAGTCTTCTCAGTCTCTTTCAGGAGAGTTCAGTATTTGCCAAGAGCGCGGGAGGAGCAAAGTATGGGAAATGTTTGAAAATGTTGAAATGTTTATTGATAGTTAAAGCAATAAGGTCGGCAACTTTGTTGGCTGCAGAAAGTGCTGCTGTATTTATAAGTTTAATAAAAGCACATCCGCCTGCAAATTAATTATTACAATTTTTGGATAAAGAACGGGATATTACCATAGAGAATTACAAAATCAACATGAGGAAGTTTATAGCACATAAGGATCCATCAAGTAGCAGTGTGATCAATCCCACAACTGGTAATGGTGCGTTTGCCGATTTCGTAAGATCTTTTTCTCACGAATCTGAAGACGACATATTAAATCGAGAGAAGAAGGCATATACAAGCAATGTAAGCAGATATAGCGAAGAACTTAATGCCTTTAAATTTTGGAAAACAAATAAAGACCAGTTTCCACTCATGTAAATATAAAGCAAGCTGCAAAATATTGTCTATTCCTGCAATCAGTGCTTCATTAGAAAGGGCATTTTTGTCAAGATGGAAACCTCATATCAGAAAAAATGTCTGGTTTAACGTCCAAAGATGATACGATAAAAAAAAATGTTTTGAAATGATTGATAACTTAAAAAAATAATAGTGCTTATTTAATTTTATTTGCGTGCGTTTTTTGAAGTATAATTTGGTAACGGTGTATTGGTCGCCTTTTTTGAACCCAGACGGATGACGCCTTTTGAGGCGTCTCCATATCTTCTTTACCGCCCATCTGTTGGCGAGACTATTTGTACGGGCCAGCAAAAGGTCTCTATATCTAATGGTAGAATGCCAAGGTTTTGAAAGTTGGGAGAGCTAAGCATATACCAGGGAAGTCAGGAAGGCTGTATCAATAGCATAAGAGGATATTAGTGTGTTTTGGGGGTCTGGGGCCAGCAAGACTGCGATGTGCAGTTTGTACATAGCTGGGACAATTACACTTCCTTGGGGACATATATTCAATCTCTCGTACCTCAGCTCGACCATGAAGCAGCGTTCTTCAAGGGAGGAGCGGTGTATAGCCATCTGCGCAGTTGGGGCATTTGGTAACATATTTTTTTAGGGTTGACCTAATTTTTTACTTGATCTGATCTAATGAACCGCTGGAGCTTGATCTGTTTGGAGCTTGATCTACTTGGAGCTTGATCTGTTTGGAGTCATTATAAATTTGAGCTGACTAGCTCGAATCATAATAATTTCCGACTTGATTTACTTGAACCTTTTTTTAAAACATGAATCAAAGGGCACTTTGACTCCACAAACTACAAGTATGTAAATGTCGGAGCATATCGTGTGCAACATGTTTCACATAAAGGCCACGTGAGTGTCAGCCACACCCACACCTTTTTTTCTTTATAACAAAACGCATTGTATAAGGAGGTTTTAGTATGACCTTAAAATCATTGGCCCCGTACACAAAACTATTCTATTAATTCCTGAGAATCTGCAAAATTCAGATTCTTTTTACTATGTTTTTTGATATTTACCTTGTTCTTTATATACTTAGGTAGGAAAATTGATAACCTTTCCAATCACTGAGGGTATTCGACAGCCCATAACTTTCATTTCAACTTTAAGCCTTTGCTATTTTTCTTCTTTTTCTTTGTGTTGTTTTCAATTCCATTTGCTGTTTCGAGTCCCGGTCACTTGGTTTGGTTTTTGTTCTCCACTTTGTGGCTTGTTGTTTTTCCCCCCCCCACCCTGCCAATCCCCTTTCATGTATGACTTTTGTGTCCTGCAATGTGACTTTCCTGCTTGACCATTGCTTAATGCTGCATAGTTGTTTTGGTTGCTGTACATTGGCAAAGCCGAACCAAATTCCATTTTTAATCATATTTCTCGTGCGCAAATCATCATAACCAACTGTGGCTGACTTTGCTGACAAATTTGCATATTTGATTAATATATTTAACATTTTGGAACCAATTTATATTCATGAATTTGTGCGAAATTGGCCAGCGTGTGTGTGTGTGTGTGTGTGCAATGATGTCTGTGGGGTTCATAAATAATTATGGGCTCATGAAAAGTTTTTAATTTATTTAGAGTAGAGTTATTATTTTGGACTACAATCTAAACTTAAAAGACTTTAAATGATTTGTTGGGGTTTTGCTTTGATCTTTCACCGGTTTATCTTTGACGGCCAAGCCAAGCCTAGCTTCCAGGCTTATACCATTTCTTTAGCTAATGAATTTCTATATTTCCTTTAAAAAAGTTCTATGTAAGCGCCTTATCCAGTGGCTGTCAAACTGCTTGCTAGGCTAGGCAATTTATCAGTTTTTACAGACTCTCTCTGCCCAAACTTGGCGTCATGCTCTGGTTGATGAGCTGAAGCAGCAATTAAAGCCCGGCCAAAACAATGAAAAAAGAAACTGGAAACTGTCAGGGGATAAATGAAGCGCAACTTTTTCGATAATTGCTGATAATTTTTTGTGTGGTTACAAAAAAAAGCAAAGAAAAAACCAGATAACATAAAACAAGTTTTGCACAAATTCTTCTGTCTGTCAAATGTGCAACAGCTGGGGGCAAAGTTAAACAAATAATAAAGTTTTTAATTATAAGCAATGAAGGCAAGGAAAAAGTTTATAAGACAAGAACCCGAACTCGCACTCTCTTTGGCTGCCATGTGCGTGCCAGGCAAGGATCCCCCTCCGGCCAGTGCGTGGAAACAAACTTTCGTCTTAGCGTGTGAGGAAATGGAAGTCAATGAAATTAGTGCCGGCAGGCAGTGCAAGTGGTAGGAAGGAAGAGCAGGCCAAACGGAAGTGTTAGTGTCGTTCCTGCTTTGACATTTGCATGCTCGCCCGCACAAAAGTATGCAATAAAAAGTTCTGTGTGTGTGTGGGAAAACTTATTGGTTTGGCTTTTGCCAACTTCCTGACGACGTCTGACTCTTTGCCCTGATAATCCACCAGCGGAAACTCAAATAATTTGCGAAACAGCTTAAGGATTTTACTATCCACTTCCTTTACTCTCTACTACATCCCTCACCCAGGCATCCCATTTCTTCTTCCATTTGGTCATGGCCATGGCCTTCTCCTCATCCCTAACCCCGCTATACTTGATTGAGTTTTTGGCGATACGCTTCAAAAACTTAAGATCCGCATTCATGGGTGCTATGCCCAAAAAGGCCATGTAGAAATCATGCGACATGGGCGAAGATCTCCACAGTGAGGCATTTCCCGAAGCGATCACCAATGGTATATTCTCCGCTATCAGCGTGGCCGCCGGATGATTACGATAGTCGCTGCCCAATTGCAACACCTGATTGGACACCGGACACACTTCAATGGCTATGTTCATGACTTTGGCCAGTTTCATGATCAGCGGATGTTTGGTCAGGGCATAACCATGTGCTATGCGCTTAGTGCCCAGCATGACGGCATCAATTAGATTCTCATCCACGTGAGAGCCGTACCAATTCGTTTGTCCCGCATGAAAGTAGAAATTGATGTGTGGCGGCAGTTTGATAAATTGCTCCACAAACTTGCTCAAAGGATGGCCAATATCCTCCTGGCCCACCAAATCGAAGCCAACTAGAAAGCCGGGGAATTCTTTCTGAAATGAGATAAGAAAAGTGGTTGATACACTCATACACTATATCTGGGTGTGTTGGTAATGTGAAGCTTCTACAGAGAATAGTTTGCTGTGATGCTTCTCTTGCTGTAAAATGCTAGTGCATCGGAAAGATGAACTGAAGGCTGAGCAAGATATTTTATCACTTCAGCAAGCCGAAGCAAACAAACATGCTTGGTTGATTACTCAAGACTGAGCTTACAACTGAATTTTAGAGACCAATCCAGTGCTTGTTGTGCATAGTTGCATGCACGGTATGTGAATATTGGTCAAGATCAGCCTTAAGTTCTGCCGTCAGTTCATCTTTCAGCCGCATGAGTGCGCGCACCCTTAGACGGTTAAGCTAATACTTAGTGCTGAAACCGCATGTCTGAATGGCTACTTATACTTTATTATGCGGTTTTTGAGGTGAGCTGAACTGTGCTCATTTCCTGACCATTCGGAACATTTGTTATCAAAAATTTGTTCATATTTTTATCTTCTGTAGTTATACTCTTAAGTGAGATCCCGCGGGTTTCAATCCCGTCTATAAGTTTATTTTCTCTATTTGTCGACAGCAACAAAGAAGAGATACTTAGGAAAGAAAAATGTGACCTAGAAAGTCAGAGGCAAAACACTTCGTCTTTACCGTTAAAAAAGTAATGCTTTTGAAAAACAGATGCATTTGTCTTTACTCTAAAAACAAGTAAATTTTCTAATTCTGCTCAATGAGTTTTTAGTAATTGATTGATTTAAGTAATAACTAATGGAAACAAATTTTTTGTTAAATGTCTCGCGAAATTGGCTCCTGACAAACCAAAATAACGTATTTGAGACCTCAGAGCATTGTAAAAATATGGTTCCGTTGAAAAATATAGAAAATTTTAAGGAAAACAACAAAACTAAAAAACAAAAAAAAAATGTTAGAGTCGTAAATAATTTTAAAACTTTCAATGCCTGAATAGGATTCGAACCCAGTTCGACTCATTATTTACATGATTAAACACGGCAAATGTCTGCCATTCTCCCACCGGTCAATTAATCAGCATTCTTTTCAGCGGCATTTGTGACTCCACCGTCTGGACGCGAGACTGTTGTAAATCGGTGAGCGTTTAAGAAATGTCCGTCGTTTGTGTTAGAGGTTCTCATTTTAAAGTTCCCTTTTAGGTCCTGAGTTCGAAACCCATTAAGGGTAATTGCGAAAACTTTTTATTTATTGTATTACAAATAATAAGAAAAAAAAATTTTTTTTAAAAATTATCACAAAATAGACTTAAATTGGGGGTGAAAAGAGCGTGGTGACCACGTTTCCAGGTCTCCGGGTGCGTCTGGTTTGGTTGGTTAGGGGTGTGTGGGGTGGAACTTCAAACTTAATTTTCACTTTGTGAAACAAAATGGCGGCCATTCGCAAAAAAATTTGCGGATTTTTTGTGTTTCGTTACACTAAATTTTCATATTGGTCAGGGATAATTTCTCCGATCCGTTTTCGCTTTCGAGAAAATCGGTTGAGTTAACGGAGATATCCGGCCCACAAAAAAGGGTTTCCGAGAAAGGGGCTTTAAGTTTGCAGTTGCTTGGGAAAACTGAGCGACAGGTAATACTTTTTCGGACTAATTCGAGTATGCGAAAATCCTTCTCGGGATAGTTTTGATGCAAAAGAGAAACCATATCGAAAAAAAAAGTCGAAAAAGAAAGACCCGTTCTCGATACCGGTTGTCGGGTGGGATTTATATAAAAATCATTCTTTTCAAATGCACGAAAATTTGTGCACGTTTGCTCTGTCAGAGGATCTCCAACTTCATTTGGTGGAAGGCGACTTCTTGGACAATTTTAGGCGGTTCTTTAGCCTTGACTTGCAAAAATAGTAACATGAGAAAACGGCCTTAAGGGTAATATGGGAATATTGTGTCACTAGGAAACTCAACAAAGAGCGTCTAAGCGACACCCAATTTATGTTAAGGCAACTCTTCAGAGAACTCTGTTTCGTTGATATCTGAAATATCGCTTGACTCTTAAGCGACTTTCAAAGTACAGTTAATTGTTTGAAAGTTAATCAAGTGACTCAGTAGCTTAACTGTTAACTAGTTGGGCCAAAAATGGACGGACTACATTGCTCGAATTTGTAGTGTTTTCTGAGAGGTTGACCAGCTTTTCGACTTCTTAAAACTTTTAAATGCATCCTCTGGCGGCCAAGCGAAACATAAG
Organism: Lordiphosa collinella; assembly: GCA_018904265.1. Taxonomy (NCBI): domain Eukaryota; kingdom Metazoa; phylum Arthropoda; class Insecta; order Diptera; family Drosophilidae; genus Lordiphosa; species Lordiphosa collinella. Next base: position 738,040 of record JAEIFV010000062.1, on the reverse strand, counting down.
GTGTAGCTTGAATAGTAAAATTGAAGGCGACTTTAAGTGGGATTGGAACATTTAATTGATTTATAATTAACTCTTCAAAGAATTCTAAGCTTTTTATTGATTGATTACCTATTAGCGACTTTAAAGGCACAGTTAAATGTGTAGGAGCTTACCGAGTGACAGCTGAGCTTAAAATAATTACGCTCTAAGCAGCTGAGCGACTCATAAGCGACTTTCACGCCGAGATGAAAGATTAAATGCTACTTCTCAGTGGCTGAGCGACACTCGAGTGACAGCTAAGCGGCAAAGCTACTAAAGCGCTTTTTATTTGACACCTTGGAAAGAAGCCATAGGAGCACAATATTTTCTGAAAGCTACCTGACTGTATCCAAACTTTCATTATCTATTTTAAGATGGTTGTTGTTGTTTTCATCATTTTCCGCCTTGTCATTACACTTCGATACCTGGAAAATTCTGAAGAAAACTTCTTAAACTATTTTACTTACATTCAATTCGGTGCATGTCTTCACATACTCGCCCACCACTTCGGGTTCCACATCACGCCTTGGTGCATATATTAGCTTGGCTCCTATAAAATCGGGCTCCTCCTTCTTAAACCGTTCCACTGCATTGTGATACGATTGCACCGTTTCGCGTACGGGCAACTCGGTGCCATCCAGACAATACAATTGCGGTAATTTTGTACGCGTTTCAATATACTGCACTCCGTCCGCAAAGAACTCTTTCAGGGCATTATAATAATACTCTTCCCAGATGGGAGCATATCTGATAAGGCCATCGAGTACAGTGAATATGCCCTCAAAGTGTGCCCAGGCGTCAGCATTCGTCTTAAAAGTGGCATGCGTAAACATACTGAAACGCTTTCTCAGATATTTGCGTACATTCTCATCGCCACGAAAATCCCGCAGCTCTTCCATCGTCTGCCATTTGCCATTCTCTACATGGGTGTCCGAGGGTTGCTCTTTTGAAAAACGAAACTCCACCACATGACAACCTCCATTCGTTGTACAGGCCCACAGATTCTTCCGGTAAGTCAACTCAATTAGGTAGTCAGTACTGCACATGGAAGTGTCATGAGTCTTGAGCGCCCCCGCTTTGGGCATTTTGGTGAGTATGTGAAACAATTTGCATTCCTTTATCTTGTCCAGCACCTGGAAAATGTGATAGCCAGGTGTGAATTTAGTGGGATCCATGATGCCCTTGGTATACTCGTTTTTCTTTTCGCACATAATCACTTCATTGGCGAGTTTTTCCTCCTGTGTTAACTGTATGTCATTGCCCAGAATTTTAAAGCGCTCAAAAGAGTTGATAATGTTACGCAATTTTATGTAGTCTTCGGCTTTACATTTGCGTATATTCGTTATACCAATGAGATGGGCCAAAAATTCAGGGGTTGCTTGCAGTCCGAAATAACGTGTAGCTTGTTTTGCCTTCAGGATGAGCCTAAGGCGTTGCCTCAAATGGGTTGCCATGAGTGAAAGGTTGGCCTTTAAGTTGGCCAGAAAACTGAAATTTTTTGGGGGTATACAATTTTGACAGTTAAATCTAAAAGTCGAATGTCTGTTGTGGGTTCAAATTTTGCCTTGCATTTTCTAAGACTGTTTCAGTTGTGAGATTTCATCATGGGTAAGCCTTCCCAGCAAACATTTTTAATCGACGAAGAGTTTGAAAAGACTCGCCAAGATATCGTATTCTCATCGTCTGTTGGGAGAAAGTGATCCACTTTGGATACACTTCCAGAAGAGTCGCAAAAGAGTCTTCTTGAAGAAGTGTCAACGATTTCGCAATTACTTTGTTGCGTTATGGAGTAAAGCGGCCGCCAAAGAACCGGGTGGGGCGGCGCAGGTTGTCCTTTTTAGGGGGAGTGGGGAGGAGAGTAGTGGGAGGAATGGTAGAAAGGGGGGCAGGGCAATACTTTGTCTGGGCGAGCCAACCTGTTTGGGACTAAGACAATATTTCCTGCAAGGCTGCAAACCGGCCCGGAACCGAACCCCTCAGAACCGGTTCAGTTCTGGTTTATCTGTGAACCAGATACCTCATTCTTTTGACACCTCGAACCTAAGCCCGAAGTGTAAGGTTCGGTTCAGCAAATGAAGTAATTTTTTCAAGACTTTTTCATTCAGAGTTTATTAAAAGAGAAGCAAACGAAGTTGAATATATATTCATCTGGTCATCCAATTTATAAACCTTATTAGAATCTTGAGGACTCACAATTACTTACTACAAGGTGGGCCAAAAGAAGTCACCGGGGCCAAAAGAAGTCACCCTATTGGAAGAAGCTCTTATTTTTACAAATAGCCGCAAAAGTCAGAGCTGTTTTTACATTTGTGGACTAGACAGATGTAGAATATATATAATATTTTCCTCTTTATATTTTGGCGGCTATTTGTAAAAATAAGAGCATCTTCCAATAGGGTGACTTCTTTTGGCCCGGTGACTTTAGACGTCAACATCTAATGGAACATCTAATGAAAAGTTTTTTCTTTGAATAAACTTTACACCCGGTCTCTTCTCTGTTGTGGCGCCAGCTTTGTACGTAATTTGCCATGCAAATGCTTCTCAAGCTGCCGTTCGGAGTGGAGCGGTTGCGGACTCGGCGGTTAAACTTGAGCCTTTCTCTTGTGCGAAAATTAGAAGCGCACAAGCCAAAAGATTGAGACAGGCTCGGCCTTGGCCCTTTGGGGCTGGAGTATAGTGAAGTGGTATCTCCAAAAAATGCATCAGAGATTCCTCAGATGGCGCCACTGCCAGTTGCCAGGCTGGCATCCAATCAACGCCCACTCACCTATGTCGGAATCGACTACTGTGGGCCTCTCTTTGTCACAGTTGGACGACGACGAGACAAAAAATGGGGCAATTTTATAGCTGCCCTTAACTTATCTGCGATGAGCTACATAAAGTCAACTACAATGAAGTTGGGGCGTCGTTCTATAGTATCAAGTGGAGATTCAATCTACCCGCAGCTCCTGATATGGGGGAGCATAGGAGCGTTTTGTACGCGATCTACCCGACCATGAGATTTAGCAGCGAGGGCCGCATAAAGGGAGGTCGAGTTAATTCTTAACTCGAGGCTTTTTACATTCGTGTCTCTAGAAGACAAGGACGACGTGGCTATAACACCCAACCACCGTCTAATGGGATCACAAAGTGGTTACAAGTCCGTCTTCAACTCAATACACGCCGTGCGGCATACGTGGCATTCTGCACCACTGTTCGCTGATCAGTTTTAGCGACATTGGGTGCGGGAATATGTCCCGGATCTAGTTTGATGCGGGAAGTGGTTTACGAAGAGGCCACCAATTGCAGTCGGAGATGTCGTCTTGATAGTGAACGAAAACTGGCCGCGCAAAAGTTGGCCCAAAGGTATAGTCAAGCAAACGGTGTTGGCCAAAGACAAACAGGTGAACTGCCAGCCGTGTCGAAAGGAGCTGTGCTGGACTTCAAGCGGACAAGTTTACTGGGGGGAGAATGCTGCCGCTGAAATTAGACCCTGTTATCAGTCTCTCCCCTTTATGTCATATTTGTTTATCAAATCCAACATCGCCAGCTTAAGTGCTGGAAAGAAAACCGTTGCTTGTGATGTTTAAAACTCGCCTACGAGGTTAGCAACAGTCTGCCATGCGGACTTGAGTTTAGTTTGGTCGCAGATACCCAAGGCAACGATACTTTTTAAGCTGCGCCCTGAGCCCTGCGCCTGCATTTCTTCTATTCATAAGTTATCCCATAACCTGTACCAACTGAAGCTATAAATGGAATGAAGTTTAAACGTGTTTGTGACAATTAGTTCTTGTGGCCTGCTCTTAAATAGTCACACCTTTATTGATGTTCCCTGATTATGATTTTGTTATCCATTTGTACTGGATATTAAAATATTCTTTTAAGGTTAAATTGATCTTAGATTATCATCCAAGAAAAGGGGGGGGGGGGGGGGGGGCGGGGGGCGGGCAGGTCCGCGGGATTTATAAAGGGGGGGGGAGGAGCTGAAAATGTCAAAAGGATATGTGATTATATAAGGGGTAGGTTTGGTGGGAGTAAATTTAGGTTACTCTCAAAGAAAGGATATAAATTAATAATGGATCTGTTTTGTAATCTGTGTACGTTTATGAGATTTGTTTCTTCCCCGTCAAAAAGCATCACTTTTCAACACTTTGTCTCTTATCATCCCATCGTATGTACCAAGAAAAGCAACCCAACTTTAAAATTCTTTGTACTTCATCATTTCACTTGTCAATCTGATACCATGCTCAGTGCTTACACAATGATGGCCAAGGGCCGCACTCTCTGATTTATCTAACAAACTGAAAGTAAGTGTGTGAGGGTGTGCCCCCACAAGGTTAAAGAATATACATTTTGCTTAAGTGTTTTTTCAGCAGCATTACGTTACTTACATATCGCTCCCATCTCCATGGCACACGTCTTTGTCGTATGTCCTCTCTGAGCTGAGCTGAACTGAACTCGGCTTGCCCCAAGGCCCATGAAACTTTTCAAGTGTTAACGAGTTTTGTTGCTCTCTCTTCCACATACACACACACACACACAATACCGACACATGTGTCGATTGCATACGTAGTGCACTTAACTCGAAAACTTGAACGACATTTAAGCATTTGCCGGGGGAATGGGGAGGGGGAAAAAAGAACCAAAGTGCGACAAGTGGCAAACTGATATTCTTCTGTTGTTTGCCTGAAAATGAAAATTTGATTTTGTGCAAAAGAAACAATTTGCATCTTAATTGTGTGCCACATGAGGCAAAGGAGACGAAGCAGATTTAGGATTCAGCACTTTTAATTACTTTTTTGCCGAAATGGGTTTAATATTGAGTGGGAATAACTTGATTCATGTTTTAAAGCCGCTTGCTTTGATTGCAAAAGAAGGCCACTCCCACGAAAATGTCAACTTGATGGTTAATTCTTGGTTGGCTGGGAAATCCAACGGATGCAACTAAAGCCTTTCATTCCTATTTCTATTTCTTTTCTCCCACTGAATTGTTGTTGGCACTGGAGTGCTCTCCTGTGCTGCCTGGTTTGCTTGGTGGGAGTAATTCCTAAAAGGGATTTGCATGCCGCTGAGATGTTTATCGTAAATTGTTGCCGTCGTTCTCGACGATGTTGTCGTCTGGCGGCGCACAAATGTCAACAGCACAAAGCTCTGACGTTTACATTGAAAGTCACTTTGGATGCCCACCCAGACGACAACGACGACGACGACGACTGCTGCAACCAGGATGGGCTAATGAAAAGCGCCAACAAAATGCAATGCATTTTTATTTAAATGCAAATGTTTAGCTAAGGACCACCACCCCCACCGCCCCCAACTACGTCCCCAGGTAAGTGTTTAATTGTAGGATCTGACATGGTGAAGAGAGAGAAAGAGCCAGAAGCTGAAAATTTGCCAAACATTTGTCCTTGTTTTTGTTTGTGCCAAAGTATGCCCTGGAGTGACATTTCGCACAAATGAAATGTATGGCTGAAAAGTTGTCTATTTTTGTGCCCAACAACAAATAATTTTATTATAAAAGTTGTTTTCATGTTGTTGGTTTTGTGGCTTTTTGTGGAGTAATAGATACGATGTGTGTGTGGAGTGGAGAGGCCCATTGAATTAGAAAGTTAAAGCAAGAAATATGTCACACCATCACAGAACTGAGTGGGATTCCCATTACAACACTTTAAAATGTTTATTCCAAGCTGTTTCAAATTCGTAAAGTGAAAGGAGACTTCCATTTTTTCAGTTAGAATCAACGAAAAAACATCAAATTTTGTGGCCTGAGTGTAAATTTGATTTGCCTACTACAAATATTTGACATTTATTGAAAATGCGTAAATTCTATTGACATAATTCAAATAGACCAAAAACGTGCCAAGCGATTTCAAAGCCTCAAATGCGTCAAAATGTAAATTGGCTACAAAGAAGGCAGAGAGGAACGTGCCTGACTTGGTGACAGAACAATTTGTGATAAAAGAAAAACAAAATATACCACACAATTGTCTGTAGTACAACCAGGACGACCATTGTGTGTTCACACAATGGAAAACAGATAAAAATGACAGCCGAAAGCTGAAAGTTCTAAACGCAAAGTGACCATGATTAGTCATTGTTTCAAAGTTATCTTTCTGTTTTTGTTACAAAATGCATTTAATGGACATTCATATACGAAATGTGCCACAACCTACATAATAAACCCATTTTCGAGCCAAAGGGTCAGCCGTTTATGAAACATGTTTTAGCATTTATGCATATTAAATTAGTTCAGTTTAGACAAATAAACGAAGAAAACAGTAAGAAAAGGGCTGCAACCCTTTTTTTATGACACACACACACACACACATATTCGGTTAATATTCGTGGGTTCCAAGCACCAAATAGTTGTTCAGGGCAACTTAAAAACGCATGTAGAAAACTTTTCAAGTGTGAATTGCTCTTCATTTTTGCTGCAGACACTTTTGTTGCCTACTTTTGTGCGCCAGCTGAGATGTGTGTGCGAGGAGAGAGAGAGTAACAAAAAGAAACATAAAATAAAATGGCAACGGCAGAAATGTTTTATAAAAATTTATATGAGCATAATTTGTAACTGCAAAAAAAAAAAAAAATGGAGAAGAAGCAGAAGAGGCTGCTGCGAGTGTGTGTGTGTGTGTGCAAAAGGACCTGGACCAGACAGACAAAAGAAAACTTGAAAATGGGTTGCAGATGAGCAAGCATTATATTGAAATGAACACATTCGCTGCGTGTTTGTGGGGGAAAAAGGAACTGAATTTGAATTGCTAGACATTTTTGAATGACCGAATCAGTTTTGCAAAAAACTGGCACAGAAATATAAAAGGGGAAAGAATTTTAATGTAGGTTTCGAAATGGCGTAGAAACTTTAATACGTTACGTAAACGGTATAAGAAAAAGATATGATGACTAGGCTGCAGTTTCTGGCCAAAAGCAATTAAACTATATATATAAAACCGCTCGGTATTAAGGACTGGCTCGGTCCAGTGGTAAGTGTACTAAACTAGCTACTAAAAGGTCTAGTATGGTGCTCTAGCATAGCCAAAGACTAAGAACATCAAGACGCGTTAAGGCCATACAAGTGAATATCTGAGACATTTGAAGAGATATTTGCAATGTGTATCTTTGATTTTACGTATGTGTGCTGTCTGGGTGCCAAGTTTGATCGGCTGACTTCGCGCACGCACAGTACTCTCATTTATAATCGTATTTCCACATTGCAAATTTCTACTTGCCATTCACTTTTATGGTCGATACGGGTGACAGAAATCCCACGGACAAGGCCCAATGATAACTTGAATAAATTTAAATAGCAGTGAAGAATAAAAAACTGACAAATTGTGCTTTCCATACTGATGGGACTAGTTCTACAAGTGGATTCATATGTTTTATAAACGAATATTGAGTGTATTTACAATTTGTTGCAAGATTTGGTATGCACGCAGGGTTGATAAGCTCACAGATTCAGTACTCTGTATTTTTCTGTGCTAGGTGTGCGAGAGCGGGTGCCGTTTGGTAGTACTCCCGAGCCTAAAAGTCCCTGAAGGTAAGGTTATATTTAGTGTTGTTTGGGTGGTATGCTGGGCTGGTAGGTTTGGTTACCGTTTTTTGTGGGCCTTTTGTCCGTGGCCGTTTTGTCATGTCACCGTCGATACGCATCTTGTGGTTCCCTGTCTTTGGTATAGCAAATTCTCTCCTGGCTAAAAATTGATTATCCTGCAAAATCACAGCAGAGTATGGAGAAATTGTGACTAATAGAAATCGATGAGCGACTTTCAAAGCAGGAATGCACACTGCTAACAGGTGCAAAAGGAGGTCGGAGGACAATTCCAGAAGGCTTTAACAACTAATTATAAAAGACCACATCAATCCGTGAACGCTAAGATTCAATTCGGCCTATGAGGAGTCTTTTTGAAAAGGGATAGAGCTACTTTTAGGGAATCGATTCCAATTTGTAAAGCTTACAAGGACTCGAAGTGTTTTTTTTTTTTGGTTTTTTGTTGGAACCTGAGGTAGACTCGAAAATTCTTCGAAAAGGTTAGGCAATTAACCGAAGGTTTTAAGCCCGGAGTCACACTTTGCAAGAAAGAGCACGGAAATCTGTTCACAGATCCGCAAGTGGCCCTGATCGAATGTTCCTCCAACCTGCTGGGAGGTGATGACGAACACCTCAGAAAAAGTAGCGATGCAACCAATCGCTGATAGACCCACCATACCATAATGAAGTCTGGTTAGCGATGAAAAGGCTAAAAAATAGCAAATCAGCTGGAGCTGATGAGCTGCCCGCAGAATTGCTCAAGGATGGCGGCAAGGAATTGGTAAGGTCCATGCATCAACTTCTGTCATGCGTCCTATGGGATCGAACCTTATCAATGAAGCTTTGTAAAATGGCTTGACACAGCCCCACAGGGACAAAGCCGTGCTCCTCTCAATCTCTTGGCTTGTGCCCTTCTACTTTTCGCACAAGAGAAAGGGACCTACAGTACATCCGAACGGCAGTTTGAGATGCTTTTGAATGGCTAATTATTACAAAGCTCGCGACATCAACCAGCTTACCAAGTCCCTCTATGCTAGAGTAGACAAACTTTCCTGGCTGCTAAACAGCAGAAATAAGATATCACTGAAGAACAAAGTCCATATGTACAAGGCCATAATTGCTCCTGCCTGGAAATATGGGCTCCAAATTTATGGCATAGCAGCAAAATCCCATCTAAACAAGGTGCGTGTCTTGTAGGCGAAAATACTACTTAAAATATCTGGAGCGCCTTGGAATATGCGGAGAATAGAAGAAGAATTAAATGTCCCGAAAATAGGTGATACTATTAATAAACAGGCAGCTGACTATTTTGACCGACTAAGGGGTCATCCGAACAGACTTGCCAGACGATTGTTGAGAAGACGAAGGAGGAGAGGCGTTATTATAGAAGACGCCTAAAGAGGTTACAAATTTATGACCTCCCAACGGGTCGTATCCAATGAATTGTGAATAATTTGTATCCTACTGATGATCATATTTAGTGAACATTCTTACACAGAACTCAAAATTTCTTATTCCAGTTTTTAAACTCAGTGCTACACTTATTCTTTTAATAAATAATTTTACTCACTCTCTTGTAATACCAACCTGAACAACGCTTATCACAACTTATTATTATACTTAAAGTAAGTTTTATGGTTTATGTATGTTACAATTCAATGTAAGTTGCTCCTCAGTAACAATCAAACAGAAAATAAAAAAAAAAGTCGCGCCAACTTTTCATTAGATGTTCCGAAGTGGGATCGAACCCACGACCTATTGCAAAGCTGTCGCGTACACTAGCCGCTGAGCCACACCCGGGCCCTGTTTTAGACCTGGTAAATCTAACACAGACCAGATATTCACACTACGACAAATCCTGGATAAGACCCATTAGCCAGAGATCGACACCAATCACCTTTTTGTGGACTATAAAGCCGCCTTTGACACGCCGATAAAGTCAAAGTTTTTTGAAGAGCTGTCTACTTTTGATATACCAGCAAAGTACGTTCGACTTTGCATGATGACGCTGAGAAGTACAAAAAACTCCGACAAAATTGGAAAGAACCTCTCCGAGCCTTTCGACACGAAAAGAGTTTTTTGGCAGAGTGACACCTTACTGTGTAACTTCTGAAATCTGTTGGAGTATATACTGCTATCAGAACGGGCAACATCTTTTTCAAAGATATAATGCTACTTGCATATGCCGATCATATTGATATTATCGGCAGAAGTGAAGCTGTGGTAAGCGAGACGTTCTCAGAGATAGAGAAGCAGTTAAAACTCATGGGCTAAGCGGTAAATAAGGATAAGGCGAAGTTCCTACTATCAACGCGCTGTGAGTCCAAGCGTCTTGGACAATCTATGGCAATGGGAGAATACAACTCCAAGGTTATTAAAGACAACAGCATCAGTCTGAAAATTCGAAAAGAATCACTATTGCCAACAGATGTTATTACGGGCTCAGTGGGGAGCTCAAGGGTCGCAGAAGCATGGACAATAACAGGAGCGAATGAGGCGGCAATTGGCTTGTTTGAGAGAAAAGTTCTTCGGAAGATTAATGGACCTCTAAAAGTTGGCGACGAATTTCGTATCCAAGTGAATCACGAAATGTATGAGCTCCATGGGGGCAATAAGCTTGTCAAGCGCTTAAAACAACAGCGGCTGCGCCTCATAGGACAAGTTACTCTAATGAATTAAGAAGTGCCCCAACGGAAGGCGGCCAAGAGGGGACGACCCAAGCTGAGTTGGGGAGACCAGTTGGAGAATAATTCTTCAAAGCTGAATGTGACCCACTGGTGGCCACTCGCTCAAGACAGAAGTGAGTGGCGAAACGGTTGTGATTCTACTATCAAGTCAAAGATGCAGAAGGATCTTTAAAGATGATCTAATGGTTTATAGGAATTCAATATCCAAAGTGTGCGATAAGTCACATTACGACTGAAATCATAATATTTCATAATCGGGGGTGTCCTGGAAATCTCTAGAGATTTTGTCTTCGGTTGGTTTGCAAATCTCTCGAAAAATCCGTCGGTGTCCCAGAACTTCAAGAGATTTCATTTTCTTAGTGGGAAAGAGAATTGGTCCAATTGGGCACATAATAATTGTCCATCTCACAAAACAGGTTGCATCACACAAAAAAATTTCCCTTATAAATTTCCCTTATTAGTTTTGAATTAAAATGATGTTAAACGGAAATCTGTTAGCTGTGGCATAAGTGTTACGATTCATACTAATTTTATAACTTAAATTAAAGTCGCATTACCCAAAATTAAAACGAAAAATTTAAAATTATTTTCGCGCCAATCATAAAGCAACATTTTCCATCCCTTGGGGCTGGTTGGTTGTTGACAAATTTCCCATGCGGCGCTACTGGGGAGGTAGATGGCGCCACTGGTACGACGGTTTTGGCCGATATGGCAGCCTTTGCGGTTGGTTTTGCGAAAAATTATTAAAAAGCAAATTTCAATATTAAATCAAATAAATCATGTTATTTATTTGATGCAGCCTATCCAGTAAACTAATGTAGACAAAAAGTTTTGCTTTTCAAAATAGTTTTAGCGGTGAATTTAGCAAAATCTCTAACCAAATCACTGGAGATTTGAAACCAACCGAAAGAGATTTCTAGGACACCGAGAATTGGTTTTGGGTTGAAATTTGGTTGGAAGAGATTTCTGGGACTCCGCCGAATACCGTGAAACCGTGATTCAGTTAGCTTCAAAAGCCATTTAAAGAACCGAACTGGCGGTTCAGAAACTGTTTGAACCACTAAACTGAAACATTACTTATTTTCAAGTGGCTTGCATCCCTGATTAAGTCCCGATTTCTCAATAGTTCCGGTTAGCCAACCGCCGCTCACATTTGATACCCATTTCATACGATGCCGAAATCACAAGTTTAGTTCTCTAGGTATAATTTTGATGGAGAACACAGAAAAATAAAGCGTTTCAATCAAAGTTTCCCCTTTGGTACATTGTAAATTTTACGACAAGTGAAAAGGTTATCTTTTTTTTCCACCAACGCTCTAGTTTGATGATATCAACAAATAGTTTGCATGCAAGAAAAGAAGCTTACAGTTTCCCCTCTCACTCTGCTTGAATAGCTCTTCGCTCTTGCTCCGCGCACTTCAATCTCATTAAATCCCCGTTCAGCAGTTTGCCCCTGTTCTCCATGGCCTGCTTTACATTTAATGACTACATTTGAACTACCCATAGAGTTTACCCCCACTTCACATTGAAATCCATTCTCGACAACATGTTTACAGCACTTTATGGGCGATTTTTTTATATTTAAACAATTGTAGCAAGAGCAGCACCAGCAGCAGCAGCACGAGGAGCAGCAGGAGTGGGAGTAATAAAAAGAAATTATAAAATAATATTAACAATCTAGCAACAACTATAACCCAAGCTGGGCAGGCATTTAGTGCCGGACACGGCACCCGGACTCAACAAAGTGTGTAAAATATAAAAAAAAAAAAAAATACTGTTGCCATTTTACGTTTATGGTTATGTGGGTGCTGGGAGCCAAGACCAGGACTAAATGGCAAATAGCAACAAATGAAAGTTAAAGCCAGGCAGGGAGGGAGGGAGGGACTGAGGCGCACTGCACTGCTGCTTGCATTAAAAGTGCACGTGTAATTAAGGCCAGCAGCGACGCCCATCTAATTGGCCCAACTTTGTTGTTCATAACTAAATTTGTTTGCTTTTGCCACGCCTAAGGCTTTTATAGTAGATGGCTTACTAAACCCAGCGAGTTGCTGCAATCGCAGAAAGCTTTTAATCCAGGCTGGTCGTAGCAGGCTGTGGGTAAGTAATCTCTCTAGAATTTATGTATTCACAGCCTCACCTCATTCCTAAAACTTACACAAATCATTTCTCTCTTTCGGTTTCGCTTTCCAAAATTTTTAGTTTATCAAAATGTGCTCCACCAAAGTAATGAATCACACCCGGTCTTTCCTCAACTGCATGAGGCTCTTAACACAGCCACGCTTTAGTAGCACTTCCAGCCGACTGCCCTGTCCCAAGCTGAATCTACGATCAGAGCCCAAAGCCACTTGCCGTCAGCCAGAGAATTCGATACCCCCCTATTTCAAGAAACCCCGAATTTGTAAAACGGATGAAGAACTGGCCACTGAGCATCCACGCACCTTAGGCGTCTATCCCAGATGTACGCCCGCTTACCACTACAGGCCAGAGTGTGCCTTGCCCTGTGAGAGTCCCCAGCGCCTAGATAAACACTACTACAAGCCCAGCCGAAGTCTGGACCGCAAATATCGCAGATACTGGGTAAAGTGTATATGCAAGCGGCGTCCCAAGATGCAGTGTCAGATCACTCCACCGGAGATTAGTCGGCGGAAGCCTCTAAAAGCGCGTTGCGGTTTCGTCAGCATGGGCAAGTGTAAGTCCTTACTCGGCATGGAGTGCAAGCGACTGAAGGATGTCACCATTTCGGCCAGCAATAAATGCATGAAATATGCCCTCTGTGAGTGTCCTCAGGTGGCCAAGAAAACCAATTGCCGTCTGGCGCCCAAGCCCAGCAAATGTCAGCGTCGTCTTACACGCTATCCCAGCTTCTCCGAGTGTCTGCACGAGGAATTCAACCAGCTCAGGCCCAACGAGTGCAATTGCCATGCGGGCCAGTCCATGTGCGAAATGTGGCGCGACTCCAAAGAGCTGAGAAAGAATCAGTTTTAGGAATCATAGTAAGCTTTTCTTTCCCCGTTGCTTTAATTCTGCTCAAATTTCACAAACAACATTCTAAAATTTTCAGTCTTTTAGTCAACTTCTAATCGTTCGACCCCAAAATCAAAATTTCTATAAAAATGTCTCTCTTGCGGACTACCTCCAGCTGTCTGCTGAAATCTTCGAGCCTGAATATTCTGGTGCAATCGATGACCATGGCCACAGCCGCAGAGAAATTGCGCATGCGCGAACTGCGCCAGAAACAGGCCACCAAGTGGAAGATACCCTGCTACATGTCCATGCGTCGCACTGAGTACAAGTGTCGTGTCTATCCCAAACGTGGCTCCTACGAAGCCAAATGCGATGAAGATCCCGATGATCCTTGCAGCCATGAACCACTGCCAAATGATGTACTAAAATACAAGCCCAGCGATAAGAATGCCTTGATTTATCAGCGCACCTGGTCCGAATGTCGTCCAGTGCCGCGACCTCGCCTTATTTTCAAGAAGATTTATCCCATACGCGTGCGACGCAACCGCAAACAATTGAGTAATATGCCAAAGACCGCCTGTCCACCACCGAAAGAGACCGATTGTCCACCCACCTGCTGCAAGCTAACCTTGCCCGGCTGCAAGCCCGCACGAAAGGATACCAAATGTTTGGTAGAACGCAAGCATACCTGCTGCAGCAAGCGATTGACCAAATATCCTAGCTTCTCAGAGTGCCTCAAGCGTCAGTTGGGACCACCGAAGCGCGTTTGTGAATGCGAAGGCAAGCCGACGCTGTGTGATCTCTGGAACTATTGGAAACTGAAGGGGAAATTTTGAATACGTTTTCTGGAGCTAAAGGGACGAACGAGGTGAAATTTTCAAAAAGAACGGACGAAATTTATTTTTTTTAAGCTAGCCAAGAATAAAAATTGGATTTTCTTTTAAGTTTTTTTTTTTTTTTGTGGCTGCATGCGAAATTATCGCGACACGTCCAAATGATAACACTATTTAAGGATCGAGTTTCTGGTGTAGAATCAATTTAAGGCGCCGATTAAAAAAGGGCTTCGGGGAGTGTTTGTCCTTGGTTTTATTTTCAACATGACACGTCCAAGTGTCAGTTCTGTCAGGTGATTCTGTATGAATGACAAATTGCATATGGGACGATTGGACCATCTCTAAGAACTATTTCAAAGTGGTTCAAAAGATTCCAGGCGGGACATTTTTCTGTAGAGGACGAGCCGCGAGAAGGTCGACCAAAATCTTAGAGCGACGATATAAACGAAGCCAGAGTTAAAGCTAAGGTAGACGAAGACCCTCGATCAACACCGGAAATGTTTGCTAATGAACTGGGCCTAAGTGCCATGGCCATATTTCTAATATTGCATCATGATCTGCTGTTCACGCATTTTAAATACCGCCCATAAAGAGGATCGAGTGAACTTTAAATTCCTAATAAATTCGAAAATGGGCAGTCTAACAACTTTAATAAAGTCTTTACAGGTGACGAAGCTTGGTTCTATACTATAAGTACGATCCGGAATAGAAACAGCAGTCCATGATATGGAGCCCAACTGGAGCAAACCCACCCACAAATGCTAAGCAACAAAAGTCAGCAACAGAAGAGATGATACCAGTTTGCTTCACCAGATCAAAAATTGTAGCTGCTGTTTCCCTGGAAAAGGGTCAGACCGTAACTGCTAAATGGTATACCGAAGACTGCTTGCCCAAAGTTTTCAAAAACCCGATAGGAAGAGGAACTGTTTTTTTACATCATGATAGGTCGCTTACACCAACGCGGAGATAAATGCTGAACTTGAAAAGCTTGAAAAGCGAGATTTTTTTTAGAATATTTTGACAAGTGGATCTATACGCTTAAGAATTGCATTGAAATCAATGGCACACGGACAGGACAGAGGGACAGGGCTAAATTAACTCAGCTCGTCGTGCTAATCAAAAATAAATGTGAGGTGGTCACACTCAAAAGAGCTGCCAACCTATCTTAGTTGGTGTGGCAGCGGCAGCGCGAAAGCAGTCAGTCGTTGACTGTCTCTTGAAGTGTCAAGTCGTTTTTTGCTGGCACTCGAATTCGTCGGTTGTGTCTAAAACTCGTCCGTCTCAGTTGCAGTCTGAAAGCGTCGAGTCTATAGAATTCGTTCTTAATTAAGTTAATTTAACAATCATTCACTTGCTGTACATGAATCATAAGCATTGCTTTTATTTTAATAAATTTGGATCCATCCGATCACATAAATATACTTTTTGTGGTCGGAGATGCTTCCTTCAAAGCGTTACAAACATCCGGACAATTTTATAATACCCTAAGCAAGGGTATAAAAACGTTATTTCTCCATCAGTTTTAAAGATAGAAGGTTCGAACCTTTTGGACATATTTTGAAATCAGGATTATTTATCGATCCGCCAAAGGAATGCTAAAGATCGGATGAACGGTTGTCGAGTTATAAGGAAAACAAACAATTATGGGCAGCAACGGTCGCAACGGTGATGGGCAGCACTTCACAGGTATAGAATATGCTACAGTCGGGCTTGACCGACTTTCTTTCTTGTTTTTGACAAATATTTTCTCTACCGACCGTCAAAATAAAATCCACACATTGAGAGAGAGTGACAACGCTTCGTCGGACGTGTGGATTTTTCCACCACCCTGTTTGCTGTTCTCCGTACGCATCTTAAAACGGCTACCGTCAAACTTGTTGCGATCGGTCTTACAGTGTTTTTTATACCCTTGCAGAGGGTATTATAAAATTGCGGATGTTTGTAACGCATTGAAGGAAGCATCTCCGACCACATAAAGTATATAAGTACTTGATCAGCATGACGAGCTGAGTGCATTTTCTGTCCGTCCGTCTGTCTGTCTGTTTCTATGCTATCTCCTCCGTCAGTTTTAAAGCTATCCTCACCAAACCTTGCACGAAGTCTTTTGGTACAAATACGCTGCATATTTGTCGGAACCGGCCGGATCGGATGACTATAGCATATAGCTGTCATTCGAACGATCGGTTGAAAAACTAGTCTTAGTGAGAAAAACTTGTTTGTTTTTAATGGAAACGCCTCCAAAGTTCGTATTTCTTAGTTTACTATCCTTTCCCATGATTTCCCATGAAGTTTGGTCGAAGTCGGATGACTATAGCATATAGCTGCCATAGGAACGATCGGTCGAAAAACTAGTTCTTGTGAGAAAAACTGTTTTGTTTTTAATAAAATCGTCCCTTACGTTGTCATATATAAATCTTTTATATACTTTTTCATAATTCTACAAAGTTTTTTCAAAATCGGATGACTATAGCATATAGCTGCAGTATGAATGATCGGACGAAAAAGAAGTTCTAGTGAGAAAAACTTTTTGTTTTAAATGGGATCGCCTCCAAATTTCGTAATTAACAGTGTATTATGCTTTTCCATGGTTTCACCAAGTTTGGTCGAAATAAGACATCTATATAGTATAGATCCCATAGAAAAGTAAGGTCCAAAAAGTAGTCTTAGTTAGAAAAACTTTTTTGTTTTCAATGGAAGCTGCAAGGGTTTACAAAACTTCGGCCAAGCCAAAGTTAAGTTCCCCTATTTTTGTAAAATAATTTGGTAACCGTCAAAATCTTGGAGATAACTTTCGTTATCTTCGGAATGTGGAATCAGGGAACTTACAAAGTTTGGAATTTCGGTTACAAAGCGGTTCGGCTTATAACCGAATTCCAAATGAGATGGAGAGAGTGCTGCTGGCTACCGGCTCTCGTGCTTCTTCTCTCAGCTCAGAGAAATCTCTTGTCATTTAGCTGTTAGTTAGTTTCATTGAGTGTTTGACTCAACCTTCCCTGACCTACCAAACCCTTTCCTCTTAGCCAACTTTGGTTTAGACTTTTCCCTTGTTTGTTTTATTTCCAAGTTCAGAGACAGGTCGCAGCACTTAATTGCAAAGCGCTTTCAATGCAAGAGTGAGCTTCATTTGCTTTGCATTCAGTCCACTTCAGCTCGTGTCCTCGTAACGTCAGGACAACCAAAATAAAAATCTTCAAAAGGGGATGCACTTTTTTTGTGTTTGTTTTGCAAACAGTGCCAACTAAAGCAAAACACTAAAAAAAAAGAAATAAATGAAATAAGTAAAAGTCGCATTGTTCGCTGTCGACCGGGCCGTTTTCGCTTTTACGCCGATATTTTTTATGTGGCAGCTGCTGCATGCCCGAGTGTGCGTGGCCCATAAAATTGGGTCAATTGCTGTTAACAATTTGGCAGCGCAATCTTTTTCCCGTTTCGATTTCAAGGCAATCCCAGGCCCTCCCAATGCTCAATTCCCACTCAAAAAACAAAAACACACCAAAAAGCTGCTGCCGCACGTACGAGCAAACCTTTTGAAAAAAAAATCAGAGTGAAAACCAGGGGAAATTGCTGCTGCATTCTCAGGGGGCGGGCCTTCAACTGTGTTAAAGTGGGAATGGGCCTTGGCCAATTTGGCAGCATGCAGTCTAATTAATTAGTGCGCATTTTTTGTTTGTTTAATAAAAACTTTTAACCAACCGCTGGCCAAAGTCTTTGTTTCAGGGCAGCGGTTAAAAAAAAGAGCCACTGCATGCCCAGAATTGTTCGGTTTTCTTAGAGTCACGAATTATAACTTACCCTTTAAACTGTCCCAATCAGTTGGTAACCTGAAAGACGAAACCAATTCCTCATCTTTTGTTGACTGTTGCCATTCGGAGCTACATATTAAGTAACTACTCCCTCTCCCCCTCCCTCCCCTTAAAGCACAAAATGCACTTTGGCCAGTTCCCAACTGCTGTTGCCAGAGAGTTCTTCCAGCTCTTCCACCCCCCTCCAAGCGAATGCGAGACTTTGGAATGATTTCATTTACTTGCAATCAATGAAATTGCACTGATGCAATTTTGTTTTGGACCAACAAAAAAGGAAAATAAACAGGCCAACTGTGGAAAGTAACATTGGCAGTAGAAGCAACTGGAGTAGTGGGAGTGGCCCTGTCTGTCACGCGTGCAGGCTAATGTCTGGCGACAGCCAACGGCAGCGGGCGTCTGTACGCGGTTTGCTAACCAGGAATTTCTCATATCAAAGTTAGCACGTAGACATGGAGTTGCTGCAAAGTTCACGCTCTGCCATTGACTCGGATTGGAAGGGTCGACGCAGAGAGATTTGGGAAAAATGTCAGGGAAATGCTCGTAAAATGAGCAGAAAACGTAACCAGGGTAGGTGAGTTTGTACTAGTAGACCAAACGAGCCAGCCTTCAACTATCCTCCCTCCCGACCACCGAACAGTCAAACGCCGCCGCTGCCCTTGGAAGAGACGTTGGCCCACCGAACTAAGCGCAGCACAAGGAAAACGACCAACACTTTGGGTATACAGACGCCCGCTAATGATGAGGAATGGGAGGTGGCACTACGACCACCCACCGTGGTGGATACGGTGGTGCAAACGCCCAATACTGATGAGGATTGGGCACAGGCGACAGCGACACCAACTGAAACGGTTTCAAGTCAACCCAGGAAAAGGCGTAGTTCACCGATAGCGGGACCTTCTTTGGTTGCAGCGATGGGGCGTAGTTTACCGATAGAGAAACCTTTATTGGATGCAGTGGAGGGGCGTAGTTCACCTATAAAGGAACCTTCTTTGGATGCAGTGGTGGGGCGTAGTTCACCTATAAAGGAACCTTCTTTGGATTTCGTGGTGGGGCGTAGTTCACCGATAAAGGAACCTTCTTTGGATGCAGTGGTGGGGCGTAGTTCACCTATAAAGGAACCTTCTTTGGATGCCGTGGTGGGGCGTAGTTCACCTATAAAGGAACCTTCTTTGGATGCCGAGGTTGGGCGTAGTTCACCGACAAAGGAACCTTCTTTGGATGCCATGGTGGTGGGGCGTTTAATAATGGTGCAATCAGCTGCTGCACCACCCAATATGGTCGATAAAGAGACCGATGCACCACCCAAGCAAAAGCGTAGAAACCTCCGACCTGAAGAACCTACCACCAGAATTGACTCTCAGCCGGTGGTGGTGGTGCCACCCGAAAGCGGAAGTGAGATAAGAACAGACAGTACCGAAATGTACGATCAAGTTGAAAAGGAACCACTTACCACCAAGTCGCAGAAGGTGTATAAGAAAAGTAAGTAATGGTGAAATTGAATAGATCTTTTTTCAAATTTATTCAGTGATTGGGCGTGTGTCCGGGCCTGGAGCAGCGGCTAGTGTGTGCGCCCGCTGTGCAAAAGGCCGTCGGGACATCTAATGGAAAAGTGTTTTCCTTAAACATTTACACACCCGGTCACCTTCATTACACGGTGTGACTAAAAAAAATCAAAACAAAACTTCTGGGATGGGAAGCGTAGCATTGTAGATATGGTTCAGTGGATTTTTTGTCGTAACCGGTTTTGGAAAGAAGAACATCTAATGGTTTAAAGTTTGGTTTTCTGTGTAAACATTTTACCTATTTTTTGTCTTTGGTGACGTTTTTGATCTTTACTATTTGGTTAGAAGCCCCAATCTTTTATTTAAGTTTTTTAAGAACAACACATCTTCGCGGTTAAAACTTATGCCTATTTTCTAAAATCGGTCAATAATTAGCAAAGTTATTAAAGTTTTTCGGATAACGAAATTTTCGCAATATGGTGATGAGTCGCGCCATTATAGCACTGTCGACCGTAAAATTGTTGAGTTTTTAGAGTAAATTATTGAATAATTTTTTTTTAGAATAAGTATTGTATAGCCATGTCCGTCTGTCCGCCTGTCTGTCTGTCCGTCCGTCTGTCAGTCCGTCTGTCCATATTAATAAATAGATCTCAGAGATGGTAAGAGATTGAGGTTTGACATGTATGGAACATAAGCTTCATATGCTTACAGGCAGATCAAGCTTACTTTCAATTATTGCCACGCCCCCTCCCGCCCCCGAAATTGAGAAAAAACGTCATATCTTCGGCAGTTTTATAGATAGAAGGTTCGTACTTTTTGGACATATTTAGTAATCAGGATTCTTTATCGGTCCACCAAAGGATTGGTAAAGATCGGATGAACGATAGTCAAGATATAAGCGAAAGAAACTTCTCTGCTGCAGCGCAGTAGCAGCATTGCTTTCAGCAGGTCCTGCAGCATCTAAATTTACACTGAGCATACACTTTTGTGGGCAAAGAGTGTATTATAGTCGGGCTTCCCCAACTTTCCTACTTGTTTTAATTAGGCTTTTAAGGTTTTTTTCCTAAAAAGTTAAATAACTCAACCAAATATTACTCGATTTTAATAAACTAAGTTGCAGAAGACGCAAAATTAAATGTTTTTTGAAACTGCATACCAAAATTAAATAGTTTTATATAAATTATACCTATTCATTTTCATTTAAAGTACGGTGAAGTCGCAAAAAACTGAAAAATTCGATTTGTTTTTCATGTAGCTCCCCCCAATTTTTATCCGAGATTGCAATGTAATACACCGTTGGAAAGGTGTTACATTTCTCTTTCCTAAGACGCATTGCAAACTATTATAGGATGCCTTGTTTAAGAAATATAATTTTTTAACTATATCAACCTCGAAAAGAGAGTCTTTTAACCGTTATTCCAAATTTTGATGTGCACGAAAAATTTGTGGTATGCCACGATATTACATTTGAATATATCTACAACCTACACTATGTCGCATCCCAGAAGTTTTTTGACTGTCACACCGTGTTATTGGCGACACCATTAAATAGCTGTAGGTCCCTTTCCAAGAGATTGCGAGGAGCTCGACTTTGACTCTTTGTCAAGCCAAATATACATTTTCTTTATTATTTTAGGATCAAATTGAGTCAGTTCAGAAACAGATTCTGATATTTGCCCTTCGCGATCTAAACTGGGACATCGACAGGCACTTACCTCCATACAAACAAAGACTACGACTAATTGACTCAAATACCGGAGAATTCATCATGCGGTCACTTTTGTCCACAAGCTTATGGCGGGTGAGATAGACTCCATGGGACTTTTAAGCCTTATCAATTTGACAGTACCACCCAGATTAACTCGCCCTTTCTTAACTATTAAATTTAACTCATTAAATTTGCCTTTTTCTAATGAAGAATTTGGCAGTATGCTCACTTTTACATAAACCAGACATGCCCAAAAGTAGCATGGGGTAGAGCACTCACAAATACTCACAAAGAAAAGCACCAATACATCGCTGTTGGTCAGTTTGTTTCCACGCGCAAACGCCTATCAAAAAAAGAGAACTAAACCGGTTTTTGTTTTACGACACACACGAAATCGCTTGCATGTGTCATTAATTTCCTATCTTCGGTGCAATTACAAAAACAAAACGCACCCAAAGAGCATACAGCTGGGCATTGCTGATTTAAACCAATACTTCTCTCTCCATTTTAGGAGCCAAACGTATCCAACCCTTAGACTCGGATGACTCAATTGAACCAACCGCGGAAACGGTACAAAATAACAACAAGCGCAATTCGACTTGGTCTGGACAGAATACCGAAAATGCTCGTTCCGATGATACTGACTTGGAAAGCGGCTTCAGGAACCTTAGCAGCGAGTCCCCCCTCTCTCCCAGTGGTGAGCTCAATGGGACGGGCTATGGCACTCCGGGTTATGGTCTAGTCTCGGGCAAGGCCTTTGTAAGTGAGTAACCAGCTTAGACTCACTCTTCTCTTCTCACACTTTCCCGCAGATCTACATGATCATACCACCGGACGGTGGCTACGGCTGGTTCGTTTTATTCCTAAGTTTTCTGGCCCAGCTCATAGTGGATGGCATTGTGTTTTCCATTGGCGCTTTGTTGCCTTTCATGGGCGTGGATTTTGGTGTCTCGAATGCGGAAATTATTTTGGTGGCCAGCATACAGATGGGTTGCTACTTCACGGGTGGCGCTTTGTCCAGTGCTCTCATCAATAGCTACGGTTTTAGGCCGGTGGCCATTGCTGGGGTAGTTGTCTCCGCTGCGGCCATACTGGTGGCTAGCTATAGCCTCAATTTGCTGATGATGGTCGTCTTCTACAGCCTCATTGGTAAGTAGAAATTCTGGGGCATTTTGATTGCGCTTGACTACAAACACCGCAGCGCACGCAGGTGGGCCGGGCCTGAGCATGATCTGGGTGAGCTCGCAACTGATTATAGGCTATTATTTCGAAAGGTATCGACCCATAGCCAGTGGTATCTCCTGCTCGGGAGCGGGAGCAGGGATAGTTATATTCTCCTTATTGAACAGCTTTTTGGTAGTGGAGATCGGCTGGCGCAATACGCTGCGTGTGCATGTTCTATTGATTTTGCTTGTCCTGTTTTGTGCCCTGGCCTATGTGGAGGTGGCTCCTACGCCGGTGGGTATTGTGCATCGCCAGGAGCACCTCTCGGGCTCCAGTTCGAATGAGTATTATGGCAATTTTTATGTGCACAATTTTCTGCGCGATGAAGAAGCCGCGAAGAAACCAAAACCTGTTATGGCAAGCTATGAGCCTGATACGCCGCGTGAAGGTCGTGGGCGTTGCTCCAGCTGCTGTGGTGGTCGTAGGAAACAGAAGAACCAATTGGGGAGTCCCACTCGTTCGGAACGCAATTTTATAGTACGTCCGGATCCCATGCAAAAGGAGGATTTGTTTTATACAGGACCCGTGGAGTATGAGAAGCCGCACAGCAAGGAGAAGCTGGATGGTCAGGACTTGCAGTTGGTGGGCTCGGAAAAGTGTGTGAGTATGTGGCATCTAGTTAAAGGTAAGCACAATTCAACTGTTGTCCTCCCTTGTTGCCCTTCCCCAGATTCAACAGGCCGCCTATGGCATACACAATATCCACAGCTACGATAGCTCCGACAATGAGAAGGGCAAGAAGCACTCGAATGACTTTCTCAGCTCTCCGCCGCCAGTGGAAGCGCCACGGCAACGCCAGAAGCGGAAGCGCAAGCGTCACTGGCTGCACAACAAGATTATGCGTGCCTTCAATCGTCTCTTTGACTTTCACCTTTTCAAGATCTTTGAATTCCGTCTGCTGGTGGCGTCGGCCTTCTTCTACCCCTTGGGCTTTAATATACCCTTTGTGTATTCCAAGGCCAGATCGGAGATACCACCGCAGTATGCCACGCTTATTGCTCCCGCCATTGGTGTCTCCAATTTTGTGGGACGAATCGTTTGTGGCTTTGTGGCCAACAAGCTGCAGTCCTGGACCACGTACATCTGTGGCGGTGGCATGTTCTTTGGTGGTGCCTTTGTCTTCATCAGCGCCTTCTTTGGCAGTGATCTGGTGTGGTTCCAGCTGCTCTTTGGCATGTGCTATGGTGTGGCCCCCGCTGTCTACTCCACATTGCGTGCCCTGATCTATGTACGCTATTTGGGTTTGCATAAGCTGACGAATGCGTTTGGCATCACCGCCCTGGCCATGGGACTGGGTGTGTTTGTGGGCACCACTCTGGGTGGCCTTATGGTGGAGAAAACTGGGGGGTTTACGGTTCCGTTTGCCTTTGCGGGGACTTGCATCATGATCGCCGGTTTGCTGAAACTCGTGTTACCTACCCTTGTGCAGAGGCGCAACAGCCGCAGAGTTACGTAAAAAGGAAAGAAAGGAAAGCGTTACATTTCTCTATGCATAGTTTATTGGGTTGTTTCTTTTTCGCTTCTTTGGGATTTATTTTACAAAATGTCTTATGCACTTGCTGTGGCTTCTCTCTGGGGGTTTTTAATGACTAATCTGTGTGGGCTCTATATATATTTATTCAATTTTTGGTTTCTAGCCCATTTTTGAAAATGCTGCACATAAATTTGTATTTTACATGTTTTTTGTTTTGGTATGTGTGTGTGTGTGTGTGTGTGTGGAAGGGATTGGAAATGATTTAGATATTGGTTCAGTAGTGAAGATTGAAGGCTTTTAGTTGAAGTTGAATAAAAACAGTTGAAACAAGCCTTTGATTGTAAGTGAAACTGCTGTTTGTGATTTGGAAAAAAAATGTCCAGTTAATCGCAAACACGAACCTGAACGTCGAATTTGTTTGCTTTGACAAAATGTTCGTCGTTAGTGATGTTAGAAATGTTTCTATCTTGCACGAACATGTTCGTCAGTGGATGAAAAATATTTGTAGAGTGAACACGTGCCCAAATGAGCAAAGAATGTATGTATGCATTTATCGAATGTATCTAAGATGAGCCATCCTTTCATCGCCATACTGTTCTTTTTTTTGCATTTTTTTTCATTTCGCTGAAATTTTTTTTAGCCTGCTTTCTGAGATACTCGGATCTTTAGACGGATCAATCCCTGAAGCAAAAAAGCATTCGAAGAGGTCTCGATTCAATTGTAATTTCAGGTTACATTTGCTGACACGATTGCTTTGTGTTTGATTTTTAGCTTTCTCCTTGATTGCCTACCATTCCTCGCTTCCAAAGGCAGCATAGTCTCGAAAGCGTAAAAGTGGCACAAAAAAAGTATCTAAGTAAGATATTCTGAGTTTTCGAACTGCTGGCTTTTAGCTATTTTAAAACCACCAACTCGGTTTCATACGGTTCACATAATTCTGTTGCTGAGTTTCTGAATCTTCTAAAATTAAACTCTCTCCTTGCATTTTTCTTTAAAATTAAACTCTTTGAACACCTATGCCGATTACACTGTCTTTTTGGCTTCAAGCAACAGTCGCAGTTCTGCATCTGAAGAGGAATTTCTCGACGAATTTGAATGTTTCCATATATATATATGTTTTATTGAAGAAGACGCAGAGTGCTACTTTTACACTTCGTAGAGCCCATACTTCTCGACTCACTTTGGTTGGAGTTTAATTCCCATTTACATACCATTAAATTTTGTTGTGTGGGGGGGGGGTTGGGGCTTACCTTAATTTGGTGGTTTGTGGTTTGCGCGTTTTAACTTGTGGAAAAGTTTTAAGTCGACTGGTTACTCCGGCCTTTCCCTTCAGGCTAAAGTCAGCCTTTTTAAGACCATTGTCCTCCCACTACCATTTAGATAGTTGAAACATGTGCAAGTAAGGCCTTTGGGCTTGGCATAATTTAAAATGTTACACTTCGCTAACGAGTGTACAAGGGTTTCAATAAGATTCAGTTCAAGGTCCTACATTTTCTATGAATTTCAGGAAATCCTGCTTGGACTTAGTTTTGCAGAAAAGGAAGCATTTAATTTGATTAACTTTTTTATGTCCTACTATGTACCTATATGTTCGGATTCAAGTTCGGGAGCTAAAGATTTAGGTCAGTTAATGAAACCAAATAATTTGAATAGAACCGGTTCTGTGGGGACTGGTTCCGTACCAGTTGACAGCCTTGCACAGCCGCGTAAGCACCAATTTTCTCATTTTGATAGTTTTTTGCACTTTTTTTCTTAATAAAGTGCCTATGAATTTCATTGACTTTTGATATCTAAAATGGTGGTAATGGTACAAAAAGTTTAAAAACGATGTATAAGAGAGACCATAACAAATTATGGGATTGCAATTAACTCTAAGTTTTTTGCTTTGCCTTAAACAGAAACCACCAAAATGTCTTGATGGAAAAAATGTCGCGTTCGACATGTTACGTATCGACACACGTAAATATATTTAAAAAAAAAAAAGTACAGAAGATTTTCAAATCAAACAAAATACATTTCAAAGGACAATTTATTAGGAAGATATTAAACACATTTGGGCTTAAGAATTGAGTCAGGTTTCGCTAAACTTTGTCTTTATAAGATGGGCTCGAAAACTACTTCTATTTTGGTCACGTTCGAATTTGCTCCTTATTTTGTCAATATTTTTAAACAAGAGTCTGTCCCTCAGATACACTTTGCGTTGCCTAGTAGTCTTACAAATAAGCTGGACGCGCCCTTCACAGTCCAAGAGATCCATAGCTCAATAGCCAGCTTAAAGGATAACGAAGCGCCTGGTGAAAATAGGATTCCAGCTGAATTTTATAAAAACGCCCCAATAAACTTCGTTGAGCAATGATAAATTTGAAACACGCTTAATATGTCCTATCTTAAAAAAGGATTGATATCGCATCCAGTAAATTAAAGGGGCATCTCTTACCAAAATACGGTTATGAAAATCTTTACTGTAGCATTCTACCGGAGAATCTGCAAACAAATACAGCAAAGTCCAAAGTGATGGAACGTAGAAAAGTGCACAGAGGAAAAAATATGCCGATAACAATTCGATCTGGGCTGGTTAACTTGATATTTGGCAAATATAAATTTTTCATATATTTTTGATGCTAAAAATTGTCAAATTGCAGCTAAATAATATCATTTTGACATTGAATATTAATTTTTTAGTGAATAATATCATTATTACATTACATTGATATACTTTTGATCAGAAAATGCATCAAATTGATATGAAAAAATTTCACTTTATATGATTAGGTAATTTTCCTTTGTCATATCGGCTTTTTAATGATATGAAAAAATATAACATCGACAACAGATAATACCTTTTTTTTCTGTGTGGACTTTAAATGGAATCGAATTAGAAAGGTTCCAGGGTCCTGTAAAAAATTTAACTAAGATCCTGAGGCAAGCAAATACTAAGTTTTTCCAGCAACAGTATCAGCAATCATGTGCTATGCGGCGGATATATGGGGATACATTTTGAAGATGTTAACCTTCTTTGTAAAAAAGCTGTACAGACTACCGCAAAATACACCCAACTATTCCATATACGTAGAAACTGGACTTCAAACACTATACACTTACACTCTGTGGCGTCACTTCACATTTGCTACCAAGAAATGGGCCAAACCAAAAGCAACAAATTTGTTGAAGACAAAATTCAAAATAGTTTTGGAGTTATGGAGCTGAATATTCCAATCAGAAGCCGAAAACTTCAAAGTGCGATACAAGGAAAACCTTGCCAAGGTTTCTATACTAGTATCGTAACCTTTCCGAACTTTTTAGTGTAGACTTTCAACTTTTGTGAGTTCAAAAATGTGTCACAGTGTTATTAGAGTTTCCTATTCTTGCCTTTGCCATAATTCCGTTGAATAAAAACTTGAGAATTTAACAGCTGCTGCTGGAAAGTTTGGAAACTCTTTCTAAAAGTTCGACTAGTCGCTTTCAGCCATCTCAACCTATCCTTGAAATAGATCTTTCGGAATAATACAAAAATATTACGACTTTCAAATCCTTTCATACTTGCTAAAAGTGCACACAGTTCAAACTAATTTTGTTTCAGCATAAACAATGTTTTAATTGGCAGTGTCTGTAGTTATTCGAAAACCTTTAAATTATCATACATTGAACCATTAGTAAATCCTTTAAAATCCTTACAAAAACCCATCCATTTCGTTAATGACCTTCAAACTGTGTGTATGTGTGTTTGTTATGCTGCTCAAACTGTTTGGTTTTGTTTTTTTTTGGTGTCTGCGTAGGTACTTTTAAACTAGAGTTAATACGAATTGTTGATGTTGTTGGTTGTTGTTATCTGTTGAATTGTATTTATTGCAATCCTTTAAAGTTTAATTAACTTAATTTACCACTAATGTTAGCTTAATTTTGTGTGTTTGTGTGTGTAGTTTAAAGTGTTTTATTTGGTTTTTGTTTACCTTGTTTGGTTATGCAAATTTTCACGCCTTTTCTTTTTGTTTTTTATTCTTTTTTGGTTTTGTTTTACTTTGATTTGCCTTTTCTCTCTTAACTTTGTACGTCTACTGTAGGTTTGACAATTTCCGATTTTTTTTTACATATTAAATTAGGTCTATAAAAGAGCTTTGGTATGCAAATGAAAGTCAATTGAATTGTAACCAAACTGATATCCCTTCACTTTCGTTAGCCAAATGTTGATTTTTTTTATATATGTTTTTTGTTTTTAAATATTGTCAGTAGTCTTCGGTTTCATATGCAATTTCTGTATTTCTGTTCTCGACTGTCAATCAATTTCGTTTCGTAATCTAGAATTTAAATTAAAATCTCATTTTGGGCCACATGAAAAAAGCAAAAATCTTACGCCTTAAATTAAAATTATATTTATATCGCCGGGGCTCGTTCATGTGTCGGAGTCGGACCTGTGGGGCGGCATAAATTTTAGAGGGAAGAGTTGTCTGTTATGGTGTGTTTTTTTCATTTTGAATTGTTTTCCCGTTCACTTACCAATTAAAATAGCTCTGCGGCCCGTGACAGTTGCGCTCGGTGCCGCACCACTTGGATTGTTGCAACGCCGGACATGGCCGCCCGCCGCGTTTGCCATGCTTGATGACTTTGCGATATCGATGCATCTCACCAATGCCGCAGGTCTTACTGCAGGCCGTCCACTCCGACCAGTGACTGACGCGGCAGTCGCGACGTCGCTGGGAACGACGCAGCGTACTGTTGGCAGAAGTGGAGGAGGAGGAGGAGGAGGAGGTGGCAGTTAAGTTTGTGTTGATATTGGTGGCATCGGCACGTCTATAGCTGCTGGCAATACTCTGCATCAGGGCATGCTTATCGTTCTTGGGCACCACATTGACCAGCTGTGACTGCTGTTGACTGTTATTGTAGCTGCAAGGGAATTCGAAAGAAGGGTAATTAATTTTCAAAATTCTTTCAATTCTGCCCCTCTTAAAGCCAACGGAAAATGTTAATGGAGCATAAAATAACCTTCACTTGATACATTTTGATGTGCTCATCTAACGGTAATTGCCGCAAACATGATCGAAGCAAATTGTCGCTAATAACTTCCACACACACACACGCAAACTCTCAACCCTCCGGCACTAGCGAAAAAAAAAATAATGCTTGTATGTAATTTCAATTTGTGAATTTTCTTCATTATTTTTCGCCAGGCCCATCGGCTGTGCCTCGCTTTCACGTTTTCAATATTTTTTGCCAATTTACTTGGCTTTGCCTTTTGCTGCCTGCTGCTGTTGCTGTTGCTTCCCCGTGGCATCCCCTGGATGTTTTATTATTATTTGCGCGATTTTGCACGCGGCATACGCGGCATGTGTATGCAAATAAACGAAAAACTGCAGGAAACAAAACACGGAAGTTGCTCAGGAAGAACCGACGGACGGACGGACAGACAGGCGGACGGAAGGAAGGAAGGCAGGAAGCAAGGCAGCGCCACAGCAACAACAACAAGAAAATCAAACGGTGGGAGAACCTGACAGTCCTGAGTCCTGGCTCATATACATACATACACACTTTCACACAAAAAATATACACGAAAAACTGCAAAAGGCAAATTTAAATTGAAATTGCGTACAGCTGATGTGCTGAAATAACAAACACCTTGCCACGGTTTACGGGGCGTATGTGTAATATGCTGTGAGTAGTAAGAAGACACACAACACAGTTTTTAAGCTACTAAGGCAAATCGTCAAGATAAGCAATGTTTTCTTTTATGTGTTTGTTGGTTTCATAAAACTGACCCTAAAGTGTTTGCAAGTTTCTTTAATGAAGAACTACACCCAGTTCTCTCACCACATGTGACTCGGCGCTCCTGCTGCTTTGCTTAGGACCCTGACTTTGGGAACTTTGATTTTCGTCATGTAACCCGTATACCTGTAGGCCTTACTTTGAAGCAACTCCTATTACGACCCAGTATATGTGCACACTAATCTTCAGAGACAATTTATTTAAGCTGTATAAGGGCCAGCATAACTAACCTACCCCAATGTAAAAGGATCTCTCAAGCGATGACACTAACATTGTATTGTTATCAATTGGCAGGCAGACAGAATTTTATATGTTAACCATCTGACCGTCTGTTCACAGTGGGAACTTCACACTAAGTAGAACACATGATACAGTAATTACATGGTAGCGTACTGCGCAGCTTAGATATGATTAAAAGGTGTTATCCGGTATAGCAAACTGACTTGGTCGCATTCGCTGGAAAAGGAATCTGGCCAAATGTGCATTGTGAGTAGTGTTGGGTTGTTCATGAGTGAGTGAACAAAATTGAGTTGTTCACTAAACTGTTCACTTTTTCTTGTTCAGTTGTTCACGTGCTCAGTTGTTCTTGTTCAGTTGTTCTTGATCAGTTGTTCAGTTGTTGACTTGTTTAGTTGTTGACTTGCTTATTTGTTCACTTGTTCAGTTGTTCTAGTTCACTAGCTCTTGTTCTGTGAGTGGTTCTTGTTCAATCAGAGTTGTTCATTTGTCCTTGTTCACTCTCTTGTTCTGTGATTTGTTTAGTGAGTTGTTCAGTGACTTGTTCACTCAATTTGGTGACTCTTTAGCTGTTTTTTGTCCGCTAGCAACATGCCGGTGTGGCAAACATTTTACAGATGGCTAACAAATAGGCAACATTTCGCAGTGTTACCAGCGACGAAGGATTAAAATTAGTTTGAATGATCGCTAATCGTCACAATGCCAAAAAAACTGGTGATCAATTGGAAAAATATCAATTGAAATGTTGTTTGAAATGAACAACTAAGCAGTCACAAATGTCAGTTTGGTTCGGTGTTAGAACTGAGTCTTTTTGATTTTAAAGAACTTAAAATAAAAGAAAGAAACAATTCGCCAGACAACTAGTTGAAAACTAAATTGTATTTTCAACAAACTAATACAACTTTTTAGAAGACGCATTTCTGCGCTATCAAGATGAGAGAATTAACGTCCGCTGCGAGTACATCTGAACAAGTGAAGGGCTGTTGAAACGGTCCTTCGAAATCTTGATGCAATTCTTTTGTATATGTAGTCTTAATAAATAAACTTTAAAATTCATAAAGATCCGTTGAAAATGAGGTTATGGTGGCATTTTAAAGTTAGTATTTAGTTAACCGTTAGTCTAAAGGGGTTATATCGCACGAGCTGGGCGGCCAATTGACCGGCCCCAAACGTGAAATAAACTGTACACCGAACTCGCCTCTCAATTGGGCTGTGTGACATTTGGCACCGTCTTGTTGAAACCACCAGGCCTGTTCCCGTTTTCGATTTCGATCAGATCATGCGGAATCGGAATTGGTAGCTGTTTCCCGTTCCGAAAAAAACAAGTTTTTCGGTTTCAAAAGTTTTGCCTAAGAGTCAGTGGAATGAAAAGTAAATGCCAATTTTCTTGGCAACTGTGATTCTTTGCATCTTGCAAGTATTTTTATCTTAACATGTCAAATATTGTGAAGATTTTGAAGTATCTACTAGATATATCGAGCCTTCAATTTGATTTAAAATCATTTTTATTAAATTTGTACCTCAGAAATTGCATGTAGACGGAAAGAAAACGATCGAAATGAAACCGAGCTGTTCGCAATTCCGAATCAGCGCATGCGCAGTGCTGATCGAAATTGTTAAGGCTGCCTTATGGCTAAATTAAAATTCGATAACGATTCGAACTTTCATTCGAAAAGACAATCGATTTTTAATTCCCCCCGGAAACGGGAACACCAAAATGAAGGCGATTCGGAATTGCGATCGTTTTACTTTTTCATTCCACCGTCTTGTTGGAACAGGCCTGCACATGTCAGCCAAGTCCAGCACTTCCATTTTAGGCAAATAAAAGTTGGTAATCATCGCACGGTAGCGCTCTCCACTTACAGTAAAGTTCCTGTCTTCGTCATCTATAAAAAAGTTCTGTCCAATGATGCCACCGGCCACCGGCATTCTTAAGGAAGCATTGGCAGTTCTTGCAATGCTTCTGGCTGCTCTTCACACCAAATTCGGAAATTTTGTTTTTTCACGTATCCATTTAACCATAAATGAGCTTAGTCGCTGAGCACAACTTTCTGATAATAAAGATGATCTTTATCCAACTTTGTCAGGGCCCATTCACCAAAAGTTAGCCGATATGTCTTCAATTCTTATACCAGCTGTATTTAAAAAGGTATTATGCCCAAATCCTTTCGTAAAATTTTTCATGTAGTGGAGTAACAGAGGCCCAATTGCTGCGAACGGCGACGAATCGTAACAACACTGGCATATAGTTGCGATATTTTTCTCTGTCTGCACTCTACGTATGCGTGTTGGTGGTTTAATATTTTTAATAATGTCAATTTGGTGCGAAATTTGATCATAACATTCCGAATAGCCGCCTCAGAAGGTCGCCCAAAGTGACCATAAGATGGAAGAAGTTCACGATGCTTAACCGAGCATGAATTTCTATAATAAAATTCAATAATCTGCAGGCGTTGTTCGTTTGTAAGTCGATTCATGGTTAAATTATAGACCAAAGTAAACCTGTTTGACAGTAACAAGTGACACGAAAACAGCTTTGCTGCCAAACAATGTGTTGCCAAAAAGAAAGTTGCTAAAAAATCACCATTTATATGTTCCCTTCTTCCATCATAAGTGTGCTAAGGTATTTGAAATCTTTTAAGGGTACTTCAGAGGTTCCGCGGGACATACACCTCGGTCCATTGCTATTCAAATTTGCATTTTATTTGTTCAGTAACGCTTTCTTTAGTAGGAAACTAGTCAATCGATAGAACTAGCAGGGTATAAAAACTTTCCCCCTTATCGAGGTAGGCTTTTTGCCTTTTTTATTATATCGGACATATTTGCCCCTGAATTAATTACTTTTGGCATTGTTATGACGCCAGCAGATAATTATTAATACAGTAAAAGTAACTAAAATGTAAACACATGATAAAATAAGTTATCAGTCATTAAATAGACAAGCAAAATATAATTCCTCGACTGCTTTTTTTTTTGCAACGGAATTTGTTCCAACTTTAAGGTACTTGAACAGCATATGGCGTATACGTAATGTGGCCACATTTACAAACAGCTTGAATTTGCCTTACTTAACATATGCGTAGAAGACTTTCAACACATTTAAAGCCACGTGCAACGTGCCTCCAGGTGGATAGAGCTGAAACAAACACAAGTGCGAAAATAGACGAAGGCAGCATTTGTGTGGCCCACTTGAGAGCACATTACACTGGCACACGTACCCGGTATAATGCTGCATCTTTAAAAAGCCTGCCCAAAGTGGGAACTTCTTGAACTCCAACTACAACTAATCCAGCTTCAGTGCTGACTGGGAAGTGGATTTTTGGCACCATTGGCACTGCTAACCTGCATACTTAATGACCACGTACGTGTTCGAGTGCCAAAAGCCTTTCAGTGTGGGCGTTGACTTTGGCCCAGGCCCAACAGATAAGTCTGCCAGAAATGTTTGGCCTGGAAGTAATTACTATCTTATCAAGCAAAAGTGACGCACGGGTGGGGTGCCTATAAAAACAAAACTAAATGGCAACCCGAAAGCAAAGAGTTATAGAACATGTCGGGAGTACCACCGGCCACACTTACGGTCATAGCAGCGGGAGCTGCGAACAATCAAAGAAAGCAGAAGGAAAAGCAGAAGAAAATAAGTAAGATTTAGGATTTAGTTTTGAACCGAAGCTCAACACAATTTACAATTGCAGCACCCAAACAGCAGCAGCAGCCAAGCGGAGAAACCAAATCAAATAGCTGTCGCATTACTTAAGATATAAACAATTATCTTATCTCTAAGAACACGCATATTTGTAAGGATTAAAATACATTTGCAATGACATAAACAACGACTATAAATTCATTAGTTCAAGTTAGTTGGAGTTTAGTTAGACGAACACCATGAAAACGAAGACAATGGAGCAGACAAGCGTAGAGGAAACGATAGATATTAAAACGACAAATGGATATATAAACGAAACGATAGATATAACCACCATAGAGACCACACCCAAACCAACACAAAGACAACAAAAGATTGAAGAAATTGTGGTCTTGGAAACGGATTCTAAGCAGCAACATCATCATCATCATCATAGACACCATCATCATCATGAGGAAAAGCAGCAGAATGGTGAAGTAATAGAAGAAACTTTGATTGTGGAAACGGAATCTAGCAAAAGGCACATCACCATCATCATCATCATCACCGTAGACAACATCATCAGGAAGAGACCAAAGAAGTTATAGAAGAAACAAGTTATGTACCACCTCCACCACAAACTTCACCGCCCTTTCTCACTCCCACCGAAGAGGTGGATGTGGTGGAGGTTTGGAAACCGCAGGAATATTGGAACTCGACTCAACTTCCACTGGCAACAACTTCACCAGAACCCTCCACCACTTCTACAGACGAACTCTCAGGTGTGGCTTGGCAGGCGGAGTTTGACTTGAATAATCCGGAGGCAACTTCCACTTCTTCAACTCCAGCCCCAAGTCCAGTGCAAACGGGCCTTGATCAACGTCCCTTATCCAAAGTAGGAGAAACTGTGCAAATGTTGGAGTCCATACAGGCTACCATCTTACCACCCAAGCCTTTGGTAAAATCTTGGCTTAATTTTAGTAATTCTCGACCAAGTCTTTTGTTGCAAACGCAAGTTATAGAAGAGGCGGAGGAAATAACGCCCGTTTCAAGTCCCGATATAGAAGAAATAGAGCAAAAGGGGCTTAATCTGGGTAAGGAGGAAGCTACTCTTTCTCAGGTGGAGCAAACAGTTAAAATTTTAGATGAACTAGAGGAAAGTTTATCGTCTACCATGCCTCCCAGTCCACCACCAGGTTGGTTAGACGAAGACGAAGAAGTGGAGGTAACTTTGGAGGAAACTTCTATTCTACAACCAACTGTAAGTACTGCAAGAGCCCAGGGAATTTCCACAGAAATAGAGCAAACAGTGAAAAAGCTGGAGACTCTGGCAGAAAGCCCCATTCCCACACCACCTGCCAGTCCACCAGCTCAACGTTTGGGACAAAAGGAATTTCATTCTAGACAAAATCAGTTGTTTAATCTTCTAATACCCCGACCAAATGTAGTGCTGGAAACTGAAATAGTGGAGTCGCCACCAAGGCCACGTCTACAGCAGGAGATGCTAAATTTACCCATTCCTAGAGTGCAAATGGGTAGACCACAATCCGCACCACAAGAAATAGTGCAAACAGAGCTTATAGTGGAGTCTGCTGAGTCAACACCAAACACCACACCTCCAACGAGTCCAACTAGACCAAGCAAGGTGCAAGCAGGCCTTAATTTTCCATTTTCAAGTCCCTCAGTGCAAATGGGTACTAATTTGGGACAAACACAATCTGCAAGTTTAGAAGTGGAGCAAACAGAGCTACTAGTAGAGTCTTTGGAATCAACACCTACTCCCACACCACCACCGAGTCCAACTAGACTTAATCTTCCACTTCCTCTATCAAATTCTACAGTGCAAACGGGGCTAAATTTGGAAATAGAGCAAACAGAGCTAGAAGTAGAGTCATTGGAGTCAACACCCACTCTTACACCTCAACCAAGTCCAACTGGGTCACCTATGATGAACACAGGGCTTAATCTTTCACTTCCTACAACATCTA
The DNA here is from genome assembly GCA_018904265.1 of Lordiphosa collinella. NCBI lineage: Eukaryota > Metazoa > Arthropoda > Insecta > Diptera > Drosophilidae > Lordiphosa > Lordiphosa collinella. The sequence continues at coordinate 702,713 of JAEIFV010000062.1, read as the reverse complement.
CAAATTCTACAGTGCAAACGGTTCTTAATTTAGCAAGACCAGTAGAAATGGTAGAAACAGAGCTGCTAGTAGAATCCCTGGAATCAACACCCACCCCCACACCTCCACCAAGTCCAAGCAGGCAACGTAAGATGAGAGCGGAGCTCAATCTACCACTTTCTTCATCAAATTCTACAGTGCAAACGGGGCCTAATATGAAAATTTCGTCAAATTCTACAGTGCAAACGGGGCTTAATATGGAAATAGAGCAAACAGAACTTGTAGAAGAGTTTTCCGAGTATTTCACACCTGCATCAACTCCACCTAAGCCACTTCCACTTCCTATAACAACATCAATAAATTCCACAGTGCAAACGGGGAATCTGGGAAAACCTCAAACTGCACCTCTAGAAATAGTCGAAACAACTGCTCCTTCGCAAATCCTACAGCAAGAGATTATAATAGAATCAAATTCTCTGGAGCAACCGCCCTCTCCTTCTCCCACCATTGAAGTAGTGGACACTGTTTTCATTGCAGACTCCTCTACAGCACCGACTACTGTAGTAGAAGTGGTGGAAACGGAGGTAATCGTCACTGAAGAGCAGCCAGCTCCCATTTTAGTGGGTGAAGTGGCCATAGATTCAAGCGATAAACTGGGTAAACGTTATTCAGTTAGCGCAGCTTTGGCAGAATCCGCAGCAGAACAGCAGCAGCAGCAGCCGGAAGTGAAGCAGCAGCGAAAGTTATGCTGCAACTGTCGCTGTGTTATAGCCTAACCCTCCCAGGGAGTTCCCCCCAACCCAAACAAGTTGTCAAGTGCAGACTTCTGAATCACTCTTATCAAAGTTTTCCTAAGCCCCGACCCTATCTAATCGAAAACCCGAAATCACCTTCGCTGACAAAAAGTAATTGATAATTAATTAGTTTACAGAGAAAACCAAGATAAAGACCAACTCATCCACAGTATGACCACCGGCGTTTGGCGTTACCCATTACCCATCAAATGTCAGTCAGAAATATGCCACCACCTGGAATGCGTGGCTATGGTCCCGGGCCAGTACGTTGCTATAATCCACCGCCACCCAGAGGACCCGCTGTCAATGTTGGCATCAATATTGGCGGACCGCCACGTCCGCCACCCATGGCAGTGGGCGTAGGATTTGTACCCCCACCTGTGGTCATAGCGCCACCACCAACTGTAATTGTGGGTGCACCACGACCCCCGCCAACTGTTGTAATGGGTGCCCAACCCATGGGTACAGTTTATACTCAACCACGTGAGGAAATTGTCTGCTGCACTATTCTCTGATGTACCTAGTAAATGCAGCTTGGTGTGGCTTGATTTGTGATTTGTGCGTGTCTTTCAGTATTATGTTATGTATTTTGAATAAATAGAATCCGTTAAGTTTGTGAATTCGATAAGAACATGGATGCTTCACTGCAAATCTTTGATTGAGCCTTTGATTTGCGAGAAAAACTAACGGCCACAAGTACTGCTTAATTTTTAGGAATGACACTTGAATAGGTTCAAGCGAAACAGTTTTAGTTGTCCTAAGATTATCAGTCGGAATTGATCACTTTCGTTTAGTAGCTTGACAGAAAGATGGAAAATGCTCAGTGAATGCATTTTGAGCCACAGAGAAACTGGGAGAAGTCAAAATGTAAGTACCTGGTAGGCAGTTACTTATGCACGGTTTTCCAGTATAAGCAAAATATGAAGGAGCGCATTGCTAAAGCGTCTACCCCAGTAGACTTACGAGCTATTCTTAGGGCTGCGTCTAATTCTCAAGACTCAAGTGCGAAAACTCGTGGCCGGGTGGCTCAGCGGCTAGTGTGCGCGACCGCTGTGCAAGAGGTCGTGGGTTCGATCCCGCCTCGAAACATCTAATGAAAAGTTTTTTCTTTGAATAAACTTTACAACCGGTCACCCCTCTCTGCTGTTGGCGCCAGCATTGTGTAGTAATTAGCCATGAAAAGCTTTTCAAACTGCCGTTCGGATTCGGGGTTAAACTGTAGGTCCCTTTCTCTTGTGCGAAAATTAGAAGCGCCCAAGCCAAGAGATTGAGAGAAGCTCGGCTTTGGCCCTTTGAGGCTGTGGCAACTTTCCACTTTACTTACACTTCAGCGAATCGTCACATACTGAAAAGGAAAGCCTAATGATGAGGCTTCAAAATGATGTTGGTTGCAACATTGTCCGATTCGATTTAGTACTAGAAAAGCCTCGTTAAAAAATCCTTTAAAACTTATTTGTACTGATATTAATTATTTACGATTATTATGAAGATTTAATAGATGGCAGATGTATAATAAGCATCTCCTCTTCGTTTCACTCTGGATAAATGTACTTTTGAATGAGTGTGGATCCACAAAATACGAAGCAGTTAAAAGATCTACCTAAGGAAGTCCGAAAATTGGCACAGGGTCCAACTCCAAGTGAAACACATTAAGTATACGCGCCTTGGCCTCACGTCTTACCTCTACTAATTTCTACTTACATGGGATTCATTTTGGCCAGCAGCTGGGAGCGAATGCGCTGCTTCTCATCCTCAAATTGTTGCAACGGTGACCTCTGTGGTGGTTGCTGTGCCTGCTGCTGCTGCTCCGTTTGTCGCTCCCTTTCAATGCTGGCCGACAGCTCGTTGTTCATCTCCACATGATTGTGCTCACCATCCAGATGGGTTTGCGTCTGTACCGTTTCATATTTGCGATCGTCCTCGGCAATGTTGAATACCTCGCTAAGTTCGTACTCTTTTAGCTGGAATAGAGGCAAATAGGGTGAAGGGAGGGGGGGATAAATAAAACAACGACACATGTGCAGCATATTAATTGGCAGGGATTATGTGCCCAGCATACACACTCACACTCACACACACACGTGGAGAAGTGGAGTACAGGTGCTCTTAACGCGCTGCTAATTTCAATTTGTGGCAAATATTGACACAAAGCAAGCGGACAGTACGGAGTACGGAATGTGGAATGTGGCATGTGGCATGGGGAGATGGTGGAAACACGGGGAAAAACTTTTGTTTTGTGCGCTGTCGCGCATTTTAATTTATTTGTTTGGGTTGCTGTCATTTTCTATACACAATACGCAATGTTATTGTTGTCGTCTTTTTGTTTTTCTGCTCCTCTGGCTTATCTCGGTCTACCTTTTGTACCTACATTTCTGCAAATGCGTCGACAGCAGCAGTCGCAGCAGCGGCAGGCATTAAAATATACAATAATCCGCACACAACAACAACAACAACAACTGTGAAATTCCTTGTGGATTACACACAGACTGAGAATGGAGACCCTTAACATTCCAGCCTGCCGAGATTACGTGCCTTTTGGCATGCGCCAAGTGACACACAGCAACATGCAGGAGATTTAAGAATTTAATGTGTGGAGTTGAGGAAGGATATCAACACATAATTACGGGCGAGGAATAGAAAGCTTTCGCATAGTGGCCATAAAATGACACGCGTCTAAGTAAATAACTTTCCATTTCGTTGGGTCATAAACCAAAGGGCAGCAGACAGACAGAAATTGAAAGAGAACGAAGGAAGGAAGGAAGGGAGGGAAAGAAAGAGACAGGTTTTAAAGTAGAACCTTTATTCCTAGTCTTAGCATTTCCCAGGGATATAAAACTAAAATTAGTAGTGTCAGAAAGGCGTTACACAAACCACCACAAATAAAGAATAATGACCACACGTACCATGACAGCCACAATGAGCACTTTCCCCCATCCTCCCAAGAAATAAACTATGCAAACGTAGTCGAAACATCTGGCAGACGGAGGGCGTAAATTTTATGTGCCACACATAAAAGCAATTTTGATGAGCGATCCGCCCCAAAGTCCATGGCCGGCCAGCACTTGGCTGGACATTTCCCAGAGTAGTCCAGCGATATAATTACAATAGCCGTAGGCTTTGTGGGGCGGCGCCTTTTACCGCCTTGTGGTTCTTGAGGGCTTTGCTGCTTGGCTGGCTCTAGCTGCATTGTTTTGGGAATGGTTCACGTTCACAATTTGTGGCTGCTAAATCTAATGGATTGGCATTTATGCCAATGTAGCCACAGGCTAATCGTCATGTGCAGAGACAATGGACAACGAGTGCATATGGTACAAATTTTTTATGTGTGAGAGAGAGGAAGGGTAAAGCTGTGAGGGGATTACCTTAAGCAGGGGATGGCAAGAGACTAGTCTTGAAAATGTCATAACAAAAACGGGCTAAGTTTTTATTGTTTAAGCTGAAAGATGTCAAATAGTTAGATGACAATGGCTGTCAAACTGTAATAGTTTTTGCGTGTGCGAGCTTATACTGGATGTCTATCAGCTAGCCGACAGTGTGCCTTGAAAAATGGTCACCTTCGTCAGCTTTTAGAAAGCTTGTCAAACCTTGACTTACTAAAAGGTAGATTTTGTCTAAAAAACTCTTACTGACCTACGAAGGTTTTCCACGCTATGTCAGACAATAATGCCATTATTCAGTTACTTTAATAACCAGAGATTCAATCAAAGGCTGAAATCTCGGAATAATGAGGAAAGCCAGGAATAGCTTGAAAACTACTCATCTACTTACTTTTACGAACTGCAACTTTCGTCCATACATCAAAAAGCTCTACTCTATAAGCGATAGTTCACTGCGAATCAACTTTTGCTTAAAGACCAAGTTAAAACAAGGAAGGGAGATGTATCTCTATCTGCTACAAGCAAAATTGATTCGAAAATAACTTCGGTGTTTTTCAATCTGGTATACACCTACCAACATGCAAAAATTTGTGGCTCTCTCTTATATACTTTGTTTATAAGCCAGTTATTTGTAAATAGAAATTATTTGTAAATATTTAACTCACTATTTATACGCTTAATATCTTTCGTAGATATATGTATTTTTAGTCATGCCCAATCGGTTATAGCTGTGTTTCTGGTAACATTGAGCGCAGAAATCGATGACAAACAACTTCATTAGGCCAAGAAGTTCCGTCGTCACCTACTTGGTTAAAATGCAGTGCTTGTTTTCAGTTTGTATTTTTAACATAGCAACCCGAGGGTTGGCTTAGTGTTTGCAGGACAAAATATTCAGAATCAAAAACATCGAACGCTACCAGTGACTTCCCCAATTGGAGCAATCAGTCCGAACCGCACGATTTTTATACCCTGTTCCCATTGAAAATGGGAGTCGATTTAGCCCTGTCCGTCCGTCTGTCCGTCCGTCTGTCCGTCCGTCTGTCCGTCCGTCTGTCCGTATGAACGCGTGTTTCTCAGAGACTATAAGAGCTAGAGCCACAATTTTTTGCATGTAGATAGGTGTATACCCGATTCAAAACGAGTTTCTTTCAGATTTGGAAAATTCTTCCCACTCCCCCCTTTAAGCGCAAAAAACTGTCAGAGCCACAATTAAGATAGACCTTCCAAACTTTACATATATCAAGTAAGGCCCAATATCTATCTATTCTGAAAAGATCTTTAAGATCGGACAATAAACACCGAAGTTATAAACGAATCAATTTTGCTTGTGGGAGAGATGGGAGTCTTGCATTGTCAGTTATCGCGCGCGGCCGCATGCCATGCGTTTGTGTGTATGTTGGAGTGTGTGTGTGTATGTAAAGAAAAAACACACGAAATCAAGGGAACAGGGTATTTTGTAGTCGGGGCACTCGACTGCAACTCCCTTACATGTTAATATAATCACTTCAGCGAACGCATGCAAATATGCTCTTAACATATCTTGTACTTTAAGCGGTGGTGCCCACCGCTGATTCAGACCCATTTTTCGTCCAATCTGTTCTATTGCAGCTATAAAATATGTTCGTCCGATTTCGACCAAATTTTGCAGATCTGTTTTTAGGTATAAATATTAATAAGTGCCGAGTTTAAGTACGCCAACAGTGAAACCAAAAAGATTCTTACAGTAAGACTCATTTTCCGACCGATCGTTACAGTAGCAGCTATGAGATCCGATCCAGTCGGTTTCAACAGAAGACTCCGAAGACTCTGTGCAAAATTTTAGCTTGATAGTTTTAAAACCGAAAGACTAGTTTGCGTAGATACAGACAGACAGACTAACCAAGCTCAGCTCGACGCCCTGATCAAAAATATATATGGTTTATGGTTCGAAAAACGATTATATCCAAGAGTATACAATACAATACTCTCACTGCCAAATTTATCCATGCAGAGAAAATGGCCATCAGTTTGCTTTAAAGCAGAGGTCGGCATAGGCAAACTCTTGAAAGCAGCGCAGTCGGCTCGCTGTGCTGCGTGTTTGGCGCTTGCTTAGCTGCGTCAGGACAGTGTCGTTGCTACTGAAATTGAGAGCAAATTGAATTAGTTTTTGCGCTCCCTCACACACACCAACACACCAAAATGTGATTGTGTTTTTTCCGGGCCCTGCTTTAAGCATTTTGGAGGGCTTTCTCTAGTATGGCTTAGTTTCAGACCCCTAAAAATAAACTAACGTTGAAATCATGTTTGTCTAAAAATTCCAAGAAATATTTGGGATAGTTTATTTTGAAGCTACACGAGTGCTATTATAATATCGCCCGTCCAGGTAAATCGGGGATGTCTCTGGAGATTTTCGTGTAAGCCGTTTCATTTGGAATTAAGGGCTGATTTTTCTTACTAGAACTTCTTTTTCGACCGATCATTCACACTGCAGCTATATGCTATAGTCATCCGATTTTGACAAAACTTTGCAGAATTGTGTAAAGGTGTAAAAAAATAAATATATGCCAACGTGAGGGACGTTCCCATTGATATGAAAAAAGTTTTTCTCACTAGAACTAGTTTTTCGACCGATCGTTTCTATGGTAGCTATAGTCATCCGATTTTGACAGGGCTAAATCAACTCAGCTTGTCATGCTGATCAAGAATATATATACTTTATGTGGTCGGAGATGCTTCCTTCAATGCGTTACAATCATCCGGACAATTTTATAATACCCTCTGCAAGGGTATAAAAAGCAACCAACCATGAAATCATTGTCACATGACAAATATAGAAAACAAATCTTAGAGTGTCATATCAGACCATATGTCCTTACACAAATGGACAATCGGTGGAAAAGACACAACACTCTTAGAGAAGTGATTTACCATAACAAAGTATCCGCAACAGCAATAATGGATGTCTAAGAGCGACTACCTTGCACCCTGCCGTTGATGTGTGGATCAACAACTTTCTGAGTTGGAGACGGTTTACGTTACACAAGTTTACAAAAAAGTCTACTTTTTAACCAGAGAACGTTCCTAATGTATTTTCGGTAGCTGAACTCAAATAGTTTTTCGTTTTCCTCCAGAGGGTCAGGCTTAAGAGATATTTGCATAATCGTATGTTGGACGAAGTTGGTTCACATTCTTAGCTCCTGCAGCCATTAATTCATACCCATTCATACAAAATATTTGTCTACGTAGAGTTAATTGAATAACATCACGAAGAACGAAAACCCATGTTTGGTTCTGGTTCTTAAGATACCATTATTTTGATTTAAACATGAAAAATAAGAATTTTTCTGAGAAATTAAAGTTTTTTCGGCAAATTCAAAAAATTTCCTAAATTAATCTACCAATCAAAAAAAAAAAATGCGAAATTAACTGGCTCATAGACAATTATATTCCACATTTTACTACATATAGTATAAACTTTTTTGATATCATCGCGCTTTTAGAAGTTAGGGCCTACAAACTGTGGGAGACATAACGTTTTTTCCAATTTTCGGGAGCGGGAATTAAGCCTCTTTCTCTTACCATCTCTGAGACCAGACAAACGGACAGGCAAGGGTAGAAAGAGAAGAGAGTCCCTTAAGAAGTTGTTGTTGCAATTTCGTTATGCAATGGCTTTGCGCAAATCAACTACGAATGCGGGCGGCGCTTCTATGCTGGGGGCATCCCTGATCTAAGCCCTAAACAGTTGCTGAGACATAGATTTGAACCAGTTTGAACCAGTTCAAAGGCTTGTAACATTACTTTTCATTATGGACTTGAAAAAACTGAGAAAATTGCTTGAGAATCTATTTGAAATGAGATTTGGGGTTTCAGTTTTAATGTAATTAACATACAGTTTTACACAAATTACTCTCAAACTGTAAAAAGTTATGACTGCATGCAAGTGACTCTAAAACTGTAACAGTTCAATTACATTTCTCTGAATCAGCAAAAAAAAAAAAATCAATGTAATTAACAATGTTTATTTTTTTTGCTCCACATTTATGTAGTAATTTTTTCCCAATGCAAACGGAGTGGCAGCTGATTTATAAAGCGCATTAAGCAGCCGCCACCGCAGTAATACGCCCCTTACACACACACACACACACACACGCAAACACGCACACAGCCTTAACACATGTTCGGGGGTGGCAGGAGGTGCGGTAGATGTTGTTGACGCCATTGTAATGCTAATGGCTCATTAGCACTTTGATTTTTTTCTCGTATTTTTTTGTATTTTTTCAGCAAGGCCACACGAAAAGTCATTAGGGGTAGCGAGCGCCAAGGAAAGGGATGGAAAGTGTAACATTTTGACTGCTAATTTGGTGTTAATTAACTTGTTTAACCTCTTCTCCTTTTTTTTTTTTTGAAGAGCAGCACTCACCTTGATAAACTGGAACGTGGCAATGGGAGGCAATCGTTTGCTCTTGGGATAATAGAAACTGCCTGCCGGATGGCCGGGATAGCGTGAGGTAATTCTATAGATGACGCCCTGTGGTGCTGTGGGCCAATTGGGTGCCGTGAAGGTGAACCCGTTATCGGTGCCCGCATCGAGAGGATCCAGCTCCACGGTGACGGTATCTATCCAGGAGCCGCCCACACAAAGCTGAAAAGGGAAGAGCACATGTGTGGTTATCACGCGATTATATGGTTACGGTTTTTTTCTCTTCTCTCACCTCAAACGAATCAACGCCAATGAACCAATCCGGCGATGGCACAATGCGTGTCATTAGTGAGACCAAACTGTGATTGCTGTCGACAAACACTTTCGCTTCACTGCGTCCAGAGCCCAGTTGGATTGCCGGCATGCTAAACTCATCAAACACGCTGCGTTCCTGGGTGTTGATGGCGCTGCTGCCACCTGGCGGGGATTTGCTGCTTGTCTGGCTTTGGCCAGACTGTGATTGCATTTGTTGTTGCTGCTGTTCGCCAGCATTGCTGTCCAGTAGATCCGTCCTGCCCGTTTCGGTGAATTGTTTAACGCCCGCCGTGGCCGGCTGTCCAATGTGGTAGAGGGCATAGTTGGCATTGTGGGTACGACCTGAGGGCGAAAAGTGGAGCAGTGGGTGTGAGAGAGTGAGTGAGAGATGGACGGAAGTGAGTCATTAAAATTTAATGAGCCCTAAAAAACAAAGCTGCAAAATTTGCAAATATTTGCATTTTAGCAACTCATTATGCAGGTTGGTTGGTTGGTTGGTTGGTGGATTTCAGGTGCAAGTCTACTGGATTAAAGCGGAGTACGTTCCGCCCAAAAGTATGCCATGGATTTTGGTTGTCAATTACCCAAGTACAACAATATTTCACTTGACACAGTTCCGAACCAAGGCACTTGCCCTACTCCCCCAAACAACAAAAATGCTTTGTACTTCCACTTTCATTAGTCGTCGTCGTCGTCGTCGAAGGCGTTGTCAAAGCAGCCAAAGCTTCACACACAACAAACCTTAATAAAAAACTTGAAAATTAAAAACAACTGCAAAGACGGAAAAAGTCAACTAAGTAGGAATGAAGAGCAAAACTAATAAATAAGCTGACACACTGCGGAAAAGCGCAAAGAGAAATATTTGAAAACTGCAAAGACAAAGCGGCTGAAAAGAACATAAAAAAGCAAAACTGGCACAAGTGGCATGTTGCAATGTTAATTGAAGACAAATAGGAGGCAGCGAAAGAGAGCAGGCAAACAAAAAGCCGCAGCCACAACATCAAAGGCGAGTGCAGTGGGTGGGCCTGTGCCTGTGCCTGGGCCTTGCGGTTGTCGGTTCGGTGGCAAGGGCGCGTTTGACACTCACCAAGAACCAAAAATAAGAAACAGTCTCTGCTACTAGAAGAGGGGCAGGCTGGGTGGGTGAAGCGAATTGGAGCGCAGAAGTTTTAAATTACTTGAGGCAAAGGCTTTAGGGCCAGTGACAAAGTGGCAAGAAAAGAAATTATAGAGTTAAACCAAGTGACTGAAATATGCGCAAATAAAAGATAAACACTCAAGAAATTAACAAAAAAGAATTAACATAGGAAGATAGATAATCGAATGATATTTAAAAGAACTTATACAAATCTCACTCAAAACATTTTGTTTTGAAAAAATGTTCTTCGATGGGCCAAGATGATGATGAATTAACATGCAAAATAGTTGTGTTATTTGTTCCCGTAATTTGGATTTGCAATATGCATTTCGTAGAAGAAACGAGAGAGTAACTTGCCTTCATGATGCATTAGTTTCCACCTCTGGCCAGTGGATGCGACACATTTCCCATAAGCACTTAGAAGTACGCCCAGCGCCATTGATTTTTTACGCTTAGAACTGAAGACCTAGACATTCACACTGATTATGCTTTATCATCGGCTCACCTCCCCTTAATTGTCGTGTTACGTATCCCTAGAGACAAGGCAATCAAAAATAGTCTGCTACCCAGAGATCTGGAGAGTTTTAGGAGAGACCTTAAGCGTACCAAGGACTTGAATCTTCAGATTGTGCTACCAGAGGACTTAGAACATCTAGGCGTATGCCATATTTTTAAATAAAGTACATGCTGCAGTTCGAAATGCGCGTCCTAGAAATTCATCTTCTCCTGGTTTCAGATACACTAGTAACCTACCTTCTGCGCTGGACACTTTGATATTAATAAAGAGGCGGCTCCGCAGACAGTACGTTCGTTCAGCTGACCCAAATGTGGATAGAAGAAGCTACGGACCGCTATCTTGAGAGCGCAATACCTGATTTAGGCACCAACTATGCACTTTGGGCGCTTACAAGGAGGTACAAAAAGCAATTAGTTTCTAAATTTCGCATTCGAAAGGCTGATGGGACTTTGGCCAAGTCACTGCAAGAGCGTGCGGAAGAATTTGCCTTGAGCCTAGAGGATAGCTTTAAGCCATTTCACTATACATCAAATAGTTATAGAAATCGCGTCAATAGTATTATTGACACCGCTGGTCAACTTGTGCTACCATCTCTCCCTATGACGCTTGAGGAGGTCAAAGAACAAATTAAGGATTTAAATAATAAGAAGGCTTCATTTGAGGACGGCCTGGTCTTAAAAGCTCTTCCCATCAAAGCTCTTATCGTTCTGGTCCTAATGTTCAATGCTGCTTTGCGATTAAGCAACTTCCCTAAGTGCTGAAAGAAAGCCAAAATCGTGATGATTCACAAGCCTGGGAAAACTCCCTCGGAGGTGGAGTCATGACAGATACCGAAAATCGTTTCGGTATTAATCCTTGTTTATGTCATCTAAGAGCATGCCTTTAACCTGAAATGCTTTTTGGTAAAGTAGGTCGAACACAATTCCGCTTCGGTTTCCATTGGCTGAAGTTTTTTCCAAAATTTGATATTCCGAAATTGGTCGAGGCTAGATTAAGTATATAGGCTAGGTTAAGTATACGAATCAAGGAATCATTATGGCGGCAAGGGGCGTGCAACGTAGACCAGCACCAAATAATATCCTTTAATGACTGCAAATTATAAATTGTTTGGCGGAAAACTGTTGTAAGAAACTTTTTAGGTTTTAATCCGATCAAATTCAAACTCATTTTCAAAGATCTTTATAATTTTTAGCGGTTATGGTTGTGCTTAACCGACTATAATATTTATTGTTTCACTTAACTTAATTAGTTTAACAAGATTTGTTGATTGCAAGCTAGCCCGAGGCTGCCAGCCTGCGCCAAGTGCGGTACCAACTGACTCCTACTGGAGATGGGAGATGATGAGCTTCGTGATAGTGTGGTAATCGATTGTCGCTCGTGATTAGTGGTGGCAGAGTCGCCACAGTACTCCCCCTCCAGTGACCGTGTGGGAGCGAATGGATAAGATGGGTACAAACTACGGATTTGCGTAGTTGCGTCGATGGCCGGTGGTTGCTTAGAGTGGGGGTCGTTAAGCAAGATCGTTTGAGCCGGGATGATGTCGCCTCTCGTTGAGGTTGATGCTTGCTTCGAGTGGGCGTCGATGAGCAAGATGGATTGAGCCGGGATCATGTTGCCTCTTGTTGAGGTTGATGGTTGAAGTCGCCTCTGGTCGAGGACTTCGTGTTGCCTCGGTTGAGGACTTCGTATTGCCTCGGTTGAAGACTTCGTGTTGCCACGGTTGAGGACTTCGCTGCCTCGCGTTGAGGGCTTCGATGTTCAGGTTCACGGGCGTGCGCGTAGTAAACACGACTGAACCAGAATTGATGTGTTTTGGTTTGTTTTTGTTTTCCTTATAACTCGATAACCGTTCATCCGATCTTTACAACTCATTTGGCGGATCGATAAATATTCCTGATTACTAAATATGTCCAGAAGGAACGAACCTTCAATCTATAAAACTGTGAGAGATATGAGGTTTTTTTAATTTGCGGGGGCGGGAGATGGCATGGCAAAAATTGAAAATAAACTTGATCTGCCTGCAAGTATAAGAAGCATATGTCACATACATGACCATCTCTGAGATCTGTTTGTTCATAAGGACAGACGGACAGACAGACAGACAGACAGACGGACGGACAGACGGACGTGGCTAGATCGACTTGGCTGTTGATGCTGATCAAGAATATATATACTTTATAGGGTCGGAGATGCTTCCTTCTGGCTGTTACATACGTTTGCACAAATTTAATATACTCTGTGTACCTCTGGTACAGAGTATAAAAACACACAGTTTCTCCTTTTTCTTTCCTCCGATATTTTTGGTGTTCGGAAAAACAACAAACAAGCAAAAACAACAAGAAAAGTAATAGCTTTTAGAGATGTTTCATAATGCTGAAGATGAGCGTGTCTTCAGACCATTTAATATTGTCAAAAATCAGTATTCTGAGTTCAAAAAGTAGATCTTTTCTAATTCCTTCTTCTTGACGGAAGTATAAAAACAAAATTTGGTAGTTGGATCAAAAATTTTGTACCTTAAATAAGTTAACTTTTAGTGCGAAAAAACATATTTTCAAAATGCAAACTTCACAAATCTTACTCTGAGCTACCTTAAAATATTTTGTCTTCTCGTTGCCCACAATAAATCTGCTTTCTTCCCTTCCCTTCCCATCAATCCATCAATTTGCGCTACAGAATTCTTTGTGTATATTGTAATTTTCTGGCATTTGCTTGTTTCTCTGTTTTCAAATTCCCAGTAAACGTTTTATGTTTTGTACCATTTGCATGTGTAAACGTAATTTGCTTGTCCAAAATTTGTATCACATTTTCAGACACTAGTGAAGTGCGTAAAATACCAAACACATACTTGAATTTCCATTAGCATTTACTATTTAGTTTTCTCTCAACACAAATAGCAAACAGAAAAGCCACATTCACATGTCCCCCCAACTCTCCCCCGCACTCACAATACATCAATCGATGTGTGTTTCCCTGGTTTTGGCAACTTTATTTGGGCGTTTTATTTGTTTTACAATTTTCTTCAATTATTTTAATGCAACAAATATGTTGACGTTCGGAATTCAGGGGGCTGTGTTGTCGGTCCCATTTGAGTTTGTTTTTATGACTTTTTCTCTTTGCCGCTTTACGATGGCAGAGACATGACCAGGAATTGTGTCAGTGTGGCTAAGGGAGTGGGGGGGTGGAGGAGGCAGAGGCGTGGCGATGTCGCTGACTTTCCACAAGAAATCAATCAAAATTGTGGCAACGGCACAGAAGACACAAAAAAAAAACAAAATATAACAAAAGGCTCAGCTCACGCGATGCTCATCAATTTGTGTGTCGTTGAAGTGTGTCCTTGCCTGAGCATGTGTGTGGGAGGGGGGTGGGGTGTGTGTTTACCGTCTGGCTTTTGTGTTTGCTTAGTGCACTGCAAACAAAGGACAATGCCTGATGTGCCTTGTAACTGCAGCCAGTCCACACAATCATTGGTTGTTCCTTCCCTTGTCCTTCGACCTCATCCTGTGTGCCATTGCCAGAGCCCAACATGACTGACACACTTTTCATGCTACAATAAGCCATTATAATGAACGTAGCCAGAATGTAAGCCAAAATACTAACATGGAAAAGTACAAAAACAAAAAAAAAAGAAATTGAATGCAAATGCTATGCGAAATTGTTGCTCAGAGGCCATGAGCCCATTGTCGAGCATCTAATTATTTCCTTCTCAGATTAAAGGGTGATTTTAAAACATATCAACAGACTGCTTAGCCACGCAGATTACTCTGGAAGAATATGAAAGCCATTTCACTAAGAAATGAAATGAAACGGAACTGTTGAAAAATACCCTTGTTCCACTGGCACATTCTGGAGGTCATTCTCTGAAACTCATTCTCTCTGTGTATTTTAAGCAATAAAAGTATTTGTTTTTTGAGATGAATAAAACCCGAAAACAGGCCATTACCTGCGGGGACTACCATAACAGAACTTTGAGGCACTCCGAAGGAATCAGAGAAACTCGCATCTGTATGCTCTAGCTGGAGTGGAAGGACGTGCGGACCAAGATGGATAATGTGACCAATGGACTATTTTATGGGCGAAAGTAGTCGAAATTCCTTTATTATTTAAAAGCTCACTGAAAGCAAAGGGAGTGTCCGGAGGAGCTTCATCGCATTTTGGGCAACAAAAGAGATTAAGGAAAGCACAGGTAACATAGCTAAAATTCCAACAAAATTTGAATTGTTGTAAAGGGTCCAAATGCGAACTAAATCGAGAGCGACGTGGAAGATTTCGAAGGGTTTTCCTCTGGCATATCGGAGCTGCTCGGATGCTCATGCCGGTCACCATCTCATCCTTGTAGTTATGCCACACCGGTGCGCCATTAACGAATTCCCTAACTCTTCGTAGTGAGCACTCGCCACCGGACCAACCACCAGCCAAGTATTTGCCTAACGAATTTTGTATGAGAATGTCCGGAAAACGTACCGATCGGTACGACCCTGCATTACCAGTCGTTAGTGTGGTGATCGGTGCACACTATAGTTCAATTACTAGACTAGCGCTGTGATGCATTACCTGTCGTTAACGACGCGACTAACCAGACCAGTCAGCTCAGGTCGTTAGGCCCGGTAGTGCCTTGACACCAGCTGAACTACAGGGATACGACTGATGACGATCTGCCGTCATGCTCTGGAGACCCTCAAAATCAAATGCGACAGGGAAGCGGGCATGGCAAACTAGCTCGACAAGCCTGCCACCGACAACGTCGCAGTTTGATGATGTTCCGTCAGGCTCTAGTGGAAAAATAAGGTAAGAGAAGACAAAAAACGTCGATATGACTACATTTGAGTCGGTTATGGTCGATATTGCCAAAGCTCGACTCAATGTCATGGAGCGCTTAGCCAAGACTAATGCTGATTTTCAGGACTAGGCTAACTTACTTTATGTAAGTGTGGAGCGCTTGGCCAATAATAATGCTGATTTCCAGGACAAGGTTAACTTACTTTATGTAAGTATGACTAGTGTTTTGGGTGTGATTATGAGAGGGTTGATTTGTGTTGATATAAAATATGTTTAGTGTATTGGTTGTGTCTGGTGTACAGAAGGTGGAGCGGTTGCTAGGGTGTTTGTCTGTTCGGAAGTTCTTAATTACTCTGCTTCCTGCCTTCCTTCGTCTACGCAAGTCTTCTGGCTACTGTTTTGGGGTGACTCTTACTCTCTCCACGTAATCACCTGCCTGTGTATTGATTACGTCACCAACCTTTGTTACGTAGAGATCACTCTCCAAATGTTTTGTCCAAATATACCAGGGCGCTCCCGATAGTTTACGCAGACACCTAGACTGGACGAGACGTATCTTTCTCAGGTGAGATTTTGCAGCTATTCAATAGACTTGTATCCCATATCTCCAAGCTGGTGCTATGTTGGCCTTGTATGAATATGTGCACTTTCTTACTGAGTGAGCGTTTAATCCTACTAGAGAGCAGCCATTCAACTTTCTTCACTCTGACATATAGTGATATGGGTTCCGAATGTAAGGCGCTTTTCCGGGTACTATTCTTCCTGTTCGTGACGAAGTGTATATGTTACACCGACACATTAAGCTAGGTTTAGCTCAATGTTCCATCGTTTTGCCCATCTGCTTAAGCTATACAAATATTGCTAAATGACGTCTGTGGCATTATAGATGCACGCCATAATAGCAGTATCGTCAGCAAATGCAGCAAGAAGTAAGACTTGGGGGTCTTCAATGGGTACTATTCTTCCTGATGGCATATCAGATGTGTTGAGAGAGTAGAGGGTTGGAAACAGCTACTTCCAAGATTACTGAGAATGTCCCGTGAGAAAGCTTCTCACAAGAGAGTAAAGCAGAGGCGGTAGGATGAATTTTACCTTACAGAGCAGTCCGTCGTGCCATACTCTTTAAAAGCCTGCCTTATGTCCTGAAATCCGCCGAGAATAAAGTTAGTCACCCTATTCAGCTGCTCCGGTGTGCCATGTGTCTTTCTAAACCCGAACTGAAAGGGAGTTATCCTCTCGAAAATGTTTGATACTGTGGATTGGAGACTGTTTGGACAGTCCGACGGACTATTTCCAGCTTTATGTGTCATAACGTTTTGAGCCTTTTTCCACGCCTTAGGAAAGTGATTAAGTCGCAATGCCGCGTCGAAGACTAAGATAAGGAAGAGCACTGCTTTTACTGCGAGGGCTTTGATGACTCTATTGTTAAGGCCATACTCGCCTGGGGCCTTCTTATTGTTAGCTGCATGCTCTGCATGTCTTCTGCAACTTACCGAAGTGGTTTCAAATGGCTTAAATATGTCCTCCAAGTTTTCCGCAAATGTTTCCGTTCTTTCCTGTGGAGATTTCGCCCAAGTACTACCGTCCGCTTTGCGGATGGGAAGTTTGGGTGCAGCCTGCTTCTTGTACCTTCTAGTGAGAGACCAGAGCGCATTATTAGTGCTTGCATCAAAAGTAACGCCTTCTAGAGAACGGTCTGTGGCATCCTGTCTGAACCTCACGAGCAGCTTCTTGACCTTGTTAACCACTCTTATATATACCCAAGCCTTTTGATGAGCAGTGAGCATCTTGGGCAGGCGGAAGGCAAGAGTGAGGTCGGCGATCCTGTAGGGTTTCCTTTCGACTCGCTTTGAGAGTCGCCGCATGCACCTCTATATCAGCGGTGGGCACAAAATTTCATTTTGGGAGCAGTCCACCATCAACAACAGAAAAAACAACCCCAATTACCGATGTTCGAGTGCCGCGCACACGTTTGGCGCTGTGCCCCGAAGCGAGGCAATTGCGCTTATCATTCTGTCTGTCTGTGTGCGGCGGCGCCAAGAAGCGAGCCAATTTTAAATGCTTCTGCGTGGCGCCAGTTGCCGTAACATAACTCTCGGGAGCCATGGGAGCAAGGGCTAAACCACCTCTGCTCTATATCCTCAGGAAGTATAATTTCCAAGTTGAGGTCAACAATGTATGCAAAAGATTTTTTCTATTCTTCTTTTGGTACTCCACAATCAACTCATCGAAATGGTTATCGCATTCAGCAGTTGGCATATGTACTCTTGATATTTGTCACAAATCAGCAGCAACGCAGTTAAATCCATTTCAGATAAATATTTAAGGCCAATTAAACTTTCAATTTGTAATTGCAAATCAAAAGACGCCAAGCAGCCGTTTGTTTACATTAATTTAACTTTGACCATTCGCGTGTAACCGTGATAAACATTCGTCAGGGCTACAAGGAACAAGGAATGTGCCGGTGGAACAACCCTGTAGTTCAGCTGCACCGGCGCGGCATTAACGAATTCCCTAACTCTTCGTAGTGAGCACTCGCCACCAGGCCAACCACCAGCCAAGTATTTGCCAAACGAATTTTAAATGGGATTGTCCGGAAAACGTACCGATCAATGTGGTGATGGGTACACACTATAGTTCACTTACTAGACTAGCGCTGTGATGCCTTACCTGTCGTTAACGACGCGACTGACGCTCAGTGATGCATCATGTCGTTAGGCCTGGTGGTGCCTTGACACCAGCTGAACTACTGGGTAGGGTATTATACCTTTACTTCAACATGATTGATCTCTTCTAATTGCTGCAATTCAATTTGCTGCTAATTAAAAATTCAATTCCCCCTTTGTCTGGGCCATATTTGCCAGCCACTCCATCAAAAACAGGAAAAAAAAATGGACACTAAAACACAGATCTCACTTAATTATGTATGTCAAATTTAATTGGCCTGTCAGTCTATGTGCATATACATACATATACATACACAGAAATTCTGAAAAAGCACACGCTATAAATATATTACTCTAGCGCGCACACCTGGCGTATGCGTGATGTGAAATTCGGTAAAAGTGCGCTAAATGTATTTATCTAAAATAAATATCAGTTTTCGCAAAACAAATATATGCTTTGCGCTAATTTCAGTTTGCTCTCTCTCTCTCTCTACGAGCACTCATGGCGTATGAAAATTTAATTTTAAAGCAAACACAAACGAAATTGTCATGCAAAACTCGTCGCAAATCTTAGACATATGTCACCGACTTGCGTCTCCTTGTTAATAGTAATTCCTGTCATATTTGCTTGCTAAATTCTGCATTCACAACTGCAACCGAGTCCTGATAAAATGTCAAGTTGATGGCATTTCTGACGTGGTAACCTAGTTTCTCCCTCGTTGTTTTCCAGCCAGCTGAATTGACAGGCACAAGACTTAAGTATTCAGGGGTAACCGCAAAAGTACACTGGAAGTAATTACCGAGGGAAAACCCAGTTTCTTGCAGTGCTCAAAAGTTATGCATGCTTGAAACCGACTGCAGTTTTGTGGCTCTTGACTTTATCTCTTCTAATTAATGCGTGCCTGGCAACAACACACACACACACACATCAGGATTAGGACTCTGGCCATCAACTGGCCAATTATGTAGACAAACAAACAAGCAGAGAGAAGTTTTGGGGCATTAGAGTTGTCACTTTCAGGCTATTGACGCCATCACAATGAGTGGGAGAATGTGTGTGTGTGTGTGTGAGAGGCTCAAAGGGATTACAAATGAAATTGACCAAAAACATAACAGGCTAACAAGCAGCAGCAGCAGCAGCAGCCTGTCTAAGATTTGCCGGACAACAACAGTTTATAAAAATCATGTGACAAATGAGGGTTGCTTAGCCGACTTAGTTAGCCTGGCAGTTTGTCCTCGATTCATCTGCTTACCCGCCTAGTTTTGTGCTCCTTCGACGCTCATTTATCTTGTCCCACATGTGGGAGTCTGTGTGGTATGAGGTTAAGGCTTTATGGTAGAGGTGGGTACCAGCCAAAGACATGGAACAACAAGATGCATAGCAAGAATACAAGTGAATGTTAGGGAATTTCCCATCTTACACATCTTGTTGTTCTATGTCTTTGGTTCCTGTATGCCAATTGTTAGAGATTTTTGCCTAAGGCAGAGGAATTTTTGTTAAAAGAAGCCAAAGTAAGTCAAGACAAACTATTGAATTGAAGATTCAGAGTTATTTAAATAATTTTGAAACTTTTTTGTTTACATTTTTGTTTCTATTTCTCTGTTAATCCTGCTGTTCTCCACACTTACATATATATCCCATATACCTCTATACATACACACACACATCTGCAGCCACACAAAAGCCAAGGCTATTAAAATCAAATTTATTGCCTGTAATTAAATATTTTTTCCATGGGCGAGCGAAATATTTTTGCGGAAATCGCAGGAAATTGACCATGCCAGTCAGAAATATCTCAACCGTAATTCATTTTTTCAACAACAACAGAAAAAAGTGTGTCATTTGTGCGTCATAAATTGAATAAAAATGTGTGTCATATCGGTTGAGTTCTGACATATATATACTCGCATATAGTATGCAGAATACCTGACTGAATCGCCAGCAGATGGATTTGTTTGCCAATTAAAAAGCCATCGCATGAGTCATACAGTGGCAGTTGGCAGTTGGCCATTTGCCAGATTGCATTTGTAGCATTTTTCAGGGTTTTCAGGTTTGCCCTGTTGCCGATTTTCAACAGGGTGTCTGCTTTCGTGCGTATATTTAACTGTTATTTATGGGTCAGACGTGGCTTGCATTTATTACGTGCCACAAGCAGGCATTTCCGTGGCAGTTTTTGGCTTTTAATGTGCATAATTAAGCATTAATTACACCCACCAACTGGAAGTGGTGACCCCGACGCCTACTCTCTCGCGCTCTCTCTCTCTCTCTCTCTCATATTATATGTGTGGCGGTCATTTAAGTGGCAACCACAAGTCTCCATATTGGCAAACCATTTGCACAAATTTAAGCATTTAATTGCAAATTTATTATGCTTATTTTGTGGGCAGCACATTGGTCATTTTGTAATTGATTGAGTTGCCACCATGTGTGTGTGTGTGTGTGAGTGTGGGTTTCGATATAAAAGTGAAAACGACCCAAAAGTCAACATGTGGTGGCTTTATGACCTTCATTTGACTATGAAACAAGATGAAGATGTATTCAGTTTATTGCAGCAGTCACAGAAAACAGCACTGCTCATAACTTAACTGTCATTCATCTGATCCATAACTATCCGTTGGTAGATCACTGATTTCTAATACTGATTACTAAATGTGTAAAAGGTAAGAGAATAGTATATTTCAAAATGCTAGGGTAATATTCTTACAAAAAAATTTTTATGCTTTTTGGTTTGCCCCTAAAAATAATATCTTTATATTCACCCTTCTACCCCTATCTACCCATTACTTAATCCCGATTTAAGTGTTTTTGTCTGAACAATATTCAAATAATTTAACCTTCTTTCGTTAATCAAACAGAACCAAATTATTTATGTGGTTGAATGACAGATGGCGCTACGTCCGCCTCATCGAACGTTCATCTACGGATGCTCAAGTCGTTCACAAGCAGCGTTGCGTTTTTTGTCATTTCATTCTAAATTTGTTATGTATATAAGATGTTGTAGGGACCTGCCTGCACCGAGGTGGCATCCCTGTTAAGGCGATAGACGTTATTATCGATAGGTCGGCAGTCAACGTCATCAGTCGTTCAGCAGACGCCGCCGTGATCAGCAGACTTCAGCCGTCAGTCGTAAATCAGCCGAAATTAAGCCGTCAACTAAACTTCAAACACACTCTCCTTTAATCTTATTATTATATTACCTAACTAACTACACGAATAACTATAATATCTTACAAGTATTACAAGTTTTGTACGATTTTCTAGCCGCCCCGGCAATTGTAGTTTTACGATACAAATTATTTCTAGCAACAAATAATGTGGATTCACAGTTTGCCAGGCTATTCGGTATCGTACAAATCGATCTATATTGTTTGCGATGCCAACGAAACTGTAAATTATAATAACAGAGTTTTCGAACTCATTGGATTTGACAGCTGAGAGCTGGTTCTCCGGGTTATTTTACCTCAAAATTTCAACCTATCATGGCTGTGCAATGGCACGTTGTGTGAAAAACATCAAACCCCCATTTTGAATGGCAAATTCCGAAACGAAAATGTTTTGCTGCCACAAATCCAAAGATTCTCATAAACCCAGCAATTGTATTCATGCGCGTTTAATTCTTTTTTTTTAAATTTGCATTCGCAATGACAATCAATAAGTCGATGTTCTTTTTCGGCTTCAATTTGGACACACCATGATATTGACACAAACAATTATACTTGCTATGTTCTCGCGTGGATAAACCATCAAGCTTATTTGTGTTGGCTTAAGACTGTTAATTCGTAATTCGTAATTAATCTCATGGTGCACTTTAAAGTAGCAACAATTCATAGTTTTGATTAGATTTTTGCCCACGGTGTCGCTTAGACACAAGCACACACAAACACACACACATATTGTTAATTAGTAGGCGGTAGCGTCTGTGCTGATTCTCTAGCACATAACTGTATCTCTTACCTACTCCTTGCTATCGCTATTTCTTCTCTCGCTTGCAGTTTGGGCAGAGGCAGAAGCTTCGACGTCTGCCTTGGCTTGGCACGCCTTAATCAGTCTCTTATTAAATCTTGAAAAGATAAGTTGCTACTCAGAACTCGGAACGGACACTCGGTCCTAACTCACACGCATTGTTTAGTGTTGCTTACTAAAACTCGAAGTTGCTAATTGGAAGTTGCTGAATACATTCGGCAGTTCAGTACACTAGCAGGTATTTGGTCTCGACTCCACACGCAATCACCTTATTCGTTGCCTCGGTCTCTCATCAAATAAGACACACAAATATTCGCATTATCCTACACACTAAAATTGAGTGAAAGTTGTTGATTTTGTTGTTAGTCCAATACTACTCTGTGCTAAGTAAACTAACAAAAAGCTTGTTAGTTAAACATCAAGACACATGTTCATTAGAGAGGACATTTGATGAATGGAGAAATGTAAGGTCATATTGAACGCTGTTTATACAATGCGTTTTGGTGTAAAAAAGGCATAAAAAGTAGACAAAAATGGGTGCTAGTGTCTGCGCATTGGATTTAAAGTTTATCACTCATACGTAATGTTGCCTTGCTTACAATTTTAAGTTTAAAGTAGTTGGCGTAGACTTCGTTTGAAGTCGCAACATTTGGCAAAAAGGTAGCATAACCTTTGAAAAAATGACTTTTAATATAACCAATACTTTAGTAAAATATACATATTTATGCGAAATATTATATAACTGCACATTTTCTACTCTTCTGCGCTGGTTATTTCTTAGGAAAAACCTGTTCTTAGGAAAAATTGAAATGCTGCCACATCACGGTTGCTGCCGATTGATAGACTATCGTCCGGGTGCATGTAATAGCGCCCGCTGACATAACGACCGCGGGCGCTCTGTCGCCCTTAGAGTGAGTGTCATAACGCCCGCTTTCAGTGCGACATAACACCCGCGGGCATATTGTCACTTTCAACTATGACATAACGCCCGAATTTTCCAAAAATAAACATTTTGCTTTGATCGCGAGATTCTTCTGAAAGAAATATTATTTAAAGTACCGTTCATTATGTTATCTCTTGAATCGATGTACCGTTCATAATGTTTTCTATTTTCTGCATTTAACGCATAATGATAAACATATTTATTAGTGTATTAGTCTTGCTGGTGCAGCGTGGACGTGAAATGGATTTAGTTTACGAGATTAGACTTGATGCAGGGATTCAAAAAAACTCAAAACTGTTGATTCTTCCATCCCAGCAAAAACTGTTTAAAATCAAGGATTCAACCCAAAATAGTTCGCGGTTGCATACTTTTTGGCACTACACGCGTTTTTTCCTCACATAATGTTGAAATGGTCACATTAATGTTAATGCTCTGTTAATTAACATAGGGAAAGGCTATTAAACACTTATGCCCTTAGTAACGGGAATATCGAAGTCGGGCAGGACCGACTTCGACTTACGTTCTCGTTTTTGGCAGTAGACGTTTAAAAGATTTGAGGACATGTATTCAATATGGTATGTCTAAGGTATATCTTTGCTTGGAAAAATCGCAGAAATGTTTGTGATAGTTTATTTTAATCATAAGAAGTTAGAGTCTAGGATAATATCAAAGAGAGTTAAAACAACAATATAGGATCCATGAAAATCATGCCTAAAAAGGGTCAACTCAAATTACTAATAATCTAGACGTGAAGGAGCATTTCTGAAGTCAGATTCGTGTTCTTTTTCTTTGTGTCATAGATCCCCATGGCTATATCGATTTGGTTGTTGATGCTGGTTAAGAATGTTAATATACGTTAAAGAATCGAAGATGTTGTGAACGAAAATTCTCCAACGAAAAGGTTCTAAAAGGAGTCCGCTTGGGTTAGGTTTCTGAAGAGTTCAAAAATATATCACTGTTTTTCAATAACATTTTTATTTTTACATTTTAGGTGGCAAAGAATATCTGCTAGTGCCAATATTTTATAGTCGTATGAGCCACATGGCAGCAATCTAGAGTTAAGAAATCAGATATAAATTAGTATTTTGCCTTGGTCAAATACCACCTCTAGACTGCCTCTTGCTTTAAGCCAAAAGCTAATTGACTGCCTATAGTTTAGTTATTAATGGAATTCTCATATCAAATCCATTATCAACTCCGACCGCAGGCATTGGGCGCACGGCAGAGCCATATGCAGATGGCGTTTTCTTCATCAATATCAATTCAATCCCTGCCAGCAGCAGCAGCGGCAGCAGCAGCAGCAGGTGCCATTTATCCCAGTTACATGCTTACTCTGCATTGGTCTACAGTTTTGGTAGTTTTGCTACAAATTGAAATTAATTAGCCAGTTTGGCTCGTGTACCGTATTGCCATAGCCAATCGATAAGTCAAGCGTTGAGTTCTACCCACATTAAATATGCAATTGGGATGCAACCGGATATGGGCAAACTTTAATTAGCATTTTATTTAATTAATAAATACGAACACAGAGATATTCCATATAATGTCGCCACGGATACGTTTAGTTTGTGTATTGTTTTAGCTTAAAATGCTATTGCAATTAAAGTGCAAAGTTCAACAGAAAGCCCGTTGCATTATGCGCAGCCACAAACGAGCAAACAAGTGTATGTGTGTGTGTGTGTGTGAGAGTGTGTGTGTGTGCTTGTAAACATGTGCGTGTGTGTGCGCATTGCCGCGCATAAATAAACAACACAAATTTGCAAATATAATGCACATGAAATTTACAAAATTGCTACAGAAACCAGGGAATCCAGAGTGGATGTGTGTGTGTGTGGGAGGGTGAAAGGGTGAAAAGGGGGGGAAGTACAAACTTTTACCCGCCAAAAAGTTTACACAGCAAAATGGCGGCACACACACAAACACACACGATTGCAAGTGCAGCACAAACAGCAACTAAAAAATATAAATATATATAACAAAGTTTTTTTTCGGGTAAACGCAATGTTTATTGAGCGTACAAAAGTTGTTTGGACCTTCGCCCATCTTTTGAGGTAGAGCAATTAGCGATGGCAACGTGAGCAAAACTGATTGGAAAAGTGGTTAGAAATAAGAAAATGAAAAAAAGGGAAATGGAATTGAGTGGCAAACATTCAACAACATTCTTCAAATGTAAATGTTTTCTTGTTTTAGCAACGATTGTTGACTAACGTAAACAAAGAACATTTGATTGGATTGCTTTGTTTTGAAATTGTAATTCAATGTTTGCCTTCAACAGGATAGCCAGATTCGTTTAAATTTGATCGCATTGAAATATGCCATGCGCTGGGATTGGCCATAGTCAGTTATTCACACGGAGGTGTTGCTGGCACTTGACTCTTTGATAACATATTGATAGTAAATCTAGCTTTTTAGCGAAGAAAAGCTTAATATTTTGGCATCAACATTCGTTGTGGATGTTTAATCGAAGGGACATTCATCTCTTATGAGAAACTTCACACAAAAAATGTTATATAGAACATTACAACAATTAGTGAATGTTGTCGAGCATGTACCAGTGAGTCTAGGCTTTGGGAAGACACTTAGTTTGGTCTAGAAATTACATGCTGTACCAAAAGGAGGTCCAAAAGAAACCATGTCAATTCGATATAACAGATTACCTCTGAGAATATCAAAGATGCGCTCCCTTTTAGCATGGATCAATTATGTGTTTCGGCTAATAGTTCCATTGACGAAAACGTACGTCGTCCTCTTTACCAAGAGTTCCAAAGTACGAAAAATAAATATAGCACCACTTACAGCCAAGAGTAGTTAGCTTGAAATGTTTTGGAGCAGTAAGCGATAGGAACTATCCTGGATACTAAATGTAGAAAAAATATAGGCAAGATGTTGATCAACACTTGCGCCTCTCACAACGACTAGTGTTAGCCGATGTGACCAAAAAACACCAAGCCTAGTGCCTATCTAGTGTAAAAAAAATTCTAAAAATTGTTGTATCTAAAAGTTTGAGGTTCAGGCCAGACAATTCTGCGTCGTTTGGCACTTCATTGAACAAAATCGGTCCAGTCGTTTTGCCAGAATCACAGCTGCCATTTTGAAAAACGTGCTTTCGAGAGAAGCGCGTTTAAAGTTTGCAGTTGCTAGGACATTTGGGTCACCTTGAGTCACTAAATGGGCGATAGCTCCTAAACTAGATCGAGTTTTCGATCAGTCAGCTAATCAGTATAAGACGGACTAAGAGGTACTTCTAAGTCGATAAAAAGAACGGTTTCCTCCTCTCTTTTTTTTTTAGCAGCCAAGAGTAAGCAATGCCTGTACTTTGTGTACATTTTGTTATACCAAGTTAAATAGTCACATATTGACATGTTGCTTCTTTTTTTGGCCATCTCTAACTGCCTCAGCCTCCCAGGCGTATGCGTGTTTGCACATAGTCAGCGTTAGGTGGCGCCTCAAACAATGACAAAAACAGCAACAACAAAAATACAGAGTGTGTGTGTGTGTGCATGTTTGTTTATTAGTGGAATTTTTAATCAAAGTTGCACAACTTGAGGGTAGACATTTTACCTGAAGTTTGGTTTGTTGTTGTAGCTTTTTTTTCCTTAATCAGGCGCCCGCTTGACTTGTTTGTACTTGTATTTGTTGTAGTTCTTTTTTTTTTGTTCCATCCGCACTGTTTATGTAATTCCTTTGGCAGTTTTGTTGGCTAAACTCTTGAAACTTTGCTGCCATGTAAACTGTCAGCGTTGGCACACACTCACCCACACACACACACACGTGTGCACAGAAGCGCTTATCTTACTAAAGTCTAAACTTTTGTTTACACATTGCGCCCTCGAGACACGCACACACACACACACACAGAGCTGTAGCTTTTGTTTACCTGCAACTTTTGAACTTATATTCTTTTATTTTCCAGTGTGGCCATTCACTGAATTAATAGTTTTTAATTAAATCTCCGCTTTAGGCTTGGCTAAAATTGCATTAAAATTGCACACAATTTGCTTACATATTTATACATATTACGCATACGCCGGGTGGCCTCAAAATAAGTGAAATATTTATTCTCTCTCTGGCTTACCAGACCGTAAAGAACACACACAATATTCCTGGGCATGCAATTTACTCCGAGTCCAGCAGGTGAGCCAACTGCTGTCTACAAGTGTGTTAAACTGCATGCCAAACCCAATAGAAATATTTGCCATATTTTATAAACTATTTTTCGTAATTTTCGTGCAGAGGTCGAGGCCACACAAAAGTTGCGCAAATAACAACGCAAAAATAAGTACAAATAAAAGGAATGCAAAATAAAATAAAGGCTACCAAGCCACAAGCTGCATAGACCAACAAAGAGCGGCAAAAAATTCAATTTCCAATCACAAAAAAAAAAAAAAAAAGAAGAAAAACCTGAACAATATGGTAGGCAAAAACCGCAAGTGAAAAGGGGGAAACAAAATATGTTTTGAATTGTTTGCCTGCTGAATGCTCTCTATGAAATAGAGATGCTTTTTAATCTGGTGGGTTCGGGCTATAAATTGTTATATTGGGCATTTTAAATAGCAGTTTAAACCCTTTCAATATATCAAGGAACTAATTTTTCATAGAAAAGTTCGATATCAAATGCTAGTCCTTGACCATTTATAATCATCTAGATGGCCCAGCGAACTTCGTACCGCCTAATCGTCAAGGAATGTAGTGATACCTTTTAGCTAAACTTAAATTAAGAAATTTTTATTTAACGTAATAAAATCAATGCACAAAATGTTTTATGATAATTAGTTGAAGAAAGATATTTACTTTGATGACGGTATGTATTTTGCTTCTTGGGTTACACTTGGGATGATTCTCTTCTGTGAACCGCTCTCGAAGCATGAGCCAACCATTAGTTGTGAATTATGTGTTGGTGAGCCAAGGGTTTTAAAAGTTCAGTTGGAAAGTTGTTGGTTTCGTCATCGATTATTGCGCAGTCAATAGATTTAATTGAAGGCACAATACCAACGAATCGATTTGGAGTTACAACGCTTAAGTCCGCATCTTTATTCTTTGCCGCTAACATAGCTCGCTCACTCAACCATTGCATGTAAAGGGTGATTTTTTAGCAATTATCTTTTTGGCAACACTGGTTTAAGCAGCTCACGCACGTTTCGTGTTTTGTTTCACTGTCAAACATCTTCAGTTTGGTTTATAATTTAACCATGAATCGTCTTACAAACGAACAACGCCTGCAAATTATTGAATTTTATTATCAAAATGCGTGCTCTGTTAAGAAAGTTCATCGCGCGCTTCTTTCATTTTATGGTCAGTTTAATCGACCCACTGAAGCGGCTATTCGGGCTATTGTGACTAAATTTCGCACCAAATTTACATTGTTGGACATTAAACCACCAACACGCTTACGTAGAGTGCGAACTGAAGAAAATATCGCAGATGTATCGGCCAGTGTTAATGATGACCTCAACAACGTGGAAAATTTTGCGGAAGGATTTAGGTGTGAAGCCTTTCAAAATACAGCTGGTGCAAGAATTGAAGCCGAACGACCTACCGCGGGGTAGAATATTTTGGTGAATGGACTCTTGGAAAGTTGGCCGAAGATCCACTTTTTTACAGAAAAATTGTGTTCAGCGACGAAGTTACGTAAATAAGCAGAATTGTCGATTTTGGAGTGAATATCAGCCGAAAGCATTGCAAGAGCTACCAATGCATCCAGAAAAAGTTACAGTTTGGTGTGTTTTATGGGCTAGTGGCATCATTGGACCGTACTTCTTGAAAGATGATGCGAATCGTAACGTAACTGTGAATGGTGAGTGCTACCGTGGGATGATATCCAACTTTTTTTTGCCCAAAACGCAAGAGCTTGACTTGCATGATATGTGGTTTCAACAAAACGGTGCCACATGCCACACAGCACGCGCAACAATAAACTTATTGAGAGGCGAGTTCGGTGGAATTTTATTTCACGTTCGGGACCGGTCAATTGGCCGCCTAGATCGTGCGATTTAACGCCTTTAGACTATTTTTTGTGGGGCTATGTTAAAGCTCATGTCTATACAGACAAGCCCGCTTCAATTGACGCATTGGAAGACAACATTGAAGAATTTATTCGTGAGATACCGTACGAATTGCTTGGCGAAATCTTGTAGCGTTAACAATGCAACAGTCGTGTTTGCTGACATCTGAAGTTTCTCCACATAGCTCCACAGATTGGATGATTTGGCAATGTTTGACGAAAGTCGCCAGACAGTAAATTCATTGCGCCTCCAAAACTTCTCGACTAATTGCGCAGATCACTTAATGTTCGGTCAAATGCTGCCAATAAGGGTTTGTTCGCCATTGTGCATTCGTCCCTAAAGATGGATTGGACACAGTTTTGCAGTGTAACATATCAGTTGTTCAATAGTTCAAAGGTTTAAAGGCAATTTTAAAGCTAAATGGATCCAATTCTCAATTAAATTCGTCATTTATTTCACGATCCGTTGCTGGCATTCCTAACCTGACTAAAAAACTGCCCCGCAAAACGTAATACATGTCTTCGAAAAAGAACAAAGCCTGGTTATGCATACGCCTTTAGGTTGGGATTTCTTGAACTGACACAAATTCGATGGAAAATGTCTTCTGACATGTTATCCTTGTATTTGGTTCATTGGCCAATCGACTTGAAAATTGTCGTATTTTGGTTTAACTTTTGGTTCGAGTATTTTCTATGCATTAAGTTTGTGCAAATGTATGAAACAGCTAGAAGGAAGCATCTCCGACCCTATAAAGTATATATATTCTTGATCAGTATCAACAAAGGAGTCAGAAAAGCCATGTCCGTATGAACGCACAGATCTCAGAGATGGTAAGAGATAGAGGTCCGTCATGTATGGGACAAAAACTTCTTATATTTGCAGGCAAACGAAGTTTATTTTCAATTTTCGCCACGCCCCCTCCAACAGTTTTAGAAATAGAAGGTTCGTACCTTCTGGACATATTTAGTAATCAGGATTATTTATCGATCCGCCAAAGGAATGGTAAAGATCGGATGAACGATAGTTGAGATATAAGAAAAACAAACAATTATGGGCAGCACCGGCGGCAACAGTGATGGGCAGCACTTTACAGGTACAGCGTATGTTATAGTCAGGCTTGACCTACTTTCTTTCTTGTTTAATAAATATAAATTTTAAAATTTTCATGTTATTTTGTTAGAGTAAACACACTTCAATTCACAAATCCCAAAAAAGTGGCATTGCATTATTCAACCCACCCACACACACACACACACTTCATCAGTCGAAGGGTCAGCTTATCTAAGCCTTCAGCTACATCTTTTCCACACACACACACACAAAAAACCCAAGCTTCAGCATATGCCAACCACAAGTAGGTCATATATAGTTACTTCTATAGAAAAAAGCACACAATACACCTGCCTGGTTCTTCATTTTGGTGTTGTATTTTTATGGCCACAAGCAAATAACAGAAAATCAATTTTAATTAATTTTAAATGTTGTATAGATTGCTTTTTGTTAATTTCATAAGTGTAAAGTTCTTAAGTAAACCTCCAGCCTGGTAGCAAACAAACGCACATTAACCCAAAAAGGGATATCAATGTCCTGCTCTGAACTGAGCCTCACTTAGGCGTCGTTTAGCGATAAAAGGGCGACAGTCGAGTGGGGGCCATCATTTTAAACTGTAACTGTAAATTGTGCAAAAACAAAAGATACTAGTCGAGTCGCTCCACTTGAAAACATATTCGGGTAGCTCCACTTCTCCCTCTCTCTGTGTCTCCGGCAGCTGAGACTGAAAAATCGTTAACCTAATTTCCTGCTGATGGTTTTAGCCAGCACTTTCTCTTCCTCCCTCTCTGCCTTCTCCTTGCTTGCAGGCTGCCACCCATAAATTTCCTTTATCTTTATGACTTGTTTTGCTTTTGCTTTTGGTTGCTGCCTTTTCTAAATTCTATTTTATACCATTTTTTGTCATTGTTGGCGCGTGTTAAATAAAGCGTGTGGTGTGTGTGGGAGTGTGTTTGTGTGTGTTGCGGTTGTGGCACAGAAATTAGCTTAAAAACATTCTCTTTTCTTTTCTTCTCTCTGGTGCTTAGAATTTATGTTTTTGTTTAATTTTTATTGACAGACATTTGTGTAACTTCAGCCGAGCTCAACCAACAATGATAAGATTGGTAGCTAAAGACGAAAGATACAGAAGTGGAAAGGTGGAATAGAAAATTTTTAGAAAATAAAAATTAATGGAGTAAGGGAAAATTAGAAATATTTTAATGTAGGTACTATCACCTGAACTGTTAGGAACAAACGTTAAAATATGAGCTTACCCTATGTATGTGTAGTCAGTGATAAAACTTGAATCATGCAAAAAATGGGAAATTGATCTTCCGATATGTTTAATGGCCATTCATATTTGAACTTGGAATGCCAAAGAAGATGAGCAAAATCCATCTGTTTATGCAAGCCGAGGTCAGTTAATTATTATTATTATTATTTATTTTATTTGAATTGCAACAACGTCTTCTATACAAGTTACAATATAATACAACAGAAAATGGTGAAAAGGAAAACAAAGATGAATTGTACGCTGATCCGTTGGGGGTACTTTATTGGTCACAATGACCAGCTACGCCCTGCTCGCAGCGTTGGTGATCAGAAGGGAGTTCAAAAAGCAAGCTAAATAAGAGCAAGATTGTAGAGAATAAAAGAGCGAAGGCCTTCATCGGAAATGATATCACTGAGAAGAGGAAAGATCTTATTATAATCAAACGGATCATCAGTAATGGCAATCAATGCCAGACAGGTCGTAAAGGATCAATTCGTGTTTTCAAAGTTTCCAGAGAGTCTTTGACATTACCATTAAAACCATCATTGCGTAATTTAAAATAGTTTTTGTGTTAAGGAATAGTAGCACAAATGTTTCTGTCCTGATGTAAGAAAAAAAATATCCCAAAAGTCTTTGCAGTTTGTAGAAAATGGCACCCAACCGGCCTACAAGATACTTCTGGAACCATAAAACTAGAGCCATACAACCAACGGATCAAGGATCATTATGGTCAGAAAACATTTCATATTAAATTCAACAGGCAAGAATAAATCAATGACAGATTTTTAAAAAAAAATTCAGCTAAAAGATGCTATAAAGATGTTCTATCAGTCATGAAAGAAACTTGAATAAAAATCATATACTGTTAGGTCTTTTCGCCATCGCTGATTGATGACATAGCATCTGTTAACGATCAGTTTTTTTCTATGACTCCTGATGCTGAATTGGCAGACTATATCAATGAATGAATCTAATTCCAGCTGATAAACCGAACCGCAAACCGAACCGGCGTTTCTTTGAAAATGCTGAGCCGAACCGAAAACCACAAATGAAAACGGTTCGGTTCTGTTCGGTTTAGGTCGCTGACGAGTCTCAAGACGTACAAATTTTGGGAAATTTAATCGAACTGCTACGATATGTCCTTATCGATGCCGGATCTTTAAAACATGTGATCCCGTACACCTCCTGCAATTGTCCACCAACCTCTTAATATGTATGCCTATCACAAGTCAACATTCCGTTTTGAAAAGTTGCTAATCGATAGACTGGAGTTAACCTTAATGGTGATATCATCACATCCGACTAGTTATTCACATATTCATTTTAGAATTCATTATATTTCAAATATTGAAGCAAGTATTCCTGGAAAAAGACACTATAGGTGAGATTTAACATGGTAAAAAGTTTTTTGTTATGAAATAGCTTTCTCTGAGAAAACTTTCAATATTTGAAGGATTAGCTAGACCAAATCGAGTTGGTTTAAGCAAAAACGCGGGGTGTAATACCTCTTAAATCCAAAACTAATCTTTTATAATGTGTTCGAACCCAACGGACACAACTTTATTTTACATCAAATCAAATGTCCCACCTAGGTTTATAGTTTTTCAAACTTCTGCATCTTCAAAAGTCCAAAAAACGACTTTCTAAGCAGATTTAAAGACATTTCTGATTGTAAGACTTCAGAATGGGCTTAAAGGGCTAAGATTCGGTAGAATTAAGGACTCTCCTAGAACAAAAAAAAAGGTTTTGACAACATTTTCGACATCAAAAGTCCGTAAAACGACTTTCCGAGCCGATTTCAGGGTAAGTTGCGACGATATATTCCAGGAAGGGCTTTAAAAGTTGGGATATGTTGAAATTAAGGGCGATCCAAGAAAATAATGGAGTTTCTAAAACGTTTTCGGACTGCTTTACCTTGCTTGAGAGTCGTCGAAATGAAGGACGATCCTTGAACAGAAATGCGATTTTGACAACTTTTCGGAGTACCTTCGAATATCTGGAAAAAAATATCTTTCCGAAAATACTTAAGCAAAATTCGGGCCGTTTTCCTTAAGTACAGGCATTAAGTGTTGAGATTCAGCAGAATTAACCAATTTTATGCCGCGCTGCACGAAGTTTTTTATCTAGAGGTGAAAGTTACTTTTCTTGGGTAATTAGGACCCAGTAAACACGAATCCGAAGTCAAAAAAACTCTACCTATTATAGGTGCGCCAGGTGAGATTGTTCGATTACTCGAACAACGGCGATAGGGCACAGTTCAGATAACATGTACGAGGGCCGTCCCAGAAATGGCCGACCTAACACAGTAGTGTTGGAAAATGTTCACAAAAAATATTAAAAAGGGGAAGAACCGACTATTAAGAGCTTAAGTTTGAAGTTTAGTGCCTTTACCTTGCACAGTTTTTTTGTTGGTCGATTTTAATGGAGAACTCTTGTTATTGATTTGCTAACATGGACTAAATTGGTCATCGTTATGTGATACAATACTTTTGTATAAAAGGTCTTAGTCCAACCAATATTAAAAAGGAGCTGGATTCTACTTTACGTAATTCTGCTCCATCGTTTACAACAATAAATTATTGGGTGGCTGAGTTTAAGCGAGGACGATTGAGCTCCGAAGATGAACATCGTAATAGGTGACCACTTCAGAAATGGTGGCCAAAATTAAAAAATGTGTATTGAGTGACCGGCGATTGAAAGTTCGTGAGTTAGCTGAATGTGTAGGCATTTCAAAAAGTGCTGTACATCGCATATTGACCGAAAAATTGGACATGAAAAAGTTATGCGCAAGATGGGTGCCGCATTTGCTGTTCCATCATGACAATGCGCCGGTTCACACCTCTGCCGTTGCAATGGCTAAAATTAATGAATTAGAATTTGAATTGCTACCTCACGCTCCTTATTTGCCAGGCTTACCTCCCTCTGATTATTTCTTATTTCCAAACTTGAAAAAATTGCTCAAAAAAAAAAATTGGGGGAGTGCGAGGTTAATGCCTATTTTGAAGAGCATAACAGTTCTTATTATAAACAAGTAAGGGAGCTGCAGTCGAGTGCTCCGACTACAAAATACCATGTTCCCTTGATTTCGTGTGTTTTTTCATTACATACACACACACTCCAACGTACACAAAAACGCATGGCATGCGGCCGCGCGCGATAACTGATGCTGATCAAGAATATTTATACTTTATAGGGTAGGGAACAGGGTATAAAAAGGTATCGAAGCTATTGAACATCGGTGGGAAAAGTGTATCGACCTAAAAGGATCCTATGTTTAAAAATAAAAAAAAAAATGATAAATTTTTGAGTTTTAGTAGTTAGGTCGGCTATTTCTGGGACCGCCCTCGTACCCCCTTAATTTGGCTCTAAGTTGCACTTTTTCCGGAACCACGTTTGCTTTTCTTTACTCTTCTTTTCTATTGTTGAGTCCAATAGCCGAAAAAAATGAAATATTTCATTTTTCGTCTGCTTTGGGTTGTTGGAGCCAAATGTGAAAATTGAATTTCGAAGCTCTGTTGTATACAACGTCATGATAGCTACTAAGCCTCTTCAAGAGAGCTCATCTGTGGTGTTGTGCATGCTGGAATAGTACTGGTACTTTTACAAAATTTTGTTTTGTGCTTGCCATTCTGTAAAACTTATTTTTACATTTCATTACCTTAAAGTGGCTCTAAAACTGTAGGCAGTTATGTCAAATTATTCAATTTTTGAATAAATTTTTCCATCTTATGCCCAAACTAAAATTTTTCCATTTAATTCTTCAAGTACCTACCACTGACTCCCAAACTGTAAGCGGCCAAGGCCTCTTAAGCTGTAAGCAGCGAACGAGTGGCTGCCAAACTACTTATATTTACAACTGCAGTAAATTTTCACATTACGTTAAGCAGCTGTTGAGTTACGAGTTTCAAACTGAGCCACCTACATATGTATGTAAAGCACATATTCATATATACTTACATGTAGTACATGTAAAACTCATTTATCCGAATTGGGTTAATTGCATGAACAGGCCAACTAACGTTGCTTAATAAGCTCTCTGGCCAATGCATAAATGACACGAATGTGAATATGTAAATGCGAATCAGATGCAAGTGCCCTGCCGGCAGCAGCAGCAGCAGAGTCAGCTTAATGACATTTGCACATTTTGTTTGCGGGAAATGCAATTAAAAACAACAAAAAATAAAAGCGAAGGAGGAGAAATGCAATGCGATATTAATAAGCAATCTGTAAATCGAATCGGCTGTGGGGGAAGTTCAATGTAAATATGCAAAGGGTTGACCAAATATCAATTACACGAAGGTGGCCAACTCGCCATACAAATGAAGCGGAGAAAATTATGCAAAAACTTCCACAGGCCTAAAATTTAATATGAAAATTATAGTTGAATATTTGATGGCCGGCAGGGAGTGCAGGGCGTATGCTTAATAAATATTAAAGGCTTATTAAGAATGTAATTGAATGGGCAGCTAATTTACGCCTGGCCAGGGTCGAAAGTAATCAAATTTATAACCCACAATTGAAAAGACGGAATCATAAACAAAGCCATAACAAAGCGAAGTGCGAAAGCAATATGCAAATGAAATAAAACGCGGCTGTCAATGGCTGCCAAACAAAATGGCCAACAGCTGGTGGCCCCCCACCGATCCCCCCGCCCGCTCGCGCTAGCCAAGGCCAACGAATGGTCATGAATTTCTTTGAAGAAAATTTTCAATTAAATTCCCCAAAAAGGAGTCAAACCCAAAGCGTAGGAAAATTAGGAATTAATTAAGACAACAACACAGCAAGGAGCAGGAGCAAAAATAATTTCAAGCGGAAACCAGCCAAACAAACACAACTAAAACCCAAACGATGCCTTGGGTTAGGACCAGAATTCTGTTGGAAATTTATTTGTGCGTTGATTGCGCGCAAATGATGATCATTTAATTAAGCACGCAACGCCGAACTCGAGGCACTCGCTGACCCACCCGGATGTGGTGGCCAAACAATCTGTTTTGTATTTTGCATCCTTGCCAGCGCCAGCAACGCCGCCATTTTATGGGCCGCGCCAAGCACTCTCTCTTGTTATTAAATTCTTTCTGCGGCCAAGTTTCTACTTTGATTGGTTTACTTAATGGGCCTGTTGTCATCCCGCCTGTCTGGACGGGATTTCTCCCTACTGATTTGCATTGTAAATTGTGCGGTTGCTCAAGTTCGCTGAGAGTTCTGTAATTGAAGTTTATATGCTGGCGGGGGAAAAAAACATACAACAAAATTTGTATTTATTTTTAATTAAATGCCATTTCTCTGCAAATTATTGTCACCGGCAAGGAACTGCTTTTAATTACACTTATTGTATTACGAAAACTCTGTTGAAATATTAAATCAACTTTTTTTTTTGTTCATGACTGAGTTGTTTTCAAGGAATGTGATGGAGCTAGTCAAACTTTTTGATATGTGTGAGGTTTGATAATATCAAAGGGAATTTGAGAGTGAAGCAAGTAAAACTGTAAAGAAGGCTGGAATAAGTTACAAATAGTGAAGAGGAATTTTCAAATAGTAAGCAGTGTAAAAATTGGATTCAAAAGTAAAGAAATAAAGCAGCAAAAAGTGTGGAAGTTTTTCAATTTTACTGAAAAAGCTATAAATTTTCGAAAATTGGGAATGGAAAGAGAGGTTTGAATGGCTTATATCATCGTGTCTAAACTCCACTCCTTTGCCCACCAATGCTTGAGTCGTATTTTTCGCTTTTACAGGCCAAGCAGAATTCAGAATTGCTACGAATAGAACAGAAGGATTGGGCTCTTACGAAAAAATACTGCTATAACCCAAAAAGGCTTTGGAAACGTTAAATGGTTCCAAGCGAGAACCATTCAAACCTTCAGTGACTTGGAACTGTCGATAGAAAAGCTCACGCCGATTTTGGGTACGGCATCACAACCGATGCATGGACTGATGTTATCTATATACGTTTGCATAACCGTTCACTAAGTTCGCAAAGGACCAATGATGAGTCAATGGAAAGTCAACGCTCAACAGGTAGACATCTTGTATATGTTTTGATTCAAGTTGGTCAAACATTTATTTTGCTACGACAAAATTATTCAGTTACTATTTATTTTCAAAATACAATATTTTTTTGAACCGCGAATTCTTCATATGAAGATAATAAAAGATATTCTTCCATTGCAGAACCCTAAATGTAGTGATATTTATTTAAATAAATGGGAAGTCCCATCGATTGCTTTACTTAATATTAAATTGCCTAAGTATTGACAATTTGTAGATCAACTTGTGATTGTTTGGAGCCCATGAGGCGATGAGCTGTTTTATTTTGTACGAGTCATGTAGATCATAATAAGAAGGCAAGCCCTGAACTTGACTCGCAAAAATTTTCGGAGCTGATTTACTTGAACTATTTTTTTGAAAGGAGGCTCAAAGGGCACTACGAGTGGACTCGTACAGGGCTCAAGTGTGTACCCATTTAGTCTCATATTACTGGTAAGAGAGATTTTCTTGCTCTCAGTTTCATTCGCTCCTTCGCTTTGACATGGGACATCCGTAGTAACTTTTATCTAGAGTCAGGATGTTTTGATATTGACATAGGCCATCCATACTCACTTCGGTCTCGAGTCAGGATTATTTGACTTTCAAGTACGGATTTGAGATTGACATTAGCCTTTTCGGATTGATACACACTTTTTATACCCTGTTCCCATTAAAAATGAAATTGTGCAAAAGTATGTAACAGGTAGAAGGAAGCCATGTCCGTCTGTCTTTCCGTTTGTCCGTAAGAGCGCGTCGATCACTGAGACTATAAGAGATAGAG
Organism: Lordiphosa collinella; assembly: GCA_018904265.1. Taxonomy (NCBI): domain Eukaryota; kingdom Metazoa; phylum Arthropoda; class Insecta; order Diptera; family Drosophilidae; genus Lordiphosa; species Lordiphosa collinella. The sequence goes on along the minus strand of JAEIFV010000062.1, from coordinate 664,733 downwards.
CCACAAATTTTTGCATGTAGGTAGGTGTACACCAGATTCAAAGTTTGTTTCAGATTTGGAAAATTCCTCCCCCCTTTAAGTGCAAAAAACTGTCAGAGCCACAATTTTTAAGCTAGATCATCATTGGACCGTACTTGAATGATATGTAATAAAAGTCGCAATGTTACTGTTAATGAAGTAAAGTAACGTGCTATGATTACTGACCGAAAAATTGGACTAAGTTGACTAAGGGGAGAAATTTCTGGAAAACTAAGTTTGGGAAAATTTGTTTAATCAGTTTTCTCCATTATGCTCCATTGACTGAAACGTTGCGGTTTGCCGCCGGTCCACAAACCTCACCAAACAGTCCATTTTACAGGATGCATTGGCAGTACAGACCAAATTTGGCAATTCTGTTTGTTGACAAGCCCATTGAACCAAAAATGAGCTTCGTCGCTGAGGACACATGCTGTATTTTGTGTGGTTTCATACCGAGGTTAATAAGTAAAATATTCCAGGTGAATTTAAGTCCAATTGTTGAAAACAGCGAGGAATTACAATACAAGAACAATATTCTCCCTCTCCACACACGGTTTGGTAGATGAATGACCAATAAAGTGAAACTGGTGCGAAAATTGGTCACTAACTTTGAATAGCCTGTTTGGTGATCGGAAATTAAGGACCATAAAATGGTTACAATTCGCACAGTCCACGAAATTTGATAATGAAATTCAACGATTTGCAAGCGCTGTTGGTTCGTTAGTCTATTCATGGTGAAATGGCAAACCTTACTAAGCATTTTGGCCTTGCCACATGTTACGAATCAATCGTGAGGGGTCATAAATTTACACTTAAAAACCATATAGTATAAAAATCACCCAATTTAAAAAATAGTAGGCGCGTGAGCGAATTTTCTATCACGTCACGAACGATTCGAGAAATAAAAATCACTTTACGCACGATTCACGCATGTAATTTTTGAAGCGTTTTGATTCACTTACGATTTATGCTCGATTCAAAGACCCCTCACGAATCAATCCTAAATTTTCATGTAGCACAACTTTTTCTCTTTACCACTCTGCTTCTAGCGATATGCGTTAATGCAACACGAGCGCCGCATGAAAATGTTTAATTGAATTCGGGTTTTTTCGATTTGTTTCATATGGTTGAATGTTCAAGCTAATTAGAGACTTCTTGCACCGCGGGCAAAGCAGGGTATTTAAAGTCTTAGAGTCCATTTTTCTCTAAATCTCGACGTGATGGGCTCTTTTGTAGGTCAGATTCGTGTTAAGCAGAGAAATCCATAAATAGTTTTTTTTTGTCGACCAGCTTACTTGTTGCTGAGCTTTGTGAAATATTTGTAGTGAACATTCTCAAATTTGTTTATGTAAGTCCGATTTCCCTTGGTCCTTGTTGGATGCACCGGTGTTGGAATAACCCACGTCCGCGTTTTGGACCTTGTCATTAATTGTCAGGACTGCGAATTCTTCAAACACTTCGCTCCTTTTGTTTTGTGGTTTCAACAATTTTTAACATTCATTTCCTTTCCTTTCTTTTTATTTCCTATTTTTCTGTGACATAATTAGAATTTAAGGCAGATTTGCTGCAATAGAAAAAAGCAACATTTTGCGACTTCTTGCAATTCTTGCAAAAGTTCTTCTCATTTCATTTGGGTGTCCCCGTGCCATTTTGACAGACAAATAACATAAAACATTATTGTCAAATAAAAAAATTTCGTGAATACTGCATTCACGATGTTTGTTCTTTATTCACTCGCGAAAAACGCACGGGTTACGGATGTTCACTCACGAAACTCTATGATTGTTCACGTTCACGTCGTGACGCGGTCAAATTGACGTCACGGTTGCAGCTCTTTAAAAAAACTTTAAAGGCCGATTTAGCTCGGAGTTTACTCTACTATTTGCTAGTACTATATTCGACATATAGCCATAAGCAAAAGATGTGAAATAGGCCCCAAGTGAATCACCCGCTGTAATGCCTTCTTGGATGGTAAGATAATAACACAAAAAATTGTATGAAGAATAAATGGAATGACTTGGAAAACGCAGTAAAATTTGAAAACAATTTATCATGAATTTTTCCCAGCTTATTTTAATTTAATTTTCGAAAAACCAACAATTACTGTTTTGCATACTTTTGCCAATGGGAAGACTTTTAAACTGTCATTTATCTCTGCCATTTCCATAATGATCTTTCATTTTGTGTTTGGCATTTTTACTTTTTGATTGATTTTGTGGTTATGTCTGTGCAATCACAATTTGTCGCTTCTCTGTCTGACTCTCTCTGTGTGTATCAACCGCATGCATGTCTGTGGAAGATTTTTGGTTTTCCCCCAAAAATGTTGGTTGCAATTCAATTTCCAAGTGCGACCCCGAAAAGTATGCAACCCAAATTGTACACAATTATATTTTGTTATCCTGAAATGAGCATGAAATCTATTGAAACGTAACGAATTTGTATGGAACGTGCCTAACTGTTAATGCGGTTATAATACGCCAGCGGATTATCATTGATTATAGATATGTGTGTGTGTGTGGGCGTGTGTGTGAGTGCCCTGCAGGCACAAAAATGACTGTTTGTGCGCGTTGAGCCACAGCCAGCGAATGGTTTTGCTTTCACCCCACACCGAACACACAGAAGTTTGTCGAGTGTGTGTATAGACATAATTTCAATTTTCATTTGGTATTAATGTCCTGTTTCTATGTCTGTCTGTGTGTGCACAAATTGGCGCAACGTTGTCTAGGAACGTTGGGCAGGGGGTGGGGGTGGAGGATGGTTATATATGGCTACCAAATGCGGTATTGGCAAAATCCCAGGAGTTCGCTTTAGTTGATAGCACCAGCAAATGAAACCAGGAAACTAGTTGCAAGTTAGTTAGGGTAAAAGAGAATGCCATTTGCTGTGCTTTTTTTCGTTTTTGTTTTGCAGAGTGTTTGATAAATGGAATGAAATTTTTTTGCGTAAAAGTTTGAAGAGATAAAATATTGGCATTTTTAGGTAATGAAAACGTGATCGAAAGTTGAGGCCATTTATTAAAACTAAGAGATATAAATTGAAAATAAATAATGGAGATTCTGTTTAAAGAGTTCAAAGTTGCATTTCCCCCACCTCCGTTTATCCCTGTTACTTATTTCCAACCAAGTTCACTTTGTAATTACTTTGGCAAATGTTAAACCCGCCAAGTAATTTGATTACTTCCGCCCCCATGAAGTTCGGGCAAACTGCATTTGAAGCATAAATCCATGTCCTAGACCAGAGCAAATTCAATTAGCTGACATAATTCTATTTATGTGCTGACAGCTGGCAAAACGGACCAAAAAAAAGGGGCAAAACCCCGAAATGCCACTAAAAAGTTGATGACATCGACTATGCGTCGCCCTTAGGCGAGTGGAAGGAAGGCAAAGTCATAAATTTCCAAAATGGCAGCGGCACGTGGAAATTAAGTGATGAGCGCGCAGGGAACTCGAGTCGATTTAGGTCGCCATATAAATTGTAAAATTGCTGAAGCGCAGCTCGAATATGGCGAAATATTTTGCAGCTTGCTGGCTACCCCTCCCCACCCCACCCCTCGGCGCACATACGTCATATGAATATCACATGGATGCTTCGATGCGTGGCCAACGTGGCGTAAGCCTTTTGGGCACTATTAAGCCAAGCGTTTCCCTGGCTTTTAGAAATGATGATGCGCTAATCCAATTATTATCAATTCAGTGACAGGAAGCCGACGGTCCGTCCACTTGCCACCCTCAAAATGTTATAAATACACAAACAAACCGCCCTTAAGCAGAGTTGATTGAAGGGAAGGATGGTCGATTGTTTACCTGCAATGAGAAGAGAGAGAGAGAAAGAAAGTTAGCATAAACTGTTTGATAAGATAAAATGCCTACCTACCAACCTGCCTACCTCAAGGCGTCTCTAAGCTGGAATCAAAGTCAGTCAAATTTTAAACCAAATAATAATATTTACCACATTGCCCCGAGCTAAACAAAAGGCAAAGCCAAAGCCCCCCAAAAGCCAAAGCAAACAAGCGACATTTCAGTTCAGAGTGGGGCTGCAAATTATCTGGGTAGCTTCACCCCATAAAATCGATAAAGTAAATCGCTGAAGCGATAACATAATAAATTCTGCCAAGGTACAGCTATCAACTTTCAACATAAATTTTTATGATCACAAATGGCAAATGTAAGGGCCATGTTTATAAAGCCAGAAAGCCCAAAAGTATGCAATGCAACAATCAATTTTTGCTCTTTATTTGTTTGTTTGTTTGTTGTGCACATAATTCAGCACACTTACACACACACACACACACACGCCAACAATAAGAGCAACCCTTTTTTTGTGAGGTCCTTTTGTAATACGTGAAGCCCTTGAACAACTTCCGCACTCAAAAGTTGGCCTCAACAACAAAGGAAAAACGAAATGGCATCTGCTGGCAAACCCTGAATATTGGTTGTTTGCCAGTAGTTTCTCATATCAATGATGGCTGGAGGAGTCGTCTTAGGGAAGCAAGAGAGCAAGAAAGGTCATACAGTGAGAAAAAATTTGCTATGTAAAACAATTTTCCATATTCTTTCAAATTTATTCAAGACCAACTGAAATGTATCCTATAACTGCCATAGATAAGTCTTAGTCACCGCCTTATAGCTGAGGTATATAACTCAACAATCGTTTATCTAATTGGCTCTTAAGCTAGGCCCAAGTCTTTCGAATCTATATCATTTCGAGTATTCTTTCTTCAATCGCAGTTTAAAATCACTTGTTCATATCTTAGTGAGATACCATTATATTTTAAGAGCTAAGCCAAGTTGACAACAAACATATTTATGTTTCTTTGCTTTTCAGAAACTTAAAAAAAACCAAAAATGGTTAGGGTCTTGAAGTGTCTAACAAAGTCCTTAGGACCCTGAAGGAAGAAAGATGGAATAGATCGAGCTCAAATTATACTCAACAAGATTAAAATCAATGTTAATTCAATCTTTATGAAACTGTCCTGGAGGTAGCGTCACGCTGACATTGGAAGTTATTTCGGTCACCGTTTTGGTCACTGTTTCGGTCACTGTTTTGGTCACTGTATTGGTCACTTTTCCGGTCACTATATAAGTCACTGTTTTGGTAACTGTTAATGTTTTAGTCAATGTTTCGGTCACTGTTTTAGTCACTGTTTTGTTCACTGTATCGGTCATTGTTTCGATCACTGCTTTGGTAACTGTTTTGGTCACTAAATAAGTCACTGTTTTGTTCACAGTTTTGGTCACTGTTTCGGTCAACGTTTCGGTCACTGTTTTGGTCGTTATATGTAGTTTTTGTATGTTTTGGTAATGTTTCGGTCACTGTTCGGTACTGTTTTGGTCACATTTTGGTCACTGTTTGGTCACCGTTTCGGTCAGTTTGGTTAAGTCACTGTTTCGGTCACAATTTCGGTCAAAGATTCGGTCACTGTTTTTGGTCACTGTTTCGGTCAGTGTTCCAGTCTTTGTCATTTTTTCGGTCACTGTTTTGGTCACGATTTTGGTCACTGTTTCAATCACCGTTTCGGTCACTGTTTTGGTCACTATATAAGTCACTGACTTAGTCACTTTTTCGGCCAATGTTTCGGTCACTGCTTTGGTCAATGTTTCGGTCATTGTTAAGATCACTGTTCCGGTCAATGATTCGGTCACTGTTTTGGTCACTTATTCGATCACTATATAAGTCACTGTTTTGGTAACTGTTTCGGTGAATGTTTTGGTCATTGTTTCGGTCACTGTTTTGTTCACTGTTTCGGTCACTGTTTCGATCACTGCTTTGGTAGCTGTTTTGGTCACTGTTCGGTCACCGTTTCGGTCACTGTTTCGGTCACTGTATCGGTCTCTGTCTTGGTCGTTATATATAAGTCACTGATTTGGACACTTGCGGTCACTGTTTCGGCCAATGATGCGGTCACTGTTTTTGGTCACTGTTTCGGTCACTGTTTTGGTCACTGTGTTGGTCACTGTTTCGGTCACTGTTTTGTTCAACGCTAATCCACCACCACCACCCTCCCACTCACAACCCACCTGCTGCTATGGTTGTCTTGCAAAGACCAAAGCTGCTGACTTTGCAAAGTCAAAAGCGAAGCCAAAGAAATCTGTCGCAAAGACAATAGTTTTCCGGATTGGCCCCCCAGTCAACCGTCCGTAAAAGAGCTTCGCTTTAAAAATTCGAGTTTAATTCAGATTCAATATGATATGGTATATGATTTTCGAGGGCTAATCACGAGTTTGTTTTGTGAAATGGTTCATCAGGACTGTATTTTTGGTAATTTTAGTTTAAAGTTTCCTAAAATACATGTGGGTCTCGTTTTGTGGGGAAGCAATACTTTTGATTTCACGGACTTTGACTTTAACGCTAAGTACTATATCTCAACTTTAAACGTAACTAGCAGAAGAAATTCTTCGACTTTTTCTTAAGCGAAGATATAGAAGATTACAACCATAGATTTCCAAGCCAGGCTTAAGGAATTTCATAGGGTAGCAGCCTTAGCTAGTATTCCAATCCTAAAGATTGTAAAACCATTTTTGTATATTTTCGTAGGGTTCTCTCTTAAGCATGTTTTGCTTAAACATTCAATTTAAGTAGCCTAATTGCCTAAAACTCTTGTATTGCCTACCTCTGATTGGTGTCCATTAACTTTTGTGGTTAGCCAAACTCTCTGCGCATATTTAAAATGCGTGGCCAAAGTTTGTGGCCATAAAAAACACGAAAATTTGCTAAAGCGTTAAAAAATGTGGAAGGAAGAAACACCAAAAACAAAACCTAAAAAAACTTGGCTAAGCGTGAATAAAGCAAATAAACTTTAGAAGCCAAGTTGCTTAAGTTGTTGCCTGGCAGACAAAACTTGTGCTTAACTTGGCTCTGAGACAGTCGCAGAGTTTGCTTTTGGTGGCCCACAGAACAAAACATGGGAATACAAATAAAAAGCCCTGGCATAGAGTGGGGCGCACTTTCTCTATGTTCGGGGTGTGAATAATGCTGCTGTTATTTATGCCTCAATGCGCCACGCCTGCTAAGGCCTGGAGAAAAGAAATTGCAATTTCCACGCCCAAGTTTCGGGCACTTTCACTTTATGGGCAACCCAAGCCCGGGAAGAAAGAGCAACCCCATGTTGTTGCTTTTTATTAAAAGTTTCTCCCCAATCCCCTCGTCCGAAGCAACCAACAACAATGGGCACATTTTTTAAAGTGTTTTTTATTGTCGCGTTAACCGACCGCAACGACTTAGCTGGGTCGCAAAGAGGGGCAGGGGGTAGCTAACTTTTACGTAAGTGTAAATTATGGTTAAGGTCAGAAAGTTTTTCGCAAAAGTTAGCAATTTGCTTGGCTAGTTTTTTTTAATATTTTTCGTTTAGTTTTAGCCAACGCCCAAAAGTAGGCAGCGTAGTAATTTTTGAACACATTTAACTTAATTAACAAAGCGTTAATAAAAATGCCACACTAACTTTCAATTAAGTGTGGAACCCACGTAGCAAAGTGTTCCCTGCTTAACCCAGAGGTGAACTACGCACCATAAACTGTTGTTGCGGCTTCTATTTAAATAAAAATTTATGTGTCCAGTCCAGCCAAACACTTTCACTCCGTTCCCTGTGTGTTTGTGTTGGCCCCTTTCACTCGACACTTGAAATATGGTGGCGCCGGCTAACTAAGTACAACAAATATTTTTGTTAAATACTCTACGCACTAGTCTTTGCCTCCAACTATATATTCCACTTGTCAACTGTACTTTTTGGGTGTTTCCTTGTCCCCGTTTCTTGGTTGACTGGCCCCCCCCCCCCACATGATTTGTTGCAGACAATTTGTGTGGCTTTTAAAAAATGAAAGCAGAAAAGTGGAAAAGGAAACAGAAAGCCTTGCAAATGCCTTCTGGGTAGTCAGTCAGTGGGCTGAACCATCAAATTTTAATGCCACTCATAATTTTTTCATGCATTGCAATGCGCCAAAGGTTAAACAACCCGAGAAGCTGCCAAGAGAAATGTCAAATCAGCAAATATGTAAGCTCAGTTGTATGACAACGCGAAAGGAGAAAGAAGCAAAACAAGTGAAAAATTTTAAGGGGTAAAAGCAAAGTGTGAGACCAGTTAAGAAAAGTGTAGTTTCTGACATAAAATTAGATTATTTTCGAGATATTGAAAAAACAAACAAGAAAATCGGTCTAGCCCGACTGTAATATGATCTTAAGGGGGTCTTCTCATTCAAAACCCGTTTTTTGGACCCTTTTTAAAAAAATTCTTATTTGAAAACGCAAAGAATAATTGAAAACTTTTTTTATTTATTGTATTACAAAAGGTTCAAAGTAAATAAAAAATTTTTTTTGCCTCGATACGAGGGCTGTTCAAAAAGTAATGAGACTTCAAAGTTGGTGGTGAAAAAAAAGGTGTCGTCACGGCGGCCACGATTCCGGGTCTCCGGAGCGTCCGAAATGAAAAAAAAACGGGGTTATAATCAGTATAGATGTAATTCTCGGGTGAACCTCAAACTTAATTTTGTGATTTTTTTGACAAAATGGCGGCCAAAAAAAAAAAATTTCAATTTCGGGCTTTTTTTTGTAGTTTAGTGTAAAAAAAAAAGTAAAAAATTTTTTTAAAATTATGGTCGAGGTTCACCCGAGAATGGTGACAATTCTGCGTCGATTCCACTTTGTTTCATGAAAATCGGTTCAGTTGAACTGGAGATATCATGGCCGCCAGTTCGAAAAACGTGGTTTCGGTAAACGCCTTTAAGTTTGCAGTTGCTTGGGAATTTAGGTCACATTGGGTCACTAAAAGGACTATATCTCCTAAACTAATTCGAGTTTTCGAAAATCCTTTTGGGGGGATATTTTTGAAAAAAAGTTGCTCAATGAAAAGACCCCCTTAACTGACTAACATAAAATAAAACACAAAAAATTATATTTCCAAGTAAATTTTGGCATAGTTTTTGTGGTTTTAAAAATTTTTTGGAGATTCTTTCAGTATGATACGCAGTTTCCCAACTCCATCCCCAACTTGCTACAACTTTATCACAAAGTTGAAAACATTAGTTCTTCTTTCATTTTTTGCTTTTGTAATTTGTTGAAATTTTTCACAAAAAACACAGGTACGCCGCAGGCAGCAGGCGAAATCCAAGCCAACCGAAACCAAAAAACCAGACAAATAACACTCTCATGCCCACACGCAGCCACAACCACCGACACACGAACGAACAGAGACAAACAAAGTTTTATGCGCTGCGCTTTCACACACACGCATAATGTCTGCGCCTTGTCTGGAAAGCCAAAGGAAAGACAACTCAATTTTTGGGCATAACGCACCCACCTGGCCAAGATTTATGTAGTTCAAAAAGGTGCGCGAGTCTCAAAAGCAATAAGCATGAATTTATGTGTGCCCCAGACAGGGACGGGGAGGAAACCCCTTTAGTCCTTTCTATGTTCGGCCAGCCTAATTAGACTGCCATTAGCAGTCGTTGTTTGTTGTTGGCCACTGTAAAAGTATCTATGAGATTCGCTTTTCAGAACATAAATTCTGTTGAAGGGTTCACTTGACATGGGTTTCATTTGTCTGCGGTTTTTGCAAATGCATTATTAATGAGGCGGGTTTTTTATTGCCTTTGCTGTTGTGGGCTTTGCTTGATTTATGTGTGACAGTTAATTAGGATCAAAATTTGCTGCTCCAATTGTTGATTTTATTGATTTTTTTTTTGCTGACAAATGTAGATAAAATGTAGTGCTAAATAAACATAAATATGGTTAAATTTATAACATCAGCTATGTAAATAAGTCATCACATTTGACATTAAGCTTAGAGCGAAATTTTGTCGAAATTATGTTAATAAAATTTGCACAAATTTGTTAAATTTTGTAATGGTGACCCCGACGTAAATGAAAATGGTGACCCCGACGTGCCAGCATTTATGTTTTAATGATTTTTCACTACATTTTGATTCAAAAAACTTGCCTTTCAATCACTGAAACCTAATACATATTATAACTTTAGGATTGATCTAGTTACTTCTTTACCTTCTACCAACCAATTCCCCCTTCTTTTGCCTGCTTCTTACATCCTGGTCTGTGCTATAATTTAATCTTTTTCTTAGATTTTCTTTGAAAATTGTGTTGCCCTAAGTGAGTAAATGGGTTTCCATGAAAACAAACTTCAAAAAACTTTTTGTAGACTTCAACTTTCCTCAACAACAAGAACAATCTTTTATTCATATATCGAATTACTCTGTCTGAGGAGTTCCACCCTTATCATAAATCCATCAAATACGCATCCTTCCTAGACTGATTAGGTTAAAGGTAATGAAAGAAAATAAGTTGACTGTAATCCTTACAAGGATTCCTCGTCACTCAAGAAGCTGAGCGTTAATATTTAATTTAAAAATTTTGTTTCATTTAATTTTCCTCGGCTTTGAAGTTCCTTCTGGTGTTTGTTTATTTTGCCGCCGCATTATAAACACTTAATGGGCTTTGACTGTGCACAGTGCACTTGGCCTGCGGCATCGGTTACGGGCTTAAGCCGGAGGAGGGGCTGGGACGTCGCATCCCCTTGTTGTTTATTCTTCTTCTTGTTGACAATTTGCTTGGGAGGATATGCCGTGGCTCATTTAAAATGCATTGCGCTTCGTTCCTTTGGCCACTTGTGACGGTTAATTTATCTCCCCGTGGACAATGGCCTTATCTTATTATACGGCCGATTGAACATAAAAATTGAACAGCATCTTGACCATAAAAAATGAAAAGTTATCTAGAATTTTTCCACAGCTTTGATCTTAGCACTCTCTTTCTCTGTTTTCCGTTCGGGCGCCATTAAGTGCAGGCAGTAGATATCCATCTCCCAGGGGTATAATCCATATAAATTGCCTTTTTTTGGTTTTCTCGAGTCACCATAAAATGGCTTAATTAAATGAACTTTTGTCAGTCAATCACATTTTATGAGAGAAAAAACATATTTATTTATTTGGACATGTCACGTAGCATTCAATAAAAATCTATTTTTGGGTTGGGTTTCTTGGGGTTGGGGGTCTGACACTCGATTGTCAATTGATAAGGGAAAGTAAAACACTCAAACATGCGTGTCCTCGATACACATTAATTAGGAACCACAAGGCACAAACGAAAATTGGTAGAACTATTTTTAGAAGCAACAAATTATAGGCTGGTGGCTAAGTAAACCAGCCAAGTATAATCAAAATATTTGATTCTTAACAGGAAAAGTCGGTGTTGCCATGTCATTGACCGCTTACGAAAAGAAAAGAAGCCCTCTTTATGATCATTTCGGGGTCACCACTACATTAAATGCTTATATGATTATTAATGGTGTTGAAAGGTTCAAAGAAGAACCCGAATAGAAATTAGAAGCCAGCAAAGTTTTATTTTTTCTTCTGAAATAACGACCAAAAAGCATCTTAGCACCACGAGGATATTTTCCCGCATCAACTCTTGTGGTTAATTGTCTGAAGACGTAGTCATCCCTCTTCCTTTCACTTCTACCCTTTCGGGAGTCGAAGATATGCCGCTCATCTAATCCATAAGTTGGTAATTTATTCCAAGACCCTTAACCGAACGAAATAAAATTAACACGGCGTGCAACTAATTTAACAAGTCTTCTTTATTGTGTAGTTCTCATGGGCAAAGTGACTCGCCTGCACTTTACAAAAGTTCTAATGCGACTAAAGCGTCGCTAGTGACTGCGCTGGTGCGAGTGAGAGAGAGGACTGCGCAGCGGCAATGTCTAAATGTAGAATAGGCGAGGGAGAAATGTGTATAACAAGAGCGAGTATCAAAGCAAACAAACATAATTTGATGGCAGATGGCGATTGATTTGATTGACATTAATTATAGGTTGACAAAAATACAGAAACTTTACATGGGCGTCAACGCCCACACACTGTAATAACGATTCCTCTTACTTCAAGTACAATGTTCTTACTTAAAAAACTATTATAAAGAGTTAATGTAACTTACAAGCGCTGGATGTACAGCTGCTACGCCCATATTCCAGAGAATCTGAGACATTACTGTGCAACAACTTCAGCTACGACTTACTTCATAATGTCTTGGAAAATTTTGGTCCTTCAGAAAAATGAAATACACTTAATTTCTTGGAACTGAAGCCAAGACCAACGAACAACGACTGAAATGGCGTGTTAGCTCATTGCGCCATCGCACACTTTTGTAGTCGCACGTCTAAATGGCTGGATGAGTAAAGTGGATTTTGGCTCATGTTGAAAGCACTGTTCGATCATTAGTTCATAAAATATTTAAGAAAGTTTTGAACTTATTTTGAGTGGACGGGACACTACAGGCACATTGATATGATAGATTATACATACTCGTATTTAAGAGTCTGTTTAGCCGTCTTTCTCCATGTTGCTAAAGATGATGCAGCAGTTAGCGATGCTGCAGCAAAACTTTGTTTGCTTTTAACTCCATTATATTTCCACTAATTGCTGTTGATTGAAAATCTAAATTTGGTGCAAGATATAAAATTACGTGGAAAACTTGTTGCAAATTATTCTATAATTTATTTCAGCATTTTGCCACCTCAAATTCCTTTATATTTTTAAACTTAATTGAAAATTTTAAATGAAACTAATTTATATTCAATTAATATTTTCAACATATCTGACATTTTTTTTTTGAAATCTTGTTTAAATAAAGTGATTAACATAATTCCATTTCCTCTCACGGAAAACATTAGACCATTTAAATTAATTTCATTTCCATTTTCATTTCCATGTAGGCAAGAAAGCTTACAAAACAAATGGCGCAATTTGTATGTAATTAGCCCTGCTAATTTAAGCCAAATTACAATTCGTTTTTTCTGGTTCAAGTCATAAGCCAGCACATAAATTTAATTCATTTACAATGTCACCACAAAAAAAAAAACAAACCACAAATAAAATGTAAAATTAATGCTTAATAAATGTGGAATTATAAAAATAACTTAAGGATGGTAACCCTAGAGGTTAGAGCGCCCTCCCACCCACAACTGTCAGTTGTATCAAATTTCATTCATTAATTTCCATTTGGGCCTGGCCACGCCTGTCTGGCGCTTTGGTATCTTCCCCTTCGCTTTTGTAATACAAAACCTGAGCCCTGTTTGTTGTCTATTTTGTGTTGTCTAATCATGTATGAATGAATAATGACACGAATTTGACAAAGCACAAAAAGTGTGTGTGTGTGTGTGTGTGTGTGTGTGTGGAAGGAGCGGACATAAAGAACCTGCAGACGGAAATTTATTCATGCAAGTAAATGCGGAATGAAAGTAAAAAAAAAAAGAACAAATTTGTTTGCTGTGATTTTCTGTTGTACCCACCACGACAAGTAAAAATGTGGAAAATGTGGACAAGTCTCAACTTACAGCGAAGGAAGGGAGCCACAAAATAAGATTGAAGCTTGGGCGTGGTTTGCCTCTGGAGGATCGTATCTGCTTTTAATTACAACACTTTAAGTTTTAGCCCCACTAAGTAGCTGCTGCTGTTGCTGTTGCTGCCAAGGAAGGACTTTTTTCCTTGGCAAAAAAAAAAGGTGGAAATATAACAAAAAAATTTACATTTATTATTAATGTACTTAAGCTGCAGCAAAGCTGAGAGGACTGGGTAGGGCAGACATCAGCATTGCGTAGTCAGCATCAGCAGCAGAGATTCGTTCTCCTACACAATGTTTTATGTATGTAAGTTTGAGTGTTTGTGTGTGTGTGTGTGTGTGTGTGGATTATGAATTTGTAATGCCTTTTGTAACGCCAAGCTGGATTTTACTAGAATTGTACTTTAATAAATTTTAGAAATTGTTTTCTGAAACTGTGAGCTTGGTTTAAGTATTGGGGTTCTTAAATATAAGGCAATTTCACACAATAGAAAATTATGCAGAAATGTTTCACATTTTAATCAAAGTTTAGTTCAACGCAAGATAAGGCCCACTGCCTATTAACATAGAGTCCACATATGTGCTGTTAAGCGCAGCTAATCTCTGTTAAGCGCTGTAAAGCGCAAGAATACTTTTTGTAAGTCCGTCGTGCACAATGTTAAGTGCAAGGAATTCGCTACGCCTGCTTCTTCTTCACTCAATTTTTGTATGAAACTTCTCGTTACGTCGCGAGTCCGTCTGGGCTGAGAAATTTAAGTGCTCTTGGTTTCTAGCGCTCTATCGCTTTGAAATTGGAGATCCGTACTTACTTCAACCCCGAATCAGGATCATTTGACTTTCAAATACGGATCCGTGCTTGAAATTAGCCTTTCCGGATTGATACATACATTTTCGGATTCATTTATTGAAAAATAAGACTTTTCTACACCGATTTTGTTTGAATCGGCATTACTTGCTTGTATATTGTTGGCAGCAGTGTGCTTTCAATAACAAATCACAATAGATTTACATCTAGCAAAATCAGGGGATGTGTTCGCCAGCACAATCTAACAAATATCAAGTGAAATTTTGATTCCAAATATCGAGTTTCAGGTAAGGTTGGGTTAAATAAGCTGCTCGGCAGAGCCCAAGATTATCCAGAAGCCTTTTGGCCCATTGTGATGCCTAATAAGAGGGAAATGGTTTGGTGAAGGGAAGGGGGCTCTGCGCACTCTCTATATTTAAGCCATTTTGAGGAGTCGACAAAAAGAGCCAAGTCTTCTAGGGGTCTTCAAAGAATGGTTTACCCAAATGCTGGGTGCGTCTCCTAAGAAGTGCAGGGTAGTCGCAAAGAAGGTGTTGGTTGCTCTCTATTTCCTCCTCATTCCCATAACTACGACTGAAGTCATGGTGGGGACCCGCGCAACCTCTTGGCCATATACCAACTCCTATCATAGTTAATTCTAGCCCCGTTCTTGCTAAAGTGTAGGAGTTGGGAAGTTCTTTTGGGTGAGTAACTGGGCCACAGTGATCGGGAGATGGGACAACCAGGTGCGAGGTAACATTGTCGATCTATTTTAGTTCTGGCCTTCCATTCTACTTCCATCATGATGTCCTTTAGGTGTCTATGAATGTTCGTTACCGTTTGTGTCGTTGATAGCGCTGAACCGTTCCTTGCGCACTTGCATGCCTGCGTGACCTGATACCCAGAGAGAGTGATGGAGTGCTGTTGCATATGGTTCAGTGCTGTCGCTGTGCTGCGGACTAGGTTGCTTTTTGGGGCGTTTGACGTCAGAGCCTGGCTGTCGAGCAAAATTCATTCCTCCAAGGTGTATACCAATTTAGCCGCCTGCCAGACAGCATAAATCTTTGCTCGGAAAGCGCTTCAACAGTTCGGTAGACGGAATAAGAGCTGTGTCGCTAGATCTTCGGAGAAGATGCCTGCTCCTGTGCCTTCCTCCGTCTTCGAACCGTCTGTCTAAATAGAAAGCTCGTTCTTCCTCATGGTAGTGTCATGGTTCTCCGGTTCGCCGGGAACCATGCTCCAAAGTTGTCGATCCATTTCTAAACTGGTATGCAGTAATCACTTCACTTTGTCTCTGCATTTATTGCTACTTCCTGTAGGAGACTGCTGTGGCCTGAATTAGATGCCTTGAGAAGTTATCGAGTATCGGTAAGCAATAGTTTGAAGCCGAATGCCATCCGTTCAGATGTCACTGAACTTCCAGGCGCAATTAAATATCGAAATGAAATTTCAGACCCAGCTTGGGCCATTTACACATCGTGGACAAAGTTGTCTTTCTCTAAGTACTCGCTCATCTCTTTCGAGCAGACCTGGCCAGCCCATAGCACCGGAGAGAAGCAGAAGAGACAGAGAAGCGATTGTTATCTTTTGTGCTCACCAACACAAACCTATTTTTCTGTTCTCTCTTCAGTTGGCCGGGCTTGCCTTAGAGCAGCGATGTTCACCCATTGCCCCCAGGGGCCGAGCGCAATCGGCTGTTTACACGCACACGAGCGGAGCGCATGCCGAAGTCGGGCATATGAGCGTAAGCAGAGCTCTCTTTGCCTTCATTCGCTGCCCAGCCATCGTTGAGGGCAGTTCAAAGCTGGGCTGTGTCGCTTTAATATCGCACACCAATACACTCTTACTTTCTGGCCTCGCTCTTCTTGAACATCGCTGCTTAAGAGGTTTGAATATCCCACATTAAACCGAACGGCCAATTTCATTTCGTATCGTTTATAAAAATATCGATATCAAATCGGAATAAATCCTGTCTGCTAAGCGATTTTTACAGCGTAAATTTTGAGTTGAAGAAAAAGTAGAACTTGCAACCAGAGTCTTGTTCACATCTTTGAAAAGGCCCAAGGGTTTTATTTTTTTCATTTTACTTTATTTATCTTTATTTTTATGTGCTGAAAGATATACCTGGAGGTGATTCGAGGTAATTTTTAGCTTTCGCATTACTTTAAACAGAGACACACAACACCGCAAGGGAGGCTAGTAGATCGTACAGCTGTTTCATGAGTAACCACACTCAATCGTCTGCGATTAATGCCTACTGTACTGTTCAAAACGGCAGTCTCTCCGTGCTTGCGTTGCCAAAACTGTTTGGGAATTCCAAAGCAGCTTGCGTGCAAAAAGCTCGAAAGACAGCATGAACAGACGGAAGTCTCCTCCCATGGTCTTTGTCGAATTAGTGTGAGAGTGCCAATGCTCCCCGCTTCTAAAGTGATGACCAAACCGTTTGCATGCAAATTGCATACAAACAGGAGGTTTTTGTTGTTTTAAATGAAACTTTTTTTGTTAAGTTTCGAACAACAACGCCGAGCCTTATGTTTTGCTACTTTTGAAACTGTTTTTGCGACCTTTAAATTAAGTTAGCCTGCAGTTTTTAGCAGGCTCAAAGTCATGTAATGCTTTCGCACAGTTAGTAGGCTTTGATCACTGACAATTGAGAGTGGTTTCTTATGAAACACCAGTACGATCTACCAGCCTCCTTTGTGGTGTTGTGTGTCTCTGTTTAAGGTTATGCTAAAGCAACACATGACCTCGATCCGGCTGAAAACTGCAGGCTTACTAAGTTTACTTTAAAGTCGTAAAAACAGTCACAAAAGTACTGAAAGATATAAAAAGCATTTTGTTTACTGACATACCCAAAGATATAAATTCTTCTCCTCTTCCTTTTTCTCAGTTTGTAGCTGTTTATTTTGTGATTTAGACAAAGATTTAAAAGTTATTTCGAAGTTATTATCTAAACAAGATACTTGAAATTCTGCAGCTCTTTTGCTTAAAAAAATAAATTTGTAGTTTTGAAAATATCCTCATTTCCCTTTTGCATTGTTGCATTTGCCATTTGTTTTGAGTGAGAAATATGAAAATATCAATGTGTTCTGCTTGTCACTTTACCAGAAACTGAACTCACTTCCCCCGATAACCGTTTAGTTGAGCCAGAGGGCAAGCCAGTCGTAGCATTTGGATGTGGATGTGGCATTAAAATTCAAGCAGCAAAAAAGCTTAGCGTTGCACTTGGTCTAGCTGGCCAGGGCAATGGCTTCCTGTGCCTGTCATATCCTGTTTATATATAAATTTCTGTGCGCAGCTCTAACATCCGTTACATTTCAACTGCTTGCAGCCAACAAACACAAAAAACCAACACAGAAAAAAGGGTGGGGAGAAGCAGCAAATACTAGTTTTTCCCTTTGTTGTTTTTTTTTTTTTGCTGTTTTTGTTCTCAGCCTGTCGAAGGAGGTCGACGTAGGAGTTGTTCAGCGAAAATTTATTATGAATGTTGGGGAAAAAACAAGCAGCCGAAATGCATTTCTTGTCTTTCGTTTTGTTTCTTGCTGCTGTGCCAAGTCCTGGCGGGGCCAATCCCAGGCTACTGCTACTCGTTTTCATTCTCGTCTAGTTGTTAAATTTCATTTGCTGTCCCGGCGACAGTTGTCGCTGTTTTTATTGCAAATTGTAACTGAAATAAAGTTTCTGCTTGCTGCATATTTTGTTTGAAATTTGGCCTTTCCACACTTTTTGTTTGAGCCTCCAAAGGAAAAGGAAGAGAGCGAAGTTTTTTGTGAAATTTATGCTGTCAATAGCATTCCCTCCCCCTTTGCTTGTTAACTTAATAGGCTTTTCTGGTCTTTTCCGCAAATTAATTGCATTGCAAATAAACCAACCCCCAATCAACCCCACTAAAATTCAGCTGTATTGCATCCGCAGCCCCTCACCTTGCTGTCGCTCTTCATTCTCTGCCATTCTCTTGGTTAATTGTGCCATTGTGCCTGCCATTTGGTGTGTGAGGGGAGCAATTATCCTGCACTGTTTGACTTTTAGCGCTGAAAGACGTGCGTGTGCTTTTATAGTTTGGTGTTAAATGTTCCGCCTACGGCCATTTTAAGCCTCGTGTTTCAACTTGTTGCCTACATTTAAATATAAAATGCCTAATTTCGCAGCACAAATAAATTATACAAAAAATTCAGCGCTCAAATGTATGCTACATAAATTCAAGTTCATATTTTATGCACCCTTCGCACAGACGTAGAGGTGAGAGCACGGTCTCCTGCTCGCTCATAACCAACTTTAAATGTTGGTAATTTTTTTACAAGCATTTTATTTTTCTTTTTTTTGCCCCTTGCGGGATGCAGATTCATAACAGACGTCGACAACAAAAAGAAAGCATAAGGCGTTTGTCTCAGACAGGAAACAAAGTAACATTTTCTTTTATAGCAGTTGAGGAGGTAAATTAAAGCTGCTCTTGAAAGTCAGCATCACGCGAAAGATCAGAAACAAAACAAGAGCTTAAACTTACTTTTTTGTGGATTCTGGAAAATAGCGATTTTTGAGTTCAGTTCAATCAAATTACTGATGGACTTTTCGAGAAATTTTAAAATGGTTAACTCCCTGTTCAAGCTGCGTTACTTATAAAACAGCAATCGAGGCACCTATCGCTTGAACTGCTTTTTATTTGAGATCATTGCCTCAGCCACCTCACTCACTTTTAACTATTGTTCAATCATTCAATGAGTATTAGTACCTTCGGGTTCGGAATCATTAACCATTGAACTTGCTAGACTGAAATTTCCAAGACACGGCTGTTGACCGGCTTAGCAAGGCGAACCCAGAATAATCCATGCACTGGCTTTACACAGCTGTAGTACGTCCTATACTACTCTATGGTTCACAAGTTTGGTGGCCAGCACTCGAGAAAAAATTCGTCCAGAACAACATGAACAAAGTACAGAGAAGCGCTGAAATATGCATGAGCTGCGCGCTCCGAACAACACCCACGGATGCGCTTAACACCATATTTAATCTCGTACCACTAGACCTAGTAGCAAGGCAGATGGCTAGCACAACAGCCCTAAGACTACGAGAATCCGACACCTGGAACGGGGGTAATTCGGGGCAATCAACTATACTCACTAACCAAGCGGGTAAACCGTTTAACACAAACTACTGTGTTACTCAAACGACGTTC
This sequence comes from Lordiphosa collinella, assembly GCA_018904265.1. Classification (NCBI taxonomy): domain Eukaryota; kingdom Metazoa; phylum Arthropoda; class Insecta; order Diptera; family Drosophilidae; genus Lordiphosa; species Lordiphosa collinella. Next base: position 645,417 of record JAEIFV010000062.1, on the reverse strand, counting down.
AACAAATTATACGACGTCTATATCCCAAGCCGACGAGTGGTATAACCTTCCCCACAGCAGAGCCAACGCCGGTGTGGCCGGGTGGCTCAGCGGCTAGTGTGCGCGACCGCTGTGCAAGAGGTCGTGGGTTTGATCCCGCCTCGGAACATCTAATGAAAAGTTTTTTCTTTGAATAAACTTTACACCCGGTCACCCCTCTCTGCTGTTGGCGCCAGCTTTGTAGTAATTAACCATGAAAAGCTTCTCAAACTTCCATTTGGATTCGCCGTTAAACTGAAGGACCCTTTCTCTTGTGCGAAAATTAGAAGCGCACAAGCCAAGAGATCGAGAGAAGCTCGGCTTTGGCCCTTTGAGGCTCTGTCAAGCCATTTTACATATATCCCAAGCCGAAACGAGTGGTATAACCTTTCCCACAGCAGAGCCACCACCGTTAATATCAACACCGATGGATCTAAGCTCGATGAAAAAGTAGGTGGGCTTGTTTTCTCACTCAACCTAGACCTTAATCTATTGTTCCGCCTCCCTGCCATCTACTTTAGCTCACTCTCGATAAAGGAAGGAAACGTATTTATATACTTAGGCCCGACTTCTCAATGAGCGGTTAGTCAATTTGACAGGCAGTTTAACCAAATTTCTTTGGTGTGTGGCACAAAGAAAAAAAAAAAATTAACCGCCGGGCAAAGGTTTAATTTAACCCCGAGCTCCGCCCGAAGGATTAAAAAAATAAATTTTATTGTTATGCAAACAGCTGGCTCCAACATTTGATTTGTTTATTTAATTATTTGTTACCACAAAAAGTTTATGAATAAACGAATTTTTCAACTTCACGCAACGGAAATGGAATTTAAAGAGGCAGAGCAACGACGATGCCACATTTGTTCTATGATTCAGGTTGACAAAATCTACATGTAAAATAGCTTACGCTAGAATCAGAGTTAAAGTTAAAGCCTTGACTTCAGTTGCGATTCAATTTGTTGTGACAAGGATTGTTAGCAGGACTTGGCGGCGCTGCGTTCTTACATATGCATGTGGCAACTTCCTTATCACTGCAGCTGACTTCTGTGTAGTCAGCGTTCCTTTGATAAGCCGTGCAGGTAAACAAGTGTCCCCAGCTATTGCTTTTGATTCATCGCAATCAATTTTAACAAATCTTTCGCAAAAATATTACCAGCAGCATTAAATAACATTAAAAAATCACTAACAAAAATACCTAATTTGTTGACCGTGTCTGGTCACCCTAACGCAGCGATAGGAACTTATCGTTATCAGATGAAACTGCTGCTGAGAAAGCCAAATGACTTGACCGCTTGTCAACTGGAGGAACAAATTTGACCGGCGGTTGGCCAACCGGAACCTTTGAGAAATCGGGCATTAGTCAGTCAAGCAGCCCTTAAGGCACTTGACTCCCACACAACTAATGCTAAAACGCTCACTGAATGCCGCCTATCGCTGAACGAGGGTGCCTGGATACCGGAACATATATGGAAACGAGTCTGCGGACACACTGGCCAGACCTTTCCACCTGTCTGGTAGCGAGACTAACGTCGCCAACATTTAACTTTAAAAGTACTAACACACTTTTACGTTACAGAAGGGAACACATTTCACTTCTGGTAGTGGCCCTGACGGGTCATTGTCTTATAGGCATGCACGCCTAGGCGCACAACATATCGATTTCTGTAGAAACTGCAGATTTGAGGAAGAGGACGAAACGATACAGCACCTTCTGTGTCATTGCTTAAAAAGGGCTTAAAAAGGAAGAAATGGTATCGCAACGGGCCCATGTGGCCTAAGTGGGAGAGTGACTTGTCACTCTCAGCCATCGCAACCTAACCTAACCTATTCTGCTTAAGCCAAATTGTCTACATTATCGACGGTAATGGTATAAATCTGACCTAGAGAATTGTGGTTGGATTGGAGAACTTCCTGAATGAAAGCTGTCAAATTGTAACCTGTAACCCATATGCTGGAAGTGGTCCTCTTTCATCGCCAGCGAGTAAATGTGAATCTCGTCTTTTCAAGGCCCTCACAACATTTGGAAGATCGTTTTAACAAAAACCACCTTAATGAGCCTTTTTCGAAACCTTTTGATGATTAACAAGTGCTTAATACCTAACGATTAAAATGAGACTCGAAAATTACTCATGAATATGCTCAAAATTTGTTTTATTGAATTGTGACTCGAAAAAGACTCGCAGAATGATTCGAAAATGAGTCGAAACTGATCAGAAGAAAGGGTTAAAAACGACTCTTCAAGAAGAGTCGCGGCTAGGGTACCATTTTCTCCTGACAAAAGTATAATTTCTGATCAGAAAAAGAGCGCATTTACGACTATTTTAATCAGATCGAGGAATCGGAAAAGACCCGAATGTGATCAAAAATTTCATAAAATGTTTGCTGGGAAGTAGATTTCATTCAAATTGTTTTTTCTGTATATTGTCACTTCGCATAAAAGGTCATCAAAGCTTAGTCATAAATTTCCCTGTAAAAATGACTTCATTTGATGAACCGAACCTCAATTTTGCGATTAAGTGGACCGGTTCGACCTCAGGTTCCAGGAGTCAAAAATATAATGCTCCCGGTTCATGAAAATCTAAAGAAAACCGCAGCTTCTAGGCAAGTTTATATGATTGAAATGATGCGAAAGACTAGCAAAACTTTTCGATTTAAAAATTGATTTTATAAATAATTTTATTTCAATTAAATCAAAACAATTCGCACATAAATGTTTTTGCTTGAAATAGTTTCATTCAGCACTAATTTGCTTAAAAAATATGTTTAAATATATAAAACCAGACATCAGTAGCAGAGACACACACAACCACACACCCATATATAAATCACGTATACGCAATGATTTCAAGCAGAAAAAACTATAAATTACCAAGTCGACACTATAAACAACGCAGAGAAGTCACAAACAGACAAGAGTATAAACCACAAAATGCCACCCCCGGGGGCAAGGAAAGGAGAAATGCATAAACCAGAAACAGCATCACACACACACAACACACAAACAGCAACTGGCAAAGACATTGTCATTTTAATTAGTCATATGAATGTGGCTAGCACGCACTCATAGAGAGACAGAGTGAGGAGAAACATATCAAAGCGAAGATAATAATAAATACAAATTGAGGAAAATCTCAAAACTCAAGTGCAACAGTGCAAAAATCAAAACATCAAACAGTGAAGGCAGGCAGGCAGGCTGGAGAGGGGAAGGAAGAGGGCGCTGGCAGCCCCAAACAACTTTATCCAATTTCTTGTTTTTACGCTGAGACCAGCATATAGCGCATAAGCACGTACAAATCGCATTTCTTAGGCTCCTGCTTCTACTTCCACAGCTATTTCTGCTTCTGCTTCTATTTCTCCTTCTGGGCTTGCTTATCCTTTTTTATTTGTGTGTGCGAGCCTGAAAGTATGCTATGCTTGTTTAGCTGTCAGATTTACTTGTCTCTCGCTCTGGGTCTCTGCCTATGCGAGTGTGTGTGTGTGTGTGTGTGTGTACTATAAATCGACAGCTAAATCTGCAAAAACATGATAAGACAAGCGACATGCCAATGCGGCCAAAGGCATCTCTCTATTCCACCATCCCTGGCTGCTCCTGTGCCTATTTTGATTTAACCCAAAATCCAAATGTTTAGCCAACTTGCTGCGAAATTGCTTTTCGATTTATTTTTATATGTCTGCCAAGTTGCGAGCATTGTGACAAATTAGTCTTTAGGTTTGTTGTTGCCACAAAATTATTAGATTTTTATCAAAACAAAAACATGTGCTACTTGGAATTGAGTCATAACAGAGATGAGGGCCAAAGATATACATACGAGATGTATGACTTGACCTAGAAAATTGACTCGATTTAAATGGAATTTAAACTGTGAATCAGAAATTCGAGTGAAAGACCATAATTCAATAATTTGATAAACAAAATAAATCTATAAAATGCTTTAGTCGCATTTTAGATCCTTATTTTATAATTGAGGAAAATGTATTGAACAATTATGCTGATAAATCAGACTATTTGTTCACAAACTGCCTGAGGAAACTAAGCATTCTTGAACACGCAGATGAATTGGAGATATTGCAGAGACATAACATTCCAGGTGATACTGCTTGGATTTGGATTGGTTTTGAATTCAATGTTTGGATGGTGTTCAGGTTAAAACTTTCCTCTGTTTGGGAATCGTCTACCCTGTGGCAGCGCTTGCGAGTGTTTCGGTGTCTCAGCAGGTCTCTGGGATGCTACACAGAAAAAAAAATCATGTCATACGGGTATTTTAAGTATCAAATCGGCCTTCATCTGCAAAAATACCAAGATGATATGATCGAGTCCACATATTTAGGAGTAAATAATACCCTTTTGATATGCAAATAGTTATATTATAGAGTAAATTTGTATTGGAATTGATATTTGAATTGATATTTTTGGAGATGAAGGCCGATTTGATCTTTTTTCGGTACATAGCAAATTGCTGGCGTCGATTGCTCTCCTGGTCCGTCGTTTCTGCAGAATTTAACCTGGCTTTAACATGTTCATCTCGCCGTGACTGCGATACTTCCGGAGTTCCAGTAGCGATGTCTTCAACAAAATGCTGCCGCTGATTGCTCGAATGCTTTAACGTTTCTGCAGATCTCTACTTGACCTGCCGATTAACATCTTCATAGCGCCGTGCTTCATATTGTTCCGTAGTCTTCGTAGCACGGTGGGATGCGATGTGATCAGCAAAAGCTGCCGTCGCACAGTGGTCCCAAAACGCCCGGCCTTGGACAAAGCCCTAATTTAAATTTTTTTGAAATGTTGAACAATTTTCGTCTAAGTCGGCAGGTAGCCAACGTTTGGCTTAGACATACTAGACAGACAAAAATGTTTCAGCCACGTAACCTTGGTCAATATTTCACAAATCGAAAAATGCAACAACTTGGGACTATTAGTGTACTTTGACCTAACATATCTTCGGCTTCAGAAATTTTGTTGGATAGGTCTATTATATTTCTGTTCAAAAATATATCACACCTCAAAATCCAAGATGTGGATTGTGTACAATTTCTTTTGCAAACTATCAAAAGTTGTCCTCAAAAGTGTTCAAAGAATTGATTACTTTATCTTACAGTCTAAAGTATCTTCTTTAAGAAACACCAAATGACACCCAACTCAGGAAAAAGTGTATTTTGTGGAAAAAATCAAGCTTTCTCTTTCTCTCTCACGCTCACTTGTAAGGGAGCTATATTTAAATTAAGTCCGATTGACTTGAAACTTGGTAGAAAGATTGAAACGCCACTGAAAAACAAAGTTCAAACCTAACTTAAGCTGAGTTATTAGAACGATCGAACTTTCCTTGATGGAAGCCCAAAGGAATACGCTTCGACCGCAAAATGCACACCACCCACAGCAGCCGATCCAGCTCTGGCTGTTGACGATTTGGACCTTTGACCGCCCAAATTCAGCAAATACCCCACTGTGCACCGGTCGCAACGGTGATGGGCAGCACAGGTACAGAGTATGTTATAGTAGGGCTTGACCGTCGTTCTTTCTTTTTTCAATTAGTGTATATGGGTTTTAGTGACCTGTTTTGATTTTAGTCAGAGTGGTCTATCGGAAATTTAGAGCTTGAGATGTTCGTCGTCAGATGCTTGCAATGGGTATTCATACCCTATTTCTTCAAATGACTTCATATGTTGTCCCTTGATTTCATTCTCTTCTGTCCTAAATGGTTTACAATCGTTAAAATCTAACCTTTTTCCTGGACCTGATAATGTACCTTATTCACATCTTGTTTTCCAAATCTCTTGAGCAGTCTAAATTTCCTACTACTTGGAGAGAATCTTTTATTGGGGGATGTTCAAGAAATCTCTAGAGATTTTAGTAAAAACAATTAGATTTTTAACTAAACTAGGAGTTTATATGTAAAGTGTCAAGAATAATGTCGCCTTCTAGATTATAGGGAACGAAAACCGTACGCTCTAAACCAGCGATGTCCAAAATTTAAAAAAGGCATCGCAAATCTTTGGAGATTTCTGGCAATCCCGATTATTCCTAAAAAAGGATCGGTTGATATTTCTACAAAGGGGCATTGCGAAACTCTGTTTATCTAGGTAAAGCTGGAGTTTGAGACACCACTGCTACAGTAATTCAAGGCTTTACTCAAGGCAAGCGAACAGATGTTATTTTTACTGATTTTAGTAAGGCTTTTGACAGTGTTCCATTGTCTTTTGGTTCTGAAATTGCGTTTGTTTGGATTTGAGTCTTAATTGGATCTCATATTATCTTCAGTCTAGAACTCAGAAAGTTGTATTTAATAGTTGCACCTCTTATCCAGAATCTGTGACCTCCTGAGTTCCTCAGGGCAGCCATCTTGGATTTCTTCTCGCTATCTCGCTATTTCGCTATTTATTAACGACTTAAAGATCTTCCTGAGCCATAACTCGCCCAATGATTCTGCTTTGCTTCAGGTTGATTTGAATTCCATGTACTTGTGGAGCTCTAACAATTTGTTGCACTTAAACCGAGACAAGTGTAAGTCCATGACATTTTATCGTAGAACCCCCTTTTTGATTAAATATTTATTGAATTCTTATCAGCTTGAACAGGTCGAATCTTTTCATGTTCTGGGTATTACCCTTGATCTAAATTACATTTTGGCACTCACATTGAACTCTCTGTGAATAAAGCCAGGCTAGGTTTTATTAAGCGCTGGTCTAAAGAGTTCAACGATCCCCACACAACTAAGCTGTTATATACATCCCTAGTGAGGCCTATCTTAGAATTTGGGTCGTGTATTTGGAACCCCCAATCATTAACCCTCTGTAACCGCTTTGAATCCGTCCAGAAACAGTTCCTTTTGTTTCCCCTTCGCAACTTGAGTTGGGACCCACAATTGAGGCTTCCCCCTTATTTAAATTGAGAACTGCAAGAATGCAAGACACCATTAGTTCTATTTTAAGCTCCGATTTTTGCCCAGCCGAAAGGTATGCAATTGTGTAACTTAAATCTATGTTGATTAGCGACTGTTAAGTTTGCTAAACATCGTATCAGAGTAAAAACTATACAGTGCCAAGATTTCTTATATGTTTTATTTTGATCTCTTTCGAAACAACAAGGTGTTTATTGTATTTATTTTTTGTTTAATAGAGAAACCAGTAAGGTTTTTATAACAAACATTACAGCAAGTCTTCAGTTGTGATATGTATTCAATTAGGTTGGGCTTGATTCGTGAATAAATTCTGAAATGATTAATTCAATTTTGTCAATTTCAAAGTGGACATTAAAAGGGTTCTTGTGGCACCCAAGCACACAAAAATCCCGTCCAGTGCACTACTATGGATCTGCGATGAGCTAAAAATACAGATCCAATGGTAAAATGTTCCAATGTTTCGAGTTTGGGGGGTTATTTTCACAAAGTTGAGAACTATTTTTCCATTAACAAAACGAATTTTATACAGATTGGCTCAAAAATATTGTTGGCTTTTTATAGAAACTGACTTCCGATTCTATTTTCCGAACTTCCAAAGCACCAAGCCGGAACCAACCTGCTGGGCAATCAAATGACAATTAACTTTTCGCACTTAATATTTCCAAGTATACAAATAGTCCACATACTTTGCTTATTCACTGGGATTGTGATTTATCTTCATAGAAACTTTATAGAGCATTTGTAACCACAAAAAGATTGCATTATTATCATTTTTCTGGGTGAGCACCTTAACAGAGGTGTTGGAACAATTTGACATCTCCAGATTAAGCGAGTTTGAGCCTTACAGACAAATAAGACGGTTACTTGAACGTTCATGGATGCTCATAAAACACATTTTTCCGACTAGATACATAAAACTTAAGCGTTTTCTCTGCGCTAAGAGTAAAAGATATGAAACAATACTCTCGATATTAAGCCAAGTATCTGAAATCGGTGCACCTGTTTTCTAAACTGTCTTAATACCGTAATATGTGATCATAACAATCTTTTCATTTTTGCTTCTAGACAGTAACTTGAATATGGACACCTCAAGTTATTCCCCCGCATAGCTTGACTCTTCAAAGTTGCCACAGTAAATTTCTTATTCAAAAACTGTCAAAAATATTTGGACTTTGCTTACCTAAAGTCTTGGTCCATTGGGCAGTGGGTCGCCAATCGGGATAATGTTTGGGAAACAATTCGCGTGTCCAGTATGTGTGCAGGACAACCTTGTAAACGGCCAAGCGATCCAAAGTGCAACCTGTCAAGGGGGCGGGTTGTGTCGCTGGGGGCGTGGTTGGCAAAGATGCAGCCGTGGCAGTTTCCTCTACATTGTTGTTGTTGTTGTTGATGTTGTTGGTGTAGTAGTAATTACGATTCAAAGATCCAGAGTCAGCGGAGATGCGATAATTGCCAATCCCATTTGAATTGAAATTTTCATTTGCATTTGCTGGGGCAAAATTGATGTCACCCAGGGAAGCATCCTTTGGCTGCTGCTGCTGCTGCTCCTGCTGCTGATTGCCCACGGTGTAGGCATAAATGCCCGGATTGGATATGAATGAGGCGCCATAGGCACTGGCTCCACTCAGGCACAGACCAATGAGGAGCAGCTGTTGTATGAAATTTGTTTTGGGTTTCGCTTTCATTTTGTCAAATGTGGCGAGTTTTTCCTATCAATTTGTTGTTGTTGTGTGTGCAGCCGGCGTTTTTCGGGGCTATTTTTATTCAATTTCACTTCACATTTGCCTTTGGCGGCTGCCGCTGCTTAAAAATAAATGCACAACCACACGCACACACATGCAGACACACACGTTTTTCATTTTTTTTTTTTTTGGTTTTATTTTTATACTTTGTATTTTTTGTATTTTTTCTCTGTTGCTTTTGATTTGATTTTGGGCTTTTGGCGCGGAAGAAGATTTTGGATTTATGTGGGGACAAATGGCAGCTGCTTCGGACCAACCGACCGCATGAAAAGTTCGTTGCGTACTGAGCAAAAGGCAAATGTTGTGCCAGGCAACAGCAGCGGCAGCAGCAGTGAGTCCCACTGTGCAGAGAGCGTGCCAAAAGAGAGAGAGAGAGAAAGTGGGAGGGAAGTTTCAAACAGGGAGCGAGCCTCTGGTACTTTTTCTGCTATGTTGGGGAAATTTATGCTACGCGTGTGTGTGTGTGTGTGAGTGCCAGATGCGTAACAAGAAAAAACAGCCTGTTGAGCTCTGAAGCAATAAATTTGTTGTTACTGCCTCACGGTTAAGTAGATTTTACTGGCTGCTGTTAAGCCTCATGCTAACATTCTGGTCCCAAAGCCCCAGAATTTCCCCTAGGCTAAAGTCTGCCAATTTGAATCAAGAATCAATCAGGATATTGTGTTTTTTAAACCAGTAACCTGTTTATTTTTGCAATCAAATTGAGTTCAGATCGTTAAAAGTTGCCTGTTGTCTTTTGACAACTCAACCAAGAATGCGAACAGAAAAGTTGTGTGAGAACAGATTTAAATTCCGCAATTTAAAAAAAATATCATACAGTTTTGTATGGATATGGTTCTTACTCTTATTAAGGGGAAAAGCGGTCACACGTATGTACATATATATATATGTATCAAGGGGTCGGCAATGTGAGCAGAAAAATTGCCACTGGCAACTGAGGAAATATTCGTATTCTTATTAGGGTTGCCTGATACTTAAGAAATATCTATATCGATATTTCTTAACTTAATTTTGGTCAACACATTTTATATAAAGGGTGATTTTTTACGTATTATCTTTTTGGCAACACTGGTTTAAACAGCTCACGCACGTGTCGTGTTTTGTTTCACTGTCAAACAACTTCAGTTTGGTCTATAACTTAACCATGAACCGTCCTACAAACGAACAACGCTTGCAAATTATTGAATTTTATTATCAAAATGCGTGCTCTGTTAAGAAAGTTCATCGCGCGCTTCTTCCATTTTATGGTCAGTTTAATCGACCCACTGAAGCGGCTATTCGGGCTATTGTGACTAAATTTCGCATCAAATTTACATTGTTGGACATTAAACCACCAACACGCTTACGTAGAGTGCCAACTAAAGAAAATATCGCAGCTGTATCGGCCAGTGTTAATGATGACCATCAATTATCGATTCGTCGCCGTTCGCAGCAATTGGGCCTCTGTTACTCAACAACGTGGAAAATTTTGTGGAAGGATTTAGGTGTTAAGCCTTTCAAAATACAGCTGGTGCAAGAATTGAAGCCGAACGACCTACCGCTACGTAGAATTTTTGGTAAATGGGCTCTTGGAAAGTTGGCCGAAGATCCACTTTTTTTACCGAAAAATTGTGTTCAGCGACGAAGCTCATTTTTGGCTCAATGGGTACGTAAATAAGCAGAATTGTCGATTTTGGAGTGAATATCAGCCAGAAGCATTGCAAGAGCTACCAATGCATCCAGAAAAAGTCACAGTTTGGTGCGGTTTATGGGCAGGTGGCATCATTGGACCGTACTTCTTCAAAGATGATGCGAATCGTAACGTAACTGTGAATGGTGAGCGCTACCGTGAGATGATATCCAACTTTTTTTTGCCCAAAATGCAAGAGCTTGACTTGCATGACATGTGGTTTCAACAAAACGGTGCCACATGCCACACAGCACGCGCAACAATGGAGTTATTGAGAGGCGGGTTCGTTGAACATTTTATTTCACGTTTGGGACCAGCCAATTGGCCGCCTAGATCGTGCGATTTAACGCCTTTAGACTATTTTTTGTGGGGCTATGTTAAAGCTCATGTCTATACAGACAAGCCCGCTTCAATTGACGCATTGGGAGACAACATTGAAGCATTTATTTGTGAGATACCGGCCGAAATGTTGGAAAGAGTTTGCCAAAATTGGACTAAGAGGATGGACCATTTGAGGCGCATTCACGGTCAACATTTGCATGAAATAATCTTCAAACATTAAATTATATGGACCGTACTATCGATTCAAATAAAGATTTCAAGCATTTTTCTGAATTTTATGTGTTTTTTTTTATGAAAAACTTTCCTATAGCTCTTAAAAATCACTCTTTACAAGCAGCTGATTAATAAGTGTGACCCCACCATTTTGCTACCTCTTTGAGTATTCTTCAAAGTTTTTTGGGGCTTTGTTGGTTCCATTAGAGTTTACCATCCACAAGACAGTAAAATTGAACATTTTTGTAACATTTTAATTTGTTCTGGAAATAAGCCTTTAACAGAGGAAATAAAAGGGTTCATATGAAGAAATCAACCATAGAGCTATTAAAAGTTTCATGCTTTTGCTTTGATTTTGCTTATTATGCTCGGCCGCTGCAGACGGAGAATATAAAGCTTTAATCAGAATTACTGTGATTTCTGATAAATGGGGACTGTAATTTGAATTTGTATGTTTCAGCCCACAAAAAATTAGAAAATATGTAACCTTTCTCCCACATTTCTCTTCAACTTTCACTTAAACTCCACTCAAATTTACAATTGAATTGGCCTGCAGTTGAAACATTATCACCTCATAAGCATAAATTAAATTTGACCCCATAAACAAAACGGAAAAGTAAACCTTAACTAATGGCCGTTGTTCGTTTAAAGCACCCTAAAAGGCCCCTAAAGGGCCGGGAGAGGCCTGACTTCTGTCTAAGACAAATAGCAAATTGTCGTTTATAATTGACCACAAGTGGGCATAGACAAAAGGCAGGAAGGGGAAGGGGGAAGGGAGAGCAGGGGAAATTGCGGTCGTTGTTCAAGTAAATGGACAATTATTATTAACTGCAATAAATTTCACGCACGCATAATTTACATACAAGAGCACGCAAGCGTATCGAGGGATTCGTGTACGAAGCGAAGGATGCGATCCACACAGGACACGTACAAATCATTTAAGTGCAGCATAATTGTGTTGACCATTTTGGAGGGTAATTGCTGTTGCTGGCTATCTATCCGAATTAAGTTCGAACTTGAAGTTTAAGACAACTTTTCCAAAGTCGTAAAACTTGTCAAGTGCTCAAAAAATCAATAGTTTGCTTTGTCATTGTTTATGTTGCTGTTTTTGTTGCTGTTGCCATTAGCGTGTCGTTTAATTGAATTGTAGCAATTAAAGTGCTTCAATTGGTTTTAATCGGAAATTGTGCTCATTGTTTGGACAGGCTTTGCAATACAACTGTTCAAGTCGGGTTGTACGGGGTGGTTGTTACTGTTATTGTTGCCGTTGCTTAGCACACAAACATAAACACTTACACATAAATGAAATGCAGAGATAACTATCTGCTTAGGTACCCCCTATACATACATATGTACTTGGGCTTCATTAACGCTGGCATTCAAATGCCAAAAAGGAAATGTGCAATAATGTGACTAAGCCTTGAGGGCAGGCACAGAGGTAGACGAACTAATGCGAGTCTAATAGAATTAACTAACCTAGAAGTACAAGTTGTATGATTAATATTGTGGTTTTCAAATTAGAAATTTGATTAAAGGCCACAATTCAATTATGAAATAATGACAGTTGAAATTGCAAATGAACTCTGAGGGAAGCCTTTACTCTTAGCCTGACCAGGTGAAATAGAAAATGTGCACTAAAAAGTCTTAACTTTTTTAGCACACTTTTAATCAGAACTTTTTGTTTTAGTGAAAGTCGAAACACTAACTTTTGGCAAAAACGACATCAGCTTAAATTCAGGCCCGAAATAATTGTGCCACCGACAATTGATGCTTGATCGACTTGGGAAAAAACATGACATAAACGTTTTATTTCTACTCGCATACATTCAATATTATATGAATATTCGCATACTTTTAAGCCTGAAGGATGATTTGGATAATTGGTTAAGGGGGTCCATTCAAAACCCGTTTTTGGACCCTTTTTAAAAATTTGAAAACGCAAAGAATAATTGAAAACTTTTTTATTTATTGTATTACAAAAGGTTCAAGTGAAAAAATTTTTTTGCCTCGATACGAGGGCTGTTCAAAAAGTAATGAGACTTCGTTGGTGGTGAAAAAAGGTGTCGTACGGCGGCATCGGCGAGCGTCCGAAAGAAAAAACGGGGTTTCTGTACGGGTGAACCTCAAATTAATTTTGTGTTTTTTTGACAAAATGGCGGCCATTCAAAAAATTTCAATTTGGGTTTTTTTTGTAGTTTAGTGTAAAAAAAATAGTAAAAATTTTTAAAATTAGGTCGAGGTTCACCCGAGATGGTGACAATTCTGCGTGATTCCACTTTGTTTCTGAAAATCGGTTCGGAACTGGGATATCAGCGCCAGTTGAAAAACGTGGTTTCGGAAAACGCGCTTAAGTTTAGTTGCTGGGAATTTAGGTCAATTGGGTCAAAAAGACTATATCTCTAAACTAATTGAGTTTTCGAAAATCCTTGGGGGGATATTTTGAATATCCAAGCTATAATCAAAAAAAGTCAAAAAAAGTTGCTCAATGAGAAGACCCCCTTAATGCAGCTCATCATGCACTATGCACCAGATCACAGACGCTACTTTCACCAACCCTGGACACTCTGCTTCTTATTAAATAAAGGCATCGAAGACATACATAAGACAACGGGGGGCGGGTACTCGGATGGATGAAGAAGCTCCATTAAAAAAGGTCAGCGTAGGCTAACGAAAGGGAAATGAAGAGGGTAGGACGCCGAAACTAAGGGGAGATCTGGTGCTAAAAGAAGAGGCGCTAACAAAGCGCGCAAGAAGAGAGTGGCGGATGTCGGGAATAGAGAGGAGGGTTCAGCGGGACTAGTTTAACTTAAGCTCTCGTTTTTATGAGGTGAAATGTCAATAGTATTTTTCAAACTGTTTAACTCTTTATGGTCATATGTAACGTCTTAGTCGGCGTGTCCGATTATGGTATGACGAGTGAACACATAGAAAGTGATATCAATATTTGGGCCTCAAGAGGAAAATTTTGTCTTATGTCGGGGCAATCATCCGTAGGGAAGTTCGGTACGTGGTTTTTAGCCATGATTGAGTCGATTTTGCCTTGTGAGCTGAAGCGGAGTCTGGTTGAAAGGTCCGTGGCTTGTTTGCAAGACATGTAGTGTTGAGAGAGCTCACAATCTTTTCGAAATCGTCGGATTTATATATTTTCGTCCAAGTTTTGACTCCTTTTTCACAAAAATGGAGACTGGTGACCCCATCATAGGCGACTCCCCACAAACCAAATAAGGATGGTTACCTTGAGTCTGTGAGTTACACGGTTTCATTAATTTGTTAATGGATTTTAACAAATTCGTACGATTTCATGACAGCGCTGATTCGCAAGTTTTGTTTATAGATAATGTTCATTCCCAACTTGTTTTGTGTCATTTCACATAACAAAAGCACCGATGAGCGCCTACGATAGACATATACGATATATACCATGGCCAACGTAATTGTTGTTATTGTGAGCTGTTTTCCCCTTGTTCATTTCGTGCTTGTCTATTAAAAAATTGTTTTAAGTTATACTCTTATCGGAATTGAGTGGAAGGTCGTGAATAACTTAAAGTATTAACGAACTAAATAAAAATATCGTGGGGTGTTGTTTGTACTCAACCTATAATTTATATTTACTTTTCATCAGGACGCAGATGTCGCCGGTTTAAAATCGTCAAACTTTGCGATTTTCGAATGTCAGAGCACCAACTTTTACGATTTGGCGATGAAATCAAAGTTTTGCGAAAGCGAAAACGAAATAAAAAATAGTAATTAATCTGCACAAACTTTGAAAGAGCGCGTCCGTAGCTGCGCTTTACATAAAAGCTTTCGGGATGACATTTCTTTCTCTTTGTACTCCTGTCAACACGTTTTCATGCCCCCCTGACAAAAATTTTGACACGTAATCCCCATCATGCCGTCCGAGCAAGAACGTCTTCGTGTTCGCATAGTAAACTTCTACGAAATGCTCGCTGACAAAGGTTAAGTGTTTACAGTAAGCCATTTTACCCAAGAGGGAAAGTCCAAACGCACTATTTTTTTTAGCATTTTGCAACGAAAAATAATAAAAAGAGAAGTTGGAAGTGGTCGGAAAGCAAACATTAAGAACGGCCAAGCTGTCAAAAAGATATCCTAACTTTTTAACAACAAAGACAACATAAGTCAACGAGATGCAGCCAGATAATTTATGGGAGCTATACTATATAGATGTCCGATTTCGTCGAAACTTAGTGCAATCATGAAAAAGCATACCAAACTGTTAATTACTAAATTTGGAGGCGATCCCAATTAAAACAAAAAGTTTTTCTCACTAGAACTTCTTTTTCGACCGATCATTCATGCTGCAGCTATATGCTATAGTCATCCGATTTTGACCAAACTTTGTAGAATCGTGTGGGAGCCGGATCAGATGACTATAGCATATAGCTATCATAGGAACGATCGGTCGAAAAACTAGTTTTGTGAGAAAAGCTTTTTTGTTTTCAATGGAAATGCCTCCAAACTTTGTATATCTTAGTTTAACATGCTTTTCCATGATTCCACCAAATTTAGTGGAAATCGGACAACTATATAGTATGGCTGTCATAGAAAAGTAGAGTCTGAAAAGTAATCTAAGTTAGAAAAACTTTTTTGTTTTCAATGGAAATGTCCTCAAAACTTGCATGTATTTGTTTTATATGCACCCACAAAATTCTACAAATTTTGGTCAAAGTTGGATGACTATAGCATATAGCTCCCATAGAAACGATCGGTCGAAAAACTAGTTCTTGTGAGAAAAACTTTTTTGTTTTTAATGGAAACGTTCCTTGCTTTGGCATATATTTATTTTATATACTTTTACACAATTTTGCAAAGTTTTGTCAAAGTCGGATGACTAAAGCATATAGCTTTTTTAAAAATCAACAAAATCGAAAGGTTTTTAGGAATCAATTTCGTAAATTTAAGCTTTTGCAAAAGCTAAAATTCATCTTCGATCGTATTTTCAACTTCAAAACTACTAAGAACCCTAATTTACATTACGAAAAGAATAGAAATTCTCAAACTTCATAAAACACTGGGAAATTTCTCAGTTAGCAATAAAAATCTGCACAACATGTTTTAGGCGCATGTGTAGACTCTCTGGCATTTCTCCCCTTAATTTCCCCATATTCTGTGTTGTTGTTTCTGCACCCACACCTGGTGAAACTCAGGGGGGTCCCCTCCACCACCACCACCACCAAGAAATTATTCATTCAGCAAATGTAGAAATACGAAATACTCGAAACATGAATAAACCCCCAACCGAAACAGTACACAAACTGAGACCTGACATCATCGAATCGCATATCTATTTGGATTTTAGATTTGTGTTCAATGTCTGCAAAAATTCCTAATAAAGTTGGCATTTGCCAAACAGAAACGCAGACGTGCAGACAAACAGGACCTCTTCTCTCAGTCCCACAACATACCTGTGCTGTGCTGTGCTCTGCTCGTTGAGTTGCAGTTGTTGCTTTTATTGAAAGTTGGAACACAAAGCAACCAAAATGCAGCCACACCATGTTGATAGTACCTGGCATACGTGTGCATTTCCTCCAGGTGGAGTTGTGGGGGGGGGGGAGGAAATTTGCATAAAAACTATGCATGTGTTTGGCAGCGTTTTTTTTTTTTTTTTTCTTTTTTTTTTGATAAATAAATCCACCCAAAATAAATGCAACCACACACAAAGCAAAAGCAAACAATATGCTTTACCCACAAATGAGCTTTGCTTGTCGCCAAAAAACCAAAAAAAAGAAGGCGTTTCTTTAGCTGATGTTTCCTATGTCTACACTGATAAAATGAAGGCTATAAAAAGGCGCACAAAATTCTAAATTATGTGAGAGTTTGCCAAAATCCAAACTTAAACCGTTTCAAACTGGTTTATAGCCAGCTTGGAGCAGAATTAATATCTAGCTCACTCTTTACAAAACTACACTTTTAGCTTAAGGAACATTTGAGATAAACGAGTTCAAACTGGTTTGAATCCGATTTTGAGCTGGAAAAGAGGATAACTTCACATTCTTAGCCCACACTACAATTTGGGATGACTATTTTATAACGTATGGCTCTGAAACACTTAGGAAACTATTTCAAATGGGAAAAATTATTATCTGAACTGAAATTAGGTGTTACAATAACTGTTTATCCTATCCCTCAGACTTTCGTACTTGCGCTTATCAATCTGATATTTCAATTGTCAAACTTCCATCATCAGTTTGATGCTCGATTTGCCATCGATTTTATATGATTTTGATGTATTGAAATTTACCATGTTAACAAAAAGATCTGAGAATGTAAGAAGGAACGAAAATATCGAAGGAACCCTTAAGAAAAAAAGTCGTATGGTGGCCCAAAAGTAACTAGCGAATTGTCAGCCAACCAAATTTCTGAAAATTTTTCGCTTCCCAAAAATTTGACTTAAAAGTGTCGTTGTGTCTCGGGCAGTGGCTCCATTCTGCTCAATCCACATCTCAGGTTTCTTTTCAAAAGCAGGACGTAAAAAATGTACCATCATAAGCCGAAAAACCGCTCTCCATTTACATTTACAGCACTTGCATCTTCATTTTCGAAGAAGTAAGCCCCATTGATATTTTCAGATGTTATGCCACACCTCACTGTACACCTAATGGAATTAATTGACGTTAATGAATGTCTCTTGGATTTTTAGAACCCCAGAACCTACAGTTCTGCTTACAAAGCCATTTAAAGAAAAAATTTTATGGAAGATGCTCTAAAGCAAGCCATCTTAGCCTGAAGCGGAGATCATTTAAGGACATTATTTACAATCTGATCAAAAAATTTTAAAAAAAATATTCAAAAAAGTTATTTTGAACCTCCGTTATTTAGCCACCCGATATTCTGATCAGCATGTTCACCTAAGTTGATGTTCGTGAGTCCGTTGGCCCATATTTAATTGTGTAAAAATTCTACAAGGTTTGGTCAAAATCGGATGAAAATTGGATGAATATATGGAATAGCTGTCATATAAAACTCTGGTCACAGAAGAGGAGCCATTTTTAGTCAGCTTTGGAAGTCACTCAGCTAGCATTGCTGTAAGGGTGTACAAACTTCGGCCGTCTCTCCATGCCTGCGATGCCATAACTGTTTGGGAATTCCATACAATAAGATACGAGACCACCAATTTCAAATTAGGATCGCAAAGGGTTTGTTGTTGTGTTGATTCTAATCAAATATCTATGGGTTCTGTCTGATATGCTTTCTTTTGTTTGTTACTTACAAACAGTGTTCGTAAATAAGCACACAAAGTAAAAAAAATTGAGTTCAAAACAATGTTTAGAGCAGTAAGCTTTTTTTTATATTCGTTTTATGAATTTTCAAAAAATTTTGACAGTGTTCTTTAAAATAATTGTCAGAAAAATAAACATTGATAAATAACAAACTTTTCTCATAATAAGACCACAAAATGCATTCAAAATTAAGTCCAATCTGTTTAATATCAAATGAATAAGCATACAAATATTCTTATTCATTTGAAAATAAAAAAATCAAGTCAATTTTTTATACCTTTGCAATGGCTATTATAAAATTGTCCGTTTGTTTGCAACGCATAGATGGAAGCATCTTCGACCACAAAAAGTATATATATTCTTGATCAGCACGACGAGCTAAGTTGATTTAGCCCTGTCCGTCCGTCAGTCTGTCTGTTTCTATGCTATCTTCTCCGTCAGTTTTAAAGCTATCCTCACCCAACATTGCACGAAGTCTTTTGGTACAAATACATTTGTCGGAACAGGCCGAACCGGTTCACTATAGCTTATAGCTATGACGATCGGTGGAAAAACTAGTTTTAGTGCGAAAAAACTTTTTTGTTTTCAATTGAAACGCCTCCAAACTTGGTATTTCTTAGTTTACTATGCTTTTCCATAATTCCACTAAATTTGGTCGAAATCGGACTTCTATATTGTATAGCTGTCATAGAAAAGTAGATTCTGAAAGTATTCATAGTTTGAAAAACTTGATTGTTTTCAATGGAAATGTCCTCAAAATTGGAATGTATTTGCTTTTTTTTGCTCCCACACGATTCTACAAAAGTTTGGTCAAAATCGGATGACTATCGCATATAGCTGCCATAGGAATGATCGGTCGAAAAACTAGTTCCTGTGAGAAAAACTATTTGTTTTTTATGGAAACGTCCCTTATACTTTTACACAATTCTATAAAATTCTGTCAAAATCGGATGACTATAGCCTAAAGCTGCAGTATGAATGATCGGTCGAAAAAGAAGTTCTAGTGTGAAAAACTTTTTTGTTTTAAGTGGAATCGCCCTAAAAATGTAAATTTTAGTTTGTTATGCTTTTCCAAGATTCCTCTAAATTTGGTCGAAATCGGACATCTATATAGTATAGCTCACATAGAAAAGTAAGGTCCGAAAAGTAGTCTTATTTTAAAAAACAAACCTTCCCCTTTTTTGTATTTATGCTATTTGTATTAAGCGACTCAAAACGAGCAAGTGCACCTGTAATTAAACTTCGGCCCAAATGATGTTATGTTCAACATCCCGTTTTTAATGTAACTTGAGTTGATTGCTAATGACTTGCATGTCAAAGAAGAACGACTCAATATTGTGTGGGGACAATGTTGCGTTAGCTGCTCAGTGAAAAATAAGGCCCACATTGAGGACATTGAGTTCACATATGTGCTGTTAAGCGTAACATTAATTTTTAAGTGCGTCATGCAAAATTTATGCGTAAAGGCCCCGACGGACTGACGACGTAAGTAATTCAGCTTACGCCACCTCGTATTGCGTCAAAGTGCAACGTTTGCCTAGTGTGACCAGAACTAACAAACAAACTTACGCCGCTGCATCGCGTTGTTTCAGGTTCATGGCATTTTTAAATTAGCTGGTGGTGGGTCATACATAAGTGATTGACGCTTGTGCTTATGCCATGATAGCAATAGCTCTGCCGCAAAGTCGGCAATCAGCAACTGTCACATATTGGTAGAAATTTTAATCAATTTATCCAAAGTGTAGTCATTCACATTTGTTACAAACCTTCTTTTTGAACAAGCTCGGCCACTTCACTCCAAGCCTTTTTAACAAAATTTAAGTCCGAATGCTTGGGCTGGGATAAATCCCAAATCGCATCCCGGTCTCTCACCGCCAAAATCAGCGCATCCTTGTCTTCATGAGAAAACAATTCCAATCGGCTTTTTGTTTTTTTTGCCATATTTTCACAATTGAAATTGTATTTTATTTTAGTTAGGTCTAGCTGATCGATGGCATACATGTAGAGTAACAGCGCGTAACATCTGGTGGCAACAATATTGCACCAGCTGATCAACGCTAAATAAGGCCCACTGTCTATTAACATAGAGTCCACGTATGTGATGTTTAGCGCTGTTAAGCGCCAAAATACTTTTTGATTCCTGCGGGGGAAACTGTAAAGTGCAAGGAAATCGTTTTGCCCGCTTCTTTTTCACTTAATTTTTGTATGAAACCTCTTGTTACGTCGTGAGTCCGTCTGGGCCTTAAGGAAATCGTTACGTCTGCTTCTTCATACCTCAATTTTTCGATGAAGCTTCTCGTTACGTCGGAAGTTCGTCCAGTCTTAAAATAAAACACTTTATGTTAATTGATTTTTTCGGACTTTCAAACTAACATTTGTTGACATTATAAATTGAAAGATTAGATATCAAATTAATACTCAAAATATCAATTTCACAATTGCTTGTATCATTTTAATACCAAAGCACTGATACTGGTTATAGTTTAAATTTGAGAAACACGCATCTAATTGATAATGAAACACACTTTTTTTGGTGAATGCTAGTAAAATGAAATTGCTTCAACGCTTTAGACCAGCAAAGAGCATTTAATGGTCCATTGTGCCCTCTATGGACGGCCCGTTATTCCTCTAAGCTGCAAAATTTTCCAAATCTAAAACAAACTTTATTGTTGCTATTTCTTTTATAGTCTCTAGGATCCACGCGTTCATAGAGATAGAGAAGCTTAGCGCCATTGATTCGGACCAAAAACATGGCTTTGCACTCAGAAAGTGTGCCCGAGCCCTTAAGCCATTCTGAAGAGACTGTTAAGGATGTATGCGCCAATGATCCGGATGCCCTTTTCCAACAGATGGAAAGAAGCGCGTCACAATCAGCTGAAAGAATTGATGGAAAACATCTTAAGTGTCCCCGGAAGAGGCATTTTTTCCGACTGTTTGGTATGCTTCCCTTATCAAACTCGAGAACCAGAACAGCTCCGAATAATTTTCAATCCATATTCATGATTTAAAATTTAAAGCTTATTTCCAGCCACAAATTTGCATAATTATGCGGCATTTAAGTTTTGTAAAAACCCTTTTGATGGCACAAAAAAAAAAAACGCAACTTCAGCGGAAAAGTGATGAGCATGAAAAATGTTGTTGAATAAACGCGCTAAATTTAATATCCACACGGGGCAAACGGAACGAAAAAAAACACAAAATGCAGGTGAAATGCAAACGCATTTTCCGGGCATTCTGTGCGTGCATTTTAATGAAAACGGCGACTGATTTAAAGCCGCGCCTGAAAAACAAGAAAAACCCCAGAAGGAGCTGCGGTTGTGGGCAGGTGGGCGGGTGGTGGGCTGGCAGGTATGAGTTACATTTTCATAGCATACTTTTTAGCTGCGCAGAAATGCGTTATGCATGAGCACTTGCTGGAGCACGAAAAGTGCAGGAGAGGAGAGCCAAAGCTGGAGCCGAAAGCCAGAAGCCTGACACAGTTAGGCATAAAATTATAACGGACAGACAGCATGCCTGAGCAGTCAAGGGTGCGTGCTGTGACTACATTTAATGACTTTTCCTTTTACGGCTCTTTAATTTGACGTGCAACAGCAACGACACAGAATTTATGCAATTAATGTTGCGCAAATGTTTGGAAATGCCATTGCATTTGGCATGCACTTTGACACCAACCGAAGTAAACCAAATTAGCCTGGGCACAAAGTGAAAGCACAAGAAACTGTCCAAAAGTGACAAGTGCTACGTGACCCAGCGTTTTAATTAAGCCTCGAGGGGAGTTCCTCCCTCCTTTGCACACACACAAAAAGTTTTCCTGACCAAAATGCAAGCGGAAGTAGGCTTCTAAAATAAAATTCCACCCCGCTCTCTCGCTATTATCGTTGGGATAGTATTTTGTGCTGTCATTTGCTTGCCCTCTTTACGCCCATTTGCGGCTTTGTTTATTACTCTCGCGGCTTGTTATGGTTGTCGTTGTTGTTGTTTCGTGGGAACAGGAGCAAGCACAACATTTTGTCATGTGCGGTTTTGCTGAATTCTTGTCAAGAGTTTAGTTGCTTAGCTTGAAATAGTAGCTAAGTGGGTTAACTCCAACAGCTGTGTTTTAAAGTTCCAAACCCAAGGAATGTCTTACTCAAAGTGCTACCCTTATGGTAGCTTATCACTCAAGCAAAACATCTTTTCCCCAAAACATAACAAATTATTCACATTTTCTGTGCCAGCTACTTATAAAAACTAGCTGCCTTCTGTTTGTCGAGTCAGTACATCTACTTTAGTCTCTGAAAAATGCAGCGTTTTGGTTTTTACTTGCTTCTCCTGCTCAGCACTGTGGGCGTGGCAGTGGCTGCCTCAGCCGATTGGTCACATGAGGAGTATTTGCTGCATAAAGGTTTGCTGGAAACTTTGTAGCCAAGTTTGTGTTTACTTTTAAAGTTGTATATCCTGTTCTATTTTTGTAGATACTTGCAAGTTACCGCCTGTGTATGGTAATTGCCGCAGGAATACGATCATGTGGTTCTACGATATTTCGAAATTAAAGTGCAAACAGTTTGTCTTTTCCATTTGTGGAGGAAATGCGAATCGGTTTTTTACCAAGGCGGCTTGTGAGGAGCACTGCGACATGGTTCATTAGGTAAAGGGATGAAGTTTTCAAATATGAAGTAAAAGCATATGTCAAATATGTCAAGATTTCTTTAACATTGAATAAGAAATAAACGAAAGTCCCTGCTTCGATCTAAAGTATCTCAAACCAACGATCATACTAGTTAATACCAAGGGTTTTCGCTTTTAATATTTGGTCTGCTTATCAAACTTTTGCCTTGACCCGGACCGAACATTCTTCGAAATGTTAAGGGTTTGCTGTCTTGGTAAATCCAAGGTATTTACACTTAAATAGATTACAGCGAACTAAAACCGTACGCATTAAATCTACTTGGTTATGAGAATTCAGTTTCGAATCACTCATCTTTTGTTATCTAATCTATTAACCGTGCATTTTAGAGACCTCACTTAAGGGCAAGCAGTCTTAACATCAGAGATTTCTGGGCATTAAATCCTATAGAAACCTTTGTCTACATTTTTATCATAGTAAAATCAATTGTATTAAAATAAGACTTATACCATATGGTGGTATGAGTATAAGGAGTTTGGGGCCGGGTGTGGCCCAGCGGTTAGTGGGTTCGATCTCGTCTCTGAACATCTAATGAAAAGTTTTTTCTTTGAATAAACTTACACACCCGGTCACCCTCACTGTTGTTGGCGCCAGCTTTGGAGTAATTGGTCATGAAGAAGCTTCTCAAACACACCGCTAAGCCCATTAGTTTTGACTGCTTCTCTATCTCTGAGAACGCCTGTCTTACCACAGATTCGTTATCTCTGGTAAAGATGGTGCCCGTTCTGTTAGCATTTCAGCACTGGTGCAGTATATATACATCAGCATCAGCAGATTAAAGAAGTCGCAAGATAAGGTGCCTAAAACCTCTTTTGGTATCGAAAGGCTCAGAGAGGTTCTTTCCTATTTTGACGGAGCTTTGTGTGCTTCTCAACGTCATCATGCAAAGTCGAACGTACTCTGCTGGTATACCAAAGATAAACAGGGCTTCAAAGAACTTTGTCGAAGTGTGAATATCAGGTCTGTGGTGGATTTGCCAGGTCTAAAGCCACACTGATAAGGTTCAATCAGTTCGCTCATTCTCGGCTTTAGACGTTCACATAGGATGCATGATAAAACCTTATATGCAATGGGCAGGAGACTGTCCCGCGGTAATTGCCGCAAACCGCAGGGTCTCATTTTTTAAATATTGGACACAGTACGTTTAGATTCCAATCTTCGTGCATGCTTTCTTCGGACCATATTCTGCATAGTAGTTGGTGCATGCACCTAACCATCTCCTCACCGCCAGCCCTGAACAATTCAGCGGGCAGCATCAGCGTCAGCAGATTTGTTATTTTTTAGACTTTCTATGCAGTCGATTGGTGGTGTCGCTACTTCCCCAGAGTCGGCATTGTGGTGGTCATCACCTCCCAGCAGGTTGGAGAAAAAGTTCCTCCATTTTTCTAGTGCCACTTGCGGATCTGTGACCAGATTTCCGTGCTCGTCCTTGCATAGTGTGACTCTGGACTTAAAACCTTCGGTTAGTTGCCTAATCTTTTGGTAGAATTTTCGAGTCACATTCCTTCGGAACAGCACTTCGAATTTCCCCCTTATGCGCCTTTTCTGCTCATTTTTCTTCCTTTTAAAAAGGCGCTTCTCCTTTCTCCTTTTCTCCCGGTATCGCTCCTTAACAGTCCGCGTTGCTCCAGACTGCAGAGTTCTTCTGTACGCAACGTCTTTCTCTGCAGTAGCGCAGCGGCTCTCATCTTCGTACCATGACTCGGCAAATCCGAGAATCTCCTTGGCAGCCGTACTCATGGAGTGTGAAATATGCTTCCACTGTTCGCCTACGCCAGAAGGGCCATGTGGGGTTTCCCTGAGCAACTGGGTGAGTTTTGCTGAGTAGGGTTCGGATGTCCGTTGTGATTGCAGCTTCTCAACGTTCAGCTTTCGACGTGTGCTAGACTGTGCGGCATGTACCACACTGAGCCGTGTGCGTACTTTGGCTGCAACAAGGTAGTGATCCGAGTCAATATTGGCTACTCGGCTCACACGTACGACTAGAACACTCAATGAGTGCCATCCGTCTATCACAACGTGATCAATCTGGTTTCGTGTTGATTGATCAGGGGACTTCCAGGTCGCCTTGTGGCCCGAGGCGTAGTCTATTAGCCTCTGTCCATTATCGGTGGATTCTTTGTTCAGGCTATCCGAGGCATTGTTCTCGCAGTTTTTATTGGCGGATGTTATAGACGATAATCGGGTGTCAAGCCCGAAGTAGCGCCCCTCTATTTGTCCCAGGATAGGATCGCCGCTCACGTTAGCCAGCAGCTTTGCGGGTGCATCGCTCTGTTACCAGGGGTTACCACGGGGAGGTGTGAGTCGACTTGAGTCGCAGTAAGCCAGGATCGCGCTGGATTTGCCATGTCAAACCGGTCAGCAACTTTACCTCACTGCATACGCCCCCATAACCACAGGAGAGTTCCTGCCTTTCAAAGAAGCCCAAGATCTACATTTGGTTATAAGGTTCTAAACCGATAACTTGAATATCTGAGCAACATGAGCGAAATATCTATAAAAAAAAGAGAGCGTAAGATAAAGTCGGTCCAGCCTGGCTTCGATATACCCGTTACTCAGGGAAATTAAAGTTGTATAGCCTTCCCTTATGTTAGGGGATTAATATGAAAATTTCAACATTATGTAAGCAAACAGAGCATGTGGCGCCAAGAAGTATGCAACTTTTTTTATAACTTGTATAACTTTGCAATTTATTATACGATCTGTATGAAACTTTTAGAGATTGTAGATATTGGGCACATGCATTACACTGCAAAATATGAGCTTGATTTCTTCAGAGAAACGGGTATAAAAATTGGGGAAAGGGAAAGTTTTGTATACCCTTGCAGCCTCCATTTTAAACAAAAAAGTTTTTCTCACTAGAACTTCTTTTTAGACCGATCAGTTGAACTGCAGCTATATGCTATAGCCATCCGATTTTGACAAAACCTTGTAGAATTGTGTAAAAGTATACAAAATTAGTGTATGCCAATGATAAGGACGTTTCCATTGAAAACAAAAAAGTTTCTTTAACTAAACCTTCTTTTCAGACTCTACTTTTCTATGACAGATATACTTTATAGACTTCCGATTTCGACCAAACTTAGTGGAATCGTGCAAAAGCATAGCAAACTAAGAAATACTATGTAAGGAGACGTTCCCATTGAAAACAAAAAAGTTTTTCTTACTAAGACTAGTTTTTCTATCGATCGTTCCTATGAAAGCTAAAAGCTTTTGTCATCCGATCCGGCCTGCTCCGCTAAATGTGCAGCGTATTTGTACCAAAAGACTTCGTGCAAAGTTTGGTGAGGATAGCTTTAAAACTGACGGAGGAGATAGCATAGAAACAGACGGACAGACGGACGGAAAGACGGACAGGGCTAAATCAACTCAGCTCGTCGTGCTGATCAAGAATATATATACTTTATGTGGTTGGAGATGCTTCCTTCCATGCGTTACAAACATCCGAACAATTGTATAATACCGTCGCAAGGGTATAAAAAGCTCGGAAAAGTCCGAAAAACAAATTATGCTTATCAGTTTATTGTTATGATCAGAAAGTTGCATTAATTAGCGATCTATCACACTATAGTTCAATAAAATCGATGTTGAATGGAAGGTGGATAGTTTTTGTAGCTAGTTTGCTAACCCGTAGCATATAATGTACGCGTAGCTTTTGAGCAAAATAGTCAAATCTACCACTTCACCCAATATTATCGATTCCTGTCGATAAATTCCAGCTCTTTGCATACATTAACCAGCAAATTTCTGTTTTGTGATTTCAAACAAAACCCAATTTGAATAGAAAATTATTCCTGTCCAAAATTAATTATATTAAAATGATTTCAAATCGATATACTACAGTTGCCGCAAACATAATTACCAGCAATAAGTATTAAATGCATCATTCAATGTCATTTTCCCTGCCATTGTCTGCGGACACGAACATAATTGAAATTTTTGTAATTTGCGGTCAACCAATTGTAAAATCAATGGCCAAAAATGCTCTTTTACATAAATATGTTGTTTTATGAAATGATTTTCAATGATGGGAGTTAATGAAATGATTCGACAGAGACTAAGATAAATGCTATTTGATTTAAAATCAAATGAATGAAAGTGTGCACGTTACGTCATCAACACTGAACACTGAACACAAAAAACCACACATAGCATAGCATTTTTATGACCAGACGCATTTGTTTAGTTATTTATTTTGACATAAATTATGCGCTAAGCCTTTAAAATAGACAAATTTTGTTATTGCACTGGATTAAGTTGTATGTGTGGCATTCTAATAAACTCTGACCACATGACAAATGATGTGAATAAAAATGCAGGAAAATGTGTAAAAGTGTGGATACAACATTTGTAAATTTATACACAAATATTTTGATTTACTAAAATTAGAAAATTTTAAACAAATGATTTTGTTTATGCGTAAATTTATACAAATGGGAAAATGGCATTTGTTTTTTTTTTGTATATATTATCCGGCTCGAAGGACCAATGAATAGGGATTTTTCATTGGCAGACCATATTAAACTGAGATGTTACTTTTGAATTTGAGTAGAACATGATATTTTTTAGAATTGTGTAAAACAAATATTAATAACTTTCCCCCAAAACTTTCCTCATCTCATTTATTATTCCCACAGCTTACGCACTTGCTGAAACATTCAATTGCCATCAATTTGATATAAAAACGCTAACTTGCATGTGGTTGACATTTTTGCACACTGAAACTAGCTTTCCCCATTTTTCCACACACACATTAGACCATAATTTTCAATAAATAGTTTTTTGGCAACTGCTTTGAAGCAGCTCAGCAACTCAGCATCTCAGCACCGCCTGTTCCTGATGCCCCAAACGTGACTGTGAACGCGTCTAAGAAGCTTTAGCTACCACCCAAAGCAAAAAGTCAACAACAATAAAAGAAATTGGTAAAGCATTTTGCAGTTACTGGGCACGCACTTGTCACTGACATGAATTGGTTGGCAAAAATAACATTTATTATTAGAACCTCTTTGAGATTTTTGCCTAGTTTTTGTGCGAGTCCAAAAATATATAGGGGCAAGCTGCGCCTTAAGCTACCTAAAGGGGTCACAAGATAAGGGAGAGGCAGGCAGAGAAACTACTAGGAGGGAGCAACAATTAGCCTGTCAGGCAATTAAAATGCAAAAATTGCCGTTGACAGAGCCAGCAGAAACAGGAAAAGGAACTGGCCTAGCAACCCAAAAAAAACCAAAAAATTTCAAAAATTGCTGAGACCAGAAACGTTAGCAAGGGCACAGTGGTTTGAAGTTGATTGACTTACTATACTAAGGAACAAGGCTGCATATCTGCAAAAGTTGCGGTTCGGAGTTTCAAACTCATCAAGAAGATCGCTAAAATTTTGGTTCTAACCTTGGAACACCAAACCCCATTTCGACTTTTATTTTAGGATTCGAACGAATGAAAGAGACATTCTCAGCCTCTGATGCAATTTGATACCTCCGTTAATAATCAAATGGATTACTCCCTAGACCTCTTCCAAGTTTTAAAAGTTCCGTGTACATTTATATATTTTGACTTAAAAAAAGAGCCCCAAAGGGCCAAAGCCGAGCTCCTCTTAATCTCAATCAATTGTGTGCTTAAAACTTTTGCACAAGTATAAGATGTTTTTGTCGAAAATCTATCTCAACATCTCTGCGATCTGAGCTTTTATATTGGCAAGGCTTTTTGGTTAATTTTAGCCTAAGAACATCCACACTTTAAACACAGCCTGAACAACTCATACACTTTTCGAAGAAACAACCAAAAAATAAACTAAATAATTAACAAATATGCCAACCTCAACGCGAATTTTATCATCCAACGGAATTGGACTGTGAATTCGGAATGGACCATATTGAGAAGAAATTGGTAAATATTTGGTATAGGTCTCAAACAATTTTGAAAATATTAAAGAAAGAAAGAATAATTGTTGTGTATTGTTCAATAGTCACAACTACACTGAATGTATTTTACATCTCAAATCCAGCCAAGATAATTGAACATGACGTATTAGTCCCAGGCTACTACATCTCTTCCTTTTTTTCTTTGTTAATCTGTTTTTTAGTTAGGAAATTTCGACTCCGGAGCAGTAACAATTTCCTTAGGTCGCTTCTTAAGATCATTCACCTTCTTCGTAATCGTAGTTCGTTGTAAACTTACGCGGTAACACCGCGTTCTTAAGGTACACTAGGTCACTTTCCCACGCTCCTCACCTTTTCTTTTCAGCTGCTTCTTTTCCCTTTCTGCTTGCTAGAATGGTCGTGGTAACTTTCTGCACGCTTTTTATGATTATCCAGCATAAATTCTCGGAATATAGACCATTACCCGTACTGTCAGTGGTGCTGAGTGGAGTGGCAATGTAAATCAAATAAAAATCTTGAATCGCTTCTTTAAAGATTAGTGTCCTTTTCATCTTCTCGACTTTTCCGTTTGCCTGGGAACTATAAGGAGGAATTCTGCGATCGAAAAATGCCCTCTGCTGTCAGCTCTGAACTGTTATGGATAACCCCATCTGTAGAAAAACTTTCTTCATTAGCTCAATTATGGTTGATTATGAGATGGACCGTATCAGCTTATATATTTAGGTAAAGGTATATGTATATGTACAATTTCGAAATTGTTGATGAGCCAGATTTTCACTTTAGAAATCGTAATGAGGGTATTCACTTCTTTTTCTTCTTACTTGGCCCGATATTTCTAACACAACCGTTTGACGGTCTCGACCGCTGCTATTAAAGCCCGCCACTCGTCTCTGTCTTGTGCGAGCTGGCACCAGTTGGTCAGTTTAAGCGCCTCAATGTCTTTCAGCACCTGCTGTGCACTGGAGCACGTGGGGATGACTTCAGTAACACCAATCTCATTGCCGAGTTCTTGGTCGATTAGCTGATCAATGCTGCAAAGGGTTCCTCCAACTCGTACGCCATCAGTTCGAAAATAAGAAGAAAATTCTACTGACATGTTTACAAAAAACTTCAAATAAATATTTAACAATTCCGAAGCATAACTGGGGGTCCTGAACACCCAAGATTTAAGAACATAAAAAAATACAATAAAACTCTACTCCATAATGGTTTTTATTTTCCTTATTGAAGCAGCTAGTTAAAGGACCAAGTCTATTTTTTGCTTACGCAAAGCTTTTTGCACCCTTTGTCTTGGAATTTGTATATCGTTGTTTTTATTTGTCGAGTTTTGGTACTCAAATAATAGCTAGTCTAAACATCTGGTTTAAGGCAAAAAGGCTGCCTTTACTGCAAATTTCCTTAAGGCAGCCGATAAAGTGTGCCTTTGCCATACAAAAAGGAGACAGTTTTGCTTAAAATTAGTTCGGCCGAAATTACAGCTGGTTTTTACAAAAAAAGTTGGCCCTGAAAATTACTACAGTGAATCAAAGGGGTTGCTCAAGCTCCATTTACACGAACTGATCGCTCAGCTGAGTTTTCGTCACCTGAGCAACTCAGGTGAGCAACTCAGATCAACGTTTACACATGCCTGAGTAGCTCAGTTGAGTCAGTTACTGAACCATTGGTTCATGAAAATTATCTAGTTCATTTGTGAATTGGCCGTGCAGATTGCCTATTTTGGTTTTTATATCCACAAGTGATTTGCTCTCAAGTTGTGCAGCAAACTTTTCTTTAGTGGCAATCCGTACGATCTGCTGCACCTACAAGGTGGGATTGGAGGAGTCATACAGCGCAGGCTCAGCCTCTATAAGGCGCGTTACATCAATTTTAATGTTTTATTTCAATAAGCCGTGATTTGACATAAATAAAAAACCAAACCGCTAGCCAAAAATCGATAACTATTGTATATCGAAAGCCACGAAGTGGCAACGCTCGCACATTTCAATCAGGCAACCCTATGACGCTCAGCTGAGTGGTCAGGTCAATTAGAACACTGTTACACGAGCTGACAGTCACTCAGGCGAAAACTCAGCTGAGCGATCAGGTCATGTAAATGGAGCTTCAGAAGTTCCAGTGTGGTAAATTTTCGCTTTACCATTTTACGAGAGCTAGTGAATACCCTAAATATTTCAAATATTGGAGTAAAAGTATTCTGCATTCTCTGACCAAATGTTAATACTCTAACTGTTACCTTGACCAAATGAGTTGGTTTAAACAAAAATCTGGGGCGTAATAAAAGTACTTGGCATCATTTCGGATTTGCCGCAACTTAAAATGTCCGAAAACAAGACTTTCCTAGCAGTTTTAAGGGTAAGTTTACTAGAATATACTCAAGGAAGGGATTTAAGAGTTTCTAAAATCCGAAAAAAAATAATTTCCAAACAGATTTACTAGTAACACAAAATTCGGGATTTTATGATTTTGCCATGCTAGTCAGCTCAACTTCAAAAGCGCAGATTTATGAAAAAATCGGATCGTTATACTTAAGGGCGTGCGTTAAGTCCCAATTCTTGTAAAGAAACATTTTTTTCGATTTTTTATACTCTGTAACAGAGGTAATGTAAAATGTAAAATGGCTTGACACAGCCCCAAAGGGCCAAAGCCGAGCCTCTCTCAATCTTTTGACTTGTGCGCTTCTAATTTTCGCACAAGAGAAAGGGACCTACAGTTTAACGCCGAGTCCGGACGGCAGTTTGAGAAGCTTTTCATGGCTAATTACTGCAATGCTGGCGCCAACAGCATAGAGGTGTGGCCGGGTGTAAAGTTTATTAAAAAAAAAAAACTTTTCATTAGATGTTCCGAGGCGGGATCGAACCCACGACCTCTTGCACAGCGGTCGCGCACACTTGCCGCTGAGTTTGTGCAAAAGTGTCCGTCTGTCCGTCCGTCGGTCTGGCTGTCCGTATGAAGAAACAGATCTCAGAAATAGTCAGAGATAGAGGCTTGACATGTATGGAACATATGTTTCTTATACTTGCAGGCAGATCAAGTTTATTTTCAATTTTAGCCACGCCCCCTTCCACCCCCGCAATATCGAAAAAAACGTCATATCTCCCATAGTTTTATAGATAGATGGTTCGAACCTTCTGGACATATTTAGTATTCGGGATTCTTTATCGATCCGCTGAATGACTTTTAAAGATTGGATGAACGGTAGTCGAGTTATAAGGAAAACAAAAATGATGGCAGCACTTCACACGTACAGAGTATGCTATAGTCGGGCTTGACAGACTTTCTTCCTTGTTTTTTTATGATTTTGCTGGAAAAAACCAATTTTAATACATTTTTCCTGTGGGCGGACTTGCTGAAATCGGCTCAGTACCGATTTTGAAGTCGATCGGATGAAAAGATATGTATTCCCATATATAATTTTTTCGGCATTTTCCCCTTTTGTAGAAAAATCTTTAAAAGCACCGCCCAAGAGCCTAATTTTCACCACTTATGTTGCCACACACTGTTGCCGCTTAAAGTGTGCTTGGATCACCAATGAATCAGTCAGTCAGTGCCAACTCTTTTATATTTAAGCTAATTCCAATTATCAACTTAAATTTTAATCCCCATTTGCATACCTCTGCAACACACTGTGCGCTGACAAAGCGTCGACTACTGGGACACGTACCTGGTCGTAGTCGCTGCAGCGCCAAAAAAAAAGGGGAACAAATCTGGCACCCCAAAAACAAGCATTCGCAGCCAGTGCGCTCAATTTACTTGTCGCCCCACATAATTCCAAGAAATGTTTCGTATAATCCATTGAAAATGTTTGTTGGAGGGGAGCAACGTGAACTCAGCTAAAAATAAAATGCACATAAGCAGAAAGTGTGCATGGAAATGTACTAATTACGCGATTGCCGTGATATTTCACATTGCATATTTCAAGATGCTTTCGCCGCCGTTCAGGGACGGGATGCAAAATAAAAAAGATGGGCAAATATTTAATAAACGCTGCACAGCTACAAATTAAGCACAAATATTTGAACGAAAAGCAAGAGGGAGACTGAGAGGGCGCGGTCTGGCAGGCAGACGCGAGGAGCAAGCACTCGAAATATTTAATAACAAATTTTTCAGCGAAAATACCCAAAAAAAAAAAAGAATACAACAAATTTGTTGTAGTGTTCAAGTTTTATTTGATTTTTGTTTAAGTGGATTTTTATTAGGTCTACAGAGAGGATTGCTGAAACGGAAAAAAAATGTAGAGATAAAGACAAATTATAAGCTGAAGTCAAGAAAAATTTAAGTTCGAATTTCGAAATAGATTCAAAGATATATAAAGAACTGTCACTTGCAGACTTTGCTTAATAAGTACTTGGGAATTGTAAGCCCTCATTTATACCAAAATCACCGTAAAGTAGGCAATAATCAAGCTTAAGTAAGCAGTAATTGGCTGTGGATTGCGTACAAATATTTTTAATGAGTCCTCACTGTACCCTCCTTTTCAAAAGTGTCTGCCCCCAGCTGCCTCCCTCGTCGCACACAAAAAATACAAAAAAACTAATCAAAAATACACATAAAAACCGACAACTCATTTAGTTCTGTAGCATCTTGTGCTTTAGTTGACATGAATCACTCACTCAGACACTCGAGACAACAGGCAAACCAGAAAAAGAAAACTATTTTCGCTTCCACCAAGACCAAGGCCTATTAGGAGCCAGTTGATCCTAAGTAGGGGAGCATTTTGGTTTTCAGATTTCTTTTTTCTTCTTTTTTTTTGTTGCTTCCTCTCAAGCTGTCACTTAAGCAGGTCTAAAGAGTGGCGAAGATGACAAGGCAACTAAGGCAAAGTGCGCGGAAAAAAGCAAGAGCAGCAAATGAAAATGAAAACTTTTGAATTGCTCATTAGAGGCACACTAGGTTTTTTTTATGGTTTTTTTTTTTTATGATGAGACAATGTGTTGAGTGTGGGCAGAGGTGTACGGGGGAGCGAACTTATGCATTGAAGTACACATGGAATTGTTTCTGTCTTGTTTAGTGCCTGACGCTTATGATTTAATGAGATCAAACGGGCGAGACGTGTGTTTACTACATCTGCCAGGCAATGACAATGTTGTGGGGGGAAAACAACATTTCATTCTTTTTGAAAATCTCATTTAATTAATTAAAAAATAGAGCTTGCAGCTTCCATTGAAAACAAAAAAGCCTAAGATTTTGACATATGGGGATCTATACTATAAAGATGTCTGATTTCGATTAAACTTGGTGAAATCATGATTCATTCTTTTTTTGATAAAACTTTAAAAATAATGCATTAGCATTTATTAAAAAAAAAAAGTTTTCTACACTAGTTTCGACGATCGTCCTATGGAGTATATTATAGTATCGATCGACAAACTTTGAAGATTGTGTAAAGTATATAAAATAAGTTTATGCAAATGAAAGGACGTTTTCATTAAAAACAAACAAGTTTTTCTACTAGAACTAGTTTTTCGACGTGTCTTGCTATATGCTATACTCTCCGTTTCGACCAAACTTGTGAAATTGGAAGTGATAATAAACTAAGAAATACGTACTTTGGAGGCGTTTCCATTGAAAACAAAAAGTTTTCCTTTAAGACTAGTTTTTCAACCGATCGTTCCTATGGCGCTATTCTATGTCTCCGTCCGGCCGGTTCCGCTGTCCGTATTTGTCCAAAAGACTTCGTGCAAGTTTGGTTAGGGATAGCTTTAAAACTGACAGAGGAGATAGCATAGAAACAGACGGTCAGCGGACGGACAGACGGACAGGGCTAAATCAACTCAGCTCGTCGTGCTGATCAAGAATATGTATACTTCATGTGGTCGGAGATGCTTCCTTCTATGCGTTACAAACATACGGACAATTTTATAATACCCTTTCGAGGGTATTACAAGTTCTAGCACATTTTTTGTAACAGTAACTTAAGCTATACCATTTTGACTTTGTCTTCTCCTACAAATTGAGAACTGGAATTATCTTGTTTAAGAAATGTATGAGTTTTACCAGGTGACAAGGTCCCAGCAGGCTCGAACCAACAGATGAAATGAAATATTAGCTATTAGATGAAATATTAGCCTTAATTAAAGTGGATAGCAAAAGGCTTGAGGCGATTGTTTATTGTTTAAATGAACTTCAGCTGAAATCCGGACTTAAAATCTGTTTATCAAGAAGCTTAAGATCGGGAAAAAATCGATTGAAAAACCTTAAAATTAGTTTTTTAATCTCAAATCCCGGATTTATCATCAATCAACTTATCAACCATTCTACAGATCTCTGTAAGTTTCCAGCCAATAAATCTTATGCTATGTAGTCTCAGGACCGTTTGCCCTGCCAGAAATTTGGCATGCTGAGAGCTTATACTGTGATTGGACGCACCGTCACGCGTGTGGTCGATGGTGAAGCAAGTAAAGCTACCAAATAGTCTGCGTCTCCGTATCGTTGTATACAATTAGGCCCTCAAAACGGGGAGAAAACCCAGTCGGAACCCAAAAGAATGCCATCTGGCACACTTCTTTTTACTAGGAATACATTACCAACTTTTGCAGTATGATGGAAGGCATTTAATCTATATGAAAACTAATGCACGTTCCTTTTGACAGTAGGTTAGAAGCGAAGAAGTCTGTATAACATGCAAACGTGCAGCACCCGTGTCAATCGTTCAGCATGGGGCAGAGACAGCCGAGCGTTTTTACGAAGTTGAACCAACAACAACAACCGATGCAAACGACGCTTCTAATAGAACAGTTCCTGCTGCGTTTCGCCCCTATACAAAAGCGAAAGGAAGTCTGCAGGATTCTGCAACTACTTCTGAGTGGCAAAAGTTGTATACGAGATGTGCTTCTGGCATGCAGTCAAGTCCGACTGGGAAGCTATCTCACTAAATCAGAAAGGACAGCGTTGTCTTTCTGTTGTCGGTTTTTGCGCTCATGCTGTTTTGAAATTCCCAAGCAGTTATGGCGTCGCCAGTGGCGAGGGGGGGAAAGCGGGGACGGACCGCCCAGGGCACATTTTAGGGGACGGCAAATTTAAGTGTCGGCAATGTGTATTGCAATTTGCTTAAATAAAATTTTTTGGATATTTTTCACATCAATGTTTAGCTACACACTGGAAAAAATGTTCTCACAAGGATCAAACAAGCCAAGTATTTCAAGTCATAGGGAATTAAGTCATCGATAACCGAGAAGTCCAAGTGTTTGAATCATTTATAGATTTTATTAAAGTCTGTCAATGCATTAGTTGTTCATAGTTGTGAACAAACGTCACTTCTTGAGCCAGCGAACTCGTTACTAATTAAACATTAGAAAGGTCGCCAAATAAATTGGAAAAAATTATATGAGAGAAGGCACGCTCTCTTGTTATACCCTTGCAGAGGGTATTATAAAATTGTGCGGATGTTGGTAACGCATTGAAGGAAGCATCTCCGACCACATAAAGTATATATATTCTTAATCAGCATGACGAGCTGAGTTCATTTAGCCGTGTCCGTCTGTCTGTTTCTATGCTATCTCCTCCGTCAGTTTTGAAGCTATCCTCACCAAACTTTGCATGAAATCTTTTGGTACAAATCCGCTGCACATTTGTCGGAACCGGCCGGATCGGAAGACTATAGCATATAGCTGTCATAGGAATGATCGGTCAAAAAACTAGTTCTAGTGAGAAAAACTTTTTGGTTTTTAATGGAAACGCCTCCAAAGTACGTATTTCTTAGTTTACTATCCTTTCCCATGATTTAACTAAGTTTGGTCGAAATCGGATGACTATAGCATATAGCTGCCATAGGAACGATCGGTCGAAAAACTAGTTCTAGTGAGAAAAACTTTTTAGTTTGTAATGAAAACGTCCTTATCGTTGGCATGCACTTTTTTTATATACTTTTACACAATTCTATAAAGTTTCTTCTTTTCTGAAAAATGATAATGGTAATTGTAGTTTACAGCTCTGCGTAAGCACAGTGTTAGTTTGAAGTGGATAGCTAGAGGGATGGAAGTTATCTCACCATTCAACTATTTGTTAACAAATAAGGTTTGGCAAAGCTTTTAAAATTTCATTCATTTTTGTAGCATGATTTTTTTTGTGTCCATTCACAAAACGTTTGTATACTTAATCAAAATCCAGGCTGAAATTCAAAATCCCTGCCAGGGCAATCGCATTTCGATTTAGGGCCTCTCCAATTGCCAAAGATTACCCACACACACACACACACACACACACAGACAAAAGCCTTGGCAACAGGAACCGTCATCTTCATCATCATCATCTTTGCCATTTGGCAACCTGCCGCCTGCGCATTGTATTGTGCCCCAAAATGTGTGGCCCCACACATGATTCCACCGCTCTCCCCTACTGGAACTCGAAGCTGTCAGGGCATAATTGGCGTAATTCAAGTGGTCCCCTCCAAATGAAAAATGATCTCAGGTTAAAGTTGATGTGCAAATAAATAAATAAATAAATAAATGAAAGCGTCAAGTGAAGGCAAAGGCCCAAACAACAAATACGAATTTGATGGGCCATTTGTTGTGGCCAATTAGAAAGAAAATCCAATAAGAAATACAAATTATGAAAGGGACACAGTTTGCATTTGCCAAATACTAATTAGCCATTTCGAAACCGCCAACTGTTTTTGTAATTTAAAACTGTCAACGCCAGCGTCCAGGGGGTGGGCTGAAGGAGTGGGTACTTCTATGACTCTTTCTGTTTGCGGCACATGTCCACGGCAGGGCTATAATTTATTAGCAACAGTAGCTCCGCCTTGGACAGCTTTCCTGGCACACACGCACCATGATAAATGGCATTTAGATTGGGTTACACTTTGGGCCACCGAGCTTTGTGCCAACTAACGAAACACTTTTGCATGCCATAATTATACGGGAGGAGGAGGAGTTTTTGGCATTAATTGGCCTTTTTTGAACCAAGTGACAGCAGTAATTATTTTGAAAGGAGATTAGATTTTTACAGTTTTTGATATAACAAATTGAGTGACTCAACTAGGGCTCTATTGCATGTCAAGGTACTCAAGTTACCCACCCACTTCAGCTGATACCCACCTGGATTTCAAAAATGTATTTCTATGGCATATTTCATTGCACTTTTGGCATTTGTGTTTGCTATTGTTCTATTTTCTCTTTCGTTTGCATTTGGCTGTCTGCAATTGTGTCATGCACTTCAATTCTTTGTTGTGCATGTCGGCCAATGCCTTTCATATTCATATGTGAGGAGGTGGTGGCTCCTCCTCCTCCTCCTCTTTGGCCTAAGCATAAGTGAGTTCTCATATCTGAGCATCATCAGCATTGTTTGTTCTTTGATGCAACACACTATAACGAAACTCAACTCAACAACTGGGTTAATGGCACAAATGTTGTTTTTGCGTTGTTGAACAAATCCCCGTGCCATGTCTTAGCAGGCACCAACGACACCCACGTGGACGCCATAGACAAAATCAACCAAATGGGGCAAGGGAGCAGCGAGTGGCTGCTGGAGCAGGCCAGAAAACATTTATCATGTTCATTTTTTGACAAAACATGACAACAAATATTAAATTTCATGTTTTGTCAGGCGCGACAACAGCAAAGAAAGTGAAAGAGGGAGAGAGAGAAGATGGAGAGCAGGAGGGAATCCACCCCCGGGAGGGAGGCTACTAGGTGCTGTGCCTTGTCATATGAAATTAAAAAGCACCAGGCACACACAACACAACACAACAAAAACTTAAGTAGCCCCAAACAGTATAAAAAAAAACAAATAAATCTGTTATGCCTCGAGAAGTTTTAATACCCTTAAAACTGAAGAATTTTTTTAAAGAAAAAACTATTTGAAAGGCTAAGGAAAGTGTTATGCTAACTGAAGAAGAAAACAAAGTTTTGATGTGATTTTTTAATGTTATTTCATTTTGTTTTCGAGAATTTTTTTTTCTTTTTGTATAAAAATGTATTATTTCGATACACAACAATCAATAGCTTCAAAACTTTGATTGTGTGAAGAACTAGAGGGTTTTCAAAATACTTTCTAACTGCAAACCTTCGCCATAATCTTTTCTTCGACAATTCCCGCTACTCAGATATTAACAGATGTAACAAGAAAGATAGTCGGTCGAGCCCGACTATAACATACTCTGTACCTGTGAAGTTCTGCCCATCACCATAGCGTCCGGTGCTGCCCATAATTGTTTGTTTGCCTTATAGCTCGAATATCGTTCATACGATCTTTAAAATTCCTTTAGTGGATCGATAAAGAATCTCGAATATAAAATATGTCCAGAAGCTTCGAACCTTCTATTTATCTCAGAGATGGTAAGAGATAGAGGTTTGGCATGTGTGGAACATATGTTTCTCATACTTGCAGGCAGATCAAGTTTATTTTCAATTTTGGCCACGCCCCCTCCCGCCCCCGCAATATCGAAAAAAACCTCATATCTCCCACAGGTTTATAGATAGAAGGTTCGTTCCTTCGGGAAATATTTAGTAATTAGGATTATTTATCGATCCGGAAAAGGGGTTGTCGAGTTATAAGAAAACAAACAATTATGGGCAACACTGGTCGCAACGGTGATGGGCAGCACTTCACAGGTACAGAGTAGGGCTGTCGATATTATATCGATATATCGATACTTTAGTTAGACGATAAAGGTTATTCCGATACGATATTTTTTGTGCCGATAATCGATTATTATCGATATTTTTAAAAACGATATATCGAAAAAAAAATACTTTGGTCATACCGTAAGTTTTAAAAAATTTAAAACAGTATTCGGACGTAGTTACTCACATCAAGGGAGTCGTGACTTTTTTAAGCACAGTGTCCTTGCTATGGACGAGCTTCAAATAGAGCTAATATTCCAGAAGGATGTGTATGCACTTTACTACAAAGCGTTGATACTAGATGGAACTCATCATTAGACATAATGATGTCTTTTATAAAGATGTCCGAACTTGTGTCAGCTGTTTTATTAAAGCGCAACGCTGCGAGCAGAGCTGGAAAATGTCCGGAAATGCTTACCGGATATGAACTAAACATCACTAGAGACACTTTTAAACTGTTGATCTCCTTCAAAGAAGCGACTGAAAATGTAAGCGTGAAAAATATGTCACCATAAGTTTGGTAATTCCACTGACTACATTAATGCTGCGAAAACTAGCTAGAGTTGAAGTGGAAACAGACATGTGAGAGACAGCAAAGGAACGTTTTCAGAAAGCTGCAGAAAGACGTCTTTCACTAAGTGAATCCAACCAGATGCTTGCAAAAGCCACGCTATTGGATCCACGCTTTAGAAAGACGAACTTTACGTCGGGACACGCTGCTGCAAATGCAATGCGCGCTGTAGTTTCCGAATCAGGGAATGATTTACCAGAACCCTAGCAATACCAACCAAATGAGTCAAAGGTATGTGCTTCTTTCAGATCTTGAAAACAGATGCTTTCAATTCAAAAGTTTTTTTCAGACTATAACATATGCTGGCGCTAAAGATGTCTCACTGCCCCAAAATAATTGCGCCTGGAAGTTCTGTACCATCTGAACGGATGGCATCCGCAATCAAACTAGTAGTTTCCGACACCCGCAGCAGAATGACTGGGGAACACATTAAGCAGCGGGTTTTCTTAAAGTCATTGGCCAACCACTATTGGTAAAGGGCAATCAACAATCTATATGAGAATCAATCTGTCACTTTATAATTTTAGTAAGCTAAGGTCCGATTTCTCATTTTCTAGATAGCTGCAAGTTGTCAGATAAACTCACAATTTACTCTGTTATTTGTTAGTTTATGTGACAGATAGCTCTATATGGAAGATGTGAAATCGGCTCTAAATCTGTTAGTCTTTAAGGCTTAAGGCCTGTATCCAGCACTGCGGAAAATTCCTGACAGGAATTTGATATTTATTTTGAGTTTGTGGAACCCAAGTAAAATATTTTGGCCAAGTTTGAATTTAATTAAATTTAAACAAAATAACGTTTAACCAACTTCGGTCTACCATTGTAGATAGTGGATTATTATTGATTGAGCGGACGGGTGTGATGACATCACACCTCGAAATCAGCCACATTGGTCTCACAACTCGTTCTAAATTATTGGGACGAGGGCTGAGCAAGACTCTCCAGTGTGGCCCGTAAAAGAAATAAGACTCAATGGTTGGTAGCCAATTAAATAAAGTCTATTACATTTGAATTCAAGATAAGAACAAGAGCTCAGCAGCCGGGTCAAAACCTTGGCAAAATGAATCTGCTGCACGCGTAGCAATAAGGGAGAATGATACTATTACAAAACAGAAACCGCTATTATATTTATATACTCCACCCCCATTTGCCTCCATCTATACGCTCATCACATCCAAAATAATTGTCAACAATATATTCCTGAGCTGTGCAATAGCTGTTTTAGGTTCCACACACGCTTAAGAAACGCCGCTATCGATACTCCGCTATCTATACAATGTGTGGATTTTGGTCAAGTTGCAGGATACTAAACAAACAAAAACGTAAACAGAAAATTCCTGGCACAATTTTTTTCATATGAACTTTGGCAGGAATTTTTTGGTTTTGCGTTGCTGGATACCCGGCTTTAATGAAAAAAAAACTTCACTACTAACTCATTTTTATCTTATGTCATTGCTATTGGAAGGATCAGATAAAATGGCCATTGGAACTGTTCATTAGTAGTCTGATGGGGTAGACTTTCTGTAACAGCTTTTCAGTTTTTTTGTAAGCTTTAGACAATATCGATATTATCGATATATCGATATTTTTCGATATATCAAATATCGATACTGAAAGCTTTGATTTTTGATATAATCGATATTGATATTTTGTGAAATATCGACCACCCTGGTACAGAGTATGTTATAGTCGGGCTTGACCGACTTTCTTTCTTGTTTTTTCCAGAGTATAGTGCACGCCTACATTTAACTGAATGAAGATCTATTTCAAATCTTTAAACTCTCGGTTAAGGGATCTGGGTTGTGTAGGGATTTATTATTTTTTGAAAATCTATATACTAAATCTGTAAATATTTAAAGACATGCTCATTATTAAACACCTTCCTTTTCCCCAAATCATTATGCATTACCCAGCCTACTAGCCCCTCTTTAAAGAGTATTTTCCTTTCAAGAAATGTAAGGCCCAAAAAAAGTGGAAGCAGCTACCAAAAAAAAAAAAAAACAAGCACAGATTGACAGTTAATAAAGTGGCGACAAGTTGCCGGCTGGGTGGTTACTTCAACCAGAAAGCCGAATCCTGGCAACTGTGTCGTTGACAACTTGACCCAATGTATGTGACAACTGGTCGAAAAAGTTTCAAGCTCAAACTGAAATTAAAAAAATGGAAAAAAATTGTCAATTTATTGGAAATTCAAGCAAAAGATAAGAAATCTAGGCCAAGAAAACCTAAGTATCAATTCAAATTGCAGTGTTCGAGTTGAACAATTAAATGGGAATCAAGCACGCAATGAAATGTTAAGGGCATCCAGAGTGGCATCAGTCGGTTTCAGTCGGCAAATCTAAACCTACTTGACTAAGAAACTTTCCAACTAGACTTAAAGTTAATTTAATTAAATTTAATTCAACAAGAAACAAGGTAAATTCTAAGAGTGTTTTCTTTATGGAACAGTAAGTTTAGTTTGGTCCTTGGAGCCGGATATGGTTAGAAAATAAACTAAATTAAATTAGCAAATACCAGCCAGGGCACATAACTTAGTTGTACTCTTAAGTTTGGGCTATACCCCACTTTTGGAATGGCCAGATGTGATTTGATGAGTCCCAAAAACGATGTTTTTGGTTTGTTTTTATTTAATTGAATTTAATTCAACAAATAAACTTCAATTGGCAAATCCAAATGCCGCATGTGGTCAGAAAGTAAACTAAACTTAATTTAAACCCTGTAGTTCAGCTGGTGTCAAGGCACTACCAGGACTAACGACCTGATGCATCACTGAGCGTCAGTCGCGTCGTTA
Organism: Lordiphosa collinella; assembly: GCA_018904265.1. NCBI lineage: Eukaryota > Metazoa > Arthropoda > Insecta > Diptera > Drosophilidae > Lordiphosa > Lordiphosa collinella. The sequence continues at coordinate 602,839 of JAEIFV010000062.1, read as the reverse complement.
ATGATAGGTTATGCATCAGACCTATCACCGCTAGTCTATTACTTGAACTATAGTGTGCACCCATCACCGCAATAACGACTAGTAATGCAGGGTCGTACCGATCGATACGTTTTTCGGACATTCCCATTCAAAATTCGTTTGGCAAATACATGACTGGTGGTTGTTCTGGTGGTGAGTGCTCACTACAAAGAGCTAGGGTGCTCGTTAGTGCCGCAAAGGTGCAGCTGAACTACAGCGAAACTACCACCCAGGTCAAGTTGAAGAGCTCTCAAACATACGGAACTAGTTGAACTTTGAATTTTTGGCAATAGCGAAGTCTTAGTGTGGCCAGGTGCAAATTGAAGGGTAAGTAAAAGTAAAATCAGCTTGTCAAGATGACACAGCCCCAAAGGGCCAAAGCCGAGCCGCTTTAAAACTCCTGGCTTGTGCGCTTTTAATTTTAGCACAAGAGAAAGGGACCTACAGTTTAACTCCGAATCCGAACGGCAGTTTGAGAAGCTTTTCATGGCTAATTACTGCAATGCTGGCGCCAACAGCAAAGAGGTGTGGCCGGGTGTAAAGTTTTATTCAAAGAAAAAAACTTTTCATTAGATGTTCCGAGGCGGGATCGAACCCACAACCTCAAGCACAGCGGTCGCGTACTCTAGCCGCTGAGCCACCCAGCCACAAATTGAAGGGTGCTAAGACCAATTTTGCCAAGGCGACAAGATTCCTTTATATCTTTGTGGTTTTTTCCATTAATTGAACTCAAAATTGAATTGTACACAATTGTTCAACTTTTTCGAACATCAATTTTGATCTGACTCAAACATTTCCCCATCCCTAGGTACAATCACAATCAAATCACTTGATCAATCTTCTGCTGAACCGAAACCCTTTTTGGACATAATTAATTACTTGTCCTCTGAACCAGTGAACCGAAATAGTTCAATGATTTCGTTATCCCACAAGTTCTCACCTTGAGCCAGCATTATTGTTATTTTTTGGCACTCAGACACAAGCAGCTAATTAATGGGATTAACTACCAAAAAGCAAACACAATTGGCTGCTGCTGCTGCTGCTGGTGGCTGGGGCTGCTGGTCTTGCTTTTTACCAAAGGCAAACAATAACACAGAGCACTCCAACTCCAGCTCAAAGTGGAACTTTTTGCCCCTGCTAGGGGTTGAGGAGGCAAACATCATTATAGACTCGTACAAACACACACACACACACACATCTGCCGAGTTTTCGGCACCTAACGCGCTTTAATGCAGGTGATTAATTGCTTTTGAGGTTCGTCGGCTGCGCGTTGGAAAATTTTGAAAATTTCATTAGCTGCTGAAGTTTTACTCATTTTTTTCTGCCGCTTTTTCTGTGGGTGACTTTTGTAGGCAAGACAGCAGCAGCAGCAGCAGCATTTCTATGCGTTGAAGCAGGCTAATTAAGTTAAAGTCGCTGCTCTGACAGTGGCTGCCGCCCCTCCCCTGGCTTTGCTTTGCTAATGATGATGGTAGACGCGCTTTAAATTGTTTTTGATTTACTTATTTCCGCTCTGATAAATTACATTTGCCGACGACAAAGTTCATTCGCCAGTTTGGCTAATGCGCAAAGTTTTGCCAACATCGCGGCCTGGCATATAGTTTCGCGCGCTCCTGTCAAGAATTTGAATAATTTATTCATATGTTACGTGGTTTTGGCATTTTGCACGTCTCGTCATCTTGGTGTTTGGGCTTTTATTTGTCTGTCAACGGATTTGCGCCCAAACGCGCGCGCTCACAAATCAAATGTAAATTTAATTGGGCTTCTGTTGAAGTCTATTAAATTGTCATTTGTCCTTTCAGCCAAGTAGACGTTGAAGTTGAAGGAGCAGCAGCACATATAAATCATAAAAATTGTCAGCAGACGTTGATGACACTTTCAACTTCCGTTTTCCGTTGACTTCGATAAGTGCAAACAAATCGCAGTTGCAAATTTATTTGCCAAAGAGACGAAAGGAAAAGTGAGAAGTGAGTGGAGAGCAAACCATTTTTGTATAATTTGTTTGTCAGCAATTGCAATATTTGTGTTTTGTTGTTGTGCATGCAATTTGTCAGCAAAAATTGTGTTATTTGAAATCTATGCAGAGAGTGGACAAATAAATGTCGTGGACGTGGACAAGAAGTTGGATGGAGGAATTGTTGCGATTTATATACCCCTTAAGCAGAGCGTAAGAAGGGTATATTCAGTAAGTACGTATGAACGAGAGGGCCCAAAATACGCTCACGCTCTGAGTCCAATCAGTCTCGCTCCTGGAACAGGACTTGGCACTATTGTGTATTCAAAGTGAAATTCAAGGTTGATCGTAACCCTGTAGTTCAGCTGCACCGGAGCGGCATTAACGAATTCTCTAACTCATTGTAGTGAGCACTCGCCACCAGACCAACCACCAGCCAAGTATTTGCCTAACGCATTTTGTATGGGAATCTCCGGAAAACGTACCGATCGGTTCTACCCTGCATTACCAGTCGTTAGTGTGGTGACTATAGTTCAAGTACTAGACTAGCGATCTGATGCATTACCTATCGTTAACGTCGCGACTGACGCTTAGTGATGCATCAGGTCGTTAGGCCTGGTAGTGCCTTGAAAACAGCTGAACTAGAGGGCCACCTTCTAACTAACATTTTGGTCCTTCGAGCCGGAAATAAATTTGAGTTCCATCAGGTGTGTCCCAGAAATCTTTAGAGCAGGCATGCACTCACCAATACTTACAAAGTAAAGCACATTGAAATTGGGTAAGGCAACAACAAAGTCACATGAAATCGTTGTTGGTTAGTTTGCTTGCGCCACACGAACAGAACAAAACCGGTTTCTACCCTACGCGACGGACACACACGAAATCGTTTGCATGTGTATCGTTTTCTATACCACACGCCCTGCATGTACTATATACGATCATTGACTTCCTAGCTTCGGTGCTATTACAAAAACAAAACGTAGCCAAAGAGCTTAAGGCTGGTCATCGCTGCTTTAGAGATTTCGTTTACAAGCTCTTGCTTTTCGCATTAAGAAGGTTGGCCTTTATATGTGTATTCTTCGTTACTTGATCTGATGACAAATGTTACACCATTTGAAACCGACTGTTAAAGCCAAGTAGATTTCAATCCCTCGGTTTAGCGTCCAAATATTCTACTAACCAAACTTTTCCTTAATACTTCACATATAAAGACATCAAAGTTTAGCTTATTTATCATTATTTATACGAAAACCCAGTCGGACTTTTAAGAATGTGGTTCCCAAGAGAATGCCATTTTCCATACTTCTTTTTACGGGGAAAATTCACTACATATTTTATTTTGGTTTCATAGAAGTTGCTAACTCTGTATGAAAGTGTCACTATATTCTTTTTTTATTTGCCTGAAAGGCAAAAAGTCACTATAACATGAAACCATCCCTTCTCTGTGTTGTGCTCTTTGCATGCGTAACCAACAACAATACCTGTTCTTTCTTCTACAAAAACACATGCTAAAATACGTTCTCAAGGAAGCATTTTTTGAACGTTTCACGCCTTAGCAAAAGCGAATGGAACTTTTCACTTCATGGGAACTACTTCTTCATTGAAAACGAAGTATGAAAGATGTGATTATTTCATGGTGCCTGGTCCTACTGGGAATCTCTAGAGATTACCAGAAAATCCCTCAATTACATGATTTCCTCAAGCCATTTCTAAACGTTATTTCCACAAACTTCCTATAATAGCTATGCGTCTCTCTTCCACAACAATCGTTACAACAACTACAAAGCACTTAAGTAAGCAACTAACAACCTAATCAAATAATCAATATATATGTGGACAACTGAACAAAAAAAAAGAGCACTTAAGAAGGAAACAAATATCAACTTAAACCAGGTACCAAACATGAAACTGTGATTAGCAATCCGAACCCGTTCCGTAAGACTGAACTAAGAAATCTTCAAGCGTTCCACCTTTATAGTAAGCCTATCTTAAAAGCACCTCCTAGGGAGGCTCCAAAAAGGGCCCCAATGGAACATATCCGCTCCGACGTGAAACAGTTGTGAAAAAAGTGTGACAAAAGGTGCTCGTTAGGATAACCCGCATAGACGCCGTGCGGACTTCTGTATTTGCAATTGATTTTTTATACTCTGTACCAGAGACCTACAACAAACCTCTAATATTCGATCACACTCTTGCGTTTACTTGGCTTGGTTGGACTCGACGTCTTGGTTCGATACACTCGAAATGATCGCAAGCACATTGAGTCAGAATGAGTAAGCTCTTTGCTTCGTTCGAGTAATAATATGAACAAGTTTTTCATACCACGAGTCAAAATAAGCCTTTTGCCAGCAATGGCCAAGCCTTTTCGACACTCTACTCGTGTTTACTCGGACTAGCAACATAATTTACTCGTACGTACTCTGCTGGTTGACGGCGAGCTTCGACAAGCCTCTTATGCAATTGTTGTTGTGTTTTGAAAACTTGGGTGCTCTAGATTTCATTTTCCATTATTTGTAAGGTGGACAAATCTTGATACATCTTTTCACTTTTATGTTTGCTGATTAAACCTTAGCCTAGTTACCCTTTACAACTGAAAAGCTTATTCAATGAGAAAGCCAATTGTAAGACAAGTCATTATCATTCAAAGGACCTCAACAAGTTGTAAGCTTGGTTAATTACCCCAAAAGGCTTGAAAGAATAATAAATGTTTAATTTCAGATAAAAAGTAAACCTTTAAGTTGCTTCAAATGTTAGACCCGGAAACACACAGAACTCACACATTTCATTTACTTACCCAAGCCATCTGACCAATTTGGAGGACCATGGTCTAAATTGAAATGCAAGTTGTCGCCGTTCTCAGACTCGATTTGCTGTTGTTGTTGACAAATGCAAAACCATTTGCCAAATAAATAAGCAGCTCAACGTAAATAAATATGCTTTCGCCACGCGCATTTACACTCAATAAAGATGCTGCTGGCCCCCAGACGCTGGAGATGATGGTGCTGATGATGATGGGAAGTGGGAGTGGAGTGGAGTGGGAGAAAAGCTATGGCGACGCGGGAGTCAAAGGATAACTCTGGGCAATGCCAAGCATAAAAATTGTATTTTAATGCCCGCGCATAAATAACACAAACAGGACGAAGAAAACACACACACACACGCATACACAGGACGTGGCTGACAGCTCAGCCATTTTATCAAAGCAAAAATCCCAATTCGAAGTTGGAGTCACTGGCACTAATTTAGGTGCCGAAAATCAACAGGAAACCAAAAATGCCAAAGGACGTGGCATGCCTCGCTGCACAGGCGTCGTTGACAACGCCGGAAAACGGACGTACGGAAAAAAAATACAATCAGGATGAAGGAGAGTCAGGAGTCTCGAAAGCGTCTTCATCATCAGCGGCATATGTTGGGCGTTAGGCGCTCATCAATAAAATCATTGAGGTCATTAAGTGGATTAACTGCAGCCATCAGAAGCATGTGGTGCCAGGGCACAAAACGCAAAATGCCAAATACGCACACACACACACACACACACACACTCGCCCGCACACAGCACACAACGGATGGCCGTCATCTTTAGCTTTTGCTTTACAGTTTGCACTTCATAACAGACCGTAGCTTGCACAGTGGTACAAAACATCAAATTGTTTTGTTTAGAATTTAAGAAATTTTTGGTTTTGAATGGTAACGTCTTAAAATTTGGTGTTTACTTATTTTATATACTTTCAAGCAATTCTACAAATCACTTTGATTATAATCGTTAGACTATGTGAATTAGTGAGTCATTAATAAAAGTAGAGGTTTTTTCTTAACTAGTCACATTCTGAAAAATCGTGTTAGAAAAAGCAGTAAGACAAAACTTCTTTCAGATCCGGCTCTCAAACAAATTATTAAGTGATGTTTTAGACACTTCACCAAAACATATCCAAAAATAAGCTGCAAATAGCTCAGATTCAGTCGCGGTGATGGTTTGAGTGCGGTACCACAAAATTCATAAAAGAGGGTGTTGAGTAAGCCAAACTGGTATAGCCGAACAGAAGCCGGTTTTTGTTGTTGCTGCCACTTCTGGTCTGGCCACGATGGTTTGGAATGAGGAAACCCCCGATAACAGACTTTCACCCGAATCGTTTTTGAAGAATTTGTTCGCCCGTTCGCACGTTTTTCGACTTTTGGCCAGCTGTTTGGGATTTGAGACCACTGTGCGCCGTACGTTGAAATCCCTCTACAAGCTCCCAACTATGCAATGTAAAAGGTCCACTGTTCTTTATTTGCTTTTCGTCCTCAACTGCGAAACACCATAATGTCAGACTTCAAGAGATTAACTTCCATTTTCCATTGTCGACAGTATTGCTCTACATCTCTACATCATTAATAGACTTATATTTAAAGGTCTGTAAAGGTCTCCTTATAAATGTTCATGTAGATCATCCAAATACTGTACAAACAATAGCAGAGTGCTCACTCACTCATGCTTGCTTTAACCCAATGAATGTTTCAAAATAATCTGGCAGGTCTTCACCATCACATTCAGCTATTCCGGTTTGTTTGTAAACATCATTATTCAACATCGCTGATGTTTTTAACAGACCTAAAAATTTTTAAGTCATCAGCATACATTAGATAATGCGAGTTAAGTAGGCAGCCGATATCATTAATAAATAGTGAAAATAGCAATGGACGTAGTACACTCCCTTGAGGGAGGCCAGATGTTGCTATGTAGGTGCTTGAACGTATGCTATTAATGAGAACTTGGTACGATCGACCATCAAGATAAGACTCAAACCAATTGAGGATGGAAGAATGAAAGCCAAGCTTGGCGAGCTTGGATAAAAGAGCACTATGGCAGACTTTGTCAAATGCTTTAGAAAAATCAGTGTATATAACATCGACTTGACAACGATTTTCAAATGCGGAAATGCAGATATTGCTAAATACTGCTAAATTCGTTACCGTGGAATGGCCAGGAAAAAAACCATGCTGGTTGGGTTCTATATAAGAATTAATAGTGAAATTAAGATGTTTTGAGATTATTCGTTCAAAAAGCTTAGAAATATTGCTAAGCTTAGCAATAGGCCTATAACTAGAGGCATCACTTTTTGAATCTTTTTTATGAATAGGTATAACTGATGCAATCTTCCATTTACGTATAAATTGACCAGTCTCAAGGGACTTGGAAAAAATCATAGTGAGAGGCTCACAAAGCTCACCAAGTGGAGAAAGTTACGGGACAATCTACAAGGAACATTGAGATTAATTTGACTAACCAACTCCGATGAGTTGATTTCGCCATTAATTAGTCTATGCATAAAGTTTACACTAATCATAACTCTACGGCTAAATATGGAAGGAAGATTAATTTAAAGTAGTCTACTAGAGTAAGAACCCTGCAGTTCGGGAGGTGGCGATAGCTATCTGCACTACTTACAATAAGTACTTACTGGTGGCAATCGCCACCTTATCGCTTTACAAGTAAGTACTGCAATAAGTACCTACGGTTGGGTACCAACAGGAGTGCTCTTTTGGTAAAGCAGCGTCCGTAACAAACTGAGCGGAGTTTACAGTTACAGCATACAGTTTTCGGTACTTACTCCAATACTTACATGTAAAGCGAAGAGGTGGCGTTTAGTTACCACCTAGGACATGCCCAGCAAAAAGTAAGTACTGAAATGCAATGCGGATGGGTAGGGCTGTAAGTACTTCTGGTTACCAGTAAGAACTGAACTCAGCACCCATGAAATAGTGCAGCGTACTGCAGGAAGGTAAACGGCCCTCAGGATTCCTCAGGAGTTCAAACCACGAAGAGCAAACAATTAGAATTGCTTTGCACAGATTCCATTCTACCTTGATAGGTCGAAGGTCGGAGACCACACACAAGATCCATACTCAAGAGTAGGACAGACAAAAGAAGTGTAAAGAATCTTGGTAGTGTAGAGGTCCTCAAATTCATTCGACCACCGCTTAATAAACCCAAGAACACTTCTGGCCTTATTAACTGTAGCAGTTACATGAGAGTTAAACCTAAGTTGATGGTCAAGAATTACCCCAAGATCATTTACTTCATAACCGTACACTTCAAACTGTTAAGGTTTAGAAGATTATCTTGAACTATAGCAGGAAACCATATCATTACCCATATCATTAAGCAAATTTTCACATTATCGGCATACATAAGCGCTCGAGAGTGAGCTAAGGCCAAAAGAAGATCATTGGTAAAGATAGTAAAAAGCAATAGACCCAAGTGACTACCTTGGGTAACTGCAGAAGTAACCTGAATGCACTTTGAATGTGAACTACGAAGTAGATCTTTTTGGGAAGGTTAGTTGAAAAGCCGATTAAACTCAGTTTGTGAAGCAGCAAGGAGTGATTAACAGAATCAAAAGCCTTACTAAAATCAGTATAAATGGTGTCAGTCTGTATTTAACCTATGAACCCTTTGATCACTGAAGATGTGAAGATGTGTCACTGAAGACGGAAGCCAGCTTGATACTCCTGCATTTTATTATGAACTTCCACCTCATTTCCTCATAATCTCATTTGCGACCTTCCACCAGTCCTTGCTGTTGCGGACGGAGTTTAGTTGTATTTCCAGGCTTTCATAATATTTTGGTAGCATTTCGTTTATTTTCTTCAATACTTCATAATTATGCGGCGGTGTTCCAGAATTCTCTAGAGATTTTGGTATAAAGGGTTTCATTTCGAACTGCAACTGCTTGCCTTTACATGAGAAGCGTCTCCACGGCTACTAGATAAGATGGCTAAAGTTGAGAGATTTGAAACTGACTGCTCAGCACCAAGTACATTTCAAACGTTCAGTTTTCCTTTTCCTATAATCTAATAGGCGAAATTATTCTTGACACTTTACATATAGAGTCCTGACAGTTTAGTTCAAAATCCAATCGTTTATACGAAAATCTCTAGAGGTTTCTGGAACACACCCGATGTTTATCTGTAAGAGTCTGTGTGCGTCTGAATATACGGACCGATTTGAATGAATTCATTCTCAAAATCTGACCACTATATAAAAAAGCTGCCTTAGAAACCATCCGTCGAAAAACTAATTCTAGTGGGCATACCTTTTCTTACATATTTGTATTCTCTCTTTTCTTATCTTAAGCACCCGCAGACCACTGTTCCTTCTCCCCCAGATTAAACTGGAGCATCTCCTATCTGTGTGTGTGTGTGTGTGTTTTTGTCTCATGGATATTCCTCTACATCTTCTTTAGCTGCTTCTTCAACTTTCTTACCAAGGCAGCTTCGTCTGTGTTGTCGCTTGGTTCCTGTTGTTATTGACATGTACGAATTAGGTTAAATTTATTTACTGTCAGTTCAGTGAACTGCAAATGGTTTTAGTTTATTAAATTTACCCATAGAGTACACACAGCCATGCACTTACATGCTATGCTCCCAATCTGTTTTAGCTCTGTTAAATGCCAAAAAATCAAGATTGAGTTGCTTCTGACAACTTTTAACTTTTAATTTGCACACAGAGCGCATGCTGTAAATTAATTTCCAAAGAAGGTGGGTGGTGGGGAGGAGGGAACTCAATTGCGGTTTGATTAATCGTTCTACATCAGGAGCTGGCACTCGAGCGGCTGCATTAATCAGCGCACGTTGAAACGCTGCTCATTTATTTGTGCAAATGCAAACGCCGTCGAAATGGGGGAGAGAGGAAGAAATAAAAAAAAAATCCACTTCAACAAATGGCAGGCAAAGTTAAGCGCAAAAGCGGCAAATAATAAAAAATGAAGCTGAGAGCTTTGCACGAAAGTTTGGAGGGCGCTGGAAATCAATTAAATTGAAATTACGCATACGACATGTGCGCCTCGGGCAAATAGCTTTCACTTTTCGCTGCTTGTGTGTGTGTGTGTGCGGATTATTGCGGAGCAAATTGAATTTTGCAATGCTTTTCTGTTTGTTTTGGGCAAATATTTGCCAAATTTTTATTAGAGTAGTGAAAGTGTATCAACATGGTTGGAAATTAAGCTAAAAGCTGAATGTGTGCAATGTGTGGCATACTTTTGGGTGCGGCGATAAATTCATTTGGCTTGTTTGTTCAAAAATCAATTATTTAATTCTGCAATATTTTCCAGTTTTTCTACTTTCCTTCTGGCTTAGCCATCAGCTGTCCACCTGGCACCTTACACTCCAAACTTGTTAGTTTTATTTGTGGCCTGGCCACCTGGCGTATACGTTATGCATGATAAACAATAACCCAGAGAGACAGCAACTCGGGATTTATGTTGTCCCCCCCTCTAACCATATGCTATGGATATGCAATTATGTGCCAGCTGCTCGCAATCCTGCGGTTGTCTGACTCGCGGTTGGCTGCTGCTTTTGCTGCCAGTGACCGCAACAAAGTGTAAAAGAGAGCTCAGAATTTGTAGCATACTTTTAAGCGGACTCAATTTTGTTACCTCCTTTCTAGTGACTTTGGCCTTTGGCGCTGGGAAAAGTTTGTAATTAAGCTGCCCAAAGGGCAGAAAGTGAAAAAAAACGTTGCTAGCGCATTGAAACGGAATTTGTAATTTAATAAGTGAAATGAAGAATTTACAGTACAAGGAAATAGTTTTCAAACCAACAAAAAGTTTATTAACAAATTCCGCGGTTAATAATAAATTTTCGATGGATTTTTAAAGTTAAGCTCAGGAATTATTTTTGAAAAAGTTTCCTTTGCCAAACTTCTTCAGAAGTTAAGTAATGCAGCTCTGAGCATTGCATCTGGCAGGCTCGTGTACGTAGTTACTAGCGAAGATGATGGAACAGAAGTCCGTCTAAGGATTTGTCTAAGGATTCTAATGTGTTCCGTATGTTGATAGAACTGGTGAAACAGATGTCAGTTTCTTTGCGTGCTCTTTGATTACACTCGTCAAGAAGGTCCAGTATATTGAAGAGCTGTTGTTGGGAATGATTGGTAATTTGTGCTTGAAGTTGCTTAAAAATTTATATATTGACCCTTTGATTTGTGGAAAACATTTTCTTTTGGTTGTTGTTAAAAATTTTCAGAAGAATTCAATACAAATGACTAGCCAACTGAAGTTGGATTTTGCATAGCATATTTTTGGGCTGTAGACAGTTTATTAATAACACAGGCCAACAAATTCCGACTTTTTCCTGTATATTGAAGGGTTGGTAGTGATTCTAGATGATTTTCATGTGCTAAGCAAGACTGCGTTTTCAGAAATCGTCCATAACGTCGAGACTTTTAGTAATTTGAGCTAAAAGTTGCTAAAAGTGCCTATTTTGACTCTTTTTAGGAGCGTTTTTCGGGAAATCCATACGATACCATCGGAAAGTACCTCTCCTTAGGTTTGAAATGAACTATCCCAAACAATTCTGCGATTTTTTTCAATGGAAATATACCTCTTTTAGCACTTGTGTAAGAATCCAAAAAAATTCTATTTATTGCTGGTGCCCCAAAGTATGCAATGTGTGTAAGAGGCTCTAATATGTTTTCGTTTCCTAAAAACAGTAAAGTACCAGCCATTTGTAATGTACCAGCACCAGCCGGACTTGCGACCACATACATCAAATGGCCAACAAGTTTACAGCAGCTGAAAGCAGCCTGTATCTTATTGCTTTTTTCCAATGTAGCTCGCACCTTACGCAGCTCTTCATTGTTGTTGTCACAGTCGGCTTCAATGGTCTGCTTCTTTTGGTGAAAAAGATATCTCTGCATCTAATCCAAATCGGTTGGTAAAGAACTTTCCTACGAGGCTATCATGAAGCTCCAAGAAGGTCCGCCAGTTGATTTCTCTAGCCTCTTGAAACTCCTCAAAAAAGAGCGTCTACAAGGTGTTCTCCTTTTCGCTCTCAAGTTTGGTCAATGTGTGTCAGCCAGAAACAGCCAAGTAGCCACTGAAGTGGGTCTTCATATCGGCGAAATACTTCCAGGCTGTCGATTACAGTCAAAAAAATTAAAAACTTCCAGAAACATAAAATATCGATAATTTTGTTGCCTGAAAATTCTATCCAAACACTTTTTTTTATGGTTGATTTATGTTAGATGATTTGTGTGTGCTGGCTAACGCACTCAATGATCAATATTTTTTATTGATCCTCCAGGTTTGTGAACCATCAGCTGAAAGACAGTTCAAAATAGGATCCCACATTACTCAAAGCAGCACTTTACACAATTCAAATGGCGCTACATTGAAGTGTTAAATTTTATAGGTACTGTTTTTATTACAGTTGGATATAACAGACTTTCATAGCATTTTTAATACTTAATCTTATTTTAAGGTATTTCAAAACATTTCTTAAAGAAATTTCTAGCCCTTTTCTATGGAAATTAAAAATATTTCACAAAATAATAATATTAAATGTCTTGCCAAAAGTTATGTGTAACTCAATTTCAGCTTAAAACCTTTCACATGTTTGTCGCAACATATTTCATATCTTGTGCGACGCCATCTTTCGTGTCGCACAAATAAAATTCTTTGCATTTACCCTGGCAACGTCAGCATTGTTGTTTACATACACACACACACACACACACACAGACGGCACGACCGTGTGTGCATGTGTGGGTGAAAATCACAAAAACAAATTAGTTGCGTGTAATTTAATTTGAAATGCTCGCGCGTTTATCAAACAAAATTAAAACTGTGAAATGGAGTAACACCAAACACAACACCGCGAACCACCGCAAAACTTGGGGAAGAAAACGCTAATTGGATTTTGCTTTAACATGCAAAACATCGTCAGTTTGCCTCCCTTGGTGCCCTACTACCCCCCGCTCGGTTTATGCCTTTGATGGCAAAGTTAATAAACATTAAAAGCAATTATGATTCTTGGTTGAGATGTCATTGGTTGTTTTTCTGTTGATGTTGCAATACAATTTGGAGTTTTTGTTTTGGAAGTGAAATTGTTTAAACTTTAAATGTTAAATAGGTGAATTAAATATATAAGGAAAGTTTCTATATACATTTCAGTTTCGGGATGTTTTGTGGACTTTTCCTAGACATTTATTAAGATTCTTCTACTTATTTTGGAATTTTATAAAAAACCCTTTCAATCAATTTTGGATTCCACCTTTCATTTTTTCTACAAGGTTTCTGACCCTTAGATCTGTTTAGAAGTCTAAGAGCTTTAACCCTCTAGAAAAGGCTGTAAATGACCTTTTCATTACGCCCAGTTGATCATCTGTTGGTCTCATCTCTCTTTAATATTTTCATCAATTTTAAAAACATCAGTTTTTGCCCTTTCATTATGTCAATGGCAGCGACATTTTATCACTTAATGATGCATTAAAGCGTTAACATTAATATCGGCCGTAACCACAACCAACTTAAACCCCCCAAAGGCAATATGAAGCGCACAAACGTAGAGTCATCGACATTGTGACACTTGGCGCTTTAATTAAATTTTCGATAATTGCATGAACCACGACCTGGCGGCAGTAAGAAGGTGGTGAAACGCCACATCTACTACCAGGGATGGTTATGAAAGGGTAAGAATATATAAAAGACCAAATTCATATGGTTTTGATACCAGAGACGGTCGATTGAAGTCCTAAAGCCAAAGTCTACAAATGATGGGAACGGCTTTGTGTTTAAAATTTCACGAAAAGAGATCAAATTTTTCTTAAAAAGAATACTCAGTACTCGATACACAGTTCTCTATGCACAGCACTCGATACTCAGTACTCGAAATTCATTACTCATTTCACGTTACACGATACTCAGTACTGGATAGTCAGTGTTGGGCGCTCAGTACTCGATACTAGGTACTTGAGATTCAGTACTCGATGTTCAATAATCGAGAAAGTACTCGATACTTAGTAATCGATATGCAGTTTTCGATACTCAGTTGCTGACACTCAGGACTCGATGCTCAGTACTCGATACTTAGTGCTCAAGTATTCAGTATTCGATACGCAGTGCTTAACGGTCTGTACTTGATACTCGGTACTCAAGATTCAGTACTCGATGCTCAATACTCGAGACAGTGCTCGATATTCAGTTTTTGATACACAGTTTTCGATATTCAGTATTTAATACTCAGTTGTCGACTCTAAGTAAGCCATACTCAGGACTCGATGCTAGGTACTGGGCACTTGGTACTCAAGACTCAGCTCTCGATGCTCAGTTGTCGATACTTAGTATTTGACACGCAGCGCTGGACGCTCAATACTCGATACTCGGCACGCCAGATTCAATATTCAATACTCGAGACAGTATTCGATACGCAGTTTTCGATACTCAGTACAAAATACTACTCCGTTCTCGACACTCAATACGCGACTCTCAAGTCTCGATGCTAAGTACTCAATGCTAATTACTCTATCATCAGTACCCCAAACTAACAATTCGATAAGCACTATTCGAAGCTCCGTACTCGATACTCAGGATTCGAGTTTTCGAGATGTTGAGGTCGATGTTCAGTACTCGAGACTCACTGCTCGATACTACAGAGTATCAGTACCAACATGTCGAAATATTGATCAATTTTTATTTATTTTGATTTTCTCTGAGCAACACCTAAATATACATCACATTTTTCGCATCTCGTTCGTGTAACTGGACGAGGCTTGTTTTTTCAGAGCGTATTATCAATATTAAGTACAGAATGGTTGTAACCCACTAGTACGGCTGGGGTAGTAAGTATTTCTGAACATAAAGTTCTCATGAAAAGTGTTATAGTCAATCTGAGAAACACAAAAATTTATGAAAAGCATGGAAAACTGAGTAAAAAGTAAGCATTCTCTAATTTCGATTTCTCAAATAAGTTTTTTGACAGCCAGTTTCGTTTTTAGAAAATACAAATTTATTCGAACACATTGTGAGGAATATAAAGTGCGGTTCGATGACAGTCACAAATTCGTCGACGAAAGTTGATAGTCAGCGTTTAGTCGGCCATAAGGCTAAGGGCATACATGCTCAACTTAATGTGGGTTCGTCTGCATTCCATAATTCTACGTGCCATACTGGAGCACCTTTTGATTCTTGCGCTGCATGCTTTCAATACATACACGTCTTCCTTGCAACTAATTCCAACCTTGAGCACTTCTTTTCTCTTCTCCTCACTAGTCCCAAATCCACGATAAAGAGAATATGCACCCTTTCTAATTTTTTTGAAAGTAATTCCAAATTGTAAACAAATTTCAAAAAAACAAATGATTTTGATTTTTTGAGTTCTATAAAATATTACGATTTTCTACGATGCGACGATGCGTACGATGCCAATTGACAGGTAGGTAATCGGATAATTTTTACTCATACTCGGCGATGCCAAACATGTTAAATCTATGATTTTTACTTACTCGTGCAGGTCTCTTAGTGTTGTACATAGAAATGTAAAGATGTGGGAAAATATAAGCTTGACTCTTCTACAAAATTTGGCCAAATCAATGCCCCGGCGGTTGCAGTTTTTGGAAAAATTAAAGCACAACCCAATTTCAAATTTAAGTTATCTTCAGAGTTAAGTTCCTATTAAAAATACAAAAAAAAAGATGACGCTTTTTAAAATTGCACATATAGTAATTTTCTATATCATATCAAAAATGAAAAAGAACGGAAATAAAAATAACAAAGCAAAATATGTATGCACGTATATCTATTTTACTAAAGTACTCAATGAGGAAGCACTTCTTCCCCCCAGTTGTCCTGCATCCCTGATTCTCACCATTACTCCAACTGGCCTTCGAAGCGTGCGAAAATTTTGTTGTCGCCAGAGCGAAATTTAAGTGGCATTTTTTTAATTGATTAAAAAAATTGGCAACTGCACATTTACTGCCTCGGTTCTGGTGTCTGTTATTATACTCATTGCGCTGGCATTTAATTAACGGTACCCGGTCGACATTTTTAATTTCCCCTCCGCAGCATCGGAAGTGGCCGTCACATAAACCGGAAGTGCGGCGCACGCCACACAAGCAAAACGGCGCAAGGAGAGGCGCATAATTAACTCGTAGCAGGACTAGGCAAGCCACTTGACAAAAAAAATACCAAAAAAAGAAAAAAACCTTAACTTTTTGAAAAGTGCCAGGCACACAGCATCAGCCAAAAGGTAAGCTAAACTTTCACTGCGCCTAAACTTGTTAAAGAAATGAGCAGACGCCGCTGCCACCACAGCCACTGCCCCGAGGCCAAAGCACAGGCCGAGACATCGTTGAAACTTTTACCATAGCTCCGAACATAATTATAAAAGTTTCGACAAGTATTTGCCAGGTGGGCAAAAAGCAATGCCAAAACAAGCGAGCGTCACCAAGTGGCCAAATGCCAAGTGGCCGGGACTTGCTCAGTCACTCACCGACTCCGACTCCTCCATCCTTTTCCTTTCTAATTAGCGTGCGATTGGCATTTTTGCTTAAACGCTTAATGAGCTCATTGAAATCGCCATTCTCTAGGCCCCATACGATAATTGCTTTTGGCTACCTCCACGGCACACAAATAAAGTGTAGAAGGCTTAGCCAGGTTACATGGCGTATACGTAATTTCTGGTTATGTCATGAATGGCATAAGGCCATCAGCCTAGGTCAGACTGGATGATGACGATGATGCCTATCTGTTGTTGACAAGCGAGAAAACAACAAGAACAAGGCATTGCGTGGAGATGTTTTGGATTAAACGAAGGGATGAATACCCTGACGAGCAAAATTTAATGGGGCGAATGCTCAGAAACCCCTGTTGTTTAATGTTTTTTGACTTCTTGTCTACCAGAGCCCAAGCCAGGATATTCAATGGGGATTGAGAGCCAGGTAAAGAGAGCTACAAGTTAACTAAAACCGCATTCTTTGAGTCCACTGTCTCTTTTTCTTCTTCTATTTAAAAGTTTAGTTTAGTTGCTTACTTACTTTTCCATACTAGCACTGGCAAACTATCGGTAGTACTATCGATAAGCGCATCCAACCGAACGATTTAAGGGTTCAGTCGGGCTGTGTATCTCGGGCCAAAGATAAATTTTGGTTACGGATAAATTATTGGTAACGATAACAGTTAGAAAAAGCTTTCGGTCAATCTAAATGCGTTGTCTGAAACCGAATTTCGTTTCGGTTGGATACCCTTATCGATAGTACAATCGATAGTTTGGCACCTCTATTCCATACTAGGCACTGCATTCCTCCTTTCTTTTTGCCTTCTTATTCTGTTTCCATATGCCCTGTAGCTTTTTCATCCATTTCGTCTTCCTTCATATTTCCGTTTTTCCCTGCGATTTTCTTTCTATTGTCTGCCTGCTTTTTATATCCTTGTCCTGCTGCCCTCTTTGCTAATTCATCATCTACTATATTTGTGACTTTGATATCTTTCTTTAGTCTTCCTTTTTCAGCTTTTCTTTCTACTTCCTTCCATCATCATTACATCTTACAAGAGTAGGGCGCTTGTTGTGTTTTTATTCGTGTCACAGACACGCATGACTCAACACGATGTGTTCTTGTTGCATGATTAGATTTCGTGCGTGCATGTGCGTGTCAGTTTTTAGCGACAAAACACGACTTAAGCCGACAGAAAGTTTTAGTTCCGAAAAAAACACCGACATTCATAATTATGTACAAACTAATTAAACTTCCTTTAAATCTAGATCTCTGAAATCACTGGAAAAACTTATTATACCCCTAATGTTTATTAAGTGAGTTTGTCTTAAGTCCAGAGATACAAGATGAAGTTATGTTAGTCGTTTAAGCCATGCAAGCAGATTATTCTTGCCATTGTCATTTTATCCATAGAATAATCTGCTTTCATGGCTAAAACTATGATTAACAAATGCACTTTAAAATCCCAAGAATATTATGAATTTTAGAACGAAATTGAGGCTTATAAAACTTGGTTGGAGTAAAGCACAGTTGATATCTATGTATATAAAAGAAAGTCGTGTTAGTTACACCACTTATAACTCAAGAACGGCAGAACAGATTTAGGTGAAAATTGGTAGGGAGGTAGCTTAGAGCCAGGAGACGGACATAAGATACTTTTTATCCCGTTCGACAGCGTTCCCGTGTGACTTGACATGAAACGTCAGTCACTATAAAACGTGGTATAACAAAAAAAGAATCAGACTTGGAATAACAAAACGCAAATGACAGCTATGTAATTGACGTATAATGACAGCTATGTAATCTATATATATAAAACAAAGTGGTGTTAGTTACACCACTTATAACTCAAGACCGGCTGGACGGATTTACATGATCTTTGATTTGTTGGATTTGTACCGGCGCGGCTTAGGGGAAAACATTTGCGGAAAATTCGACTTTTTTCAATTAAGATATAAAAAATCAAAATAAAGCGTTTTCCGCCACGTTCAAACTGGTGGCCACGTCGGAAACCAGTGGACGATTGCCGGAAGGGTTACGACCAGTTCGTCGCTTTCCCTCCAACTATACCTATTTTAAGTGTTAAACATACAAAAAAAGCAAAAATAAATTCAAAAAATTCATTTCGGAGGGCCGAACGATAGCACATGTCTAACTAACCCTTTTTTTTTTTCAAATCATCCAAGTGCGGTCCGCTATACTCGGAGGCCGTAACTCGAACGGCCCTCTTGACAAAATTTTCCTCTATTACTTTAATAAAAACAAAAATAAAAATCTCTATACTTTTCTGATTTTTAAAACATCAGTTCCGTGTTTCCCCCTAATAGAATCGCTCATAAAAAGTATTTAAATAAATATTCCAAAAAACGGAGTAGTTCTTCATGATCTGCAGCAACTAATTCATGAACATCATTCAATGGTCAAGCTATTTAAGTTTGCGTTGGAGGGGATGTCAAATGATGATAACAAAGTCGTGATTAGAGCGGATAAACGACCAGCTGGGACACACGAACGCAGCTTTAACGCTCCAACAAGAGTTGAAGTTGCGTTATTGTATTTTCACTTAGCGATACTGGGCAACTGCAACAAATATATGAATCACACCGTTCAAATCACCGTGCAACCCGTTTATGTTTTGGCAAGGAGACGATGGTAATCACTTTAATATCAAGATAAAACCATTGAATGGTGAGGAAACTACCAAAAGGGTTAGCTCGATGAATAATTACGGATATCGTTTGATGATTCGTCATAAAGCGGACAACTATTTGCTGCGATTTCGCCGATTGTTTCAGCATTATTGCGTCGACATGTACGGCAAAATTGAAACGAAGCGCCTAACTTTCCTTCGTTTCAATCAAGTCAAACTGCGTTCGGAAGAGTATATTCATTTACGCGATGCAATTGCTACCGAAGGAGGTGCATCTAATGTTGGTCGATGGACTATTCTGCCGGCGACGTACACAGGTAGCCCGCGTCATATGCAGGAATATGCGCAAGATGCAATGACATATGTTCGTCATTACGGTCCGCCAGATCTTTTATTACCTTTACGTGTAATCCGAAATGGATAGAAATTGTTCAATTGCGGCTTCCAGGACAAACATCAAGTGATAATGCGCAATTGAGGCGCACTTGCATAACTTTGTGAGCCTGTGACGTCATTTGACAGATGAGTCTAAGGTTGAGTTTTTAATTTAATTTAAAAACGCCTTGGATGTGCCTGGCCTACCACCGCTCAATTTGCAACTAAAGGTTGCCATAAAAACTATGCAATGGAACGCGTTTGGTGATAAGAAAATTGATGACAAATGTGATTCATTTGAAAACAAAGCGTTAAACAAAGGAAAATTTAAAGATGAAGAAGTTCTCATTCCGAGGATTCCGATGATCCCAACCGATGTGCCCTTTGGGTCTAATCGAATTCAATTTTCGATTTGCCATGCTTTCGCCGTGAAGATTACAAGGCCAGTCCTTAAATGTTTGTGGTCTGAATTTGAAAAATTCATGTTTTTCTAATGGTCAATTGTAAGTGGCATGTTCGCGAGTCGGCAAACCCTCTGCTTTATTTATTTTTGCTCCTGATAACAATACTAAAAATGCTGTAAATCACAAGGTTCTTCAATGAATAGTATTAACATAAGTGCTTCACGAAGTCAATTATTTTTTTAAACTATTGAATTTAATAAATTTTGTACTCATTTATTTAAGTTAACTCACTACAGTTATAAATTGTTGGGCGGTACGAAGTTCGCCGGGCCATCTAGTTGAAATTAAAAATTACTTTAGAAGCTCAAACGAGCATGAAAACGGACACCATGCAGCATGGAAACAGAAAGAAATCGTCACTGCGAAGGTTATTGGGCGCTACCAGCATCATGTCATGCAAACAGGGGCGTAGCCAGGACTTTTTAGGAATTTTAGAAAATATTTTTTTAGTTGCTTCTCCCTTCAAGTGTTGGGTTGTTCATGAGTGAAGAAACAAAATTGTGTTGTTCAATAAACTGAGCAAGTGAACATGTTCTTCATTAATTGTTCATTTTTGTTCAGTTAGAGTTGTTCAGTTGTTCGTTTTGAGTTGTTCACTTGTTCTTGTTCACTCGCTCATGTTCTGTGAGTTGTTCTTGTTCAGTCAGAGTAGTTCATTTGTTCTTTTTCACTAACTCTTTTTCTGTGTGTTGTTCAGTCAAAGTTGTTTACTTGCTCTTGTTTAAGCTGGTCTTGTTCTGTGAGTTGTTCAGTGACTCTTCAGCTGTTTTTTGTCCGCGTGTCTTATTTTTCAATGTTCTTATTGTTCAATTTATTGTTCAACCATTTAGAGATGGCCAACAAATAGGCAACATTTCGCAGTGTGACCAGCAATGAAGGATTAAAATTAGTTTGAATGATCGCTAATCGTCACAATGCCCAGGTGAAGAACTGGAGATCAACTGGAACAGTACAAGTCCAACGAAACGGCCTACAATTCAAACCAACTCTTCCGGTCTACTTCCGTTTGCCCTAATATCATCCTTCTTCTTTCTTAAATTTACACTTACATAATAAATTTTAGACTGAGAAAGAAGAGACTAAGGAAAAATTTTGAAATGCCCTCCCTCGAGAAGATCCTGCGTTCGTTTAATTTCATATGGCCTTCTTTCCTCCTACTTTTCTTTTTTGATTTTTTTCTTCTTTTCCGTTACCTTTCTTCACAAATACTTTCCTCCTTACTTTCTTCCTTCATCATTCTTCGATTTTCTTCCTTAATCTTTCAATTCATCTTCCCTCCTTTTCCTTTCAATTTATTCGTTTCTTTCTTCTTCCGATTTGGCTATCTTCTTCAATTCTTCTTTTTTACATTTTCTTTCACTTCCTTCATTCTTTCTCTTTCTGTATTCAGTATTCTACTTCTTTTTTACATTTTTCCTTTATCTTTTATTTCATATTCGCTCCTTATGTTCATTGAATTTATGTGCTTCCTTCTTTTTCCTCCAATATGGCTTTCTTATTGAATTCTTCTTCCTAGCAATTTTTTTTCTACTTACTGCTCTTTTTTCATTTTCCTTTAAATTTCCTTTTTATTTTTGGGTCTTCTTTATTCACATTTACTCCATCTTTATCTTATTCCTTACAACTTCTTTTTTGATTCATTCCTACCTCGTCCTTTCATTCTTTACCTTTCATTTCATCTTCCTTCCATTCTATTTGGTTGTTTCTTCGTTTCATTTTGCTTTTCTTTTCTTTCTTTACATCTTCTTTCTTAATTCTGTCTGTTCTTTCTATTACAAATATCTCTTGCTGCTTTCAAAGCCTATTACAAATTCTAGCATCCCCTTTAAAAGTGTATTCCAAACAATGGGGAGAATCCTGCGGAAAAATTGCACCAACAGCCACTTAAGCGACGAGTACCTCGCTGATTCTGCTCTATTCTGGTACCCAGGAAGGCATGGGCATAGGCATAGGCCCAACCTGGGCCACTTGGCAATTGCTTTGAGTAGTTGCTGTTGTTGTCGCCGCTGCTGTTTCTTATCTCACACTAAAATAGGCATTGTTGTCTACCCAGACATGTGTGCGCCTCTTTTTCTTTTGATTTTTCCCAGGCACGCATGAAAATTGTTTTCCTTTTGTTTGGCGCCCCGCCCCGTACACCAACAAAGGCAGAAAAGGTTGTTGGCAGCGACAGGAAACTATGCTAGATTATGGCTGCTCCAAAGCTAAGTGCCAGTTGGTGGATGGGGGGGTTGGATAATGACAATGGACCCAAAGCAAAGTGGATGAGTTGAATCCCAAAACTGAACTGCAAAAAGAAAGCAGGTGACCCGAGTGCAAAATTGAATGGCAAGGGAAGCGGAAGAGACATAGGGAAAATGAGAATGTGTCCCAAACACCAAAACAAACATCTAACTACAGTCAAGATGCAGTCAAGCTGCTCTACTTAGCATCATTAGAGGGCTTCACGATTTATAAGCGCCAAATAAGACGCATTAAATTCTGTGTAAATCTCTGCACACATTACAGAGAAATGGATACATTTGTATATATGGGATGGGATATACTATATATGCAGAAATCTAGACAAACGGCAGCCACTTAAAACTGTCACAAGTTAAAAACCGCAAAACTGCAGTCGGTACCCAGGATTGTGGCTAAGATGAACACGAAGGCAGAGGAGCACGTAGAGCAAAAGAAAGACATTATGCGACGGCAGGGTACACACAACAATTTCACAGACAATGAATACATTGGCAAAATGAGACGTAGGGGGAGGGGGAGGGGGAGGAGGAGGGGAAGGATAGACAGGAGGACAAAGGAATTTAAATAAATGCATGTGCACGAGTTGAGAAAAAATCACAACAATTGAGAAACTGGGTGCAGATTTAGAGATGAGAGCGTGAGGAGGCTAAGTGAGGGGATAGTCCACACCTTCAAGTGATTGGTTCAAACTGGCTGGGAACCATTCTGGGCAAAATCTTCAAATTAACCATACTAACAACAAGTTTTAGGGTCTTAGCTCAACTCAGAAATATGGCACTGAACTACTTTTGCAACGGTTCAAACTTGTTCCGAACTTATTTTGATTTGGAAAAAGCATTTAACTTACAAACGAATCACCAAGTTTTAGTTTTTTTCATAAAGGTTCAGAGATATGACACTGAACCACTTTTGAACCCTTGCACTGTGGTCCAAATGTTGATGACACTGAACCACTTTTGAGCCGCCTTAAAGCCTTCACAGATTTGATATTTAAATTCTGAATTTTTTCACCTTATCATCTCTAGCTCATCCAAATGAGCTAGTGAACGGAAGATAGCGCCCACTCGAGGACAACGGCGAGAGATGACTTTGCATTTTGCATTACTTTTGCCTTTTGCAAAACTTTTCGAGTTGTAGAGGAAAGCAGTATGAAAATTATTGTAGCAGATCCCTAGTCAGCGTCTTGTTGTTGTTGTTATTGCCTCCACCACATTTCAATGTTGCGTGTGGAGTTATTTTAAGCTGCTGTCGTTGTAGTTGTTGTTTTTTTTTGTTATTGTTATCCTTGCTTACACACGCAAATGTCTTATTTATGCTCAGCACTTTTCGTTCCCATCTCCATTCTCCACAGTTGCTGTGCTATACTTTGTGGCTGTTCACCACCAAATGTGTCCTTTTACAATATCCTGTGGGTGTGTGCAAAAAAGGACACAATTTTCATTGACTTGGTACTGGCTTTCTTTGACCAGATACTACAAGCATAGTTCACAGCTGCGGCTGCTAGGCTAGGGAGGGCACTTAGGATTATGAGAAGTGAATAAGGTAAGACTGCACAGCATATGTGAACAGGTAGCAGGTTGAACTGACTTAGAGGTAAGGATATACTATGTATATAGAAAAAAAAGACAGTTAGAAGAGTTAACGTTTTCATTACAATTATGTGTCTATGTGCGAGAGACTAGAAAATAAGTAGAAAATTAACTGAAAACCTTTATCAAGTAATAAATACAGTGAAGACTGTGAAGATATAACCCAAAATGAACGCTAGAAGAGTTGTCAAATGTTAGAGGAGAGACTTTTCAATGAATTTCGGAAACGCCCTTTAAAGCTTATTAAGCCAATTTTGTGCATATCTTAAAAATCAATCTAACTAAATATCTCATAATATCCATACAAAGCTAAGTCAGTTGTTTCCCATACAAAGTTTTTCGTGCATTTTTTCACTATGGGTCGGATTTTCCATTATCGGAAAGCTATTTTTCAACTTAATCATATACAATTTGAAATCTTCGATACCTTCGGAGTAAAGTTTTAAAAAAAACTGCTAAAATATGATAGAACAAGTAAAAAGTGCGCAGGGTTCGGAATTTGCTCCCTTAAAAGCCACGTGCCCGAGCTCTTAGCGATTCTACTCTTGACTCTGAACTACGAACCGGAAGTTAGCAGCCGCCTTGATCGTCACTGCTCTGACCTGAGAGCCACAGTTCGAGAGAGCATAAAACTAAGAGCTGTGCCTCACGAGCTGACTACAAGCTCGTGGCTCCTGAGCTATGGCTCGAAGCACTCTCTCTCTCTCTCTCTTTGCGGCTCTCAAGCTGTCGCTAGCAGCTTAGAACCAGAGCTGCAAGCTTAAGAGTTACAAATAGTTTGATGATTCTAGCACTTGAGCTTCGACTTACGGCTCAGAGAGCTGTGACTCTGAGCTGAGTGTCGTCTGCTAGCTTCCGTCTCTCAAAATGTGGCTCACAGCTAAGAGCCTAGACCCGTTGATCTCTAGCAATAGCCGATTGTTACACCCAAAAAAAACATTGCCTAAAAAAGCCAAAAATGGCCTAAAACTTTAGGAAATTTTACCTAAACGGGAGCGTAAGTTAAAGTCGGTCCTGCCCGACTTCGTTATACCCGTTACTCAGGGAAATTAATGTTGTATAGCCTTCCCTTATGTTAGTTAACAGAGCATTAACATTAATAAGAACATTTCAACATTATGTAAGCAAACAGAGCAGGTGGCGCCAAAATGTATGCATCATTTTTTATAACTTTTATCCAATATTTGTTGAACTGTATAATGTTGATTTTAGACCTATGGTTTCTTGGGGAAAAACTCTTAGAATTTACCATAGATTACGTTTCTGCTATACGCTTTGTTATTTTTTTTCATCCATACAAATTGACCCGCCCTAAAATATATTCTTGATCAGCATGACGAGCTGAGTTGATTTAGCCCTGTCCGTCTGTCTCTATGCTATCTCCTCCGTCAGTTTAAAAGCTATCCTCACCAAACTTTGCTCGAAGTCTTTTGGTTCAAATACGTTGCACACTTGTTGGAACCGGCCGGATCGGATGACTATAGGATATAGCTTTTAGTCATTACAAGGAACGAACGTTGTCGTAAGACTAGTTCTCGTAAAAATTAGTTAGTAATAAAAAATTTTTTTTTCAATGAAAACTTCGCCTTGCCGAATTTAACTTTTTTTTCAAAAATCTAGTTTGCTTTTAAAACTAAAATAGAAAGTTTAGCAGATTGAATACAATATGGAACGATCGGTCGAAAATCGCTTTTCTTATTCAAAATGATTTTTTCAACAACTTTTAACTTTTTTAATGATCGGTCTGGATAAATGGAAGTTCAGGAACACCCTTTTTTTAAATGGAATCGTCTCCCAGAAATGAACATGTTGGTCGAAATCGGACGTGTATATAGAATAGCTCCCAGAGAAACGTTAAGATCCATACTTAACTGTGAAGCAAATTACTGCCCAACGTAATGTGAGAGTATTATTCAAATTGTATTCGGTTCGAATTATTGAAACGAAACGTATATATTACTTTTCGTTATTTTATTGTTCTGTGCAATGTTCTGGCATATGAATGTCTCACTTTTTCCGGTTTTACAAGTCATCATTTTTCGAATGTTGGCACTCAAATAATTGTTGCTGCTCATACTTTTGTCATCTTTGATCTACTTTTCCCATTTTCAACGGGAACAGAGAAGAGAGAAAACAACAAGCAACATTGTGGGAAAAAAACGAAAATTATACGGCTGCCGAATTTACATTGATATGTTACGCATTCAAGAAAACATGGTGGGAAAAATAAATATCTTGTTATTTAAAAATTTATTTTTGTATATTATTTAAACGGCTACCATAACCCACAATTTTTCAAATGTCACACACTTTTTTTTTTAATTCAAGAAGTTATACACAATTTTAATTGAGCAATATCGGAGGAATACAACGTGCATGGGCAAAAATAAGCTATCAAGCAAAGAGACAATACGAATTTGCTTATATGTATATTAACACCAATCTGCCGCGAGGGATACGAGCTTCCATGAATTGCTGCATCATTAGCATTTGTATGAGACTCTGGAGTTGGTATTGCAACGAAACAGGGATTCGCTTACCGAGGACGAGCTTCAACTGCACTTGGATCACTTAGCTAAGAGCTTTTGCTTGCTCACTTCAAGCGTTATGAAATCTATGGTGTTTTGATCCGCATGTATTTCATGCCCTAGCTATCGCTATTGAAGAAGATTGCGGCTGGTTATCCAATTTGTTTGAGAGCGATTTGCATGGTCCGGTCTTCTATCGGCTGTCACTAGTCATTGCGGCTAATCAAAAGATATTAAGTAGTGGGTATTTTGAACTTTAAGATAATAAAAACAATTTGAAAGAAAAAGAAAATAAAAAGACATAAAAAAACTCTGCGTCATGCCTTCAAACGCAGATATAAAGGAATTATTCCAGGAGAATAACTGTTAACAGGACTCTTATTAAATGTTATCAGGCTGTTACAAAATCCAACGATTTATGATTTTCCTTTTCCAAATCAAACCTTTGTGAATATTATGTAAAAAAAAAAAATAATTTTAAAAATATAATTCAGTATTTTTAGTGTTCTGTTCGTTGCTGAGACCAAACACATTCTGATAGGTTGCCTGACAAATTTGGGAAAGTACCCAATTTGCTAAAAGCAAAGCCTACTATTTTATTCAATCAATAAATAATGCTTTACATTGAATTACTTCTATGCCGAAATCGGCTAATGTTGAAATTTCTGTTGTTAGACCTTTGTCCTATTTTGTGGGTGCCCGTTGCTGCTGTGAACGATGATGATTTTGTACCAAAATCTGCTGAATGAATCAAAACGCAATTCGATTCGATGTAATCCAAACAAAATATATCCAGATAGAAAGTAAAGAAAAATACATAAACAAAATGATAATTATTATAATGCTTTAAGTGTTTAATGGCAATCTTGCTCTGAACATCAAATCAAGGTTTTGGCAAAAACTGTTCCAAAACTACAACCAGAGATCTTCAAAAGGCAACCCACGTACCCCTTAACACAAAACTAAGCTCAGATTGCACTCACTTCCCAGTAGGATTTCGTTGGCTGTCTTTGCTGCTGCTTTGGCCATACTTCAACTTCAGTCTTTCTTATGCATTTGCATTGTTGTGGTGCTTGTTATTTTTGCATAAAAGAAAATTGTTTATTTTCAGCTTTAGATATATTTGACAACGACAAGGCAAAGGCTCCGCCGCTCCTTGGCAATTTTTGGCCCAAGCTTTTCCTTAGCCCTGGCTCTAATAGACCCTTGCCAAAGCCTTTTTATGCTGCTTATTATGGCTGAAGAATGCACTCCTCGCTCAACTTTTATTTATTGTCTGGGATGTTTTTAGTTATTTCTACACTTTTTAATGGCTCGTAATCACGTTAACTGAAAACTGTCCTTGCCCGCCGCTGCTAACTTAATAAGCAGAAAGTTTAAAGTTGCACTAGAAGCCGGAGCAGCAGCAGCTGCATTATGCAATTTAACAAATTTATTTAAA
The DNA here is from genome assembly GCA_018904265.1 of Lordiphosa collinella. Taxonomy (NCBI): domain Eukaryota; kingdom Metazoa; phylum Arthropoda; class Insecta; order Diptera; family Drosophilidae; genus Lordiphosa; species Lordiphosa collinella. The sequence continues at coordinate 575,325 of JAEIFV010000062.1, read as the reverse complement.
ATTCCAGCAAAAACTTCTGCCCGGCCAATAAAAAACTATGTACGCCAAAAGTTGCCAACTTGAACGCACAGTCCATGGGTCAGTGTTGCAGTGGGAACTTTTAAAATTAACCCTAATCCCAACAGCAACAGCAAAAATAAAAAAAGCTTTACAATATTCTTGCACATTTTTCAACTTTAACAATTTATTAAATGGGTCAAAAGCCACTAAAACTTCATTTATCATTGCATGAGCAGGCCCTGCCACGCCCCCAAGGCCCACCAACAACCACTCCTCTTTGCGCGCTGCTTGAAATGCCAACAAATCGCAGAGACGAATGAGCTCAGCAACTTGAAGCTTTTCCGGTATGCCACAACTATGTTTTTGCACGGAATACCCTGCGATTTGAAGACTTGACATACAAGGGTAATTCTTTAGACTTTTAAAATAGGAGCAAGTCTTTAAGTGATTAAAGGTGAATCGAACGAAATCAGCCTTCTGGATATTCCTTATTAAAAGTGCATCTTTAGCGGAAACAAAAAAAAAGAATGAAATGTTTTGGACTAGCTTAAAGTTTGAGATATCGATCAAGAAAAAATGTAAAATAAAAATAATAAAAATAATAAGAGTATTTCACTAAATCGAGCAGCCGAGCTGAAGTTAACTTGTATGGCAGCTATATACCCTTGCTGTTTGTTTTTCTAAATAAAACTACTTTTCGGACCTTACATTTCTATGGGAGCTATACTATATACGAGGGCCGTCCCAGAAATGGCCGACCTAGCACAGTAGTGTTGGAATATGTTCACAAAAATATTAAAAAGGGGAAGTACCGACTATTAAAAGCTTAAGTTTGAAGTTTGGTGCCTTTGGAGCTATACTAAATAGATGTCCGACTACGACCAAATTTTGGGGAATCATGGAAAAGCATAACAAACTAACATGTACATTTTTTGAAGGCGAATCCATTTAAAACAAAAAATTTTTTCTCACTAGATCTTCTTTTTTGAACGATCATTCATACTGCAGCTATATGCTATAGTCATCCGATTTTGACAAAACTTTGCACAATTGTGCAGAAGTATATAAATTAATATATGCCAACGTAAGGGACGTTTCTATTGAAAACAAAAAAGTTTTTCTCACAAGAACTAGTTTTTCGACCGATCGTTCCTATGGCAGCTATATGCTATAGTCATCCGATTTTGACCAAACTTTGTAGAATCATGTGGGAGCATATAAAACAAATACATGCTAATTTTGAGGGCATTTCCATTGAAAACAAAACAGTATTTCTAACTAAGACTACTTTTCTGACTCTACTTTTCTATGACAGCTATACTATATAGATATCCGATTTCGTCCAGACTTAGTGGAATCATGGAAAAGCATAGCAAACTAAGAAATACGAAGTTTGGAGGCGTTTCCATTGAAAACAAAAAAGTTTTTCTCACTAAAACTAGTTTTTCGACCGATCGTTCCTATGACAGCTATATGCTATAGTCATCCGATCCGGCCGGTTCCGACAAATAAGTAGCGTATAATTACTTGAAGACTTCCTGCAAAGTTTGGTGAGGATAGCTCTTAAACTGACGGAGAAGATAGCATAGAAACAGACAGATGGACTGACGGACAGACGGACGTACGGACGGACAGACGGATAGTGCTAAATCAACTCTGCTCGTCATGCTGATCAAGAATATATATACTTTATGTGGTCGGAGATGCCTCTGCAGAGGGTATTATGAATTTGTCCGGATGTTTGTAACGCAAAGAAGGAAGCATCTCCGACCACATAAAGTATTTATATTCTTGATCAGCATGACGAGCTGAGTTGATTTAGCCCTGTCCGTCTGACCGTCCGTCCGTCCGTCTGTTTCTATGCAATCTCCTCCGTCAGTTTTAAAGCTATCCTCACCAAACTTTGCACGAACTCTTTTGGTACAAAGACGCTGGACATTTCAGCTATTATACAAATTTAGGGAAATATTTCTTTTATTTTTCTTAGTACACATTTAGTCTTGATCTCGATTTACTACTAGTAATCGATATTTCATACTTTTAGTGAGTCCAATACATTTCTTTCTTTTATTTGTGTCGGCCAAAGTTGCACTTTTAATGAGAAACATCCAGAATACTGATTTCGGGAGATTTCCCTTTAATCGTTTCAAGATTTGCAACTATTTTACAGGTCTAGAGAATTATCCTTCTACTTCGTGAAAAAAAGAAAACACAAAAAAATTGAAAGTGCCATTTAAGCCTAACACAACACCTAAACATTGATGAAGATCGAACAACGGGTTTTAAAATTGCGTTCATGAAATGACACAAGAAACGGGAGTTCTCTACTTTTATCAATGAACGGGCTTGATTTCGGTAGATTTTAAACGGTTTTTTTCTGAGTGTACTAATTGACGTAAAAGGCCCAATATCTCAATCTTCGGTTAGTAAAACGGAGTTGAGTACATAACCGCTGCCTTATGCTCTGGTCCAATTTTAAACTCTATATTAGTATTAGTAAAAAAAATATCGACATTTTGATCTCTAGATAAGTCCGATAAAATTATCGATATTTTAATCGATAGACCAACTGCTGATTTGAACACTTGCTAGTTCAACTTAATGTTAATGAACAAACGAATTTCTTACCTCCACGCAATGAAAATGGAATTGGTAGAGACAGCAACAAATACAGATTGCCAGAGAGTTCAGGGAGAGGCCTAATAGTTTTTCTGACTCCAAATCGTTTCAACAATTCAGGTAGACAAAATCAACATAAATAATAGAGATTAAATATCTTCTCGTAGTTACCTGTTAAGCCTTTACTTCAGCTTCTATTCAATTTATAAAGACTCTGATTAATAACACTGTTCAAATCGAAATAAAGACTTCTCCAAACTCATCGGGATAACACAAAACCGTAATGATGCAGTTTGCTTCGTTGGACCCGAAATAGGGGGATCCTGACGAACCTGTTACATATTAAGAGGAATCATGCACAGCTATAAGAGTCCAAACTCTTAGTGGTGCTTATTTTTTTATGCAAGTGGCAGCTTCCTCATCACTGCCGGTGACTTCTTTGGAGTCAGAGATCTTTCGGCAAGTAGTTGTGCATTTGTCCCACGCTTTTGAAGGACTTTGATCTTTGACTTGAGCATCAAACTTATCTGCAAAAGTCTGCCAAGCCTTGGCCTTCTGCTTCCAAGTTACCTTATTGCTCTTTTGGTTCTCCAAAAAATATTTGTGTGACTTAACAAGGTGCTCAAGCAAATGTTCCCCCTCTTGGTCTTGTTTTGAACCGAAACAAACCTGAAACTTTACAATGGTTTCAACTTTCGAACCAAGTCTTACACAGAATTTTATAGGTTTACTTTAAGTTTTCTTAAACAGCCCTCTGCCTTTTCTCCGTATAAGCTTACGAATATTTTCTCAGCAGCCAGTGGCAACTTCTCTGCTCACTTTGCCCACCCCTGCTCTACAGCGATTCCAAAACATTCCACGAAAAACTAATATAATTGTAATATATTTTACTTATTTCCTCAAATCTCTTTTTTAAAAGTTGTGCTAAAGCAGGATATCTTGCAAGTCCATTATTGCCGTATTTCTTTACTCATTTAATTCCGTCCACCTACTCATCCTCTAAGAATGTAGAGGAAAATAAATAAAATATGGACCCGCAACAACAATTTATTAGTGCATACACCCACACACATACTCATTCGCTTGGCGAGTACGACCTGAATCTGGACTGTGGGTTAATAGAATTTAAAATATGCATGCGCGAACAGTTTTTTCTTGCAGAATTAATTTCAAAGTTACGGTCGAGCACCCGCTGAGAAGCTATTAAGAATTTAACATCGCGTGGGCATTACACGGAGCATTTTTTATTACAAGTTTGAACAAAACGAGAGACAGGAGTGGGTCAAGGAATATAAATTCAATTATATCATGCAGAACTCAGTGTTGTTGGTATGGTTGTGGGTGCATTGAACGAGGTTATTTACGAGTTAGATTGATGGTATTGCAAAATTATAATTGGTTTTGGTTCTTTGTTGTGGTGTTCCTGATGTGGGATGCCTTTTATGGTTGGTTTTACATTACTTGTCCATAAGAAGATGTCTTCAATAATATCTTCCGAAAGTTCCTAACCTTTGGAATACAACCTTTCGATGACTTCAAATACAAAGTATCAGCCCCTTGAGGGTCGTCCACGTAAACCTTTCCGAACTTATTTTGTCAAAATTAAAGTTCATTTGGCGTAGCTGAAGCTGTGACAACCTATTATCGGGATCTCAGCTCTTGTCAAGAAAATCAATTAGCCTAAAATGGTGTTTTGTTGGCGTTTTTGGACTTATTGATGGAATTATCGAGAAAGTGGAAAGTATTGAAGGAATAGTGCATTGTGTCTTTAATATAAAACTATTTTCATGGACATCAGGTTGATCGGACGACGTTTCATGAGGGACCAAATCCTCACTCATCAGCGATCTTGAGCCTGAAATGTCTGTCCAAAGAGCAGTCTCTCCATGCCAGCGACGGCAAAACTGTTTGGGAATTCCAAAGGCAGCTTGCGCGCAAAAACACCAAAAAGACAGCCTAAGACAGCCATTCCCCTTTGTAAGTGTGTGGCCTCCGTTTTGGACTTTGGACTCAGTGGGCAACCAACGGCCGCCACTTCTGGAGCAAAAGACCAAAAATGTTTGTATACAAACAGGAGTTTTTGTTGTTTTAAATGAAACTATTTTTATTAAGTTTCGAACAACAACGCCGTGCCATGCGTTTTAGTACTTTTATGACTGTTTTAATGACCTTTATACTGTTAACTTGCAGTTTTTACTGGCTCGAGGTCTTGCTATGCTATTGGCATAACTTTAAACAGAGGCACACAACACAACAAAGGAGGCTTGGTAGACAGTACAGTTCGATCGATACTAGATCGAACGTACTCCTTTGCATGGAACCCTTCCAGGATAAACTTAGTTACCACGTATCTGCTCGGAGTCGTCCTTTGCCAAACTGGAACCCTTCCAGGATAAACTGCAGTTACCCTAATTGGGTTTAACTCGACCTCTGGAGGTCTCCGTTTGTGGATCATTACGATCTGGGCCTTTTTCCAAGCCTTCGGAATGTACCCCAGTCGCAACACTGAGTTGAAGAGCAAGACAAGGAACAGTATGGCTTTGTCAGGAAGTGCCTTCAGCGTTTTGTTGTCTATCCCATCTTCTCCAGGAGCCTTTTTGGAATTAAGCGCTTTGATTTTTTCTTTCACCTCAGTAAAAGTTATCGGAGACACTGGCAGTTCGAGCTGACCAGGGGTATCAAGGACACGTTCCACTCTCCTTATCCTGGAAGCAGGCGAAGTTGATAGCGGCGTAAATCTCTGCTCGAGATTTTTCGCAAACTCCTCAGCCCGATCTGGGATACTTCGCCCAGGTGCCATCACTCTTTCGGATCGGGAATTTAGGGGTTACCTGGCGTTTGTATCTTCTGGTAAGAGACCAGAGGGCATAGTTGGTGCTCACATCTGATGTGACTCGCTCAAGAAATCGATCAGTTTCCATCTGCTTGTGTCTGGTCAGCAGCTTTTTAACTCGGTTTGACACTCTGCGATAGACTCTATCAACGATTGTGTCACGGGTACGAACATATTGTCTCCGGAGTCTTCTCTTAATGAGGAGTAAAGTGTCAAGAGCCGGAGGAAGGCGAGAGTGCTGATTTTGTCCTTGCGTGGAGCTTGCAGCTTGAGAATTAAGCGCAGCTGCATGCACCTTGTTGAGGAACAATGCATATGCATCCTCGATGTCCTCTGGCAGAGCAATTTCCAGATTTAGGTCTAAAGTTAGCTCCAGATCTCGATTATCGATATTTTGTTTTTGTTATATTCGGACACATATGTTTATCATATGTTTGCATTAGCAGTCAATTTCGATTAGTAGTTTGTTTTTGTATCGCTCAGGAGTTGTTGAATGACGTCAACGACGATCCGGGTTTGCTCAAACGGGTCATAACTGGTGACGAAACGTGGGTTATGACATCGAAACCAAGGCACAATCATCCCAATGGAAGCGGCCAGGTAAGCCAAGACCGAAAAAAGCACGCCAGTTAATAAGGAATACTACAAGGAAGTTATGCAACGTTTGCGTGAAGCAATACGGCTCAAACGATCGGAATTGTTGAAAAACAAATCGTGGATTCTGCATCACGACAATGCACCGGCTCACACATCAATGCTTGTTCGTGATTTTTTGGCCAAAAACAACATCGTTATCATGCCTCAATCATCGTATTCACCAGATTTGGCTCCCTGCGACTTTTTCCTATTCCCAAAACTGAAGAGACCAATGAAAGGAAAGCGTTTTTGCCACAATTGATGAGAGATCAAGTCAGAATCGAAGAACGAGCTGATGGCCATACCGAAAAGCGCATTTCAGAAGTGCTTCGAGGATTGGAAAAAGCGTTGACAAAAGTCTATTAGATCCGAGGGCGATTACTTTGATGGGGACAAAATGGATATTGATGAATAAATAAGTACTTTTCAAAAAAATTCCAAATTCACCTTTTCCTTTGAACACACCTCGTATGTCTCATACATGTCAGTTCTCTATCTTTGACCATCTCTGTGATCTGTTTGATTACAGCGCATTGACCAGATCTTTCTGCTGAATCACACACTGCTGTCGATGTCTCTGCTCCCATTGCCGACCACCGACTTGTTCAAACCTGAGAGCACAGCTGTTTGACTTATACCAAATAAAAGTCAAAGTTTTTGTTTATTTCTTTGGTTTGTTCTGTTACTTCAATCGGGGTTTAACTCTCTTTTTATTAAACATATATATAATTACATGATTTGTTGCACGTTATTATTGGTTTTCAAGTATTTGGTATTACATTTGTATCTGTAAGTATGCGCGTTTTGAGTGTGTGTGTGTGTGTGTAATACTTGTACATTTATATTTAGTTATAGTTATTTATAGTTTGTATATATAGAGAGAGAAATTACAGCTCAAACAACATAACTTTAGTGCCAGGACACACAAATTAGACTAAAGTTTCATCAAAGGTGCTGTACATAATAACTAGACAGTTACATACATACACGTAAGTACATACATATATCGTAAATCCAAAATATGCATAAAATATCTAATACGTATTAACAATATTTGTATTTATCTATATAATTATATAGAGTATATAAGTAGAGTTGAACTGCCTGTGGAAACTAGAAAAAATATCTCTTAGGTACCATACATTTCTGGAGTTTCCGTTTATATCGTTTTAGGTATGTCAAAATATGTCTTTGTCTTTGTAAATATGTGTAAAAATTATAATATTCAACAGTTGATTGCAATGAGGCGGATTTTCATAATATCATTCGTTACAACTTTATCGGTTTTTCTTGGTTTAGTTTTAAATTTCAATGCCACTACTTTTTTAAGTATATATATTTAATACGTTTATCTTTAAAATTGTAATCCCTCAAACTATATAGGAAAAGTATGTAAGTAACTGGTAAATTATAGTATCTCATGATTCTTTTCAAGAATTTCCAATATGTTAATTCCAATTTCTACATCAATCAATTTGCTATAAACATATATATATATATATCGTATGTATGTATGTCTGTATGCTTTGGTGTTTAAAGGTACTCTATGTGTGAGATTTTGTGTAATTTGTTTCCCAATTTTTATTTCACTTTCAAGCTAAATCAAAATATTACATTGAGAGCTGAGCGCCAGCTGCTCTCATCTGATATGATTGCGATGCAAAATAATTCAAAATATTATAAATTGAGCACAACATTTTTAAGCTAAGCAGCTAGATGAAAATTCGTTTGTAAACACAAAAAATTAGATATTTATTGCTTTTGTATATGGTGATTCTATATAAAATATATATATATGTGCTTATCATATTTGCCTTTGTTTCCTTTAATAAATCAAAATAAAGCCATGCGCATTTGAAATATTGCAATTCATATTTTGTGTATGTATATTGCAGGCCAATGTCCAAGATATGTTTGCGGTTAATTTTGCATGTGAGTTAAGGTGATTGATCTGTTATCCTGTATCCTGTGTAGTAAGTTCATATAGTTTATAGTTTGTGGGGGGGGGGGGGGGGGTTAGGAAGCTTGGCGAATTTACTGCGCAAACGGATTGTGCGCATTTGCTCCAGGTATGTCCAGATTACCGCCTGTGGTTTGATAGGTACCATATGGTCCACCATTGGGATTCATCTCATTTAGACGTGAATTGGAGAGAGCTCTGGGTATGGGATTACTGGGCACTCCGTGTGGGGCCAAATGCGAGGTTTCCTCTGCCACCTGTTGAGATTGGTAAACGAATTATATTAATGGAAGTAGGATAATATTACAGGCAAATTTTACCGCTAGATCCAAAAAGGTATATCTTTTAAAATTTTTAAATTAAAGTGGTATCTACACCCACTTGCGGCTTTGTCAACTACCTTTTATTAATAGACTTCTGTAAAAGCATGATGCATCATTGATTTTGTGTTGGAAATTTAAAAAAAAAGGAATTTTGTGTGTTCTTCAAGCATTGGTTTTCCATGAAAGATCGATCATATATCTCTTGTCTATATATATAAAACGGTTTGTCTTCATTGACTGACTGACTGATTCACTGATTGGCAATCGTCGCACAGTCTAAACGGTAAGAGATAGAGGGCTGAAATTTGGACAGAAGTTTTCTTATGTGGTTAAAGTGCGTACTAAGACGCGATTTTGGAAAATACCACCCGGAAAAGTTTGTATGGGGAAAATATGTATGAGGGATTTCTGTTTGTCTAAGACGTTCTATGATTCATTGTCAAAAATAAGGGAAAGTTAACTTAGACTACTTTTTGGACCATACTTTTCTTTGGGATCTATACTATATAGATGTCTGATTTCGACCAAACTTGGTGAAATTATGCAAACTACACTGTGAACTACGAAATTTGAAGGCGATCTTATTTAAAACAAAAAAGTTTTTCTCACTAGAACTTCTTTTTCGACCAATCATTCTTACTGCAGCTATATGCTACAGTCATCCGATTTTGATAAAACTTTGTAGAAATGTGTTTAAGTATATAAAATAAGAATAGGATAATAAAAAGGACGTTTTCATTAAAAACAAAAAGTTTTTCTCACTCGAACTAGTTTTTCCACCGATCGTTCCTATAAAAGCTATCTGCTATAGTCATCCGATTTCGACCAAACTTTGTAGAATTGTGTAAAAGTATATAAATTAAGTGTATGCCAAAGATAAGGACGTTTTCATTAAAAACAAAAAAGTTTTTCTCACTAGAACTAGTTTTTCGACCGATCGTTCCTATGGCAGCTATATGCTATAGTCCTCCGATTTCGACCAAACTTTGTAGAATTGTGTAAAAGTATATAAAATAAGTGAATGTCAATGATAAGGACGTTTTTATTTAAAACAAAAAAGTTTTTCTCACTAAAACTAGTTTTTCGACAGATCGTTCCTATGACAGCTATATGCTATAGTCATCCGATCCGGCCGGTTCCCACAAATGTGCAGCGTTTTTGTACCAAAAGACTTCGTGCAAAGTTTGGTGAGGATAGCTTTAAAAGTGACGGAGGAGATAGCATAGAAACAGTCAGACGGACTGAAGGACAGACGGACAAAGCTAAATGAACTCAGCTCGTGGTGCTGATCAAGAATATAAATACTTTATGTGGTCGGAGATGCTTCCTTCAATGCGTTACAATCATCCGGACAATTTTATGATACCCTCTGCAAGGGTATAAAAAATTCTACACAGATAATGAGTACCACCAACTCAGCTTCAATGGGTTCGGCACCACCAGCCGTAACCAACAAAACCGAGCCTCCTTACAAGGTAGGGAACAGCACGGTACCTGTTGCAAAAAATTTGCAGCCTTCAGCTGTCGCGGGGAAGAAAACCCTCAGTAAGCAACCAGCAGCTGGGACTTCTTCCAATGTGGCAGCAAAGGGTAATGGGATAATTTGTAACAGGGCCGTGGTGTACACTAGACCCAATCCAGCAACCGCTAGACAGGAAGAAAAATGCAAGGCGTACCGTATCCTTCAAACGTCTGGCTACCAATTCAATCGGGAAGGATCAGACGTCCATGGAGGACTATGCCAAAGTTCAGGATCGGCCCACAAAGAACTCCCATACTGAAGAGACATCTTCATCCAAAAGGGATCAGTCTATGGATGATCAGCAATCGCTATCTTCCAATCGACCGAAAACTTTCGGAGCCCCTCTCGGGGTCTCCTTCGCCAAACCACAAAGTTTGGTCAAAATCGGATGACTATAGCATATAGCTTCCATAGAACCGATCGGTCGGAAAATGGGTCAAAGAAAAAAGAAAATATTTTTTTCAATCTTAGCGTTCTTCAACTTGGACATTAAAAGTAATAAATGCTTTCAAATAGGTTTTGCAAAACTTGGTCGAAATCAGCATATCAAAACGAACTTTTGCAAGGGTATTAAGACTTGGGCACAGACGAAGCTAGCTTATCCTTCTCGTTTTTGAACAATATTGACCAGATAATAACAAAAATCACAGAAAAATGTCATTAATTTTGTTGATCCGAATCGGAAATTAAGGTTAAAAAAAGGTTCAGTTACAGCTTCTGTAAGAGAAGCTCTTAGAAAAATGAAAGAAATCGATTCCATAAAATTTTTTCCAGTTGATTTTTGAGCTCAGCACTCCAAACTTTAATTTTTCAGAAATATATCAATAATGTGTTATAAGAATTAGATGATACCCAAAAATCTCTGCAAGCAAAGGTCGTTATTATATCATTGAGTGCTCAGAAAATAAGAGCTTTGCAGACGACATTATTGGAAATGTGAAAGTAACGACCATTCCACGAAAGATATATCTAGAAAGTTTGAAAAATAATCATTATGCCTTTATCGTTGGCAGTAACGAAGTCCATTTGTCCTAGGAAGACGAACTAGTACGAAGACTTCTTGAATCGATTGGCAAAATGATCAGATTAATTAAAAGAGAGGTTTAGACAATTGCAAGACATGTAGAGCAAGATTGCTTTCCTCTTTTGCTATTTGTATGGATTCGGTCGAAATCAAGTGGAGTTTAGTGGAGAAACTTTAGAATTAACGCGTAGCCCCTGTAGCTGCCCATTCACATGAGGGTTAGGGTTATAATAACTGTTCTCGAAATTAAGATTCTCTTGGCATGATCTCACACAATTTCACAAAGTTTTATCAAACTCGGATGACTGTATCATATAGCTGGCAAAGGAACGATCGGTCGAAAAACTAGTTCTAGTGGGAAAAACTCATTTGTTTTCAATGGAAACGTCCTTATCATTGGCATATACTTATTTTATATATTTTTACACAATTCAACCAAGTTTGGTCAAAATCGGATGACTAAAGCATATAGCTGCAGTACGAATGATCGGTCGAAAATGAAGTTCTAGTGAGAAAAACTTTTATGTTTTAAATGGAATTGTTATTTTGTTATGCTTTTCCATGATTCCAATAAGTTTGGTCGAAATCGGACATCTATATATAATATAGGTCCCTTAGAAAAGTAAGGTAAGAAAAGCGATGAAAGAAAAGCGATTCGGCTAGTGGTGCAGCTCAAGAGAACCAAAATATACCCGTACCGCACCAATTCTTAGGGGTTCGGTACTGGAACCGTTGGCAGTCCTGCATTAAAATGGATTTATACTTTGCTATTAACATCGACTGTATAGTTTTTGTGTTCGATTTTGTGTAAATCAACTTTGAGTTGATGTGAGTTTAATCAATTTTTTTGTATTTTGACTCCTTTTTGGATTGTTGGGGCGAGCCTATGCCTATCTACGACATTCGAACCGGTTTGATGATGATGATGAAATATTCTTAAAATATAATTATGCAAAATTGTCTGCCTAACTATAATAACTTGAAAAAACTGTCATCTCCTTCCATCGCTTCGTAAACTCACCTGATGTGGATCCTCGGTGACTGGTATTTCCGATATAAATCCTTGCTCCTTGCGATAGAAATTCACAAATATGAACAGGCCCAGCACCAGGAGGCAGGCAATACCATACCAACGGAAGGTAGCAGTAGTACCGTAATAAGTGACAAACATGCCGCCAATAATAGCGCCACAGCCGCGTCCCAAGCCATGATGAATGCCCTGGAGCACACCCTGACCCGAGGCACGCAAATGCTTGGGCGTATTGTGTGCAATATACGAACAGCAGGCAGCCCAAACCGCAGCATGGGTGATGCCCTGCATCAGTTCGAAGGGCAACACCATCCATGGATTGGTCAGATACGAGATATACAAGAACCGCAGAACATTGCCAATCAGGCCCAGACACAAGACCTTCACATGGCCATATTGAGTGATCAGACGGAAGCTAAAGAAATAGGCAAAGATTTCGGACACATGATTGATAACCGAGGCCACACCGAACAGGGTGGGCGTGCCACCATAGTCCTGCAAATGCCAGAACAGAAAGGTAAAGATCAGGCCAATGCCAAAGCCCATGAACCAGGCGACAAACAGAAATGAGGCGGTCTTCAGATCCTTGAAATAGGTGAGCACGGTAATCCATTCGGGAATCTCCTTGGCCGTCTGGGCAAACACCTTGGACTCGGCACCAATATGCGGTTGCGACTGTGGCTGCTGCTGATGACCAAAGGTACTAACTCCACCGGCACTGGCACCCGAGGCGGCACTGCCGCTACCCACTGCCAGAGATGGTAAATTAAGCTGAGCAGCCAATTGATTCATGGAATCATCTTCGGCCTTTTTGTTGGGATCCACAAACTGAGCCGTCGACTGCTGTGTCTCGTCGATGGGGTCATATTTGAAGGTGATCCTCGAGGCGGATATAATGGCGCAAGTCATCAGCACCGAAAAGATGGAGAAGCAAATGTTGTAGTTCTTCTCCTTGTTGCCAGCTCCGCAGGGATGATTCGAAAAGGAGGTAGAATGATCCAGGGCAATGCCCACCAGAAACATGGAGATGCCCCAGCCCAGGGAACCAAACATGCGCTGATGTCCATACTTGTCGGCATCCTCCCCCAGCAAAGTGATGACAGCCGAATCCGCCAAAGTAATGGCCGGAGCACTAAAGAACTCGCCAATGAGTATGACCAATAACAGCAGGAAGAAGGCTTTTTGTATATCCTGAAAAAGAGAGAGGGAAGAGGAATTACTAAGGCAAATCTTCTCCAGCATTTGCTGTTCTCTTCCTACCGGCGTACGATAAACCATGGAGCTAAATATGGGTGTCACATAATCCCGATGAAACTTATCATCGTAGTTGCTCACAAAATTAATATGCACCGGTGAGATGCCCGCATCAATCCTGGGCAACAGCAGCGATCTCTTTCTGCGCGTATGCGCCTCCTCCGACTCCTGCAGTGCCTCTGAGGCGGGCATGGTGCCCGGTTCGGGTGCCGGTACCTCATAGCTGACATCCGTGAGATCTCGCTTGGTTCTTGTATAGGTCAATACAAAGTCCGTGGCATTGCGTCGCTCTATGCAATTAATGGCCTCCGGTCGGATGAAGCTCAAGGGGATGGTGAACAACACCCAACAGGCCAACGAGGCCAGCAACAGCCTTTTACCCTGACGACAACGATCCGCATAGGAGCCCCAGAAGGGAGCCGATAGAAACTCCACAAACGGACGCATTCCCACCAAAATGCCACATTGTCCCGGATTCATGCCCATCTGCTTGAAGTACACACCCATCAGTGGGAAGAGCGAACCAAAGGCCGCATAGAAAAAGAAATAGAAACTCTTGACGGGAATTAATTCTTGTTCCGTGCTTCCGAAAAACATTTCCAGAACATCCGAGTGTCCGCGTATTTTGTGCGTCGCCTCCTTGGCCTCGGGGTATCTGGTGAAATGAGAGATTTAGTAAATTAATTCAGGCAAAAAAACTTGTTAAGAGCAAATCAATACTTACAAGTTGGGATCCACCTCACCGCTGGCCTCCACATCCACGCGTGGCCTGACACCAGCTGGCCCGTAGCCCGCCGGGGCCGTCTGCTGCTGCTCATAGCCTCCCTGATCATAACCAACTGTTGACTGCTGCTCATAGCCATAGCCCGGCTGTGCATAACCAGCAGTCGCTGGAGCTGGCGCTCCAAAGGGATTGGCTGCTGCTCCCCCTCCTCCACCCGTATTATAGGGATTCATTGTGTTTTAGGACCTTTGTTTCTCTTGCTCGCTCACTCTGCTCCGCCTTCTTTAAGGTTAGTTACTCGCCTAAGTGTCTGTTTCCAGTTATGCAGACACTTTCTTCTCGCTTAGGTTCGGTGTTTCCTTTCCGGGTTTGGTGATTTACTTTTACAACCTCATCAGCAGCATCTTGATGATTCTTTAGCAGCTGTGAATAGAGAAAGAATAGGAAAGAGAAAGGTCATTCACTTGTAGCAACTCAAGAGCCTGCTCTTTGGATATAGTTGTGGTGCAATTTTCCACGGACGAGAGGTTCTCTGTCTCTCTCTCGGATACTCACTGATGCACTACTCCGACAAGCTTTCGGTGTGAATTCCCGGTGTGCAGCTAAAATATATCTCTGTGCAAAATTTCAGCTCGATTGCTTCAAAACTGAGGGCCTAGTTTGCTTAGAAACAGACAAACGGACAGACGGACGGACGGACAAAGCTCAATCGACTCAGCTCGTTATGCTGATCAAGAATATATACACTTTATGTACATTTTCTAATAAACTTTTCAAGTGTATATGACAAGGCCACAAAGAAATAGCTAATCTCTCTTTTAGAAAAGTCACTTCTTATCAAATCGAACGAATCGAATGGATAAAATTTATAGCGGCCAAAGAAACGATCGGTCCTAATGAGATCCTAATGAGAAAACACTTTTTAACACGCTTTTATTAGTTTCACATGTATGTGTGTATTACACAAGAGTACCAAAAAGTATGCTGCAAAAATGGAGACCGCGCTTCAGCCTAAAAGTATGCTGAACAAATTTGTGCGGCATACTTTTTAACACGCTTTTATTTACTACGAAAGTCAGATGCTGTAATGGTGTTGCGGATGAAGTGCTTGTCTCTTAGACTGGGTGTTGTGTGTTCGAGTCCGAGTGATGACTGAGAATCAAACATTTCTTTTTTATTAACACGCGTATAAGTACTAGTTTTACCTGTATGTTTGCAGCTGATATTAATTAATAAATAACGTAGTTGTCTTTAGTTTTACACGAGTTAAAATCAGTACTGGGGGGTTTTTTTGTGCTCTGATTTAATTTCTGGCAATATTTTTCCAATCGCTGGGGAGGGGGCTGACTTTAAGATGGGGGAAGGGGGGTAAAATTAAACAAAACATTAAATAGGGTTTCGTTTTATAAGCTTTTGGGTGCTCCGATTTCATTTCTGGCAACATTTTTCCGATCGTTGGGGAGGGGGGCCGACTTTTGGAAAAGGGAAGGGGTGTAAAATCTAAAAAAAAACAAGTGGGGTATCGTTTCGTAGGTTTCCGAGTGCTCCGATTTCATTCCCGGCAATATTTTTCCGATCAGTGGGGAGGCGGTTGAATTATGAAGGGGGGAAAGGGTGTTAAATCTAAAAAAATCAAATGGGGTACTGTTTTATAGGTTTTTGGGAGCTTCAATTACATTCCTGAATATGTTTTTGCGATCAGGAGATCGATGAGCAACCCAAGAGAGGGAAAATTGGGGTTTTCGTACAATTTCCCACAAAAAAAATTGCATACGGTAAGACTTGAAAAATTGTAAACCATGGTCTTATGTGAAGCCTTACATTTTTGTTAAAATATGACAACGAAATATGATTAGTGGCTTTCGCAAAGGTCCAAAGTAATAAGAAATGCCAGTCCTAGGCCGGTACTAGCCGGTAATAAGTTTTCCCGGTCTAAAAAATCTATATATCTATACATACATACATGTATGTTTGTATTTTTGTCCCTTATAGGCGTCTAAGCCGATCTTTACTAGCATTTCACAGTATGTTCATGTCGATCAGGAAAGTGTCATGGGCTATATCTTATGTCTGTGAATTGGTCCCAAAACCGAGAAATTTGCAAAATTATACCGTTTAAATTAAAGAAATGGGCGAAAAATGGTCCATAAACCGCGAACATGGCAGAATTTACGGTTTCGGTAAAACTTTGGGGAATGCTTCGACGCTTGACCGGGAAGGTTTCCAAGTAGAATAATCAGTAGGGGTTTGCGAGTGATAAGTCGAGTAATAAGACGAGAAAAATACGTACAAATATCTATACAAAAGCTAAATAGTTCAATGAAAATATATTCGTTTTGGCGTTTGGGGGGGTAGTGGGGATTGACGGTCAGACTCTGCGCAAACTCTCTATTTGAACCAAAAAGAGCCAGGTCCTCTAGGGGCACATTTGCCAGACTGCCCAGGTCTTCAAAGAATGGTTTGCCCAGATGCTGGGTGCGTTTCCTAAGAAGTGCAGGGCAGTCGCATAGAAGGTGATGGATGCTTTCTATTTCCTCCTCGTTCCCACAGCTACGGCAGAAGTCATGGTGGGGCACGCGCATCCTGGTGGCCATTTGACCGATGGTGCAGTGCCCCGTTACGACTCCTACCATAGTTCTCATCCTGTATCTTGGCCAGAGTGATCGGGAGATGTGACAACCGGGTGCGAGGTCCCATTGTCGTTCTGCCCTATTTCTGGCCCTCCACTTCAATTCCGTCATGATGTCCTGCAGGGGTCTTTGAATGTCCGTAACAGCTTGCGTCGCTGGCAGCGCTGAGCCGTTCCTAGCGCACTCGTCTGCTCCCTCGTTGCCCGGTATGCCTGCGTGACCAGGTACCCAGACGAGGGTGATACAGTGCTGTTGGATTTGGTTCAGTGCTGTCGCCGTGCTGCGGACTAGGACACTCTTTGTTGCGTTTGATGACAGAGCCTTAATAGCCGCCTGGCTGTCGACCAAGATTGAAATGTTCCTTGGAGTTTCATCCAAGGTGTATATCAATTTAGCCGCCTGCCAGATAGCATAAATCTCTGCCTGGAAAACGCCACACCAGTTTGGTTGACGAAATGAGAGCTGTGTCGCAAGTTCTTCGGAGAAGATGCCTGCTCCTGTGCCTTCTTCCGTTTTTGAACCGTCTGTATAGATGGATAGCTCGTTCTCCCTGATGGTAGTGTCTTGCTTCCATTCTTCTCTCTCTCTGGAAACCGTGTTCCAAAGTTGTCGTTCCATTTCTGAACTGGTATGCAGTAGTCACTTCCCTTTGCCTCTGCACTTATTCCTACTTCCTGTAGGATACTGCTGTGGCCTGAAGTAGATGCTTTGAGAAGTTTCAGTTCCCGGAGTCTTACTGCGCTTCTCGAAGCTTCACACTTCAGGAAAGTGTCTACTGGTTCCAGGTTCAGGATTACATCCAGGGCCGCCTGGGGTGTGGATCGCAGGGATCCTGTAATGCCCAGGCAAGCTGCTCTTTGTACCTTATGGAGGTTGTTTAGGTGGGATTTGGTGTTGGCCGCCTTCCACCATACCAGCGCTCCATAGGTAAGGATAGGTCTGACGACTGCTGTGTATAACCAATGAATGATATACGGTTGCAGTCCCCACTTCCTATCAAAGGTCTTTTTGTAGGCATAGTACGCGCCTAATGCCTTCTTCATTCTTTCCTCAGAGTTTCTCTTCCAAGAGAGTTTTGAGTCAAGAACGACGCCCAGATATTCCGCTTCGTTGACCCGATTGAGCTGCGTTCCCACAATGGATGTGAGTGTGAACTCAGGGATCTTGTATTTCCTTGTGAACAGCACCAGTTGGGTCTTCTGTGGGTTGACCCCTAGACCGTTCTGGTGTGCCCATCTTAGGGTTCTGGCAAAAGCAGTAGAATCTCCAAAGTAATACTTATTTCTTTAGAATCTCCAAAGTAATAAGTAATTTAATGTTAATGTAAGGTTCTTAAGCTATATCATAAATTTTTTTTAATGATTAAAGTCTGCTGTGAGTACTTAGTATGCGTGTGACGCATAGCCCGGATGACGGAAATAACTTAAATACGCAGAGGCTGTCTCAATTGTTCTCACAAACTGTCAACCAGTTGGCTTCCTTTTCACATTTCCTTCTACAATTCAGTGACGACCCTTTTAAGTTTTTCCACTTAACATTGAAACACACAGAAACAGCGAACAAAATCCCCTGGCACTCATTCAATTCATTTCACTGAGACCAGATTTGAGTGAGTTAAGTTTCGTGGGGAGGCGGCGAGCTTTGAGCGCGGCATTCAGTTGAGCGGATGAGCAAATTTGGAAGCATATTTCGTGTGTTTCATTCTACTTATTTATCACACATACGCACAGTTGGCACA
This sequence comes from Lordiphosa collinella, assembly GCA_018904265.1. Taxonomy (NCBI): domain Eukaryota; kingdom Metazoa; phylum Arthropoda; class Insecta; order Diptera; family Drosophilidae; genus Lordiphosa; species Lordiphosa collinella. Next base: position 557,032 of record JAEIFV010000062.1, on the reverse strand, counting down.
TTACAGAATGTAGGTAAATGGGTATGTATGTATGTATGTATATGTGATTGGGTAGGTATGTGTATATGGAACAGACTTGTTGTTGTAAAGAAAAAGTAGGCTCTAAAGTCAAAGACATGAAATTACAGAAAATAAAAAGAGAAATTAAAATTGAAAACAGAAATTACACAATCTTTATTTTATGGTGGACCTAGTATCCTCATACATATACACACACAAACATACACTTTGAAGGCAAACGTAGGATTTTTGCACACTTTTTGAAGGCCATTTTAGACCATTGCAAAATTTCTTTAAATTTACAATAATTTTCAAATATTTTGCATTTTTCTTACACTTTTCTAACTTGGTTAGCACATTTGTTTTTGTTGCTAAATTTTATGCTTTTTTCACGACAAAATGTGTTACGTGCGTAATCGATAAGTAAAGTTTTTCCTTCACGTCTTGCCTCTACACAAGCAGCATTTGACAGACACAGAATTTTCCAAAACCAAAAAAAAAGAAAAGTAAAAAGAGTCAACCAAATTACGCTCAAAAGCGGAAAAGCTCGCTCAAGCGCGTTTTGTGTGTGTTAAACTTAATGAGATTTGACACGGCCAAAAGCAGGACAAGAAATGCAGAGAGAGCGGAAGAGAGGGACAGAGAGAGAGTAAGCGAGAGCAAGGGCTTAAGAAAGTTGACAGCTGGGCGCGAAAATTTAAATTTGATTAAGAAGGCAAAACTTTAAATCGAGTAGTGAACTCCTGTGGTAAGTTTTAAGTAACTATTGTTGGTTTTGTCAAAAAAAGAAAGTTCTATATTCTGCTATCTATATTTTCCCAAAATTTTTTTTAACTCTTACCGCTTTATGACCCATTGTCATTGTTTTCAATCTAACCGCGTAGTTTTTTCTTTGTTCAATCGCAGAAGGAGAAAAATCCCCGTCTAGGTAAACCACCTTTTAAGCGCATACCCACCGCAACTAAATAGCTTGTCGTAAATATCTACTTGCCAGCTGGTCTCAGTTTTCAATATAAAAAGGCCGACTTTTCCATCGATTGCCAATCATTTGTAATTTGAAACTCAAGCTAAAATGAAGTTTGCAATTTTCGCTTTTCTACTATGCGCTCTGTGTGCTCTTGCCTTGGCTGCATCCGTCAAGCCACGCCCAGTTCGTCCTCGTCCCACTTCTCATCCTCGTCCCATGCGAGTTCGTCGTGAAGCTGTGGCCGATCAATTGGAACTGGTACAGCCTGCTGTTGAGGATGTGGCTGATTTAGTTGCTCTTCAGCCAGATGCTGAAGCCTCTGATTTGGTTGCAGTCGATGCTCTGAACCAGCAAGAGCATATAGAAGCAGCTTGAAATCAAAAACAAACAAAAATACATAATAAACTAAAAACTACAAGATGCAATAAAAAATACTAAACAATGTTTTGTTATATTAGCTTTAATGTAATATTCAACTAGATTAGAATTTGCTGGGACTCACCAAGCTTATCTCTGTTTTCGGAATACAAAGAAGCTGAGCTATACCAGTGATAAGATGTTGATGAGGTATTCTTGCTTCACACATTGAGATTACTACTTAGAAGAAACAAATCAGCCGATTAATGATGTTTTTTTAGAATCAAAGAAATATTTCAGAATTTTTGGAAAGCTGCCTGACCTCACTAACCTTGTGAGTTCCCACGAAAACGAAAATAATGACGAATGAATAAATCGCAATCCCAACAAGTTCTGTAGCTTTTTCGTAACCGAGGTCGAAACATTGTAGTCCGACAAATGTCAATAGAATGATGGAAATGAAAGGTCTGGCGAGTAACTACTGTAGCCGGTCGACTAGAGTAGGCCACTGCATCCGCTGCCTGATCGATTAGAATACGCCGCAATTGTTTCGCCTCTTATACTTGTAAAGGGTGATTTTTTAGCTATTATCTTTTTGGCAACACTGGTTTAAACAGCTCACGCACGCTTCGTGTTTTGTTTCACTGTCAAACATCTTCAGTTTGGTCCATAATTTAACCATGAATCGTCTTACAAACGAACAACGCTTGCAAATTATTGAATTTTATTATCAAAATGCGTGCTCTGTTAAGAAAGTTCATCGCGCGCTTCTTCCATTTTATGGTCAGTTTAATGGACCCACTAACGCTGCTATTCGGGCTATTGTGACTAAATTTCGCACCAAATTTACATTGTTGGACATTAAACCACCAACACGCTTACGTAGAGTGCGAACTGAAGAAAATAACGCAGCTGTATCGGCCTGTGTTAATGATGACCATCAATTATCGATTCGCCGCCGTTCGCAGCAATTGGGCCTCTGTTACTCAACAACGTGGAAAAATTTTTCGGAAGGATTTAGGTGTGAAGCCTTTCAAAATACAGCAGGTGCAAGAATTTAAGCCGAAGGACCTACCGCAACGTAGAATTTTTGGTGAATGGGCTCTGGGAAAGTTGGCCGAAGATCCACTTTTTTACCGAAAAATTGTGTTCAGCGACGAAGCTCATTTTTGGCTCAATGGGTACGTAAATAAGCAGAATTGTCGATTTTGGAGTGAATATCAGCCAGAAGCATTGCAAGAGCTACCAATGCATCCAGAAAAAGTCACAGTTTGGTGCGCTTTATAGGCTGGTGGCATCATTGGACCGTACTTCTTGAAAGATGATGCGAATCGTAACTGTGAATGGTGAGCGCTACCGTGAGATGATATCCAACTTTTTTTTGCCCAAAATGCAAGAGCTTGACTGGCATGACATGTGGTTTCAACAAAACGGTGCCACATGACACAGCACGCGCCACAATGGAATTATTGAGAGGCGGGTTCATTGAACATTTTATTTCACATTCGGGACCGGTCAATTGGCCGCCTAGATCGTGCGATTTAATTTTGTTTTGAGGGGCTATGTTAAAGCTCATGTCTATACAGACAAGCCCGCTTCAATTGACGCATTGGGACAAAACATTGAAGCATTTATTCGTGAGATACCGGCCGAAATGTTGGAAAGAGTATGCCAAAATTGGACTAAGCGGATGAACCATTTGAGGCGCAGTCACGGTCAACATTTGCATGAAATAATCTTTAAACATTAAATTATATGGACCGTACCATCGATTCAAATAAAGATTTCATGCATTTTTCTGAATTTTATGTGTTTTTTTTTTAAACTCTCCTATAGCTCTTAAAAAATCACCCTTTACTTGCAGGCAGATCAAGTTAATTTTCAATTTGTGCTCCACCCCCTCCCGCCCCCACAAATTGGAAAGAACATCATATCTCCCACAGTTTTAAAGATAGAAGGTTCGTTCCTTCAGGACATATTTAGTAATCAGGATTATTTATCGATCCACCAAAGGAATGGCAAGGATCGGATGAACTGTTGTCGAGTTATAAGGAAAGGAAACAATTATGGGCAGCACCGGTCGCAACGGTGAGGGGCAGCACTTCACAGGTACAGAGTATGTTATAGTGGGGCTTGACCGACTTTCTTTCTTGTTTTTTTTTTTGTACCTTTCCTAGTTTTTTTTCTGAAATGTGTTATTTTTTAGGTTCCCAATTAATTTTTCCCTTTTTTGAACTCCCAAATTTCGTTTAGGATTGTCGTTTCTTCGTGGCATCTAGCAAATTCTTGTTTTCTGTGTTCTTAAAATTTTACGTATGATCCGTTCTTGGGTGTACTTAAATTTAGTACGAAACATCCTTAGACCGAAAAGCGACTTTTAATATTATTGAAATGAGAACAAACGTTAAAAACATTTTGTACTTACAGCAAGATGAAAAGTTCAAGAAAAGCGAGTTATTATTTTAAGAACAGAATATTTTAGATTTTTTTTTCACAATGTTCTTTATTTAAAATCTATTCCTACGGGGACAATCATTAAATTTTTTAATTTTCCTTCACTTTTGCATAATTTTTACATTTTTTTGAAGTTAGATTATGAAGGAATAAAGCTAGGTGAAATGAAGTGAGGTTGTTAGTGAATATGATTAAGGAGTGAATATATCTGGTTATGAATACTATGGCGTGGAATTGTGTGTGATGAAATGGTGGTTAAAGGCTTACTTCAAAGTAAGCCTGGTTCTCGGAATGGGAGGTCAAGTGGATGGAAACGCTTCAGTCGCCTATTGGTGGGACTGTTAACTAGCAGATTTTTGGGCAGGTTAATAATTTTGTACTTAAATTAAGTATTTTCGTACTTAGTATATTATGTACACCGTTTGTACTTAATTCAAGTACAAAATTCTTGGTTTTTTTCCCATTTCAACTTGAATATTGCTTTATGTTCCATCTCGTAGACGTAATATTTCAAGTTTGGACATGAAATACAATACAAAACTTTATTAGATAATGCACCAACCGATCCAGTAGTAAAGAATGAAAAAAAATCATATTTAATAGAAAAAACCCTGGAGTTAAGCATCGTCTTCCTTAGTTCTTTTCAGATTGGGGAAGTAATTGATTAAAATTGCAGGTTGTTTTGTGTCCGGTGCACTTGACAACAGAGTTCTAAATTGTAGCTTGTTTAATATTTCAGTCTGGAATAAAAATCAAAGGTTGAAAAAGCATTTCTTAATTTCTGAATAAGGTTCAATACCTTACCCTATTTTTTTTGCAGTGTAAACTTTCCGTTGGCACGCACCGTTTCCGGAGTTTGCTGCTCTCATTTCGCTTGGCCTGCTTCTGCGCACAAAAATTCAATTATAATTTCGCCCAAAAAACTTCGCTCAAATAGAGAAGGTAACCGTGTCTCTCTTTTACTCAAGCTACGCTCATTCCTTTCCATCCTGGCCCACTCTCAAATCCAATATTTATGTATAAAACGTGTTGTCCCCAGGACCATTATAAAATGTACAAGTACTTTGAGGACCAATAACTGTCATGGGCAGGTCAGAGCTTCAAAGCGCTCTTCAAGTTGACAGGCATAAAAAATCCTCTCGACTTGAGTCGTTGTCAAGGCAGAATGGAGAAACAGAAGGAAGCAACAAGTGTACGTAAATCACACAGCAAGAAGAATCCGAAGGGGGATTTCCATTTGCTGGCTGATAAGGCAGATGTGTGTTCAGATGTGAATCACCTTAAGAGTGCTTCACCGCTCAGCTCGCTAGCTTTGTATATAAATGCTGATTGTGGACCCGAAATCAACATCAGTAATCAATCCACAGCTAAACCAGCAACATGCAAAACGGAAGCATTCTAATCTTGGCCTGTCTGGCTCTCGGTGCTGTAGTGGAGTCATTGCCTCAGCCGCAACGCTTTCAAACTTTACCCTACTATCCGAAGCCCACTCGTCAGCCACCTGTAATACGTGTACGCCGTCAAGTATTGGGTGGTTCAGTGGCCTCCAATCCAGCTGGTGGCGCCGATGCACGAATGGCGCTTACCAAGGGCATAGGCACTCCCGATCACAATGTTATAGGACAAGTCTTTGCAGCCGGTAATACTCAAAAGGGTCCCGTCACCACTGGAGGCAGTGTGGCTTATAATAAGTAAGTGATGAAAAATTTGAAGAAAGAATATAAATTTCATTGATTATTTTCTTTCTTCCACTCAGCCATGGCCATGGTTTTGATTTGACCAAGACTCACACTCCCGGGGTTCAAGATAGCTTCCAGCAGTCGGCTCATGCCAATCTGTTCAACAACGGTGTCCATAATCTGGATGCCAAAGTCTTTGCCTCGCAAAACAAATTGGCCAACGGCTTTGAATTTCAACGTAATGGCGCCGGACTGGACTACTCTCATATAAATGGCCATGGCGCCAGTCTGACACACAGCAATATACCCGGCCTAGGACGTCAGCTTGGTCTGGATGCTCGTGCTAATCTTTGGTCATCGCAGGATCGCAATACCCGTTTGGATCTGACCGGATCGGCTAACAAATGGATGAGTGGTCCATTCGCTGGTGGCAGGACCAACTATGGTGCTGGATTGGGTCTATCGCATCATTTTGGTTAACATTTTTCGTGGAAATTCTAAATAAGTTATTTATTTTTATGAAAGTTTTAGAAAATAAAGAAAAGTCTGAAAATATATTTCAAGATGGAATTTGGAAGAGGAAAAGAAAACTCTGAGTGCTTGAAGAATAATATCATATTTATCAAAACAAGTTTTAAAGCATTAATAGTTAAGATCTTTCTAACTTAAACCCGTTGTTTGGATAAATTTTGGAAATTGTAAGGTCCCTCGAACCATTAATCAAACCTTCCAAGTCATTGAACTTCCCAACATTTTCATTTCGAAAACACATACAGGCCTGTTCCCGTTTTCGATTTCGATCAGATTATGCGGAATCGGAATTGGGCGCTGTTCCCGTTGCCGAAAAACGATCAAGTTAATCGGTTTTAAAAGTTGGAGAATAGATTCACGCCCTTTGATTTTGCTATCAGCCACGAAAAGCAGATCACCATATCGCGATTTGGTCTCGCATTTGGTCCACCCTGTAACATCCGCCCGATTAAAGAGGAAGAGATCAAAGAACAGATAAAGCGATTAAAGCCTTGCAAAGCCCATTGGACTGGATGCTGTCGACGGAAAGGTAGTCAATTCACTCTCAAATGAGGCAATTTCGTCATTATGTCGGCTGTTTAACGCTGTTTTGGGAGTTGGTCATTTTCCAAGCGCCTGAAAACGTGCCTTGGTGGTCATGGTACCGAAAAAGGACAAGGACCCACATAATGAAGACTCTTATCACCCTATTAGCCTCCTGCCTACCTTCTCTATGATTTTTAAGCGACTTCTTCTAGCAAGGCTTTTGAATATTGACTCTTTTGAGTCTGCGCTTCCAGATTACCAGTTTGGATTTCGCCAGTTCGAGTTTGAATGTTGGGCCTCACGATGGAATATAGCTGTTAATGTGGAGAAGACGCTGCATGCAACTTTAACAGGGGCAATACTTTTCGACTCTTTTTGGACGGAGCTCGAATTGCCCATAAGGACACCATTGCATATCTTGGCGTTACACTGGATAGGAGGCTCACCCGGAGACCCCACGTTAGCAGGGTATAATAAGTCAGTGAAATAATAAGTAAATGGCAATTTTCTTGGCATCGGCGATTCTTTTCATCTTTTTTTTAGACTTGTACCTCAGAAATTGTATGTAATCGAAAGCAAAAGCGATCGAAATGTAACTGAGCTCTTCGCCAAAAAGTGTTAACACTTTTTTCAATGCGACCAGCCTTAGTGAAAAACAGAAACAACCGATAAACCAGGGTTCCCCAAGAAGAGAGTCTCTCTGTCTCTCTCTAACACTCACTGATGCATTACTTCGCCAAGCATTCGTTGTGAATTTTCGATTGTGTTCGGCCCCCGGGGCATGGCTGGGGAACACTGCAATAAACACTTCGGAAGTATGCTCTCGGCAAAAGTGTCAGTAAAAGACAGAAGAGAAACAGCAACGAAAAAAGTTGTCTTTGCTCTGGGCGGAACATAATTGAGCAAAAACAGAACTGAAACTGTCTTTCGCTCCCTGTTTTCGTTGTGTCCGTAACCAAACTGTTTTTTGCCGACACGTTGAAAGTGTTGATAGTTTTTTTGCGAGCTCTGGTTTTCACTCGTTCCCAAAAATTTGTTTATAAAAAACTCGAATTAATTGTTGATTTTTATACTCTGTACGGGTCAAGAGTATATTAAGTTTTATTTATATATGTCTTATTAAACTTTGTCCGTTGTGTAAACAAACTTAGAGTGGTAATAGTGGTTTTCAGCAGATCGTATTTCAATTTCCACGCCCCGATTGGAACGTTTCTCGTTTAATAGATGAAGGTTCGTTCCTCTGGTTTGAAACGGACTTTATCGATAAGGTAAAGATTTCATAGTCACGGATGTTTCATTTTGTTCTTAAAAAAGTTTTATTTAAACAGTGAAATCATTATTTAATTGAATAATGGTGGTCTATTTCAGGCACGGATGTAACAGCACTAAAACAATTTACACAATGACATCTCCTTTAGGCCCATTAACCTAAAACAATTAAAAAAAGACAAAAATAAGAGTCTTTAACTCCAAAAACAATATAGTTGTTTACCGATTAATTAAATGACGCTCGTCCGTTTTCTAAGCATATAATTTCTAATAAATATAATGACTCGGTCTTTATTTAAAGGGCTTCAAAAACACAATGAAAGTGCAAAGTCAAAGTCCAACCATCGACGGCGACGCGGCGTCATTTTTCGGTCACTTGCTCTACCTGCTGCAGAGAGAAGCAAGACAAAAGGGAACACACAAAAAGGTTCGCCAAAACTAAAAGAAAAAGGAATAATATTCTTCGCGACACTTTCGCTTGAAGCGAACCTTCACTTGTGCGTCGGGTGGGAAGTGACCGGGATATAGGTTTTTAGACAAGAAACTTTTTTTCATTAGACGTCCCTATGCAGGATCGAACCCATGACAGAAGGCACCCAAACTACCCGCTGAGCCACACCTGCTATCTACCATTATAAAATCGGTGGAGTTTTTTGAAAGCTACACTGGCTCACGGCTTATTGCCCTTTTTTAACTCTGTACCCATTGAAAATGGGTAAAGGGGAACTATGAAGCTGTGCAAAAGTATGTAACGGGAAGGAGTCCAAATTTCAACTTTCGAATTCGTTCAAACTAATTTTTATTATCGACTACCGATACCTCATTGAGCATATTTTTATTTACCGGTTCGATTTGCGTTCAATATTCGCACAGCTGTGAGCGTACAAACCGAACATATGTTGCTGCAATTGCAGAATTCAATTTTTGGCGCACATTTGTGGAGCTTGCTGAAAATATGGGTTACATATTTGATTGAGAGGTTCGTTCGCTATGTTCTAAAAATGTGTTTGTGACCACTGGTTACTTGTATTAGTTGTAAGTCGTCGTATATCTTATCACTTGGGGCTGTGTCTCTTAAATGGCCATGAGGCATTATGGGGGTGCATCTTGTGAGTTCCGCAAGATCCCGCTCCAACTTAGATTTTTTTCAATTGTTTAGATCATTGCGAAATAGAAACGTCCAAAACCAGCTGCCAGTTCTTGCCTAGTTACTATTTAATTAAATTTTCAGGCATAACGAATGCACTGTGGTATAAAACGTGCAAAACCATAAATTTTTGGCAATTTGAACAATACGTTTGTAGTCAAATTTCCGATGAAAATAAGTGCACAGTAGAACAATTGAAAACGATAAGAAGAAATTTGAGTTCTCTTGTCGGCAAATTGGTTCCGAAGTGGAATAGTTCCAACAGAATTTTATATGTGCTTGAGCAACGTCATAAAGAATGGCTAAATGGAGATTTCATTTCATTCCAAATAATGAAGGAGAAATCGAATACATTCGGAAAACCCTATAATAACTTTATAATGTTCGATAATGCTATGTTTGCAGAACATTCGTCTAGAAACCAAGTTATAAAAGTTTCGCCGATCGTACAGAAATAAATTAATTAGTGTTATTGCAATTTTGAGGGCTGTAGCCTTTACCCGCAGGCCATAGCCTCCATAGACTTTATTTCGTAAAGTCTATTTCTAAAACTGCAAACATTTTTATGTTGAATTATCCACAAATTTTTATGTATATTCCAAGCTGTATTCATAAAATATTCATAAGAGAGCAAAAGTCAATCCAATCTACAGGACCTTTTCAAAAAAAAAATCGTGCAAAATAGGTACCCAAATGAGAAAAATAATGCTTGGGCGATTTTGCTTTTGAAATCTGGAAATGGGTAATGAATATTGTAAGATTGGCTAACATATGTTTATTTTGGCATAGTGTTTTGACATGTAATATACATGTAATATTGATTTGATCCCGGAAAGTTCCCTTCCTTTCAATTCTTCCTCCTTATTCCATTGGTCAACCTTATTCACTTCGAGACCCACACCAGCTTGGGCTTATTGAAAACTTTTAAAAAACCAAGAAATGTAAATATTTTGGTTCTCAACTTGGCTTAGTCTGGTGTGGTAATGGCATCTCATCGGTCAAGAGCAAGGCCTTAATAGTTCTATTCGGTTTTTATTCTGACACACTAGCCTTGCAAAAACTCACTGCCTACGTCACTGAAGCGTGATGTCCTCTGGACCATTAAAAAAATGTACAAGTACTTTGAGGACCCATAACTGTCATGGGCAGATCAAAACTTCAAAGCGCTCTTCAAGTTGACAGGGATAAAAAATCCTTGAGTCGTAGTCAAAGCAATATGGACAAACAGAAGGAGGCACAAGTGTATGTAAATCACCCAGCAAGAAGAATCCGAAGGGGGATTTCCATTTGCTGGCTGATAAGGCAGATGTGTGTTCAGATGTGAATCACCTTAAGCGTGCTTCACCGCGCATCTCGCTGGCTTTGTATATAAATGCTGATTGTGGACCCGAAATCAACATCAGTAATCAATCCACAGCTAAACCAGCAACATGCAAAACGGAAGCATTCTAATCTTGGCCTGTCTGGCTCTCGGTGCTGTAGTGGAGTCATTGCCTCAGCCGCAACGCTTTCCAACTTCATCCAACTATCCGAAACCTCGTCAGCTACCTGTAAGACGTATGCGCCGTCAAGTATTGGGTGGTTCAGTGGCCTCCAATCCAGCTGGTGGCGCCGATGCACGAATGGCGCTTACCAAGGGCATAGGCACTCCCGATCACAATGTTATAGGACAAGTCTTTGCAGCCGGTAATACTCAAAAGGGTCCCGTCACCACTGGAGGCAGTGTGGCTTATAATAAGTAAGTGATGAAAAACTTGAAGAAAGAATATAAATTTCATTGATTATTTTCCTTCCTTCCACTCAGCCATGGCCATGGTTTTGATTTGACCAAGACTCACACTCCCGGGGTTCAAGATAGCTTCCAGCAGTCGGCTCATGCCAATCTGTTCAACAACGGTGTCCATAATCTGGATGCCAAAGTCTTTGCCTCGCAAAACAAATTGGCCAACGGCTTTGAATTTCAACGTAATGGCGCCGGACTGGACTACTCTCATATAAATGGCCATGGCGCCAGTCTGACACACAGCAATATACCCGGCCTAGGACGTCAGCTTGGTCTGGATGCTCGTGCTAATCTTTGGTCATCGCAGGATCGCAATACCCGTTTGGATCTGACCGGATCGGCTAACAAATGGATGAGTGGTCCATTCGCTGGTGGCAGGACCAACTATGGTGCTGGATTGGGTCTATCGCATCATTTTGGTTAACATTTTTCGTGGGAATTCTAAATTGGTTATTTATTTTTATGAAAGTTTTAGAAAATAAAAAAAAAGTCTGAAAATATATTTTCAAGTTGGAATTTGGAATGGGAAAAGAAAACACGGAGTGCTCCAGCAATTTCTATTATAATCGGAGCAAGTTGTAAAGAATCAAAAGTGGCAATCTTTCTACCTTTATGCCGTTGTTTGGAAATAATAAGGTCCCTCTAACCATTAGTCAAACCTTCCAAACAAAGGGAAAGTGTTTACAGTAAACCATTTTACCCAAGAGGGCAAGTCCAAACGCACTATTTATAGTATTTTGCAACGAAAACCGGCCAAACAATCAGAAAGCTAACCCCACTTTTTAACCACAAAGACAACATAAGTCAACGAGATGCTGCCAGAATATTTAATTGCAGCCAACAACACATCAGTTAAGTGCTGAAAAAGAATAAAATCGTTGCCAGACGTAAGCAAAGAGCACCAAGTTACACACCTGACCAAGTACAAATTGTCAAATGTCAATTTCGGTGGATGTGCAACCAATATCGTGGCAAACTCTTTGTTTTAGACGATGAAAGTTACTTTGGTCTGAGTCTCAGCCATGTACCGGGAAATAGTGTTTTTTACACCTCCGATGTATCGTCAACACCTGCTGATGTGACATTTAAGTTCAAGCAAAAGTTTGAGCCCAAAGTTATGCTCTGCATTGCGATCTCTGAGAGTGGCATATCGAAGCCGGAAAGAAAATCATTCGAGTCTGTTCATAATATTACAAAATATTTATAAGATCTTTGCGTTTCAGTTCAGTTTCAGGATTGGGAGCTCCTAAATTAAGAAGATCCGAAGCTTTTCATTAATTCATAATTTGACTAATTTAGTTGAAAAATGGTAGGTAGAATGGTGATTCACCGTCTTCTCCGTTACTTACCTCAGATGCGTTTGATGAGGATGGGGGTTTACCTTCTTCTCCCTAATTTCTCCTACCTACCTATCTTCTTGGTGTCTTTCTGGGGGACTTTTTTGGGACGGTGATTCCTCTCTGTGTGTCTTCCCTTCCAAAATGTCATTTGTTTCCGGCTCTTTCGTTCTGTTTTTATTAAGTAATTAATTGAATATTTTTGCTTATCTTACCGCACCTCGCGTAAACAAATCGATTTCGCATTGAATAATAAATTTTGCTTATGTTAAGTTTTACATTTTGTAGTTGCTGTTGTTTTTGTTATTGTTTTTATTGTTGCTATTTCCCCACTAATTGATGCTTTATATTTTATTTTACGCAGAAACATACAAAAAAAATGGTTGAATTTGTGAGAATATTTTGTTTTATATGTAAAGATAAACCAAAACAAGAAAAATTAGAAGAGTTTTCGCTGATATCATGTGGAGGAAGTGTAAAATAGGAGGGGGACGAGAAGGAGGAGGAGTATTGTATGCTCTTACGACAGCTTCTTGGCCTTTATATACAGAGTGTCTACCACTTTGCCCATACTTTGTATAGTGGCCAGGACACGTTCATAGGTTTTATCAACAGGCGTCTCTTCGAATACAATGAGCACACCTTCGCCCTGATCCAATATGCCGCTAAATTTCTTATCCAAAATCATTTGTGATAGCTTCTTTTCCACCTGGGCCATGGGCAATTGGATACTTTCGGCCACATGGGCAACCTGAGGAGGGGAAATCAAAATTCAATCCGAAACTTTAGACGAAGGCAGATCCTAGATTTACCTGTACACGTGAATAGGGCTCAATGATGCGACATAGATTCTGCTCCAGCATGGTGTCATAGAGCGTACCCAAATGTGCCTGCACAATAACATCCTCGGCCAGCTCTTTTTTGTATTCCTTCAGGGCGCCTTGGAAATCGGCCAGCGAGCGTTTGTGTGAGGCTTCTGCTACCGCTTTCATGGCATCCACATCACGACCAGAATAGGTAATGGCCTGTTTAATGAGAGCGTAAGAGAGTCTCCATTGGGTTACGTCGTCTGTGTGGTTGACTTACCAACTTGCCACTGACTATCTGATTAACATCATCCGACTGTCCCAGCATGATCTTGCACAGCAACATGTATTTCAGAGAAGTCAAAGCCTTAACACTGTCCGCGCTGTCGAAACCCTCAAATGCCTCATAGAAATATGAGAAGGCGGTCTTGAAGTCACGCTCATCGGCCGCATGCAGTATGCCCGATTGCAGATCCAGGGCACCCTGCACCTTGGGCGGACAGTAAATGGCATTGGCCGTGGTGCGAGCAGAGGTCAGGGCTGCACGGGCTTTGGGTAAATTACTAAGCGCATGATAGGTTTTGCTCTCCAGCAGCTGAACCTCTACCAGGAGATTTTTGTCATCCAGTTTCTTGAGTTCGCGCAGCAATTGGGAGCCCAATGCCAGGGCCTCTGTATACAAAGCCGTGTCAAAGTATAAGGCAATCAGTCGAGCTTCCAAAGATTGGCGTAGAAAAGTGCGCTTCTCCTGTTTCGCCCACTCAATGCAGTCTTTGCACAATTGCACCTGTCAAGCCAAATAAAATTAGTATCGGGGGAGGGGGGTGCAAGTCACCTACTCACCTCTATACCGGTACCCGCATCCATATCTAAAAACATATCCACCAGGGTACGCACCAATTTCGCCGCCTTGGCCTTGCTGATGGAACTCAAAAATGGACGCGTCACCTTTATCAGATCAGCCAACTCTTTGGCCTTACCCTCCTGTTTGTAGAGCTCACCCTGCTGCATGATGCCCTGCTCCTTGATGCGTATGCGTTCCTCATCGTTTTCGGCTCCCTCCTGGTCGCGCACCAGCTTGTTCAACAATGAGCTGTCCTCCTCGCGATTCACGCTGGACAAAGCCTGGGCACGTTCAAAAAGTGTTGCTCCGGCCATCTTGCGTCTGTGAAAACGTTTTAGGCGTTTAGATTTGCAAGCGAAACCGATTGATTGAATGTGTTTTAACTAGTTCACGACGCGAACGCTTAATTTCTTTATGATTTTCTAAACTTATCAAAAGTATTTATTGCGTATTTAAGTGTTTTTATTCGGTTTTTTTTTACACCGTTTTCCTTCAGTCGTTGTTATTAAGCGCCAGTCACGATTAGAGTTGGCAGTACGGTCGATAGGCGGCATATGCTGAGCTCATCGATATTGGAGTTAGTGGTGGGCAAAAAGCGACAAGTAACAGTTCACGGTGACTGTGCATTTAATCGGTCACTGTCGGTTGGTCACTGACAAGAATGAATCAAAGACTTACACAAGGCAACAAAATCAGACTTTTTCCAGTATTTCGAAGGGTTTGTGGTGATTGTAGATAATTTACGTTTGCTGAACACGAATCTTTTTTTCAGAATGTCTAGATTAATAGTAATTTGAGCTTAAAGATTCTTAAAATGACTTTTTCGCCCCTTTTTTTTTACTAGTTTTTGGGGACCTATGCAAATGTTTTAACTCTCTTTGAAAATGTCGTGGAGTATTACATAAAACTCAATTTGGTTTGAATAGATTGCTTAATATGGCTAAAGGACCTAAAAAGTAATCATCGCGCATTTATTCAAATATTTCTTTAACCAGACGTGGTGGGGGTAAGCGGACAATTGACTTGAGTCCAGAATACAAAAATATTCAAAAGGAAACTTGCAATCTCCTCTGAGGCAAAAGTTTGTAACCCTGAGTAAAAATACAAAATTGTAATGTTATTGTCACTACTTTGTGAAAAAAAGCAGTCAACGTAAGTTCACTGTGACCATCAGCAAACGTCTCCTCTCTAGACCATTGCAACTATCGATTATCGACTATTTTTGTGGCCACCTCTATTTCTTAGTTAATGTTAATGTTATTTTAGTAAACATTTTACGTATTTTAGCCATGGGCGAAGAGACTGGCAATTCCACACAAAATAAAACACGCACTAAGACCACACGACCCAAGGCCGTTTATCAATGGACCGTGAGTGATGTCCTAAAATGGTATCGCCGACATTGCGGTGAATACACGAGCAAATACGAGCAGCTCTTTGCCCAGGTAGGAAATCGGAAACGCTTACCTGCCTGGTTCCTTGGGATTCGGTTTCGGGGGCAGCAGATCAGTCATATCAAACAATTGATTACTTTTGGCTTTAACTATGATAATTTTGTGTGAAACAACATTATGGGAAGTGCCTACTAAATTTGTTAAATTTTTTTGGTTGTTATTTATTCCAGCACGACATCACAGGACGTGCTCTGCTACGCATTACGGACTCCTCCCTGCAGCGAATGGGCGTGACCGATAATCGGGACCGTGAGGCTATTTGGCGTGAAATTGTCAAGCAGCGACTAAAAACGGAAATAATGGAAATTCGTGATATGGAACGTCTCAATACTCACTAGAAAGCTTTGAAATACCTTTAAACTTATAGTTAAATATTTAGCATAATTTATATTTAAGCACAGGGCAAAATGTTGAAAATAAAAATTGCATTTTAAAACGGGGAAAATATTGAAATAAAAGTGATTTTTAACTAGAAAGTTATGAATTTCCAATGTACTTTAATAATAATAGTGATATGATCTTTGTGCGAGCAGGCAAATTGTAGCTAACCTAAGCAACTCGAAAATGTTGCCTTTTTTGGAATTTCCCAGACGGGCGTTGGGTTGGGTTTTGGGAGGGAATATTTTTTTTTTCACTTCATGAATGGCTCCTGAGCAGCTACTGGCAAACGACAAGACAAATGCGTGAATACCCTTAATATTCAATACGTGTCAAAAATTACAGTTAATCTTTTTGAAATGAACCAGTTCAGGTCAAGTGAACTTGTACAGTTAATATAAAAATCATTATCCAACACTGTCGAAATGCTCAGTATTAAAAACTCAACTGAGGAAAGAGGCTGCCGATTCACAAATTGTAAATTTCTGTCGAATCTTGCGTTTTGAATTTAATTAAAAGCGAATCTGTAATTAAGGTAAGTTCTTTGGAATATTTTAAACCAATTCAGAGCTCAGTAACTCGCCAGACATGTAAAAATACTTGGCTTTTGTACGTGGTACATGCATATGTATGTATATGTATGTTTCGTGCGTTGATGCAACTAACAAAGTCGTTCAGTGCGCTCTCCGCTCAGTTGTCAGATCTACATTGTGCATTTTTTATGCTTTAAAATTCATGATTTCTCGATTTTGCAAGTCAAATTAGTGGTTAATGCAGCACAAAATGGCCAGCGCACATGTGAGAAAAAAGATCTGGCAACACCAATGTTAAGATGGCTGCGCATCAGCATCCCTGCAGTGAAAGTGTATTTAAAAACCAGAAATATGTATATGTACCAGTCTCTAAAACAGCGATGACCAGCCTTATGCTCTTTGGCTACGTTTTGTTTTTGTAATTGCACTAAAGATAGGAAGTCAATGGAAGTCAGAGCGCGAGGCATGCAAAACGACACACATTCAAATGATTTCGTGTGTGTGCGTCGCTTAGAACAAAAACCGGTTTTTTTCTCTTATTTGATTGGCGTTTGCGCGTGCAAGCAAACTGACCAACAACGATGTATTGGTGTTTTCTTTTGAGTACTCTGCCCTATCCCACTTTTGGGCATGTCTGCTCTAAAAACTCGCAGCAGTTTAATACCAATTTTTCCCTGCAGCAGCCATTTCCAATCAGTTTAATTCAGGGGCAGGCATATTCCTATCTCGTGTGCGTACGAAAAATCTGAAAGCAGCGCTGCTCCCACACACACATAGTATAAGCTGTACAAGCGCAGCTGCGTTGCGTGGCTATATCGACTCGGCTGTTGATGCTGATCAAGAATATACATCTATACTATATGGGGTCGGAGATGCTTACTTCTGCCTGTTACATATACATTTGCACGACTTTAGTATACCGTTTTTACTCTACGAGTAACGGGTAAAACAAAATAAACAAATGTAAGATTCTGAAAAACTAACATTCTTGCACTGGTGTTATTTTTCTGATTGTGCCATAATCTGTCACTGCTATATTCAGTTCTGAGGCTTTGCACTGACAGAAAGTTCTACATAATAGCATTTTTATACTCTGTACCAGAGGTAAACAGAGTATATTAAGTTTGTGGAAAAGTGTCCGTCTGTCTGTCTGTCCGTATGAACAAACAGATCGCAGAGATGGTAAGAGATAGAGTTTCCTTTTTCCTCCATAAAAAGTGGAGCTAATAAAATTTTCGGATTTTTGAAAGAGCGTCAAAATGGAACAAATTAACGTTATGTTTCATTTTCTTTTTTGTCTAATTTGGGCATTCATAAAAAAAAACTAAAGAAAAGATTATAATGAGGTAACCTCTGTAATTAACCGTGTTTCGGCAGCCACGGATTTTAAATCGCTAGGAAGTTTATTAGAAACAATTGGCTCCATATAGTGTTGGTGTTCAAGCATAAACTCGGACAACCCCGCAAATCATCGGCTCGGGCCGGCATCAAATTCCCACAAGAACCGTCCAGGCGCGTCCGCGTTTCCGTTGAAAAATGAACTTTAACGCCTACGACCGCGAAGAAAAGGCAACAAGTTCATATACAATTTTCCACGTGTTCCGGGTTCATAAGTTTGGAACCAGCTAGTGACTCGCGACGCCCCAAATCAAAGATCCTCCGTTTTAGAAAAGTGGGTTAACCAAAGGAAACACAGGACCGTAAAATCCACGAGAAATGATCTAAAGATAAATAGTATTTCATTGCTCTAAAACTTTACCTTGTCCAGTCAGGCCTGTATTTGGCGTTGCTCTTATTTTATCACAAGGTTCAGTTTTTTAAAGCCTCCGGTCGCGGGATTCCGCTACCTCGGTGTAGTCATAGCGCTGGTCCCTGTGGCTACGTCGGGTTTTTTCCCCATGTTCTTAATTTCAAAATCAAAACTGTCGGAGCGAACAATTCTGGCAATTCGAAGAGCATTTTTTTGAGCGCCAGAATTACCTCGACACAAAGACGGTCCACATTGTTTACAAACATTGCTCTTTAAGTATCCAATTGCCCCGAATATCGAAAAAACGTCATATCTCCCACAGTTTTATAGATAGAAGGTTCGAACCTTCTGGACATATTTAGTATTCGGGATTCGTTATCGATCCAATGAATTTAAAAGATCGGATGAACGATATTCGAGCTATAAGAAAAACAATCTGCCCATAATTGTTTGTCGCAACGGTGATGGGCAGCACTTTACAGGTACAGAGTATGTTATAGTCGGGCTTGACCAACTATCTTTCTTGTTAAGAAAGCAAAACTGCTAGATCTAGCTAAAATGGCAACACTGCATGACGTCTACGTCTCTTAGTTCTCAGTTACATATATCTGTAGAAGAACGTTGATGTTATTTTCTTGAAGGGCGGAAAGCTACTCACATGTACTGGCCTCCCAAAGGCAAACATTTTGTTTTCTACATTTAAAATGAGAATTTTAATGAAGGAGTATCATCATTTCTACAAGAGATCACTTGGAAATCATTTTAAAATATCAAATCATTTAAAATACGATTAGTTTTATTCCGTTAGGCTTCTTTCTCCACTTTGGGTGTGACAAGTTGAACATCATTATCCAGTGGTTTGGGCGCAGCAGCTGCAGCTACTCCTCCTCCTCCTCCACCGCCACCCACCACCACCACCTCCTACACTAGTTGAGGTCGCGGCTATAACCTTGGACATCGAATTAGTAGTCAGTATATGCGGCATGGAGACGGTGCCATTGGTCATGGGCAGAGCTGTGGTAAACAGTAATTTGGGTGGCTGCAGCCGTTGGCCAGCAACAGCGGAGGCAGCCGATACAATGAATTGTGGTTGTTGGTTGGCGGCGGCGGCATTTTGGACGGCACTCGCCGAAGCAGCGGAGGCACCACCAGCTGCTAGTAAAGTACACAAACGTTCACCCATGGTTTTCTCCCAGTCCAAACGTTCACGTTCGAGGGACAAGCGATTATGATGAATCTCATTGGCTTCATATTGGGAATTTAAGAGCTGACGCAGCAGGATGCGCATGGCTAAAGAAAAAGAGGAAGGGATGAAATTAAGGCCTTGAGATTAAGCTAAGCTTACTCACTTGTCATATGTCGCTTGGAGTGCTGGGCCTCGCGAGCCCGTTCCTGTAAGCGTCTTTTCTCAAAGTGATTTTGCTGGTTTTGCTGCTGCTGCTGTTGTTCCTGTTGCAGTTGATGTTGCTGCTGCTGCTGCTGCTGGAACTTTTGTTGCTGTTGCTGCTGGGCCTGAGCCTGTGCCTGTGCCGTGGCCAAAGGTAAGGAGGCTGAGGATTTGCCCACCGCTGCCACAGCAGCAGCTGCCTTGGCCTGTTCGGCATTAACCAGAACAAATTTGACACCGCCTGGGGCTGTGGCCATAAGCCCAGGATTACCGGGTTGAGCTCCCGCTGTGGCTGGGGCATTACTTATCATCAGGCGTGCTCCCTGATTGATGGCACTCTGCAGGATTTGCAGCTGCTGCGGGGTGGTGGTGGTGGACAGCGGATTGGCTGTCTTGGGCTGCATTAGGAAATTAGTGGGCACTAGCGAGATCTTGCCAGGCTGCAGTGTGGTAGTAGAACTAACCGTAGAGTTAACTGTGGTGGTGCTGGTAGTGCTAGGTATGATAACATTGGCCGCAGTAAAGGGCAAGCTTTTGGGCAATTGCAACAGTTCCGGATACGAGGGAGTAGGATTCAAGGATTTCTCATCAGCTGCATCCACATCGATGGGTTCCTCTTTGGGCAAGGGCAAAAACAAGCAGTCGTCATCTTCCTCTGAATTCGTAGAAGTAGTTGGAACTGGCTCCTGCTCTTGACCCGGTTCAGTCTTGATGTCCGTATCTGCTTCGGAATTACGTTTGCAACGTTTGGAATTGAATGTTGACGCCTCACTGCTGTCCAAGTCCAGCTCCCGGTCCTCTTCCTCCTCCTGCTCCTCCTCTTGCTGCTGCTGGGTGGGAACATCTTTGGTTTTGGTCACAAAAGCAGACAGCAGCATGTCATCCTCTTCGTTATCGCTTTCGGACAACTCTTCACCATTTTCCCGCCGCCTTTTGCGACGCTCGGCATGCTCCTCCAGCGCCTGCTCCAGTTGGTATTTCAGTGAAGGAGCTGGCACCTCATTGGGACGCACACTGAATATGGGACGCGTCATGATGGCATCCATTTCAGCAAAATGCTTCCAACTGGGCTCTGAGTCGGACGAGCCCAGACCACCGCAGTCCTTGTCCTTCTTCAAGCGATTGTAGAAACACTTGAGGTTCTTAATCCTGGTGGTAATCTCCTCCGGTGAACGATGATAGCCATACTCCTGCATCTTGGCCGCCAGTTGGCAGATCACCGCATGCTTCTTGTGGGTGGTAATCAGAGTACGCTGCAGCTTGGGATCTCCCCACAATTGGATGAGCAATTTGGTCTCGTCCGTATCAAAGTTGGGATTTCGACCCACAAAATTGTGCTTCTTACCGGCCAGGCCAGACAGTGTTGAATGGCTATTGTTGTTGTTGTTATTGCTGGAACTGGAGCTGGAGGGATTAGCCGGAGCCAGAGCCGCCGGATTGGTATACGAAGAAGCAGTAGCCGCCGCTGCCTCGGAACGTCGTTTCTTGATGCGCGCACTGGACTTGAGGCTCATCCTGGCTAATCTCAAAAATTGAATTTTTTCCAATTCCAAAAAATCAATAATCAGAAAGCCAAGTCTGGCGCTGCCTCTGCCTGCCTCTTCCGGGTCCTGTGCAACAACAATTAAGTGAAAACGAAAGGCCAACAAATGCAAGCCACACAACGCGCAACTCCGCAGGCAACAACCCACCAAAAAACCACCCCTAAGTACAACCCTACTCCACCCCCCTCCCCCGTTACTCCCTACACCCTTAAGCCAAGTGTCTTACCACCCAAGTGCTGCCAATGCGCATGTTTCTGGCGCCCTCAACGAGAGAGACTTTGCCCGTGTGGCCCAACTGTCATGCGCGGACTCATTTATTATTGATTTGTAACAAAACGGAAAATCCATAAAAGCTTAAAAATCCTTGGAAAAATCCCCCTTATCACTTTTAACCTGAACTTTGAAGTATTTAGAAACTTTTTACATTCATATTTTTCCTCTATAACTCACCCTCTCTTTGAATAACTGACCTAAGCACGAGATCTGCGCTTAACACTTTTTTGAGTATAAGTGCAAGCGAGACGGCAGTAGCAAATGAGTTTGCGCATAACGGTGTCGGGGGTGGAAACGAAGCAGCAGACTTTGGTAGAAAAAAAACAACTTAAGCAAATACTAACTTAAGTAAACAATCTTAGTTAGGCTGCCTCTTAGGGAAAATGCTATGTTTAGTTTAGTTTTTGCACCGGCAGCAGCTGAAAGGAAGTTAAAGGAAGTAGGAACGACTTCAAATGTATCGATATTTAAAGCGATATAAATCGATAGCTCAAGAGCCGCTACTGCGCACAGTGGGATTTTTTCTTTACTTTTTGGGAATATTGCATCACAAAATAACCCACTTTGTGAACTGCAGCCTAAACCGAATCCAGTTTTGGAATCAGTGAACATTATTTTCTAATAATTTCATATTCTGCCATGCTCCCAATTTCGCATTCGCAAAAGTTTTGCGATTTTGGTTAGAAAAAACGGTTTCAAATCAACTCTTGTTTCCAATATATGGCGGAAAACGTGCTTGTAGAACTTTGGCTCTCTAGAATTTATGAAGGCCACACTATGCAGAAATATCTGGACTTATGAACTTTCTGGGGTAGAGCACATATCAATGAATCTTCAAAAAATCTAAAGCGCTGTACTTATAAGTAAAGCTTAGTGTCTAAATCAGGGATGCAAATCGATCGAAAATAAGAACTCACATCAAGATTTTGCGTTCTCAAAACAAAGTTCTTGAAGTGAGAAAGTGTTCTAAAAGTGAGAAAATTCGGTCATGACTAGTTTTTGAGTCCAATGCTCTCGGTTTTTCCCTCTGTGTAAAGTTCTTTGAATCTTCGATTATAAAATCGCTCTTACATTTTAAATTCAGTCCGAATTTTCCCTTATTTTCGATCCAAGAAACGAAATTTTTTACTAAAGGAAACATATTACTATTTGCATAATCGTCAAAAGGTACTTGTGAATAAAAGCATCATTGATTGATCATCATTGAAATTGAAATCATTGAAATGGAGCTAGAAAAGTCAAAAATTAGCACGTTGAAGGTTTTCATTGCTCCTTTTGACGGAATTGAAAGACATTACTTAAAATTCTAATGTTTTCAAGTTTTGGGAAATCTGTGGCATTTATTCTCTTAGCTGTCTTAGCTTTTTCTGCCACACAAGTTTCAGCAAGAGCTCCTTTTCTACTCTTTAATTGGTTTTATCCAACCAATGAGCAATTGTATTGAACATTTCGACTCTAAACTTGCATTTTTGAATAAAATTTGTAGGTTTGTTCCAATTCAAAACTAATTTATTACTATCTTATCTACCAGGCCTCATTTGTTGTGTTGTGTGGCTCTGTTCAAAGTTATGCGAATAGCATTACATGACCTCAAGCCAGCTAAAAACTAAATTATTACTAAAAAACCGTTTCGAACCTGAACCTAGGTTCAGCGACATTTCAAACCCACCCAAAAATTATCGTTCGTTCGAGGACCCTCTCGATTCCTAGGAGGTTTGCAGCTATTTAATAAAATTTTTTTGATTTGTTTTTCATTGCAGAACCAAAAAACAGTCTACGAGAATCGATTCAACTGTACTGAGAAGAAATTTCCACTGGAACTGACCTGGAACTCGTTCTGGCCTTTTGACTAATTCCAAATATAAATATTTACATCACTTTTGACAAATCATGTCTGATCGTCGTGGTCTAGCATCACCAATGCAGCCCTCAGTAATTATTCAAGATCTTAATGTGAAGCCCTATGCCGGACCATTACTGATTATTGAAGATCTTATTGTGCCTAAGCCATCAAAGCCGTTGCCCGTGGTGCGTGCTTCATTCTTTAACCGTTCTGTCATATGGAAAAAACTGTTCAAGCATTTAAATGCTACCACTCTGGAACAACAGAAATACATTGAGTTGCACTATGCGGATATAGTGGAGGGTATGCTGGCTGCCTTGGAGACCTATATGAAGTATGTCGTTAAGAAGGTCATCAAAAAGTGCGAACAACGTACAAACTATAATTTGTTAAAAGATGAGCGTTGTGAGTTTTATAATGAAAGGAGACTCACCCTGAGCTTTTTGAAGGATCTCGAGACGGCCGATTATTTCTCAACCGATGAGGATGACGACGATGATGAAGGCAAATCTCACGTAAAGAAGCCAAAATCTGGTATTAAATCAAAAAACAATAATAAGAAGTTTAAAGGTGCTAAGGGAAAATTGGACTTGGATACCGTTAATAATACCGCTCTAATGGCCATTGGAAATCGCAAAAGACCAGCAGGCGATAACTTTAAAAGACCACCTATTCCAACAGCCCAGCCAAGGGCCTCTATGCAAATTGTTAAACCTCTACCATTGCGCTATAAGCATATATGCATAAAAGATGTGCTGGCTTTCATGGAACAAGATAAGCGTTTTAATAACTCACAAATGCTCCACGATGCATATCTTAAATATAAATTGTGAAAAACTTCAATTTTCCTTCAAATTAATGTACAAAAAATTATCTTTGATGTATATTTATATATAAATTTTGAAAAACTTTTCAATTTTCCATTAAAATAAAATACAAAAATTGGTATTTAAAGTAAATCTATATCTATATAAAAGAATGTGGGGTTAGTTACGCCATTTATTACTCAAGAACAGCTGGACGGATTTTCATGAGAAGACTTGAACTTTTCCAAAAACTAAAAACTTCTCAAATTTCAATAAACTGGTTCCTCATGAAATCAACTCCTCCATATCCTTGTGTTATTATAATTCATTGTCATTGGATGTTCCGTAATCTTTTCTTTCGCTCAATCTATTAAATTATAATAGTTCGACGCATCCGCTTGAAGCTCTGGAAGTCGAAACTCGCGAGCATTCATTCCCTTTCTCTCCTTTCGCGCCATCAATATTTTTCGATGAGCTAGTTCCTTTATGTGGAATGCATCATTTTAAAACACTGCGAAAAAAATATTTTCTGGATGTGCGAAGAATGGATTTCTTTGTATGGTTTTTAAAACAATGCTCTTCAGATCATCTCCCAAATACAATCTCTGTTTGACCATCTCTGTTTGACCATGTTTTTGTTTAGCTTTTCAGAAAATCACAGCGATCTTTCCCTCAACCGATTTTGCAGTTATATGATATAACAAACAAAGCCGCTCATGCGCCAACTCAAGATAAAATCGAAAAACTCTGATTTTTTGGCCAGATAATGCTTTTCTAAGGGGTCATCGATTAATCATACTGGAGATCTAAAAAAAATTTTTTTGTGGCCTGTTTCACTCTACTCTAATGTACACGTGTCGGCTAACCATCCGCTTTATTTGTTCTTGTGCCTCATAACAAAACTAATTATATCGTATATCACAAGATGCTTTACTGAAAAGAATCAACCCAAATGTAACCCGTGCAGCAAAATACATAGCTTCATCAAAACAAATGTCTTTCTTGAACTATTAAAATTATTTATTTTATTGCGTTTATTTTATTGCGTTAATTAAAATTCATTAAGTTTATCTAAAAGGTATCACTACCTTTATTAACAGTTCGTGGAGCCATCTAGTCTTAAATATAAATTTTTGAAAAACTTCAATAATTAAAGTCGTGAGTGACTCACCCTTTCTTTTTTTAGTAACGTATTTCTTTTGCGTTGTGCCACAACTATCGATATACACTCGATAGCTCTGCGCTCTCTTTGTTCAATTTGGTCACACCAACAGCTGACGGCAAGTAAAGAAAAACCAATTTAGAAAAATGGTTTTATCCAAAGAAGAGCAGGAGCTTATCTGCCGCAAGCATGAGCTGACTCTAAAACTGCGTAACGAGTATCTGAAACAAAGCTCGAATCCCTTCCGTCATGCCACTGGCGAAGGCGGCACTGTGGTAAGTAAACGAAAAACCTGATGTTTTGGTTATGTCATCGATCTTAATGGCTCTTTTGTTACTCCAGTTCGATGCTGGTCTAGCCAGATTCCAGGCTATGCGCGTGTCCAACTTTGAGCACTTCAAGCCCACAGGAAAATCATTCCGTACGGGTATGTTTGCCGTGGTGCTGCCCATTGTCATCTATGCCTGGGCACTGAAAACTGAACGTGACGGACGCGAAAAGAAATATCGCACCGGCCAGGTGGCCTACAAGGATCGTCAGTTTAAGTTCATTTAAACATTTTGAAGTGGAATAAAATCGATTTACACAAGTTAATGTCGTTTATTTTGACTACTTCTCCTCCATTTGCTTGTCGCGTGCAATGACAAAGTCCTCGAACTTGACCATGTAGGTGGTGCCCTTGTGCCAATGGGCGGTAACCTTGCAGGGCTAGAAAATGCATTAGCTAAAGATGTCACATTAAAAGATTAAATCTAAAACTTACAAAGCCGCAATGGGTGAGCACCGCCTCCACTATGCCCGCCGTAAAATTGGCACAATTCAGTGAACCCTTGTCCTTGGGCACACTTATAAATGTGTTCACCAGGGGTTCCTTTTCAATGATGTAGTAGGTGCGTTCATCATCATTGGCATGCTCCAGTTTCTCCGCCTCCTTGCCAAATAGATTCTTCCACACGGTGGTCTTGACAAAAAGCAGCATCTGGGTTAGCTTGGTTTCCCTCTTCGAGCTGCGCTCACGCACAAAATATAAATCTATGATGCGTGTGCCCACATCCTGACCCAGGTCGTGCAATCTGCAAGCAGTTTCATTAGATTAAAGCTTTATTTAAGCCTGATTAGAGACCTGGTCTGCAGCTCGGGCACTGTGAACACACGGCTCTGTGAGTACTGCACAATTTCGCTGAACAGCAAGGCCACAATGCTTTGAGAAACTTCGGTTTTCCCCTTGGAAAGTGGGCGATCTAGAATATTGCTGCGTGGACGCATGGATGAGATTTTTAGGGCCTCTAGTTTTTCCATTTTTATTTTGTTATTTACGAAAATCAAAACAAAGCAGAGACGATAGAGCCAGCTGTGTGACCGTATAACTATTATAGCGAAAGCAGTGTCGCGTGACTATGTTATCGAATGAGAAACACCAAATTTCCAAATGGAATTTTGCTAATTGCACCCAACAAATTCTGAAAGGATAATACTCCATAGTCCTGTTTCTCCAGGAAATTCTTAATAATATATCCGTGAGCCTTAAGAAACTGAAAAGTCTCCTCACGATAAAAATTAAATCTCTTAAGGCCCTCTTCTGGCATAGGCGACTGAATTTTACCTGTTTTTTTAAAAACTTGTGGATAAAAATCGGAAAAATATTTTGTAATTCTGCTTTTTGTATTTAATTGCACAATTCATTAAATGCGATACAACCCTAAAAATTATTGAATCCGAGAGCTGTACAAAAAGTTTCCGGCTTCCAAAGTTGGGTCTTTTAAATATAGGTTAAGCCCTTCATTAAGCCCTTCATCGTCAAAATCGGTTAAGTAGAACTTGAGAAAAGCTGCGAAAAAGTTTGAAAAACGTGGGGTTTTTAGAAAACGCGCTTTTGAAGTTTTAAGTATTTTGTGAATGCCTCATTTAAGCAAAAACATTGCTTCAAAAAAATGGCTATATCTTTGAAAGTATTCCGAATTTGGAAAAATCCTTTTAGGCGGCAGCTGCAAGTGTTCAGATTTTGCAATTCGGCTGCTGGGGTTCCATGATCAGCGTATTAAGTATATGCAGAAAAACCTCTGCTTGAAGGCTCTATATTTAAGTGCTTAGTGCCTAGACGTTAGTAACATATATGTAGGATACCACTAGATCAACATCAACTGATTTAAATGCCAATGGAATGGATATTTCATAAAACTAGTCAACAAGTTAAGTATGCCTTGACCAATACACCATTCCATTCCATTCTCTAATATCGTCAACATTCACAACTGAAACTCACAGCACAACTTATATTTGTCTACCACATACATTCGAATATATTTTGCAGTAAAATTTTTACTACCCACAAAACTTCCATAAAATGGATGAGCTAATGAAACAGCATGCCATTTATGGCCAAAAGAATCAAACGACCGACAAACCTGAGCTCACCTGCAGTGTGAACTTCACCAAGTGAGTAAATCCCCTTTTGGAAAAAATGTACCAGCTTTTATACTTTGCCCTCCCTGCACAGTCCCAAGTTCAATCCGGAAGCCTTGTCCACCTCGGGCGAGGAATTGGGTTCGGTAACGCGTTTGGTCTCAAAACCCGAAGAATTGGAACTGGATCGTGTATTTCAGCCGCCCTCGGAGCCAGGTGATGTGCTAGTAATTTCCTCGAATCGTTCGCTTTTTGAATTTGGTCACAATTTCGAGGATGTTTGCGATTGGCCGACCAAAGAGCAGCCGTCCAAGGATCGCTTGTGCTCGGTGCTGCGTTATATGATAGAAACACATGTGAAGACAACCGTACAGATTGACATCGATAAGATGTACTTCAATTGCCATTTGGTTGTGCTGCAGGCATACTCCAAATTCTTCATGGAACTGGAGCAAATCCCACTGGTGGTGACTCTGCCCGAGGATCGGGTATCACAAAAGGCTTTCATGCTCATCTACAAATGGATGTTGAGCGATGAACCGCACTTGGAGCGTAAGAACATTTTGGAGGTATTTGTGGCGGCCACTTACCTGAGGATTGAGGCTCTGTTGCAGCACTGCTGGAAATATTTCGATGACATCAATTGCTTCAACGAGGACACCGCCTGTATGCTCTATGTGGAGGCACAAAACAATCCCGCCTTGGATGTAGTAAGGAATTTGATGTTGACACGGATTCAAAAATTTTTGCTTACGTTTGTGGCGACCAGCAATTTTCTGGATTTGCCCATCAATCATTTGATTTATTTACTCGGCTCCAGTTCGATTTGTGTGAATACCGAAATAGAGGTCTGTTTTCGGTTAAAGCCCTTAGCAATGTGTATAATCTAGCCAATTCCTCTATAGGTATTTTTTATGTCAATACGCTGGCTGGGTCACGATTGGGTCAATCGCTCGGATCAGGCGCCCAAACTGATGGAATGCGTACGCTTCCACTTGATGCCGTTGTGGTATTTGCTCTGTGTACGACGTGACGAAACACATGAGCTGACCCAGGAGTTACTTAAAACTGAACAAGTGGACTTATTCATCAATGATGCCATTGCGACTAATACCGCCGCCATTTACGAAGAACGGGTAAGCGACATTCAGTTGCGAAGAGGATTCAATCAGCGACGTTGGATACAGGACAAGATATCTGACTATCATCATTTGATTGGTTGTCCCAATACGCGCGATATACGTTATACGCAGTTTGAGAACTATTTATTAGCATTGCAACAACAGCCGAGGAATCATTGGTCCAAGGTGAACTTGCTGGACTTAAATGATCCGGCAATGTGTTGCAATTATGATAAAGTAAGCCTGAAGGATAGATATCTATGGGCCCATGACGAAGAATTCCGAAACATGTAAAAGAGAGCTGAAAAGTTAAAAATTAAATGGTTAAAGTTGAGTAACGTATAGTTTTAAATTTTTAGCAGAGCTGCCAGATCTGAGAAAAATGGATACCAATATATGAAACAGAGACGAGCGATGTGGCAAAGTGATGACTTGTAAGCACAGCTCGCAAAAAATTCAACACTTTCAACGTTTTGCTCAATTCTGTTACTCTCAGAGCAAAGACCGCATTTTTCGTTCCTGTTTCTCTCCTGTCTTTCACTGACACTTTTGCCGAGAGCATACTTCGGAAGTGTTTTTTGCGTATGTATATGTGGTTGTGTGTCTTTGTATAACGAGCGTATACATAAACATACAGCCTACTGAACGCACAAAACACAAAACTTTTCGAAAACACTTGTGTTCTGCTCATTTGTAGACAGTTGTTTAGTGAGTGCTCGCTCAAAACAGTTGCTGTCGGAGGTTGTCGGATGACCGACTCGCTTGCTTTGTAATGTAAAATGGCTTGACACAGCTCCAAAGGGCCAAAGCCGAGCTCCTCTCAATCTCTTGGCTTGTGCGCTTCTAAATTTAGCACAAGAGAAAGGGACCTACAGTTTAACGCCGAATCCGAACGGCAGTTTGAGAAGCTTTTGCATGGCTAATTACTACAATGCTGGCGCCAACAGCAGAGAGGGATGACCGGGTGTAAAGTTTATTCAAAGAAACAACTTTTCATTAGATGTTCCGAGGCGGGATCGAACCCACAACGTCTTGCACAGCGGTCGCGCTCACTTCTGTTTTTCACTGAGGCTGGTCGCATTGAAAAAAGTGTTGAAACAGTTTTTGGCGAGCTATGCTTTTAAGTTCTTGGATAAATTTCATAGAAAACTAAAACGTAATCAATCTGAAAGATTATAATTATCCTATATCTAGAAATAACCAAAAAGAATGCTCTTAGATCAGCGATGTCCAAAATTTGAAAAGGCAGCCACGCGTGGTTGGCAAGTTTGGTGATTGTGTGTGAGTTTGGACACCACTGTCTAATAAATCTATAAAAAACGAGAGCGTAAGTTAAAGTCAGCCCTGAACGACTTCGATATACCCGTTTCTCAGGGGATTTAGGGCCGATTTCACATCTTCTAGGTAGCTGATGTGTCACAGATAAGTCCAGAATTTACTCTGTTCTTTGTAAGTTTATGTAACAGATAGGTCAATGTAGAAGATTTGAAATCGGCCCTTAATGGTTAATAGCCTTCCCTTATGTTAATTAACAGAGCATTAACATTAATGCGAACATTTCAACATTATGTCTTCATAAAGAAAGGAAATTAGGCAATTTTTATCAAAAATAAAAATTAAACCGTACAAGTTTGAAACCGGAATTCCGAAATAAGAGTCCTCGATATTCAGCATTTCAGCTTTAGTTGCATGTATGTATTGCCAAGATCTTCGGTAGCCTATGTTCCTGCATACTCATAATCTTTTGCATGTAGCTGAAGTGCTGGTCTGCAGTATATAGATTCAGCGGTGCTAACCCAGTCTCTAAGTACAGCATTCTATTTGGAGTATATTGGGGTAGGTGGAAAAGCTTCTTAATAAAGTATCTGAGCAAGTTTTCAACGTCTTCAAATTGAATTAGGCCCCACACTTCGGCTCCGTAGCACATGATGGACCGTACAGCAGCGCAAAATAGTTTGTACTTGGTGCTTATGGGCACTTCTAGTTTGCTGGGAAGGCATTTCCAGGTTTGATTAATTGCTGTTTTCGCGTCCTGCAGCTTTTCTATCAGATGTTACTTAAATCTCCAGATATTTATAGACCCTCTGAAAATAAATGCGCCTCATTGCTGTTCTTGTTTCGGTTTTGCGAGCTGGATTTTCAGTTCGGTTCAGAAAATAAATAAAATTTTAAACCTTTTGTTTATTGTTTATTAAAGTGTGTTTTTATTTCTTGGTATTTTTCTTGTTCACATTTTCAAATACATTTATATGAATAAATATATCATTTATTTTGTAATTTTATGTTTTGTTTTGCTTTTTTATAATGCCATCTTCTTTTTTTATGAGTATATGCGGCTATTTTTTATGTGAATTCTTCAGTTTTTCTTTATTTTGGAAATAAAAATTTGTGGGGGTTTAACTATTTATGCAAAATCTTGTGTGTGTGGGTGTGAGACATTTGTTGTTTCGTTTGTTTCTTTGTTATGGAAATAATCATAATAGAAAAACGTAATTGTAAATTATACATACATATTTAACATTTTGTACTTCTTGTTGTTGAGTGTTTGTTGTTGTTGTTGCTGTTCAAAGTTTTGTGGTTGGTTTCTTCGGCGTCTTGCATTTTGACTAACAATTGCCCGCTTAAATTTTGTGTTTATAATTTAATGTTTTGTGTTTTTTGCACAACCTTTGCTTATTTTTGAATAAATATGCTTTTTATAGTTTTCTTTTTTTCATATGAATTTTGTTCACTGACTTAGTACAACAATAATTATATAGTAAGAAATAAATTAATGCTCTTTTTTTTATAATTATTATTATTATTTTATTTATACATATATATGTGTGTATATATATATAGCTGCATATATGAGTTTGTTGAAAACACTTAAATTGTTCTTAAAATGCAACAAATTGAGAGATTTTAAAAATCTTCACAAAATTTGTGGCATTTTTATAAGGAAGAATTACAAATTGTAAGTGGTTTTTCTTGTTTTAAAAGCCGTGTCCCAACTGCAAAGCTAGTTATTTTGAGGATTTGAGTTGAACTCTGGCTATGTGTAAGTGTGTTTTGTGTGTGTGTTTTGGGGAAAGTAAAAAGAGGTGTGTGTGTGTGCGCTGTTGTGGTGAATTTTGTTTAATAAAAGAAATATTTTGAATCTTCATGAGCCCTAAGAAGAGTCAAAAACATTCTTTTTAGTTAATAAGTGGAAACTAAAACTATAAATTTCCGGAGAGTTCAACAAATACATAAATGTTAAGCCCGGAGCAGGTGGCTTTTGTTTCAAAAACCAAAACAATTTGTAATACTGCAAGGATTAGAGAGGGATTTTTACATTTATGTCATTAACTATTCAATTTTTCTTTTGTTTTTTGTAATTTGTGTGTTGTTTCTTGCGTTTGCGCTTTAAGTTGTTGTTTTTTTCAGTTTTAATGTTGGAAAAATATAAACAAATTGGAATTGCGCACTCTCTGGCCTGTTGCCTAGATACTTTAATACTGTTCTCCAAATTTCGAAAGAAAGAAATGTTTGTGTGTGGGTGTGTCAAACTTAAAATCATTAACAAATATAGCCCGTTTCTTGTTGTTGGTTTTTACAAAAAGTATAATTAAATTTATATAAATTACAATTAAAAAATATGCTTAAAATATATCAAAATACGTAAATTCTCGGTTGCTTCTGGTAAGATTTTTGTTTATCTATATATATACACAATAAATTATGGCAAATTCAAGTGGGAGTTGGATATAAAACGCCAACTCCTAAATCATATTTTGAATACAATAAAAAGGGGGAACAAAAATAAAATTTATACAGAACTTTTTGGGATTTATGCAAACATTTTTTAATTTATTCTGATAGACATGGGAATTTCGAATTTCCTTAAAGAAAGAGAAAATTTACTTCTTCAGGGATTCAATTGTCTTTGAGACACGTTTCTTCAGGGAACTGCTTGTTACAAAGGCACAGAAATCTTTCGCCATGAATCTATTAATCCTAAGTATTCCTGTGAAATGTTTGTGCTTTTACTTTGGAGGTAACGCACATATTCTAGGGTACTAAACAGGCCTGCAAGCCCTTAACATTTTGAAGAAGATTCGATTCGAAGGTCTAAAGCAGAGGCCGGCACGTCCCTATGTTGCGTGCATACGAAAAATCATTAAGCAGCGCTGCTTCCACATACACAGTATAAGCTGTACAAGCGCCGTTGCGTTGCGCCGCGACGCAGTCGTTGCTACTGAAACTGAGAGAAATTTTTACGCTGCTCTCACACCAATCCAAAAACGTGAATGTTTTTTTTTCCTTCCTCTGTTCTAAAACTTTGGTACATAACTTGTTGAATGTTTGAAACACGTTCGTTAAGTTCCTGACAATCAATTGTCTTTCATTAAAATGATGGTTAATAACAGAGATCTGCACGAGTGCACTGCAACTACAAGTGCACTTCATAAGTACTTGATGTTTTCACACTCGAGTATTCCAACCACTCCAACAAAATATATTTGTGTCTCGCTCATGAAGTGCCTAAAACACACTCCCGCCACTCATGTAGCATTTTGCAAACACTCATACGAACAGAGTGCTGAAAAATTTGAGTGTGAAATTATCCACCAACAATTCTGGCAAAGCGTTTTCTATCTGTCGCTCTCTCACTTGAGTATTTCTTTGCTCATGCATGCTTCTTGTGGAGTTTTTTTTACTGGTGGCCTTGTGTATCCGCTCTCTGATATGTCTTCGGCTTCTCGCCAAATTCATCACTAATTGATGCTTCTGCCAGAGAGAAGATAACCTAGAGATCCACTCTAGGACGCCGTCTTTTTTTAATGAACATTCTGACAACAGGAAGACGGACATTGTCAAAAATAACTCGGAGAGCGGAAATATCAGCGCACAGTTGATTTATTTTTAAGTGAAAAGTTGTCGACGAAGCAGACTGCATGGTAAAATGAACAAGGTGAAACCGTTAGCATATGCTGAGGGCGAGTATATGAATGCCTTAGTGATAGAAAAAACGGCAGACCATTTGTTTGCCTTTGCTTGTGTGTTTCGTAACGCTTCTAGCATTAACAACGCACTGGCCCTCTGGCCCTACAAACAGAGAGAGTGCAGTCTCGAACGGCTTCACCATGTTTATTCCACCATGGCAGGCTGTGCCAAGCTTAGTTCCACCATATGCCAAGGTATACTTAACAAAGTAGCCGCACTCAAAATCATACATGATCTACCATGACCGAAAAATCGGTCTCGGTCTTCCTTCAACCGATTGTGCGCTGCTATCGCGCTCTCTGTTAAGCGGCAGTTGTTGTGTACACAGCACTGGTCGGTCTGACTCTAACCCAATAACAGACCCATTTTAGCGGTCCGAAAATGTTTGCTTGTCAAAGACCGAAATGCAAAAATGTTATCTTTAAAAAGGTTGCGAGAGTAGACGCTAGTGTAAGCAGAGAGTGCCAGTGCGAGAGAGAATGAAAGAGCGCACGGTAGCCTGAGAAGCACACACATGAAATAAATGTGTTTCTCTCCTCTATCAACCAAGGGGATGCAGCATGGTGAAACAATATAAAGGTGTTCCATTCCGCCGTGGCGGGGTACTTAGGTTTTAAAGAGAGCAGTAAGCGAAGTTAAAGGTAGATTTTGGCCCCTCTCTTCAATATGTCACGGGCACAACACACATATCGAAAATTACGATTCGATTGCAGAAATGGGTTTACCAAATCACATTTAGGAGACAATGAAATCGTGCAATAGGCACCAAAGTCCTCCAAGGTTCGTGGTTCCGAAGTCACTCGTGGTTTTCACATGGACGTTATAGGTGCGTCCTTTGTCCTCTCTGTTTGGATGGTTCTGATCTTAATAATCCAATGTAGTGTAAGGAGTCAGCAGAAAAGAAGCACATCGATACCGGAGTCTAAATCTTGGCTTGGCAATTGCTGGGTAGCTGCAGAGTTTATATGACTAACGATTTGCTGTATTTAGTGACGTTAAATATACCAGAGATTTGCAAGAGTGCCTGTTTTCTTGAGTATGCGGTATGATTCGACACTCAAAATATGCAGTCAGCTCATATACTCACTCATCTCGTAATACTACTTCTGTTACTAGGTGTCTGCGTGAGCTGGAGTCAGATTTTTTTTCTTTTTTTGTCTCTTGTCTCACAAATGATTTTGGAGATACAGAAGCTGGTGGTAGTTTTCCACTTATAGTTATATTTGTGGTTGGTTTTACAACCTAAATCCCTTCTTGTTTTTTTAGATAGGATAAGAAGCAAAGTTTTTCCCTGAAGACTCAAATTGTTCGGCAAATTTTGATTTCACTTTACCTATTATAAATTTAGAATGTTTGCATAGCCCAAATCAGCTCCTTGAAATATAAAATAAAAAAAAAAAACCAACCTCAATTTCTGCTCTAGAACATTAAACGTCCGTAATCATTTTGGGCCGTCTGGCTGCCACGTGGCTGCATTAGATATGGCGGCGGTTCCTGTGGAGCACCCAAACTATGCGATAGCTCCCAGTTATAGAAATGCCGTTGCGGCTGAGTTTGGGTTTGGGATTGACGCTGCTTGAGACGTAAAAGTTGACGCTTATAATTCTGTTCATCTGGTTGCTTCTGCTGGGGTTGTGCTGCTGGTTGGTGGTGGTGTTGGATTTGCTCGCTTCTGGGCCTGGGGTCGTCATCGTACTGTCCTTGCAATCTGGCCTCCAAATGTCAGACATGCGGTTTATGCTGTCCCCCGCAAATGCCGCAATGGATGCCCATCCAGTGGCATGCCCGCAATGGCGGATAACACCACAGGCAGGGCACGAACAGGGATAGCAGCGCCAGGCCCAGCCAGCGCTTGGTGCAACCCGACTCACTAACACTGCACTCGCACGGATGCTGCGCCGTCTCGCCCTCATTGTCGCTCATGCAATGATAGATCATACAGCGGGCACAACCCATGCCCGAGATGCACTCATAGCCGCTGCGAAAGGGATCGGGCGCAAATTCGCAGACACCGCGTCGATTGAAGTCCTCGCTGTACAATTCGTGACAGTAGCGACAGCGCAGACGTGTCTCCTTTTTGAGTATGTCCGAGACATTGGGTTTGTGCAGGGGCTTGCCACCGGCTCCTCCGGTGCCGGCGGTCTGTGCCGCAGCCATGGCCTGGGCTGCCTCCAGGGCATTACGCTTCTTTAGAGCACTAATCGATTCACGACGAGCATTTAATACCTGTGCACCCACCGGCTGTTCCACCACCGGATAGTTGTAATCATGATGCACCGCTGTTAGGGTCACATACGAATAATTCTCGCTGGCCGCAATCTGTCCAGCAGCAGTGGGTGGTGGCGCTGATGCGGATGGTGGTGCATCTGTAGTGGTTGTTGATGTTTTATCCGTCGATATGTAGTGTATGGTCGCCGCAGGTAACTTCTCCGAATCGGAATTGTTGCTATAGCTATCCTTGTGGCGATCGCTGACGCTTTCTAAAGTGAAGAAGGGGGGGGAAAGTTTTAGTTGAACAGCTCAAGCTTAAATTGTGGTTTTCCAAAGTAAGCAAAACTTTTTGAAAGGTAATTTTAATGGAAATGTTGAGAGCAGGGGTGCCCACAGCCTATACACTTCGACTGCGTTCGTTGTTGCTTTGCCATTCTAACGCGTATAGCAGTTTCCGCATAACGAAATTGCAACAACAACTTCGTATGTGTCTCTCTTTTCTTTCTCTCCTTTGCCTTTAGCCCAGGGGCCGGCAGCTTGCTATCTGGTGTGCATACGAAAAATCTCAAAGCAGCGCTGCTTCCACACACACGGTATAAACTGTTAAAGCTCCGCTGCATTTCTTGCCTGCCTCTGCTTTAGCCTCTAGTACCGCTGAGTGTCGAGTACTTAGTATCGAATATCGAGTAGTGAGTAAGGAGTTTTGATTATCGAGTACTTTGAATCGAGATCGAGTACTTTAAAGAATTGAGTTCTAAGTATTAAGTCCTTAGATTCGAGTACTTAGTATCAAGTACTTAGTATCGAGTACTTAGTTTCCGTATACTGAGAATCGAGTATTAAGTACTTAGAATGAAGTACAGAGTTTCGAAAACTTAGGATCGCGTACTGAGTATCGAGTACTTAGTATCGACTATTTAGTATAGAGTATTTAGTATCGCGTACTTAGTATTGAGTCCTTAGTGTCGAGCTCTGAGTATTGACTTCTGTGAGTATCGAGCTTTAAGTGTCGAATATGCAAACAAGTAAGAAAAAGTCGGAGCACATCTTCTACAGCACGTTTCACCCCTTTTTTTCATTTGTGTTGGTGACTACGCGGTCTTAAGTTGCCCGTGGGCACCTCTGCTTTATAGTTTTCCATTATGATTATTCTTCCAAAGTTCTCTTAACTTTAAAAGGCAAGATGTCGTATGTCCTTTTTACTTACTGTGACTTTTTTCGCTGCCCTCGGGGCTTGAATGTATTTTTTGTAAACTTTCGCTTTCCACAGGTAAGTCCAGGGTCTATCAAGGATTATACAGATATTTTAAAATTAGTTCAATTCAAGATTTTGTACCCCAAATTCTTACCATGAATACATCATCTTCACCAACCGAATCATATTTGGTCAATGGTGGGCATATAATAGTGGGATTTGATTTAGCCAGTCCTACAGGAGCAAAGATACGGAACACATGAGTTTTACTTTCAATGCCAAGGGCAATCTAGGTGATTTTATATGTATTAATTAAAGCATTAAACCAGGCACAAAGCGATTTAGAAGTAGAAGTAAAGTTTGAAAGCTGAAGCTGAAGAAGTATGGCCTAAAGATTGTACACTAATTTAGCTTTTTTTTTGGGCTAGGAATTTTTGAAAAATTTCACAATTTTCAAAAGCAACTAGCACTCAACTTAACTAATTGAAAACACTTACCAATTTGTGTGATTTTTAAATGAAATATGCAAAATTATTTGATTTATTTTTGCAAAATTAGAAACAAATTTGCAAAAATTCCAATAG
The DNA here is from genome assembly GCA_018904265.1 of Lordiphosa collinella. Lineage (NCBI taxonomy): Eukaryota > Metazoa > Arthropoda > Insecta > Diptera > Drosophilidae > Lordiphosa > Lordiphosa collinella. Next base: position 519,721 of record JAEIFV010000062.1, on the reverse strand, counting down.
AATTATGTTTCGATAAGACATACGAAAAAGTTTGATTTGATTAGTAAACGAAAGCAAATGCTAAAGCGTACAGGGTGGGTGGGAGTTGGGGGCGGTGCTACTCAAGACTAGTGAAGCAAAGACTTAGCGAGCGTTTTAGAATGCAGTCAGAGACAGAGTTGTGGGTGTAGAAGGAAGCGTGCAACTAGTGGTTATACATAAATAGACTAGGATTGCATCTTACCGTCAATCAGTTCATTGTAAGCACGTAGCACGCCCTTATCAAAGGCTCGCGCATCCGCAGCCGTTTGAAATGTGAGACCGTTGCGCTGTTTGCCGGCGCGCCAATGATGAAACGTTGGCATTACTTTGTAATACTTTAGATCACGATTGATGACACAGCTTAAAATAACCTAAAAGAGCAGAAAAGAATCAGAGTTTCGAACTGCTTTGAATAACGTTTTAGAAAACTTACACTCTGATCGGAGATTCTTTGCCCATAGATGATGTAGTCATGACCCGTTGCCAATGGGGATAGTCTAGCACGTTTTCGTATGGAAACATTTGCCAGACCACCCCCGGCCAGCGGTAGCCAGCCCTCGGTGCTTTCGTCTCTGGTCATTACCTGTGCGCGTACTGTAACTAAGAAGTCGCTGTGAAATGGTAGAGGGAAACAAAAGAAATGTTGGAAATTAGTAAAGAAATTGAGAGTAAAATTTATCAAATTGGAAATCAGTGAACAATAAAGAGCAGCTCAATTCACCCATTGTTCTTCGACTCAGTTTAGTGACCGAGAGATATATTTGTTCTTTGCTTTGTTTTAAGCCCTGTTATTCCCTACTGTTAAATAACACCTCCTTCCAGCCTACAATGTAAAATGGCTTGACACAGCCCCAAAGGGCCAAAGCCGAGCTTCTTTCAATATCTTGGCTTGTGCGCTTCTAATTTTCGCACAAGAGAAAGGGACCCACAGTTTAACGCCGCATCCGATTGGTAGTTTGAGAAGCTATTGCATGGCTAATTACTACAAAGCTGGCGCCAACAGCAGAGACGGGTGACCGGGTTTAAAGATCGGATCACACGAAATAACCATTTTGTCACCATTTGACCTCTCATAGTCAGACAGGGACCTATCTCACAGAGCCTTGCCCCACTCAATAATCCAAAGATATTAGGTTAGATGTCTTCAATAGAAGATTCGGAGTCGAAACAAGGCAACTGGAAGCTCCTTGATCAAATATGCGCCCCGATGTGGTCCCAAGCCAAATAAAGGGAGACCCAGTAGCGTAGCATAACCTTAGACTAGCGCAGAAGGCGTGGCCATGTTAAATGTTATAACACTAACACGAGCAACACGACTTTTACCCTAACCATGCCGCCAGTAGTGTGATATCCAGAAATTACCAACCAGTGCGATTGGATCTGCAAGCCGACAGATTATGTTATAGTCGGGCTTGACCGACTTTCTTTCTTGTTTTATATACAAAATATCTTTGATCAAATCGGAACCAGAACCAATTACGAAATAGATATTTGTAAGTACAACGAAATCAGCAGCCATTTTAAAGGAATGAACTCTAGAGCAAATGGTGGCCTGCACTATTAAATGAGCAGCCAAACTTGACTTTCCAATGCCTTTCGTTTCCTTTTTAGTTGTAAACTTTTTGCCAATTCATTGGTTATAAAATTAACTTGTGAACCTGAGACCAAAAGTACTATGCCTGTCTGAGGATTGCATCCGTTGCCTTTGACTTGGACAATGGCAGTTAACAACTTGATCGATCTCCGAAGCCATTGCATGGTTCGAAAAACAATAACTCTGTGTTGAGAATTAGGGGCAAACTAAGAATTTGTAACAGACTTAGTCCACATTGGCTGATTCGCAGGTGCCGATGTGGTTGACTCATTCGTGTATCGATGCTTTTATATATGATGAGCCTTAGAACAAACTCTGCAGTGTGACGACTTGCAGGCTGACACGTAATGTCCTTTTCGCAAACAGTTAAAACATAATGGGAACCCTGTAGCGAATTTGAAACGAGTGGCAACAGGGGATGACGCAAAGGATGAGCATGAACTAATGAAATGATCATTTGATTTGCAAAATAAACATTTCGGATCAACAGCTTGAGTAGTGGGAGATACTGACAAAGTTTTGCCGGAAGTTTTCAGTTGTGTCTCCCGATTTGGCTTGCGGGACTTACAATTTCCTGACGTAACTTCATCAGCTGACAAATGTTAATACCTCCTGTTAAGTGCGGATTCAAAATCCTTCCGCGACGGGATATTCTGATAGTCGATACTCTCTTCTGATCTAGACCTCGTTTTGGCATCAACCTTTGACATGGCTATATGAATCAACATAGCGTTAGCGATCTTCTAGTCATCGCCTACTGACAATAGGGATTCGTAAATGGCGGTGACAGTGTCAATAAAAAATCTTTAGGATGCGGCAGATGGATTCTGAATGGGCTGAAGATCAAAAATTTTCACAATACTGTCGAAGAAAATCAAACTTTCACAGTCATACACCTGCTTTAATGCTGCTAATGCTTTAGGATAGTTTGTATCAGTCACCTGAAAGGCCTTAACTGTGCCTAAGGTTTCCTTCCCTAAACAATTAAGCAAATGATTGAACTTTTCGACATTTGATAATGTTGGATCATTGTCAGTAATATTCTCGAGCAATCCAAAGAAATTTTAAAATTCAGAATAACTGCCTCCTAGTGTTGGTAGTTTCATTTGTGGCAAGTGTTATGTGAGACAGTTGTATTTAAAATTGAATCATTATGCACTTGAACACAGCCGACATAACCATTGCCTTAGTTGACACGTATAAATCCTGCAAGTCCGCTCGAGATGCCAGATAAGGATTTGTATTTTCAATTGTGAGCTGCATGTCAAATGAGCGGTCAATGTACTTATCCAAAATAGCTAGACGACACTCTAGCTCCACTTTGTTGAACGTTACTGTTTTTCTTCTTGATTGACTTCTGTATCCTTTCAATATGCCTGCATGCTGATCAAGAATACAACAGAGATACATTGAACAACCTTCAACACCAATGCATATACCTTCAGCTACCCTAAACAACGGAGCTTAAAGCTAGTTGAAATTTCATGCTATTTGTGCACTTGGAATTCTCAACTCTTTATTCGCCGCCTGGGTTTTTTAAATAGGATTTGCAAATGGCTTGTTGGTGTGACAGCAACTGAAAGTATATTGACGAAGGCTTTGCCATGGCGACAGCCGAAACGGCCGTCCACACAGCCACAGCTATTGTTCATGTTTATATGTATTCTCTGTTGAATTTTCTGGTTTATTATTGAACTATAATCAAACCTCGACCTTGCCTGTACATTTCTAAAAAAAATATCGTTAAACCCATATTCTAAGACGTAAACTCATAGACGAACTAGTATATATTTTGCTTATCGAAAAAAACTATTAAATCAAGGAACCAAAATTTGAATTTTTTATTAAACTTTAAGTTAAAGTATAAGAACCAACATTAAATATAGTTTCGGCTAAATCGATTACACACGGAGACTTACCGGTATACCGAAACTAAAACCAAGATACTTGTTATATACGAATCGGTTGATTCCCTGAGAAACTGCTCCTCTAACACACTCCTTTTTTGAAGGATTTATAAAGTACAAAAAGTGCGTAAGATCTTTGAGATCTTTAAAGTAAATCACCTGCTTGATCTGCGCTTCAGGCTCAATTTGGTATAGGAAACCTTTGCTGACATGGTGGCGAAACCGACTGAGTCCCAAAAGGGACATAGTTGTGCCTGTATATCTTATGCTTGGATAACCTAAAAGTGTCACTAATTTGGCTAATTCAATTTCGGGCATACAGAATGGAAGCCATAGTAAAAAAGCAAGTGAGCAGCACCTGTCAGCTAAACCAGACTATAAATAGAGAGGGGAAGGAAAGCAAGTCCTTCGATTTAAAAATACACACGCTACCACACACACAAACACACACACAACAGCAGCAGCAACTCCAACTTCTTTTCAAGCCTTATGAATGGAGCAAAACAAATTCCAGGGCCAGACAGAAAAACCAGTTCACCAAAGACCTGCGCAGAATGTTCAGCAAACATTGAAATGGAGTTTGTACAGGTCCTGTGAAGTTACTCAATGAAAAAAGCTTTAAGGGAGTTTTTAGCAACTTCTTGCTGTGCGTGTGTGTGTGTGTGTGTGTTACATACACTTGTCCTAGTTTCGTCATTTTACAGAATGAAAATAAACGTGGACTACGTCATGGCACATTGCATTGCAGCCAGCACATGTCAAGGACTGGCCCAGGCTGCATTTGGATTTCATTCAATGTCTCACAAGGTGACAACGACGTCAGCCAGTCCAAGGATAAGCCAACTGGTGAATGAAACTAAATCCCAGGGCTGGGCAAAGCAAAAACTGAAAGAAAGGGTGTAGTCAAAATACAAAAAAAAAAAAAAAAAAGCCAGCCGCACAACTCCTTGAAATATCATAAAATGAATATGTGCATACACACACACACACACATACATACATACACATGTAAGCAAAAGAGCCTGCCTCAAGCAAAAACTAAAAGTCTATCAACATTTTTCTTTTTGTTTTTTGGAAGCTCTCTCTCCCATTTGGAAAGCGCATGCGTGGGAAATTTAGCCAGACCAAGACAGAGAGAGAGCAGACGGAGCGAGAGCGCGAAAGGGCAGCTCCAGTTGTATGAATGAATGTATGTATATGTAGGTGCTTTATCCACCCACTCAGCCACATAACGACAACAATAAAAGTCTCAATATATGTATATGTACGCATGTATGTATGTATCACATATAGTTTATAGTTAAATAGTTGAAATGATGTCTATTGTCAAAACGCCAACGCCAACGCCACTTGGCCTGGTCGTCGTCTGCCTTTACATACCGTTACATTATTCACATGCCAATCAGTTGAATGAAAATTTAAATCGAATGCCGTTTCCGTTCGAAAGGAAAAAAACTGCCCACAGCATACATGACTTCGGCCAATAGGCGTCAGAGTTTGAGAGCGTTGGAAATTACCAAAAAAAAAAAGTGTTCAAACAAGTCTCCATGCGATTGCAATGCAAACAAAAATTATGTGAATTAAACTTGTTGCATTTTCTAATCCAAGGGGCAGGGGGCAGGGCAAGTCTTTGACACGACTTATTCGTGAAGCGCTTTTCTTTGGCCAGACACACTTTTAGAAATTTCTGAATTTTCTTATAAATATTAGTAAGATTTCGACTCAAACAAACTCTTAAGGATCGAACAAAAGACACCTAAGCTAAGCACCAAAGATTTCTGTATGCTCTTTTTAGAATGGAGCCACAAACTCAGGCTTGGTTAGTTCCCATGACATTATAACTTCTTCTTCTTTATAATTTGTATTTTTATACCCTTGCAGAGGGTATATTAAAATTGTCCAGATGTTTTTAACGTTGCTCCGACCACATAAAGTAGGTATATATATTTTTGATCAGCATGACGAGCTGAGTTAATTAAGCCATGTCCGTCTGGACGGCTGAAGAGCTGAATTCCTTATAACTCGACTCTAGTTAGTCCGATATTTACCATTCTTTTGGCGGATCGATAAATAATCCTAATTACTAAATATATCCAGAAGGCTCCAACCTTCAATCTATAAAACTATCTGTGATATGATTTTAAATAAACTTGATCTGCCTGCAAGTATAAGAAGTTTTTGTCTTATACTTACCAAACCTTTATCTCTAACCATCTCTGAGATCTGTGCGTTCATACGAACAGACGGACATGGCTATCGTCTCGGCTGCTAATGCTGATCAAGAATATATATACCTAATTTCTCAACAGTCGATTTAATTTTTGTATTGTCATCGATCGTAGCTATCTACCTTGGAGAGAAAAATAAACTTTACGTCAGCTTCATTCAAGGCGGCATTTGATACAATCGACAGAAGGTGCCTCATCTACAAACTCAGCAATATGGGCCTATGGACAAAAAGCTTGCGAGTCATACAAAAAATGTATGAGGAAAATATAGCAACGGTCTGGGATGGTTCACAACAATCTAACTGGTTTCAAAGTAATACAGGCGTAAAGCAGGTATGCTTGTTAAGCCTGATGTTGTTCTCACACTATATAAATGACATTACGGATGCATTACCAGCAGGAATTTTGTTCGGAAATACGCATATCAAAACATTACTATACGCGGATGATATGGTACTCTTAGCTGATTCAGCACCCAATCTCCAAAATATGCTAAACCACCTAAAAGAATACTGGAAAACTTGGAATTTGAAAATAAACACCGACAAGTCAAAAGTGATGGTATTTAGGGATGGTGGAGGTCGTGTTGCTCAAGGGGAAACCTGGAGCCTGAACGGAACGGAGATAGAGAGAGTTACACCTTACAAATATCTTGGAGTTACCATGACATCAAATGGAAAATTTGCAACGCACATCATCATTACAGCGCTAAATAGCTCTTGGAATAAATTAAAGGGCAACAACAACGTGCTACCGAGCATCAAGTACAAGATGTATGAAGCAACCGCTCGCTCAGTACTGTGCTACGCCTCACAGGTGTGGGGAATTTTCCGATATAAAGATGTGGAAAAGTTACTGAGATTTTTCATTCATTAAAATCGTCCAATTGCCACAAAATACCCCAAACTATGCCATTCACATCCTTCCGAAAAATTATTGTTAGTCTCATTAAGAGAAGATTCAATAAATACAAATAAGCTTAAAAAAAAAAAAAAAAAAATTGAGACTGGATTATCAGAGCTATACAGTTGCACCTTCAGCACGCACTTTGCCTACATGAGGCAGGTGATGGAAAAGCTAGCATCAAGACTGGTGAATAAAACTGCAAAGCTGCTATTAGCAAGCGGAGCCCAATGTTTTGGTGTATGGCGACTACTGGCCGCGGAGCATAACGTCCCTCTTGATCGAGAAAAATTCATCGAACAGGCCCGAAGAAGCACGAGCAGGATTTTTTGATATACTCTGTAACTCTCAAGTTTGTGTTAAGTGTTGCCCATCGCGGTGGCAGGCGATGCTGCCCAGCAGAATAGTTTTTTTTACTAAATATGTTTAGTAGTTACGAACCTTCTATCTATAAAACTTCCGGAGATTTGACTTTTTTCGAAATTGCGGGGGCGGGAGTGGGCGTGGCCAAAATTGAAAATGAACTTGATCTGCCTGCAAGCATAAGATGTTTTTGTGCCATACATGTCAAACCTCTTACCATCTCTGAGATTTGTTCGTTCATACTGACAGACAGACGAGCGGACGGACGGACATGGCTATATCTTTAGTACCTAGGTAAAGGTACAGATAAAAACAAGGTACTTTTAAATTTAAAAGCATGGTTCATAATTTTTTTTATTAAAATCAAAACAAAACAACCTTAGATTACAAATATTGAGAGAGTCAGACATTGATATAAGGCACTGTAAGAAATTAAATCCAAAAATAGGGGAAAGTTAAGTTCGGCTCGGCCGAAGTTTTTGTATACCCTTGCAGCTTCCATTGAAAACAAAAAAGTTTTTCTAACTAAGACTGCTTTTCGGACCTTGCTTTTCTATGGTTGCTATACTATAAAGATCTCCGATTTCGACTAAAATTAGTAGAATCATGGAAAAGCATAACAAACTAACAATTACCAAATTTGGAGGCGATCCCATTGAAAACCAAAAAGTTTTTCTTACTAGAACTTCTTTTTCGCCCGATCATTCCTACTGCTGCTATATGCTATAGTCATCCGATTTTGACATAACTTTGTAGAATTGTGTAAATGTGTATAAAATAAGTGTATGCCAATGACAAGGACATTTCCATTAAAAACAAAAAAGTTTTTCTCACTAGAGCTAGTTTTTCGAGCGATCGTTCCTATGGGAGCTATAAGCTAAAGTCATCCGATTTTGACAAAACTTTGTAGAATTGTGTGAAAGCATAACAAATAAATAAATACCGATTTTAAGTTCATTTCCATGGAAAACAAAAAAGTTTTTCTAACTAAGACTACTTTTCAGGCTAAACTTTTCTATGACAGCTATACTATATAGATTTCCAATTTCGACCAAACTAAGTGGAGTCATGGGAAAGCATAGCAAATTGAGAAATTCGAAGTTTGAAAGCGTTTCCATTGAAAACAAAAAAGTTTTTTTCACTAAAACTAAACAAATGTGCAGCCTACATGTACCAAAAGACTTCGTGCAAAGTTTGGTGAAGATAGCTTTTAAACTGACGGAGGAGATAGCATAAAAACAGACAGACGGACGGATGGACAGACGGACAGGGCTAAATCAACTCAGCTCGTCGTGCTGATTAAGAATATATATACTTTGTGTGGTCGGAGATGCTTCCTTCAATGCGTTACAAACATTCGGACAATTTTATAATACCCTCAGCAAGGGTTTAAAAAGAAGATTTGAAAATTGAATATTTTGATTTCATTTGACGTTATATTATTAAATTGTATCTTATATACTTTCACGCTTTTTAACATTACAAGAGTTACCTTGAGATACCTTGTCGTGCGACTTCTTTAATCTGCTGTACATACTGCGCCAGTGCCCAAATGCTAACAGAACGGGCACCATCTTTACCAGAGATAACATGGTACTTGCATATGCCGATGATATTGACATCATCGGCAAAAGCGAATCTGTGGTAAAAAAGGCGTTTTCAGAGATAGAGAAGCAGTCAAAACTTATGGGCTTAGCGCTAAATGAGGATAAGACGAAGTACCTACAATCAACGCGCAGTGAGTCTACGCTTGGAAAATCTGTTGCAATGGAAGACTACAACTTAAAGGTTGTTAAGGAATTTGTCTACCTCGAAACGACGATAACCACCGACAACAACATTAGTCTGGAAATCCGAAGAAGAATTACTCTTGCAAACCGATGTTATTACGGGCTCAATAAGGAGTTCAAGAGCAGAGACCTCTCTCGGAAAACGAAAATTGCGCTATACAAGTCGCTTATCATCCCAGTCCTGCTATACGGCGCAGAAGCATGGACAATGACAAAAGAGGATGAGGCGGCAATTGGCGTGTTCGAGAGAAAAGTTCTTCGGAGGATTTATGGACCTCTAAACGTTGGCGGCGAATTTCGCATCCGAATGAATCGCGAACTGTATGAGCTCTATGGGGACACTGACCTAGTCAAGCGCATAAAACAACAGCGTTTGCGCTGGATAGCACATGTTACCCGTATGGATGATAACGCTCCAGCAAAGCGTGTGCACAATCGGCATGCGATAGAGCTGGGAGGCACTCCCCCGCCTGGTCGACCAAAGCGGAGATGGCGTGACCAGGTGCAGGGAGACATTGCGAACCTGGGAGTGCCCTTCTGGTGGAATGTCGTTTGGGACAGAGGCGAGTGGCGGGCATTAGTGGGAGCGGCCGAGACCGTAAAACGGTTGTGATGGCCAAAGAAGAAGAAGAAGAAGAAGAATTGATTTGTGTAAGTATCCTCTTTCCTCTATGGGACGACATTCCTAATATTCTGTCTTATTTCTTCAATTCAATCCAAGTTTAGCCAGGAGAATATTTACGATATTTGGCATTTTAAAGGAGCTCGGTACGTTCGATTCAGCAATCCGACATATCGTTGCAGTGTTCATGCCGTGGTGGCCGACAATGCAATCGAAAAATGCTCTGTTATCATAGTGAAATCCATTTGTACGAAGACCGAATATAACATTTATATAAATATTTTAACTCGAATGCGCGATTCGCTCTCTAAAACTGCTTGTGGGAGCAAAAGATTAACTTACAATTGACATTTATTTAATCTATTCTCAATATCCAACACTGTACAATAAACTAAACACTTTATTTTTTGATGCAGAGACCCAAAAGCAATAACTTTGGAAAGTTTGATCAAAAAATTTAAAAGAAAATATTTACAGCACCATTCGGGTTAGGGCAGGTCTTCAGGGAATTCATTTGCGAAGGTCATAATATTCGAAAAGTCCGAGAATGATTAAACAATTAAGAGTGAAGCGCTGAACCGAACTGAAACTGCAATAAAGTTTGCTCCAAAGACCATTTAATAAACCGAACCGGTTTACCTCTTGGTTGGGCGAGATTTTTTCTTAACCAATCTACCTGATTGAACCCTAGTAATGCCGGACTTATTAACACTGATTTCGTATTCTTGATATATCTAGGTAATGCTGGAACCAATGGACAATTCTGTTGTACATTTAAATTAAAAAACTGGATGTTTTTAAATATTTTCTATTCAAGAAACTTGGTAATTTTATGCAAAATGTCGAAATTTTGACTTTAGAAAGTTCTGAGGTTCGAGAACTGAAACGTTCCTGATTAAATATAAAGCGCGAACCACTGAATTGAGCGAAAACGCTGGTTGGATAGCTTCAAAAACATTATATTGAACTGAACTGGTGGTTAATGTTTGAATATTTGAGGTTCAAGGTTTTGGTTCGAGCCTTGGTTTGTTTCAGAAAAGAAAACGAAGAGCCAGTTCAACTTTTCGAACCGGGTGGATTCAATAACGGTTAGCAGCCCTGTTTAGAAATGCCCAAATTCTAAGATTTGGAGATCTTTACGTTAACTCTCCGCTTTCACATAATTCTGCCAGTTTTGATCAAAATGAACCATAGAATCCATGTAAAGTTACATTTTTAAAGTAAATGCTCTATTTATATATGTATATGATGGTTAATTTTTAGCTTTCCACTCTCTAATAAGCACCCTTTATTTCTGTATAGAATGAAGACAATTTTGTATATTAATTCATTATAGAAACGGAATGAAAGCAAAGACATGAATGAAACTACAATAACCTTGGGTGTAAGTGTGTGTGTGTGTATGAGTTTCTGCGATATGTTTTGCTGTTGTAAATGCTAAAAAAAATTAAGAGAAATAACAAACAAACAAACAAACACAGAACTATGAACGGGGAGTGACATCATTTTGGAACATCCGCACTTTAAACACAAAGTAGCAAAGGAAAACAATTCGCAGCGAGGGAATGCATGAATGGAAGGAACATGAATGAAATGTGAGTCATTTTGAGGACGGACTGACGGACGGACAAGTCGCCACTGTGTCTGTCTGTCGCCACATTTAATGAATATGAATGAAATGGAACACCCCCAGAGAAGGTAAGATTTATATGTTCAACCAAAAACTGACAATAAAGCAAATGATGGGGATCATTATTCTATAGATTTTAAAAAGCGAAGTGCTGAAACCAGCAAAGCACCATAAGAACCCACTGTACCATCTTTAAATGTAACCTGTAAGCCCCAACTGGTGTTCTATCATCTTATAGTCTTTAACTAACTTTAGGCAAAACATATTTGAACCTACTATTCCATCTTTTTGACTTACCTTTCATGTCCTTCTGTCATGGTTTGTTATCAGAAAGATTCTAATATAGCAGCGTGTAGTGTCGGTGTTGTTGTTGTTGTTGGTGGTGGCAAAATACACCATGATTAAAGCATAAAGACATTCAGAGCTGCTGCCTGCACAAACTTTCAAAAAAAAACAAGAAGAACACCAACAACAACACACACTTCGAAACTGCCTTGGAGTTGCGGAACTTCGGAACTGCCCTCGTCGCAATCAAGAGATTTTTCGTGGCTGAAGCTGGGAGCTGGCTGGACTGGATGGAGGAGGTTTTTGTTGTATTTTCTAAGTGGATTTGATTTGTTGTTGAGGGATTTGGCACAAATTTAACAGAAACAGACAGTTTTCTTTTTTATTCTTGGGGTCTGTTTGTTTGAAATACTTGTTGTTAATTCATCACTAAAAAATAAATGATAATTAATTTGTTATTAACTTTGTTGGAGTAGAGAGGAGCAGCGAGCACAGCAGAAAAGCAGCTGCACTTTTACTTTTTCCCCAAATACACACTTTTTCCAAGCAAAAGCAACACAACTCGAGAGAGAGAGCGATTGTCCAAAGCGCTGCCGATTTCCAGAGAGCGCGAGAAGGAGAGAGCGAGATTTTTCAATCGATTTTTTCATTCATGCAACGCCAACTAGGTATGAGTGTGACCAGTCAGGCGCTGTTAGCGCGCTTATGTTAAAGACAGTGCTGTTTGCGCAATGTTAGTGCCATTATCAGCGTTTTTCTTATTGGTCTCATTAATACAAAAAACTAATTAAATGACAATTTAACAATTTAAAGTGACCGCACTTGTTTCGACGCAATTTGACCGTAAACTGCGAACTAAAGTCCAAAGCAGCTGATGCCTATCGATTGGCATATATCGATAGAACGGTACAGCACGGAATTTTCTTTTATTGGATAACAGATTTGCGTAGTTTGGGCCGTTTAGCACGTTTCTTTGATGGCGCGCACATTTCACTTGTACTTTGCGCGAATTTTAAGCAATTTGCTTAGGTTAATTATTTGTTCAAATTTAAGTACAATCTCATTTCATCTTTTCTTACAGCAGTGTGACCGAGGGCGGGAAGCGTGGAAATACCTAAGCGGCTATGAGTGACCAGATACTCAATGGTAGGCATAAAGTATTGCCTACCCTAGGGCTGGACGGTAAATTAAAAAGCTAACTTAGGCGTTACCTTTTAAACTAGATATGGCTCCCATACAAAATAAATATTTTTTCATACATTTTATACAAAAATTCGCATTTATTGTAAATATTTTGGAAAACAATTATATTTATTTGAGTAAGTTAGGTTTTAACTTAGTTTTTTTGTTGTTTCTATACTTTCATCCAGTTACAAATTAGATATAGCTCCCAAATAAAATCAATATTTTTCTGTTTTCTGTTCACAATTGTTTACCATCTTCATTTTGGTTATATCGTTATATATTTCTGAAAAGAAAAATAATAGACCTATCCAACAAAATTTTATCAGCTTAAAAATGTGGACTAGAGCCAAAGATATGATAAGTCAAACTACACTAATAGCCCAAAATTATAGCATTTTTCGGTCTGCGAAAAAGTGTCAAAGTTTATATAACATTTTGATTCGTGAACATATCTAAGACAAATTTGAACTTTTCAACAAAATTGAAATTAGGATTTTGTCCAAAGCGGCCACGTCTGGACCACTGTGCGACCCCTCTATTTTAAACACAAACCGAACAGTCGAAGCAAATTTTAGCAGAGCCGAAGTGTTTATAAACGATATGGCATCCCCAATTTAACAACACCTACCAGGTTGCCAGGTCGACAGTTGAAGAACCAGTAGATCTATACGTTCATTTTACTTCTAGAATTGCCAACATTCTAAAATAACCACAAATAACTCACTATAAAATTTGGCAAAATTCGCGATTTTTGTGAACTTTCGATCATCATCTCCTGTTTACCCGTCTTCATAATTATCTAAACTCATATGAAAATTTTGCAACATTTTTGACCTTTTGGTGTACACATCCTTTATACGCGTCTATCAGATCTTCATAATAATCTAGGCTCATTTAAAAAATGTGCAAATTTCGCCATATTTTGGACCATTCAATCTGCATCTACCATTTACCGACGCCAGCATTGTAATTTAAACATTAGGCGCCGTCATAAAAACTTGTATGATAAATTTTCCAATTTTCGCGGTTCTTGGACTTTTTTCCCGAAACTTTCTTTAACTAAGAATCCTTTGCGAGCAAGGGTCCAACCATTCCTCAAAGTTTCATCGCAATCATATGAGCATATATCTTCACAAATTTCGCAGTTTTTGGGCCAAAAACATCATAATGCCGCAGCCACCGACCCTGGCCTCCTGTGCCTTTTTTTTTGTTCCCAAACTTACAGAGGCCCATTAATGAAAAAAGCTACGACGACAAAGAAATTAAATTAACACGCGCTTACACACTTGAAGTTTACCAAGGCAAAAGACACTCTCATCAGATTTTGAACAGAAAAGTGTCTCAAGGAAACAATTGAACAAAAAAAATCGAAAAAAAAACTCTCACTGGTTGAGCAAAGTGTGCTCTGGGGTAAAACAGAAGTGAAATTTCGTTTCGGTTCCATTTTCCATGGACTGCTTGTAAAATGGGAACACTCTTTTGAAATTCTGTTTATTACTCTTGATAATTAAAATCAAACTAAGATTAGGTTATAAATGCTTCTGTCTTAGCAGTAGTTGTAGAACACAACGAAAGGTTTGCTCTGCTAGTAATGGGCCATACCAGTTCCATTAACATTAAGCAGTAGCCGGGCACATAGACCAAGGTGGCATACAGGAACAGGGACAAACAGCTGCCCAGAAGAACATCTGAAATGGAAAAAAAAAACATTCTTTACCACCTTGTGGGAACTCTTTTGTTTGCATGACTAAGACTTGACCGGCATAGATAAGATATCGATGAGTACAGATACACCACCGAATGGTAAAACAGATATGTTTTAACACACTCTAATCGCACTTACGACAAAACACCTTCTCCCAGGGCTCACAAATGGATATCTGTGTGTTTAGTTCATACAAATTAAACAACCATTTCACATTACGCTTCAATTTGTCATATTTCTGCGTCAAACTGTTTATGTACATGATCGGATTGCCCCCGTGTTGAGGTCTTTACAATTCAAGAGTGCGCGATGAACTAACAACCCATTTCGCAGTGTCTAGCATTTACGCGCTCTTATCATAACCATTTTTATTTATTTGATTATTTGAGCAGGGAAACCGCCTCAACTTTTACCTTTACACCAGACAGCAGAAAATCACGCCATTAGCGGTACTATGGATAGCAGGAACAACCACACCGACAGTACATCATTGGCATAAGCATTGATATGCACAGCCACGCAGAACTCCACATTATTGTTGTTGTAATGTATGCAGGTGGTACGTATACGCTCCGATATGGTAGCCAGGTTGGTGTACGCAAAGTTAAGTGTAAAGCCGTACAGCTAAGGAAGGGGAAAGTGAATGAATGATAACGTTTATGATTGATGGTCAACTATCTCACCTTATAGTTGGGATACTCGCGCTCCAGTTGTTCGCTGTAGGCCAGCTCATCGTAACGGCTGGCGGAGAAGGTGGCCAGGTTTTCCAAATCGCAGAGAATTTTCTGTAGACGCGGCTGAAAGGCACTGCAGGCAGATAATTAATATTAATGAATACCCTTACCAAACTCAAGCACTTACCGATTCCAAATGGTCTTTCTGGTGGTACGCCAGGCGCTTATCTTCTTCATGATTTTCCGTTCAATATGCTTTTGCAGTTGACTCAAATCGTAGCTTCTTTTATAGACATAATCCAACTTTTGAATGCCACCCTGAGGAGCTGTTTGTCTTTTATTAAAGAGCGGCAACCAGCAGGCTCCCTCCTGTAGATTGAAATTAGTCATGCTGACACGGGTTTCCGTTTGAAGATTGAAATAGATCTGCAAGAGATTTTATTATTTTCCATGCAAGCCGATCGGAAATATAGACTGGATCGTTTCAGTGTTTCACGCAGTTTTTAAAACGTAGGTTCGGTTTATTACATGGCTTATGAAGCCAACTGAAACGCGGTTTTAGTTCGGTTTAGTGGTTCAGTCGTAATTTATTATATATTTTCGTAGAAAAATCCGATATACCGACAATACTGCGCGGAAAGGAATCTTTTCCGAAAGTTCTAAGGAAAAGCAACTCGAAAAATGCCAAAAACACAATTTCTGTTCCAAATGCTCAAACCTTAAAGCCCGTCCTTAAGTATAACGTTCCAATTTTTTTATGAATCTGCACGGAAAGTTATTTTTCGGAATTTGAAGTAAAAAAACTAATTTTGCTCCTAATTCCGTCAAATCTCAAATCTTAAACGCAGTACTTAAGGAGAACGCAAGGAATTTTGCTTTAAGCTGTGGGGAATGTTTTTTTTCGTATTTTCGAAGGTAAGGCAGTTCGAAATGTTGCCTTAATTGAATTTTTTATGTAAGTATTCTCCTTCGTTTCGCCGAGTCCCTAGCCTTTAATCCTGGTTTGCCTTGCATCTCCGCAGAAAGGTTTTTTTTCCAAATTTGCGAAAGTAAGGCAGTTCGAAAACGTTTCAAAAAATCATTTATGTTTTTCGATCGCCCTTAATTTTAGTCTATCTTAAATCTTACTCTTGAAGAGCAGCAAATCCAAAATGTTTCTAAAACTTCATTTGGTTTAAGGATCGCCCCTAATTTCGCCGAAACTTTACCTTTTAAGCTCGTTCTTAAGTCTAAAATTTAGAAAATTCCTGAAATGTATTCGGAAAGTTACTTATTCAGGACTCTTAAAGATGCGTAAGTTTGAAAAACCATAAATCTAGGTGTTCTATTATATTTGATGTTGGGTTCGTTAGGTTTTAGAGGTATTTAACCACAGGTTTGTGTTTGAATCAACACTAGTTGCAGAGGGATTATAAAATTGTCTGGATCTTTGTAACGCATAGAAGGTAGCATCTCCGACCACATATGGTAAAGTATATACATATATTCTCGCTCGAGAAATCTGTCGGTGTCCCAGAACTTCGAGAGATTTCGTTTTCTTCGAAAGTCTAGTTAAAAGGTGTGTTTATAAGATTATGGTCCTACAACAAAAAGAGTGCTAAACTGCGAAGGTTTTGGTTGGTTTGTGTATTGGCTGGTTTGCGTATAGGTTGCTTTGCCAAAATCTCCTAACAAAATACGAGACATTTGAAACCAAGATTTCTAGGACACCGAGAATTGGTTTGGGAATTTGGTTGGAAGAGATTTCTGGGACACCGCCGAATAAGTACCATTGGCTAGAGGAAAGCGATTTACGTTTTAAAACTCATCACAGACCTGAACCGAACCGTTCTTCTTTGTGGTTTTCGGTTCGGCTCAGCATTTCTGAAAGGAATCTCGTTCGGTTTGCGATTTGGTTCATCAGATGGAAAAAACGGTTGTGTTCAGAGCCGGTTTGCATCCCTGCTTTAAAATGTCAAAGCCCAGCTACAGTCTCTTTTCCTCAATCTTTTGGTTTAACATTTGAAATATATTGACTCCTAAAGTGAATATATGACCTAGAGAACAATTCGACGCTGATTTCGCACTGAAAGCCGCGCTCCTTACTAAAGTTGGATATAGGCAAAGAAGCACGACATTATAATGACAATATCGTCCCGTACAGGAAATGGGATACACACACAAATTGATTAGCAACTTCCAAAGAAGGATTGCAGACTGATGACAGGCATATTACGACTTATCGACCCAAAATTTTTAAAACTTACAACTCGTCAGTGAAGTGAACCGAAACGAAAAGTTGTGCTTTGTGGTTTCCGGTTCAGCATTGTCGAAGGGACGCCATTGCGGTTTGCGGTTCGGTTCACAAACGTTTTGTATCCCTGTCCAAACTACGTTTACTTACATTTTGTGGTGCGACCAGACAAAACACCCTCATCAACGGACAGTAGACATCCTGTAGCTGATATCGTTTACCCGTAGCCGGTGCCAAGAGTAGTAGATCCGCCGTCTCTGGTTCGCGATATAGCACAAAGGAACTCTCACCATAGGGACATGACAAGCCCAAAAGTAACCAACACTGAAGTCCCAGGGAGAGCATATAATTGCAAAGCAACACACCCAGATCCTTAACCGAACACCAAGTGCTATCCAGTAATGCTTGATTGTCCAGCCAAACACCCTGAAAACTCTGGCAGGCATCGTAGCAGCGATATTGGGACAGAAGTGAGACAAAGCGACAGCAACTTTCCAACACATTTTTACTGGAGGTTACCACCAGAGGAATGGGCTCCAGTAGACGCGTCAAACACACCCGCTTTCCCTGAGCCGTACAGACCAAGGGCTCTACATAGCGTTGGGATTGGGGCAGCAACTGTTGCAACTCCAGCCGACGCTCTTGAAGATATTGCTGTAACTCGGGTAGCTCGGCACAGGCCAAGGCACGCACCTGCATAGCCGGCAGATCAGTACTAATGGGTTCAATGCTCAGATAGAACCAAAGATGCACTGCTTCCTTGATTTCGGGATACTGATCCGAGGACATATTGGTCACCGAGTCAATTAGGGGACGCTTGTAGCCCACCAGTATCTTGGGCAAGGACATTTCAATGCAGCCTTCGAACTGGAAAAGGAATTGAATGAAATTTTAAATAAACCGTGGGAGGGGACTTACCTTGCGATTGACCAGCAGACTGTTGATGGGCACCCGAAATTCTCCCAGCCAATTGCATTGAACCCTTTGATAAATATCCGAGGCTTCATCGCTATACTCCTGCTCGATGAGCTCATCAAAGAGGCTGATCTTAAGATCCTCCCTCAAATCGGTGAGATAACCGTTTAGCTGCAACTGCAGCTGCTCATTCCAGGTGGGATTACTGCCCTCGGCAGTGCGACTGCGGCACAAACGCTGGCCATAGCTCAGCGTGATAAAAGGACGCACATTGGAGTACATGAGGGCTAAAAGAAAGTCTCAGAACAAGCAATGCTTTTACCTTCACGTTCCACTCACTTTGGGTCACAAATAAGCTGGCACTCATGTCGCCTCCCCCACTTTGGCGCTCCACATTGAGTATGTGGCGACTTCTGACCGGCACTCCAGTTGCTCTAACCACATGCAATGAAATGGTAAATTGCTGAAATTGATCAGACGAAACAGGTGGCTGCCAGGGCAAAGGCTCGCGCACAATTCCACCACCAAACCAGGAGCTTAGAGCACGCCACACTCCCATCCAGCCCGATGTATAATCCACTCCTTCGGCCAACAAAACCAGAGGCAAAGGCGTCTCCAAGTCTTTGGCTCGCCTGGAGCTTTGGCTACGTATAACCTCGTACAGCAGTTGTATAAACTTGCGTCCACGGTGCTTGTGCAAGTCTATGGGATTCCAACAGCTGCCTGGCTCCAGTAGTTGAGCTTTACTGGAATTGGGAGTCATTAGTTGATCTAGCTCTTCCAACTCATGCTCCAATGAGGGCACAAATCGCAATTGTTTCGTATGCAAGTTCCTTTGCTGATAACGCGAGTGAAGCAGCTGAAAGCGACGATTCCCCAGCAGTGAGTCAATGCTGCAAAATTGTAGGTGCTGTTCCGCAAAGATTAGGGAAGGATTAGATGAGCTGTGCTTTTTGGACTTGGCACAGGGTGGCCTGGGCGTGGTTATAAGCTCTGTTTCGGAATTGTTAACATTTGCGTTAGGTCTGTAGGGTATTAAACTTTGACGCAAGATCTCAGGCAGCTTTTGTACATCATCCAATTGGCCGGGCGAGGCCTCTGTGGAGCGATATTCATAGTGTAAATAGAGATCACCCGTAAGTTGCGCCTTAAAGCTCAGTTTATGCTGCACAGCTTCAGCTTTGCTGCTTAACTCAAGCGAGGTAGTCATCAAGGCCACACGACGGCTTTGAGGAGTAAGAGCAGACTTCTCGTAGAGCTAAAATCGAAAGAGATTGAGTAGTCTTTCTTCTTTTTATACCCTTACAGTAGGTATATTAAAATTATCCAGTTGTTTGCAACGCTCAAAAGGAAGCATCTCCGACCACATAAAGTATCTAGATTTAGTCCAGTCAGTCGGTCCGTGTGATTCTTTGCTATCTGCTCCGTCAGTTTGAAAGCTATCTTAATGAATCTTTTCACATAGTCTTTTAGTACAAATACGCTGCACATTTGTCGGATCTCTATAACATATTAAAATATGACAGCTATCATAGGAATGATCGGTCCAAAAACTTGCTTTAAATAACTTAATACCTTTATTTATATGAATTACATGAGCTGCAAGGGTATATAAACTTCGGCCGAGCCGAAGTTAGCTTTTCTCTATTTTTCTTCCTTTCTTTCAAAACTCACCCATATATTGAGTTCCTCCGGCAGGGAACGCTCCAATAGCACTCCTATGCTTTCATTCATATGCAAATGCAAGTCCGATTCCAAGCGATAGCTTCTGGTTTGACCTACATACTGACCATCCAGGTACAATTTCATAAAATAATTTCGCGCCTTAACTTGCTCGGTACTTGGCGGTACAGACAGCTGCACCTCTGACTCATCTGCATACAGCCGTACGACCTCCACCTGCGGCTCCTCAGGATCCTTAAATGCACGCTCATATTCTTTCTTTAAGTTAGCCATGATTCTTTCAAATTGTGGCTTACGAGGTGGCTTTAATTGCGTGTCCCCCTGCTCAGTCCAAAGGCGTCGCCTGCCATAGAACAGCTCCAGTTGCTCGCGATAGACTTCCGCCAGATCCGTTTCGAATTGTTGCTTCCAGGCACCGCAAGAGGAGGACAAATCTGTGGGTTGACTGACACGCAGACTCAGCTGGAAGCGTGTACATTGGAATTGCTGTTGGCGACGCAGTTCCTTCAGCTTGGCCCAATCTCTAAGCAAATGCTGCAACAGCTTTCGTTGGTTAGTGGATTCGGCATAAAATCGTTGTCTTAGCTGCTGTATAAGACGCAACTGTCGCTTGATCTCCTTGGACTGCTGTTCGCCTGCTGATTGTAGCAGACGCTTAGCCGCTTGTCGTGTAATTTCCAGCTCTTGACGTAGCTTGGAGCAAATCTGTTGCTTCTGCTGTTCAACATAGAGATCATAGAGATCCTCTAGCTGTTGGGCCAAACGATGTTCTTCCTGCATCTGCGGATACGAGGTGAAACGCAGCTGCCTCAAGCTTAGCCTGAGAAAACGACGCCTGGGTAATCCAGGCATATAGTCCCGTGGAGTGGGTGTAAAGAAAATGCCCTTGAATTGCTTTTTACACAAACTTCTATAGAGCGTGGAGTCAATTGTAAATTGAGGTGCTTCACATAGCTGAGCTATTAAGTCGGCACTCAATTTGCTGGATTCGTTTTTGGCCTGTTCCTGGTAACGATTCAATAAACGTATGTGTAGAGGGTTGAGCTGCAAAGCGTCACTTGAACTTAGCTGAAAGTGCAACACATTACTGGGTCTAAAGAGCAAACTTTCGTCATAGTAATGCGTCTGCTTATAGAGCTTGGGCCAAACCAGCGGCGGATCTTGTAGTTCGATTTGTATGAAGGTTTGGCGGCTAGGAGAGTTGCTACTAGTAGTCACAGCAGGCGCCTTTTCTCCTTCCGAATCCTCTTCACTTTCAGCTCCAGAAAGCGGTGCATCCAGGGGCTCAACTTGTGCAGGTTCTTGGCCATGAAAAAATTGCAGACTGCGTTCCTCAAAGTCAAACTCCTGGCCTCCACTCAGGTTTTGATTTGCCTTTAGCAATGCTTGCACTTCTTTTTCAGTGCGGCGATATTTCCGAGTGGTTTGAGTTTTCTTTTTGCGGTTTTTCGGCTTTTCCATAATTAAGAAATGTTTTTTCGTTAACGGTTTGTTTTGACTTTTTGAAAGAGTGGAGTTGCCAGGGCAACGATAACTTTAAAGTGTTATCGATTAGGCAGGCAATTTGTTCCATTAGAGATGGGTCATGCATAACAGAGCCTATGGCTCTTTCCTGATCGACATTAACATACTGTCAAAATTCAGGCGTCCATAATGGACAAATATATATACATACATTCAATTTTATATATATGCAAAGATAAAGTTTCACGATATTTGTCTGATGTCGTGTATTCAAAATTTTACACGCGACCATCTCTAAGCAGAAGTGGCATTTAGCAGATAGCACAAAAGAATAGAGGTTGAACGTTTCTAGGTCAAAAATTTCAAATAGCAACCACTTTCCTATAACAATAGAAATAGATTCTTTTAACTTACATCCACTACATTTCAGAAAATTTTGCACAACAGGATAGCCAGGGTTTTTAGTGCAGTTCCATTTTCAGATTTAAACACCCTACAAGAGAAGGTAAAATCCATAACCAGGTCTAACACGGTCACAATTCCTAGCAACAACAGATATGTGCCAAGGCAGTGGTGGAGCCTAGAGTCTGAGAGGTTGTTTCGTTTGAGAAACGC
This sequence comes from Lordiphosa collinella, assembly GCA_018904265.1. NCBI lineage: Eukaryota > Metazoa > Arthropoda > Insecta > Diptera > Drosophilidae > Lordiphosa > Lordiphosa collinella. The sequence goes on along the minus strand of JAEIFV010000062.1, from coordinate 497,904 downwards.
AAGCAGGCAGAAATTCTATTTTTCTAAAAAAGCAGTTGATGCGAGGTTAGCTCTGGCAGCAGAAAAAAAACTGCAAAGCCATATTAAAAACGTTAGAAAGAAAAACTTTAGAAATTTTGTTGAAGAAATATCCTCTGGTCCGAACATGTGGAACCAAATTAGAAATTTAAAAAACTATAAACAGGTTAAGCGTACTGGTAACGTGTGGTCGGAGGAGGATGATGAGGAGTTCTTGAATATGTTACAAAACAGCTCAAATACCTCTTCAATTCAGGTACCAGCCACTCCCTCATCACCGTTATCACCTTTTTCAAGGACAGGCTTTGATATAGAGGACTTTCTAGCATTTATAAACACTAGGAACCCTAATTCGGCCAGAGGTTTAGACGGCATTTCTTACAAAATGATCCAACAGTTGCCCGCAGCTAAAAGGATTGATCTTTTTAATTTACTAAATCGGACCTGGCTTGCGGGCAATATCCCTGAAAGCTGGAGAGAAATTCGAGTAGTGCCAATCCCCAAGAAAAACACGGACACCTCATTGGTGAAAAATCATAGGCCAATTTGTCTCCTTAGTGTTTTCTTCAAAATTATAGAAGGGCTTATAAAAAATAGTTTTGACATACACATACACAAAGAAAGTCTTCTGCCAGATAGATCATACGCGTTTAGGAGATTAAGGTCAACTGCAAACTGCATTAAATAAGGTACAGGAGCTAAAATCACAGGGTTTTCAAGTAGTCGCAGCCTGCCTCGACCTGCAGAAGGCTTTCGATTGCGTTGATGTCAACATACTTAATTGTCAGCTCAGGGAAATGAATTTTGACCTATCCCAAATTAAATGGACCATAGACTTTTTAGAAAGAAGATATCTGGTCAAGGGGAAGAAAAGAGTAGAACTAGGCAAAGGAGTGTGCCAAGGCAGCAGCCTTAGTCCCACCCTTTTTAACTTATACACAGCAGGACTGCACAGAATCAATAACTCTAACTGTATTCTCTTTCAATATGCAGACGATTTTTTCCTGCTCTGCTTCCACAATGATCTCAACACTGCTAGATATATCTTGCTGGACAAGATAGCGCAGTTCGATGAGGAATGCAGCAAAATTAACCTTTCCTTCAACCCATCTAAGTCATTCGCGGTTCATTTTAGTAACCAAAGAAAGCCTTTGAATTTAATTCATAAAGGTACTGTGATAAAGGAACAGGATCAGATCAAGTATTTAGGAAGAACAGTTGCTGCGAACAATTCAGCCTGTGCGCATATCGAGCGTTCCATTTCGGAAGATAATAAATCCTGTGCTTTTCTAAAACTGCTTAGCGGATGCCGATTTGGGGTCAACCCGAATCAAGGATTGGTGCTTTATAAAGCTTTCGTTCGCAGCAAGCTGGAATATGCATGTTCCTCTTTTAGTAATATGTCTAAAACGGCTATGAATAAACTAAAGGTGCAAGCCAATTTACACCTTCGTAAAGCACTGGGATTAATAAAGTGCACACCGGTCCAAATAATTTATAACTTGGCAGCAGAGCTTCCACCCGAGTATAGGCTTAAAATTATTACAGCGAAAGAATTAGTAAAGGTATTTGCCTACAACATGCCCGCCTGTGAAACCATAACCTCTTATCCGAGTCTAAACACTAGCTATGCCAAAACTTACAAAGAATTTTCTCATATCCTTGACCACATCGAAATAGTATCTTCAAATCCAATCGTGTGTAAGAAGCTAAGCACGGACCTTGATTTTTTTAAAGGAGCAGCAAGAAACAAACACTCTATAGATTTGGAAACTACTTTACTCCTTTTTAGGGAAAAAGTAGAACTGCTAACCAATAGGGGCTTTCAAATTTATTTTACGGATGGCTCCGTAACCAGTAATCATTCTAGTGCTGCCTTTCTACATGACGGTTCAGGAGTTTCAGCTAGCTTCTACACCAATAAAATACTTTCGTCACTTTCTGCTGAGTTACTTGCGATAGACAAAGCACTTGCCCATGCCTTTTCGTGTGGCATGCCTCGTATAGCCATATTGGACAGATAGCAGAAATGGAGCATTGATTCTAAAAAAGCCTCTACAAAACAATTTCATCGCACAAGGCATCAAACAAAGAATAAACATTCAAGCGCAGCTAATCTCGGTAGAAGTCCACTATATCCCAGGCCACGTGAACATACCGCAAAACACAGTTGTGGACCTCGCCGCAAAGAGTGCACCATCTAATGGATCCTTTACATCGGTCAAATGGAGCATCAAGGACGCAACCTGCGAAATTTTCAGAAAAATTAAGGAGGACTGGGAAAAGGACTACGCCAACTTTGTGGCAGAAAGACCTAGGGGCTTTGCAGATCTCTTCCCAACCACTTTAAATAAGCCTTGGTTCCACAAATCTAAGCTCAAACCAAAAAGTATAAAACTGATCAATTTTTGGCGTCGTATTTCTTTATAATATAATTATAACCAATTTTTTAATTTTAGCTGTGCCATTGTGGCGGCTACTTGCCTACCCTTGATGTTTTCACAGCAAAAACGCATGTATCGATTGCTATCGATAGCTTTGCTTAACAAACGATAGTTCCATCTTCTAAAATTTGTGTTTGTTGACATATCAGTACTCATGCTCACGCGGACCACTCACGCGGACCACTCGGCTCACGCGGACCACTCACGCGGACCACTCTACTCACGCGGACCACTCACGCGGACCACTCAGCTCACGCGGACCACTCACGCGGACCACTCAGCTCACGCGGACCAATGTTAACAACAGTAAATAAATGTTAAATGTTAACAGTCTCGGCTCTTAACAGCACAGAAGATTTAAAACTAACTTCAGCTGACGCGACGCTATTAGTTGCTGCTCAACTATACTACTCTGTGCAAATGCCGGCTGCATTGTTGATTCGCACTTGTTGATTTTCAAATTACTTAAGAAAATCGCCAAAATGTCGAATCGTCGCAAAGAAATGTGGAAATTGTTGTACAATCTGGTTAATCGCAACGAAGCCAACTTATCACAGGTGTACAATGTGGTTGATGACATACTCTGCCAGGAGCCCAGCCTGATCAGCTGCTCTTCTGTGCGGGAGTTGAACAGTAAATTCCAGGACACTTTTCTGTTGTGGCTACTGAACAAGTTGGCCAAGTGCCTGAGTGACACGCCGGATGGTAGGCAAGTAACGAAATCTCAATTCGGTCTGCACAATTATTAATCCCAACAACACACTCAGCCAGTGCATCAAATTGCAGCAGAAAATCCTAAGCTCCTGCTGGTCCAATCATCCCAAACTGTATGCACGATTGGTGGAGGCTTACCTGGAGGCTCTGCAGGAAATTCAAGCTCAACTGAATCAGCTAGAGGCAGAGCAGCAGACGTTGACCCTGAGCATATTCACTTGTGATGTCAGTTCCCTGCAAGAGTTTGATCCGCAATGCGCTTTCCATGAGATCTGCTTGAAAGTAAAGCAGATAGATGGCTATGCCAGGAGTCTGTTAACGGTGCTGCAACATGCCAATGGCATAGGACATGCCAGCCATGGCGACATCTTTGCGGGAAGTCTACAGCAGGCGTTGCTAATACTTAAAGAGTGCGATGTGACCACCAAGTTGGCCAGCTTGAGTTACTGTCACGAGGTGATCAAGTGGCAATCCCCAGAGAGTTGGCTAAGCAATCCGCAAGTGGAGCATTACGCTAGGTTAAGCCTAAAAGCGGGCATAATGATGTGGTCCATGGTGCCAAAATGGCTAGAAGTAAGCTTAATGAGTCAGGCGCAGCTGAAACTACTGATGGGATTGACGGGAGAGCTGGTAATGGTAATTCAATTGCCCGCTAAGGAAGGCCTGGAAATGGGATTTCTCTTGCTCAATGAAATACTGGCTTTGTCTTTGAAGTTGGAGATGGACCAACTAATGGAGCGACTAGGCAGCTATGTGAGCAAGCAATTGGAACAGGAGACTCCTACGCTAGAGCAGCTAACTCAACTGCAGCAGCTCATGATGAGTAAGTGGCGTAATTATCCTACCCAGCTGTTGCCCATCTTAGCTTTAATGGCCAGCAAACGAACCAATTCAACAAGCTGTCCTATAGTGCAAACTTTAAGTCAAGCTTTAAGCAAGTTACTGCTACAAAAGGAGCCACTTAATACACTCCAAATAAATCAAGTTTTATCGCTGCTTAAGGCACTTAAGCAATTGGAGCAACAGCTCCTGGAGCAGCAACAATTGAACTTGGCAGTAAAGCTAACGGATGATGTTCTAAACCAGCTGCCCTTGCAGCATGAACTCAACTTGCAGACGGAAACCAATTGGAACCCACTGGCTTTGCATGTTTTGGAGTCAGAGAAACAGTTTAAAGCTTCAGATTATTATGAAATCTGTTCCCTCTTGATGCAAATAAGTGCCATACGCCTTCATCTGAAGTCCCAGACTCAACAGCAGCTCTTAAGCCTACTACAGCGTAATCTACAGCTGTCTCAATTGTGTAATATACGCTTAGAGACTCCCTCCAGTGCGCACACCCAACTGCAATCCTACTTTGCGGCGCAGTACTTGCAACTATTAACTTCCCAGGATGACCAAATGGTGCAAATATTTTGCACTAATCTACCCCAACTGTATGTGGCGGGCTATGTCAAGACTGAGCAACTACTTAGAGCCCTACCAATTATACTGAATCCCTCGAAACGGAGCCAAGTTTTGCACTTGCTGTTGTGCGCGCAGTCTGGTGGCATTTACGTGTTTAAAGTAAAGGAGCAATTTGTTTGGTATTGCTCAAAGTGTCGTCCTTTGACACAGTCAAACTCTCTTCTACCTGGCCTTTATATGGGTAAATCCAAGATGAGCTCCACTCAACTCAACTTCTCCAGCTCCACACGACAGTTAATGGTAAAAGATTTGTTGTTCCAAGCAAATAACTCAAATATAGCCTTGCACCTGGACCTGCTAAAAGTGGAACCTCAACTTTGCCTGCAACTAATGAAGGAAGCGGAAACTTTACTTGAACTCCAGGTGGATACCTTGGCTGCACTGGTACCTTACTTAAGTAACCAATTGCCACAATTTATGAAGCAATTGGCCACATTTATACTCAACTGCATACAACGAATACTGGCCAAACCTCTGATAGAGCAGAGTGAACTGGAGCAGCGTAAAATGCTACGCATACTGGTGGCCTGTGCTTACAAAGGGATTGATGAGCTCTGGCTCTTTCATTGGTACAAGATGACCTTCTTTTTTCTGGTACACACACGTTCGCTGGTGGCACAGGAAGCTGTACTGGCGGCTAGCGAAATGTGTGCCAATCATAGCCTGCAGACGGTAACCCTATGGAATTGGTATAAACGAGATGCTCTGGCTCTGGCAGTACGTTTGGCCTTGAGTGTATATCTAACAGATGGCATACGTTTCACAAGGTCCCTGAGAGCGGTGGGTATTGAGTAAAAAAATGTAAATGATTATATTCTTAAAGGTTTCACTCTTCTCCCACAGCTATCCAAAATGTTGGGTTTCTCGTGTGTCCAAGAGTTTACCTGTAAATATCATCGACTTTTAACCACCATGGTGCTACCCTATTGCATTAAGGAACCACGTTGCAAGGGTGTTTTGGTGCTTATAGCCAAGCAGCTAAGGAAACCCATGGCCACACTATTCGCCACCTCCTTTCTGCGTCTCTACACGCATGTGTATCTCACTGAGGAACCCGAATTGGCTCACAAATGTATACAATTGGTGGTCAGCTGCACCAAGTCCAGTCTGCAGCAGCTAATGAATGCTGATGTCAAGGTAAGTTGTTAGAATTTGAAATTCATTTAAAGTAAACCTTCCATTCATTTTCCCTCCCAGCAAACTGTGGCCGAGCTGCTCATCTACTTTAATCGCAATCCCACCTTTGTCATGCGCTCTTTCCAAAGCCTCTTACATCAACACTCAGTGGAAGACACTGAGCCACTTAGCAGTCAAGCAGCCAATGCAGAATTTGCCAGCTTCATAGCGGAACGATTTTTGGGTGTCATTACCTACTTCGAGAGCTGCCTCAGTGAGCCTTCGTTCGAGAAACCCCTCAAGGAAGAGACTCTCTATAGTCTGGGTCAGATAATGCGTTTTGTGGGCTCTCAGCATGTCACACAATTTCGTTTCAAAATCATTGCCATGTTGAGTTTTGTGCACACCCTAAAGGAGCCGCGTCTGCAAAGGATTTGCCTCAAGATTTGGCATATTTTCTTACATGTGGTCAATGTACAGGAATTGGGCCCTTCGCTGGGACGCATAGTGGCCACTTTGCAGCCGCTCTTAGAGGACAAAGAAAGTGTGGAACAGGTGAACAATTTGTATGAGTTTGTCATCCTAAGGAATGCCTCCATGTTGGGCAACTTTATTACTGATTTGTATTTCCTTGAACGTTTGGAGAATGTTTCACCCGCCATTAGGCAATGCATCCGCAGGCAAACCTCACATTTGGCCTTAAATGGTGAAGCAGATGAGGCACCACTGCTGGAGCAATTGCAGTTTTTGCATAAGCAGATCACAGATGAATGCCTACAGGTGAGAGTCTATGGCTTAAACCATTTGGGCGAACTGTTTGGGCGTAAACGCAGTCAACTCAATCGCATGATACTGAATGAGCTGCCACTGGAGCCTTTGTTGGAGCAGTTGGTAAATGTTTTAATGGCCGGCTGTCAACATGATGATCGCCAGCTGCAAATGGCTTCGGCCAAGTGCCTGGGTGAACTGGGAGCCATTGATGCCAGCTATTTGCCTTCCAATTACAATTTCTCCAAGCCTCAGCAACTGCCGCTGAGTGTGCTCTCCGATGACTTTGCTGTCTTGGCTTTGACTTCGCTTTGTCGTGGCTATCAGTTTCAGCAGAAGACCAAGCATGTGGATAGCTTTTCTTTGGCCATACAGGAGACTCTGGCGGTGTGTGGCATTTCACCCAAGGATCATAAGAAGTTGCAATTGTGGCAATCGCTGCCAGCACGCATGCGACAGGTAATGGAACCGCTGCTGTACTCCTGCTATACCAGCTCTCAGCGTGCCAGCACTTGCAGGGAGCAGCCCCTATTTGGCAGTCATTATACACATAATTCCTATGAGGAGTGGGCTTTCTTGTGGGCCAGTCGTCTCATCGATTATATACAATCCTCCGAGACGCGTCATTTGCTCAGCTCATACAAGCCTTGCATCAAGAGAGATGGCAACATGTTGAGCACTTTTTATCCCTATATACTGCTACATGCTCTGCTCGAATGCTCCACAGAGCAAAAGCTACACATACAGCAGGAGTTAATGACCGTACTTCAGGCCAATGAAGAGAGTAGCAATTCCAGCAAGAATCAACAAGAGTTGGGCCTAAGAAAGACCAAAGCCTTTAAGCTGTATGAGTCTCACAAATACAAGGCAGGTCTCAAGCCCCACCATAATAGTGCGTCGCTGGAAAGGGAGGAGGATTCAGCTCAGGTGCCACGTCTGGCGGGTAAATTGTGTACCGAACTACTGGATTTCCTGCAACGTTGGCTCCGGGAATGGCAGCGTTTACATGGCCGCAGCACAGCGGGCAAACCACCTCAGTCCGTGGATGCCAACTATAAAAGTGTGTACGAATTTCTGCAGCAAATACCCAAGCTATTGGCCTCTCGAGCCAGCTTCAACTGTGGCGAATACCCGCGTGCCTTGAGCTATCTTGAAAGCTATTTGGAGGAGGAAAAGGCAGTGCACAAATCGCAGCGTATACTCGAACAGTTCTCGTTTCTAGTGGAACTCTATGGCAAGCTAATGGATGCAGACTCAGTGGAAGGTGCAGTACAGGCACGTAGCTATGATATGAGTGTCACCCAGGAGATATTGGTGAATCGTTTGGTGGAACGTCAACAGGATATGATTACTTGCTACGAACAGCTGCTGTCCAGCACGGAGCAACTTCAGCCAGAGCATATAAGAGCCATGATAGATGCTTACCTGAGAATGGATACACCCAAGACTGCTTTGCTGATAGCCGATGGGCTGTGGCAACGTCTGGCGGATCAGTATACGGAGCAGTATTTCAGTGAATGCAAATCGGAGCTATTATGGCGTTTGGGTAGCTATGATGAGCTGGAAGAGCTGCAGGCCAAAACCAATTGGCCTGCACAATGTGCCCAAGGTTGTTTGGCCTTGAGGCAGCCTTTAACTAGTCGTTCACAGTTTGAGAGTCTCTTGGATGGCATGCGGAATTCGGTGCTGGAGCAACTGCGTAGCTGTTCGGCTCTACAACAGCATTCCTATGCTCATGCCTATGATGAGGTGGTAAAATTGCATTTGGTACATGAGCTACAGTGCAGTCAGGTATTGGTGGAGCAGCTGGAACAGGTGGAAGTGGAGGAGCAGCAGCAATTACTGATGAAAAATTACTTTGAGCAGTGGCAAAGCAGATTACAGGTACTCCAACCGCAGGTGCGTGTCCTGGAGCCCATCTATAGTTTTCGTAGGAATCTGCTAAATGAACTACAACGTCGCCTGGGCGATTGCCCACACTTGCTGCCCCAATTGCACACCGAATTGGCACGTCTTTGGCTTAATAGTGCCCAGATCAATCGGAATGCGGGACAATTGCAACGTGCCCAGCTCTACATACTCAAGGCAGCGGATTACAAACCACATGGCCTATTCCTAGAGCGTGCCAAGCTCTTGTGGCAGAAGGGTGACCAGGTGATTGCCATCAACTATTTGGAAGAGCAGCTCAGCATTATACGACAGTCATGCCAGGGCAATCCCAAGCATTTAACCTCGCAGGAACGTCAGCTCTACTTTGAGGGTAAATACTTGCAGGCGGTGTACAATGCAGAGTCCATGCATTTGTGTGCGGATGCCATAGTCAAGTATTTCCAAGAGGCCATAGCCGTGCAACGTCAATCCGAGCGTTGTCATGTGCAGTTGGCACAATTTCTGGAGAAGATACGCGAGGCAAAGCAGAGCGGTGGCGGCACCACCACCACCACCAATGGCACTCATGCCGATGATGATCTGTTGCTTCAAGTGATGCTCAACTATGCCAAATCCCTGCGTTATGGCAGTGAACATGTCTATCAATCGATGCCACGTTTGATAAGTCTCTGGCTGGACACAGCCGAATCCTCCTCCAATCCTGAGCTGGTTAAGAAAATGAATGATCTGATGACCAATTGCTGTGCGGTGCTACCCTCAGCCATGTTCTATACGGCCTATTCCCAGATGTTAAGTCGCCTGTGTCATCCTCAGCCCGAGGTATTTGCCGTCCTGCGCAATATCATCATACGCCTGGTGGAGGATTATGCACAGCAATCACTGTGGATGCTGCTGCCTCATTTTAAATCCGCCACCGCCAGCCGCATCAAACGTTGCAAATTGATTTTAACCGACAACCGCCTGCAGAATGCACCCTTCCAGCGGCTACTCACCGACTTCAATTCCTTAACCGAACGTTTGATAGGTCTGACCAACAAGGAGGTCACCCTGGATCGTACCTACAAACTAAGTGATTTGGATAAACGTCTGTCGAAGCTATGTACCCAGCCAGATTTTTCCAACATACTCTTACCCTTTGAGAAGTACATGCAACCCACTTTGCCCCTCAGCTCCGACGACACCAGCAATCCTGCTGGCGACACCAGCTCCAATTGGTTTCCCTATCAACATATTTACATACAAGGTTTCCAGGAGCAAGTGACTATCCTGCGTTCGGCAGCCAAACCCAAAAAATTAACCATTCGCTGCAGCGATGGTCAGGACTATGATGTATTGGTTAAGCCCAAAGATGATTTGAGACGTGATGCACGTCTCATGGAGTTTAATGGTCTAGTCAAGCGTTATCTGCATCAGGATGCGAGGGCCCGACAGCGACGTCTGCACATACGCACCTACGCCGTGTTGCCCTTCAACGAAGAATGCGGTTTGGTGGAGTGGTTACCACATCTAAGCTCATATCGCGGCATTTGCACCAGTTTGTATGCCCAAAAGGGTCAGTTGATGAGTGGTCGTCAGCTGCAACAGCTGGCGGTGCCGCTGGCAGATCCGCTAGAGCGAAAGCGTGAGGTTTTCCTCAAAACCCTTATGCCCGCCCATCCGCCTGTATTCCAAGAGTGGCTACGTCAACGCTTTACCACACCACACAGCTGGTATGAGGCCAGAAATTCGTATATACGAACGGTGGCCGTCATGTCCATGGTGGGCTATATACTGGGTCTAGGCGATCGCCATGGCGAGAATATTCTTATCGATGAGAATAATGCGGATGCGGTGCATGTGGACTTCAATTGTCTATTCAATCAGGGTGAATCGTTGGCCTATCCCGAGGTGGTGCCGTTCCGTCTGACCCACAATATGATTGTGTCGATGGGACCACTGGGTGTGGAGGGCAGCTATCGCAAATGCTGTGAAATCACTTTGCGTTTGCTCAAACAGGAGACCAAAACTTTGATGTCCATGCTGAGGCCATTTGTGTATGATTTGGGTACACAGAGTCGTTATGCGGCAGCCACGGCCAAGATAACTGGAGATGTGCAACGCATAGCCGATCGTCTACAGGGACATGTGAGTATTGATAGAGATCGTGTGTGTGTGTGTGTGTGTTTCTGATTTGTTGCCCTCTATCTTTCTGCAGGTTAAACGTCAGCAGGCCAACAGCATTCCGCTGTCTACCGAAGGACAGGTCAATTTCCTGATTAATGAGGCCACCAAAGTGGATAATCTGGCGGTTATGTACATTGGCTGGGGTGCTTTTCTTTAGGGAGTGGGAAGGCTTTAAGTATTTTAGGTGTAAATAAATGTTAAGATCATTTTCAATATCTCCGAAACTTTTTGACTATATTCGAACTAATCTCTGCATGATTCAATGAACTTACCTTGGGAAAACTTTGGATTTCCTGGCATAAGAAGCCCCATTTAAAAATGTACTTAACTACCTTTTAAACTAATGTAAGCAAGGCAAACATTAGGAAATCATCGGAGTAGAAAAAACCAAGCACCATCTGCATTATCCCATACATCAGGGATTAAACCCGAAACTAATTTCGGGTTTTTACCTTTACCCTAATAATAGAGGGTTTTGTCATAGGCCGACGCTCAAGAACACTCTAAAACAGCTCTTAAAAGATGCCACATACAGAGAGTCTGAAAAGTAGTGTATTTGTTTTATTCTCGATACATCGATTCTACAAAGTTTGGTCAATATGTATTTTATTTATACTTTTCTCACAAAGTTTTGTCAAAATCGGATGACTATAGCATATACGCTGCAGTATAAGAATGGTCGTTCGAAAAAGTAGTTCTTTTTTTTTTTTTTGGGGGGGGGGGGGGGGGTTTTTTTCAGAAATGAGAAAAACTTTTTTGTTTTAATTGGGATCGCCTCCAATTTTCGTAATTAACAGTTTATTAAGCTTATTCACGATTGCACTAAGTTTGGTCGAAATCGGACATCTATATAGTATAGCTCCCATAGAAAAGTAAGGTCCGAAAAGTAGTCTTATTTAGAAAAACAAACTGCAAGGATATGCAAAACTTCGGCCGAGCCGAAATTAACATCAAATTAATTCAAAACTATTATCTTAGACCCAATTGTACCAGTTCTCTTTCACACTTAGAAAATCAATTCTCTCGAAGTGCTGTGGCACCGACAAATTTGTTTCTCCCCGGGCCCGGACTTCTGAGAGGGGCCCGGAGCCCGGATTTTTGGCGAAAACTTAAATAAACTAAGTACAACATGAGAAAAAACCCCCGAGCCCGGAATCCTCTTTCGACAGGACTGGCTCTGTCAGGTAACTGAACATAACTTTGGATAGGAGACTTTCTCGATCTGATAACATTAAGCTAACTGTGGCTGTCACCTATGCCAAGGCTGACAAATCAATAATCATTGCGACATGGTATCTGCCTTTGGGATACTGCCTGTGACAGCTCCATTAAAACGGTCGAGACGATGCAAAACAAAATCTTACGCAGAATATTCGATGCTCCCTAGTATGTGCGGATCACCAACATCTACAAAGACCTTGGCATTCTACCAGTTTGCTCTCAGATCAACTGCCACACCAGCAGATATAGAGTATTGCGATGAAATGAATACAAAGACCGCTCAAAAGGAGACATCCGTCCGACCTTTTTAAGCACGGAAGGCGACCAACAGAGCGTCTGCTTGCCTCACCCTAAATGGATGCTAAATAATCTATCCAACCAGGAATATTACTTATTTCAGTCAGCTGGAATACGCTTCCTATTCCAGTCAAATAATAAAGCTCTAAAGTACTCTTAGACCGATTTAAATATATTGTAATTGAAGCCGCAATTCTTACCAAAAGGGTTGAACAAAAGCGGTCAAATTAAATACATTATCAAATATTGTATATTCAATGGTCCAAAGCTTCATCATTTCTTTACTTCTTTTTGCTCATTTCAAACGCTTCTTGATCTTCACCGGTTCCATGGCCTGCACATACCACACAACTGTTCCCACATATTCGGCTGGTTTCTGGCGAAAGTTTTCAAAAATGGTAAAGTTCATTTTATAAAATCCCAATGGAAAATAATCTGGAAGATATTTCTCATCAAGGAAGACATCACGAGCATACATATGATTCTAAAAAATACTCAGTTCAAAAATAAAACAAAGTGTTTTAAAAATGTTACGTACCTTAAAGGGGCAAGATTGTACATTTGAGAAACGCTTCAACATTTTCATGATGGCCACCCCATAGGGCATATAGTTTCGACGCGATAGTGTGTCGCATATATTGACGAGAACATCAACCAGGAATGGCTGATATTTATTGCTGTAGTCCTTTTTGAATAACTGAATGCGATTCTGCAAAAGCAAGAATATGAACCACCTTTCCAAGGCTAACCACACGCTTACTGTAACATTTTTTAAGGGCAACAGCAGATACACATCCATTTGGGCCACAGCTTTGTTCCAGTTGATGGCTTTCAAATAGCACGAGGCATTAACAGCATACTTAAGACTTCCACCGCATTCCATATTCATAGATTTATATATTACGGGCGAGTCACAGTCCTAACAATTGAGCTTGGATTATGGGTTTATTCTTTAAAACAATTTGTGAACTGATTTACCACTATTGAGATCCAGCAAGAGCACACAAGTACCAGCAAAGTATGCCACATGTTGATTACTGTGAGTGTGGAAGAGTTTTTAGAATACCCATTGAGGCATTCAATAAACAAATAAAAAATTACGATAAAAATAAAACTGATTAGTTTTTAATGAAAATTACTTGAACTAACTGAAATTTGTGTGTTTGATTTGCAGCAAAATCAATGAAGTGTGTAGAGATCTTTTTCAGACACGTTACCAGGGAACTAAACAAAATTTCCGTTCGTTGAAGGTAATATATTATATTTTCGTCCGACATAAACGTTCCCAGTTTGCTTTAACACAATCACTTAACAATCAATCGCTAAATATTGTGCAAAAGGGAGCACTTAGAGCACAAAAAGAGCCTAAAATAAGGATTTGAATGGAGTTCGCTAAGATAAATAGTTTTCCAAACGATTTCGGATTATATTCTTTTAAGTTTCCAGAAACACTCAAAACCTTTTTGAGTTGTATTTAGCTAAATGCCATAAGGAACAAACACCAAGGTATTCATGAAATAATATTGTAAAAATGATATATGTGTATCATATTAGGTCATCTGCCTTAACCAGGGCGCTGCTACCAACGACGTTCTCTGTTGCTGCTTAAGTAAAACTTTAATATTCGACAACTTACAAGGAGTGAATATGCAAACAGTTAGTAAAAACAAGAGATGGAGCTAAAGTCGAGTGCGCCGACTCCAAAATACTCTGTTCCCTTGATTTTATGTATTGACAGCTGACGATGCTGTACCCCCATAATGCAAAATTGTTTCATACATAACTTTGGTGTTTTCGGTCTGATCTTAATGATCTTTCCAGAATAGATAGATATACGGCCTTTCGTGGTATATATTAAGTCACGAGGCTCTAATTTAAAAATTATGTCTTTGACAGTTTTTTGCGGTTAAATGGTGGAGGGTGAACATTTTTCCAAATCTGAAACAAACTTGATCTGGATATGGTATACACCTACCTACATGCAATATTTTGTGGCTCTTTCTTTTATAGCGACGCGTTCATATAGATAGACAGACAGTTTTTTTGCAGCTATAGGGGGAAGGGGGGTTAATTTTCCAAACCGAAAACAAACTTATTATGGGTATGGTATACACCTTCATGAAAAAATATTTGTGGCTCTATCCCTTATAGTCACTGAGATCTAGGCGTTCATACAGACAGAGGGACATGGCTATATCGACTCTGCTATTGACGCTAATCAAGAATATATATACTTTATGGGGTCGGAAATGTTTCCTTCTCTTTGAAAAATAGTCGGGCCAGACCGACTTTCATTCTTGTTTTTTAATATTCTCATCAATTTATAGCTATTCACTTTGTATGGGAGCTACATCTAAAAATTAAACGATCATAAGGAAACTCGGCCAGAATGTTAGGATTCAAATGAGACTAGTGTGTACTAAAAACTGTTCAGATCGGACTAGTTTTAAGAATACCCCATATGGAATTATTTGTGGGTAAACTGTGCGGAAACCCCCGCCCTTCTCTTCCATGGGTTGCTCATCGCTCTCCTGATCGGAAAAATATTGCCAGAAATTTAATTAGAGCACGGCAAATCCTTTTAAACGATAGCACAAATGATTTTATTTAGATTGAAGCATCTTCCCTTCTCCATAAGTCAGCCATCTTCCCTCCAATAGGAAAAATGAAATTGGAGTACCCAAAAACCTTTTTTTAGAATTTAGCCCCTTTCACCCTTCATTAAGCAGGCCAACCACACACGAATTTTTTCGTCGAATTTGCTCGGTTCGACGAAAGGTTCGTCGTTAGTGGAGGTGTTCGAAACAAAAATATTTTGTCGAACCGAACCCCACCGATCGGAAAAATATTTCCAGAAATAATATTGGAGCATCCAAAAACAAATAAAAGAAATACTCCATTTGATAATAAATTTTACCCCCTCCGTAAGTCAGTCAATGAAATGAAATCAGAGCAACCAAAAACTCCACGAGTCCTGAGCCGAAGAAAACAACATTATTAATTTCTGCCGGTCAGTATTTTATTCTGTTCCAGTGTGCAATGGTCGAAACGTGAAACTAGTTCATAACGAACTGTAGTTCACTACGTAAGTTCTTACGCATCTGTTACGTAGCAAAGCTGCTGCTCTGCTCTCTGTAAGCATCTCATTTTTAAATGCTTAAATATTACAAAGTGGCCAATCCATCTTTGTTTCTTAGCAATGCCAAATCAATTAATACAGGAAAAATCACTTTTATTTTTAAATTCAAATGTCCCGCGTACTTTGCAGCTGACGACGCCGGCAGCGTAACGCCGCAATTACTGTCACTCTATGAAATTTCTCTGAGCATACGGGACATCCTCAAGTTCTGACTTTAGCTTATTTTCCTTCACAATGTTTTCGTACAAATTATCATGCGGCGATTTCAAGACCATAACTACCATGACCGATACCAACGTGACCTTCGATCCAAAGGTTTGGGAGCAACGTTATTGTGCTGCTATACGTATACTGGAGGATAGCCGCTGGGTGGACAAAATCAAGAAAGTTGTCGATTTTGGATGCGCTGAAATGAAGCTGTTTCAAATGTTACGACGTATAGGAACCATTGAGGAGATACTTGAGGTAAACTATACATATATACATACATACATACTGTGCAGATGGTCCGGGAAAGGCTTACCTTATTTAAAATGCTATCAAGTTTTAAGGTAACAATAAACATGCGTAGATTCCTTATTTATAATCCTTCCTATTTCCCTTAAGATCAGAAATCATTAAGCGAAGTTAACCTCAGTCATAAAGAAGCATCAGTGCTCTTAATTAAAGTTGGCGACAATAGCCAAACGTCGCACAGTGACGCACGTAGAACGACTGAGGTTGCAAAAATCAAAAAATTCATGTGCGCCTATGAAATTTTAAATAAACCCATCTAAAAGGAAATTGTTCAACGATTACAAATTATGCTACCCTTAACAGAATCAGATTTTTAGTTTAGAAGATATAACCCTGTATCACTTTTTTTTCAACTTTGATGGCAAATAAAAAAATTTATAATTTTGTTTATTTGCCATACTTTCAAAATATATTCTTTGATTAACCTTTGATTAACTACGGCTGTTGATGGGTGATATTTTTAGCAGCTTTCGGATTTGATAAAAAAAAATAAATAAAATTCAGAAAAATGTATGAAATATTTTTTTGAGTCGATGGAGTGATCTATATAATTTAATGTTTAAAGATGATTTCAATGTCAATATTGACCGCGGCTGCAATTTTTCAATACTGGCTTCCAGTGCGTCAACTGTTTCGGGCTTATATCGCACGATCTAGGCGGTCAATTGACCGGCCCCAAACTTGAAATAATCTGTTCCCAGAACTCGCCTCTCAATTGGGCCATTTTTTCGCGTGCTGTGTGGCGTCGTTTGGCGCTTATTTCATCAAAATCGGTCCAGAAAAACTTGAGTTATCGTGCGAACATGATTAAAAATCGTAGTTTCGAGAAAAGCGCTTTTAAAATTTGCAGTTGCTAGGAAATTTGGGTCACTAAAAGGGCTATATCTTCTAAACTAATTCGAGTTTTTAAAAAACCTTTTGGAAAAATATTTTTAAATATCTAAGCAAAGGAAATTTGAAAAAAAAATCGAAAATAAAATTTCTAAACCAAAACATAATCAAATTCAATAATCTGCAAGCGTTGTTCGTTTTTAAGTCGATTCATGGTTAAATTATAGATAGACCAAACTGAACATGTTTGACAGTAACATGTAAAACCTGAGCTGCCGAGTTGAGTTGTTAAAAAATCACCCTTTAGAAGTCAAATAGATAAAAAAAAGCCGAAATTGTATTTCGCGACCCCAAGTGATCGGCCAGCAGAGTTTTATTTTTAATTCTAACCTGCTAACAACTGAAAGACATTAATAAAATCAAAAAAAAATTTTAAAAAAAATTTTAACGTTAATGTTAAGTTTGATAGGCCAGCAAGAGAAGGTCAAAGGCTATCCTTAAATCGTACATAAAGTACTTTTTATGGAAGCAAAAATTGACCATTTGCAATATAAAACATTCGAATAAGAAAGGTGGGGAGGAGATAGGGTTCCTAATTAAAGATCACGTATTAGTGGCTTGATTTAGAGCCGGGTTGCATCGTTCGCTTACACGTCTTATAGATCTAACTTCAGTTCTTAGCAATTAAATGAACTTCAGTTCATTTAGTTAAGTATTTTGCACCTAAAGCAGCAGTCTGTGTCCATTCTTCGTAGGTTGAGATGGCTAGGGACAATAAATTGTTCCTAAACCTAGGCCAAGTTACGCCCATTACGAGACCATAATTCCCTATTTAAGCCAGGAGGGGTTCTCCCCGATTGAATCATTTTGAGGTCGATAAAAATTTTAGCAGAGACGAAATCTCTTCCGAGAGGTTGAGTAGAAAGGTGTGTCAAAGTGTTTTGAGACTCCTACTAAGTGCTGGGCAGTGGCATAGAAGATACAGTAGTGATTCCTCCTCCAAGCGTGTGGCATGTCTACCGATAAGGCTACCGATAAGATGTTTCCTGTTTTTACGTAAAAAAATATTGGTACGTTTAAGATTGAACGTGGGTCACCTGACCCTAGCTATAGCGCAAACTGGAAGGTTATACCATCGTTCAGTAGCCAGGCATCATACCTTGTGCATCCCTATCGAGCTCTACTCTGGGAGGGCAGATGGTAGTGCCCTGTCTAGCTAGTTTGTCGGCTGACTTGTATCGCTCAATGTAAGCGTCTTGGCATTATTGGTATTGGATTCAAGCGCCCTTAGAGCTGCTAAGCAAATGTATATGTTGTTCCCTTCTACGTTCCTGAGTGTGCTAAGGTACTCAGCTTGGTACACACTACTATGATCCGGGAGTCGGAATGATATTTCCATGCCTCTTACTTTGTTATCTAGCTTAGATCCATCCGTATAGATGTTGATGGCATTAGCTCTGCTATGTAGTAAGTTCTCACATTTTCTTTGATTAGGGAAAGTTCGTTTGTTTAACTAGGCATTTCTTTGATTTCATTCCCTGTCTAAGCTTTCATGATAATGAAGTCTTTCATCTTAGTTCTTTCATTTACTTGTGTTTCCCCTGGCGCTGTTTTTTCCTTACCCGTTTAGTGAAATATCCTTGCTTCAATCACCATTTCCATAGTAAACACAACTCCATGATCATCATTTGGATTCAATTTTAAAGGACATAAGATTCTATTTTATTTTTATCCGCAGTTTATGTTTGTATGTTTATACACATGTATCCTAGAGCCTTAGACATTTATCATTTTATCTAATTATTTATAATTAAATACTTGGTTTTTTGTTTTGTTGTTTTTTAGGAGAGTATGCATCATTTTATGTATCGACGATAGGTTGGGTTGGTTGGGGTCATTTTGTATGCAACATAAGAAAAATAGAAAATCTAACAAAAAAACTAACACAAAATATAGTTTACAGAATTATAAACATTTTCTATAAAGGCCATATTATTATAAATTAACAAATATATCTTAGAACTGGAAACGGCGGCCGCTGCGCCCTAGGGGACTAATTGTATTTTATATAGGGTATTAACTCCAACTTCGATGTCGCCAGTTGACACAAGTTGTAGCTGTAGGTTGGTTGGTTTTGGGGGTTGTCCTAATTATTACTAAAAATACTTGAAAACGAAATTAATAGTTTGTCTGCTTCTGTTTTTTTGATCCTTTTCTGCTGCTATCCTATCACTTGCGGCAATGCCTGGACGAGGCGTGGACATTGCGCGCCTTGCCATAGCTATTCTCATCGTCATATTCGCCATAAAGTTGTTGCATGTCTAACAAAGCGGAATTGTTCTCCACATCCTGGTGGTGGCTACCCATTAATGAATCAGTCTTATGTAGGCAGCGACGCGTGCGCCGCTGCTTGGGTTGATGTTGTGGTTGTTGTTGATGGTGATCCTCTTCAGACGCTGGTCGACTGGACTTGAGTTTGCGCTCCATTTCTCCAGTGGCTGAGGCCACAGCGGTTACATGGTCGTCTTTGCGCGTGGCGCAGCCACGTTTATTGCTGGCGACTGCTGATAGGGGTATGGCTTTCTGCCTGCCACGTGCTTTAGTAGTTGGCTTAGTGTTACGTTTTCCTCCCACCTTTCCTTTGCCAGCGCGAACACGCACACGACCCTCCGCTGAACTGTCGCTTTCCTCAGCCTCCACTTCCTCCTTTAACGAAAGAAATTAACAAATAAACTCTCTTTTGTTCGCTACGAAACTTACCTCCGATTCCTGGCTGGCGGCCACTAGATCCTGCTGCTTCTTTTTATCGTCCTCCTCCTCCATCTCCTCGTCTTGTAATATCGCAGTGGTTTCCTCGCCCTCCTCAGCCACTTCGTTGTGTTCCTGCACTATCATCCCCTTCTCGCGTCGACTCTGCTCCACAGCCAATATCGCATAAGTGGGCTTGCCTTCATAGCGTCTGGGCTGCGGGCTTATCACCTCCTCACGCTCAAATTCCTTGACCGCTCGCTCGCGAGCGATCTGATCGGGATCCTGCGACAGCACTTCGGCCCAGCAGAAACTCTTCTTCTTTTTCGCATTTTTCTTGTTGGACTTGGAACGCAGATTCTTGGGCGAGACTCGATTCGTGAGCGAGTGCTCTTGGAATGGAGTGCCTAGGGTCGAGTTGCGCATGGCATTGCTCACGATTTTGTTGTTTAAGTCGAAGATGTCGCATTTCCAACCTCCATCCACCTCATCCTTGACGCTGAAACAAGTGCTCAAAATCTCATCGCTGCTCAGGCGCATCTGACTGGGATCGTGGCCGAGGCGACGGTACTCGCGCTTGAACAACTGACGGTAGCGCTCATAACTGGGACGCTCCTGATAGGCCAACTTGCCAATCTGCTGCAGAAAGTCGCCCAAGTACTTAGGAACTTGTTGGCCATAGAAGTGACGAGACATTTCCGAGACATCGGTCATGAAGAGCTCCTTGGCGCGATGCACCTTCTCCTGCTGCTGCTGCTGGGCCACCTCCTTCCAGGGCAGATAGCCCTGGGACCAGTAGAGCAGATTGTAGCCCAGGCACTCCAGATCGCTGCGCCGCGAATGGGCACCCAAGTGGGCATCACGTGATGTGAACTCCAGGGTGCCATCGTGAGCGCGTCGCTGATCCATGATAAAGGGGCGGTGCAAACCACGATCTTGATACTTGGAGGCCAGGCCGAAATCGATGAGGAACACATGTTCCTCTTCGACGGGCATTAATTGGTATTGCTGCTTGCTCCTGGCGCCGAGTTTGCGGCTTCGCTCTGCGTTGACCTTCTCCTGCTTCAGCTTCTCTTGGCGACGCGTGCCTGGTCCTTGGGAAAACCTAAAGATAGAGGGAGTAGAGTGCGCCGCCGCAGGCGCTCTCTTGGCTGAGCGTCGGGCTGAGGGCGGTAAAAACTCATCGAACTCATTATCCGAGCTTATGGGCGACTGATCGCTTTGGGCTGCCTGCTCTTCCGGTGGAATAGGATAGCCATCCTCATTGAATTCCTCGCGATAGCTGATCCGCTTTGTGGGCCGTAGGTAGTGCGACTTGACCATCTCTTCGTACATGGAGTTGCGCTTCTCGCGGCGGCGGCACGAACGCACCGGATTCGAACCGCTAAACTCCACAACGGCGGCTGCCCCAGTGCGTCCGTTACGCCGATTCTTGTTCACTGGTGTTTGGTATATGTCCATACTGTTGCTGTGATTGCTGTTCGAGGTGGCGCCATCGTCAAAGTCCTCGTCTTCCTCGTCGTCGTCCTCCTCCCCCTCGTCACCCATAAGTTTCAGCGAGAACTTTTCGTTTTTCACAAAATAGTCATCATCATTGGTGGTCTCCTGCTCCGAGCTATTCCCGCTGTCCGTGGTCTGTTGCTTTTCCTCGTAGTCCTTATCAGACGGTGGCGTACCCACTGGCTTTTTCTGTAGATACTTGCACTTGGATATCATTAGATTCTGAGCCTTGATGTCGTTGTGGCAGTAGCCCTTATCGTGCAGATGCTCCAACACATTGATGATGTGAATGGCCAGCACCAAAAGCGACTTCTGTTGCATACGGGAGTTCTTGATAAGTGAGTGCAGGTCACGATCGAAGCGAGGCAGGACCAGGAAGCGATAGCGAGCATCACCAAAGTAATGAGTGCCGGAGGCTATGTACTCGGGTATGCCGGAGGGCGGACCTTGGCTGAGGTGAGGCTGATCCTCCACTGGGGCATTGGTGATCGCTGCAAGTGCCAGGATTAGCTACAATTTGGGGTGGTTATAAGTTTAACTACTAACCCTTAGTTTGTGAGGTGTTGATCAGACAGTGAATCTCTACAAAAAGTGGGCCATTGGAGTGAGGTTCAATTTTTACCACATACTTGGCGCTCTCCGAGCTCACCGGGCAGATGGCGTCATCCGAGGCTAGAAAGATCTCACCAAAATTGCCCTTGCCTGTGGAATAGAGGAGTTACACTTGCCAAGGGCAGTGGTTTAAGCTGCAGTAACTTACCTATGGGTCGCCCCAAACGCCAGGCCTTGGAGAGTACATCTCTCAGTATGGTACCATTGACCACAGACGGTCTGAGGCTGTACACCGGACGTGGCGACTCTGTCACAATTGACGAATTGTTTAGCTGTTCGCTGGCAAAGATAAGGCCACGTCCCTGGGCCTGTGGCTGCTGGGGGGTGTGCAGCACTAAAACTCCCTCGCCACCAGAGCCCGACGAGGACGAGTCCTCATCGTCATTCTCATGAAACTCATATCCTTGACTCATTCGCGGACATTTCTCCACCACTCCACCACCTCTGCCTTTGACCTCCGCTCGCTTACGTTTGCGTATGCTTCGCTCTGTGTGCTCCTGGCGTACCATTTTGTGGGGGCTCAGTCTCGCATTAAAGGAACGTTGAATTCAAATTGTTATTCAAAATAAATCGGTTGTTTTTGTTTTGATTCCGTTTTGAGTGCCTTCTCCGCGCTCTCTCTTTGCGTCTCTCATTCGCGGGTCTAAAGAAGAAGCAGCAGACGGGTGTAGTAAAAGTTATTTAAAGTCGTGATGGGATTTTTTTACTTGCGCCGCGAGGCCAATAATAAATCAAATGCAAATCCTATTGTTGTATGCTGTGTGGGGTTTATATTTTTCTGGTAATTTCCTGCTATTTGTTTTTTTTTTGTACCTATCACAAATTCCAGTTTGGCTGTGGCCCGGAACAAAACGGAATCGGACTGACACGAGCATATACATACATATGACAAAAACAAATACAAATGCAGTAATTAATCATTTTTAAAGGGAAATGTAATAACAATTTCATGGAAATGGTATATAAATATAAATTTTCACTCCACTTTCGCCACTAACCATTGGAGCAAAGCAAACGCACCCCCATGTCCAGGTCCAGACATACCGGACAGACAGAGAAAATCGATTTTAATGGCCGGTTCGCAGCTGCTTTTCACTGTTTAATAAAAGAGTCAATTAGTTGCATTTCACCAGCTCCTTTATTAATTAATTTAACACAAATTCGCTTTACACTGCCTTTACATTTGTTTGTACATAAATTCAATTGATTTTTCAGTCTCTCACTGCCAGTTATCTGCTTCTTGCCACTTTTTAGTTCCCCCTCCCCCACACAACTAGGCAAAAGAAAATTTCACTTGCGTTTTTGTTATGACAAATTTAGGGCTTACACTTTGCAATTTGTCCACTTGACTAAATAGGCATTTTCTACATTAGTTTATAGGTTAATTTTATCACGTTAGTTAATTAATTTTCGCAACAATTACATATTCTACTCGCCCGCTGGCAGCAAACAAGCCAAGGTTTCGTTTCCGACTTGTTCCGCCATTTTGTTTCGGTTCCAAAACATATCAGCATGACGTGAACGTAACGAAGAAAAACGTAAAACGCAGATGTGAGATCAGCAGAGTGGCCAGCTGCTAAAGATAAAAAATAGCTAAATTGACTGTTAGCAAATAGCTGAATTTCAGTCTAAAATTTGAAATACGGGAAAAAGGGCTATTTTTTTGTGATGTTAAATTAAAAGAAATAAAAAAAATAGCATTAAAAGGATTTCTGAAGCCAGGTAGTGCTAGATGAAGTTTTTAATGACTGATATAAAGAATATATTTTAAATAAAAAAACCAAAAATATATAAAAACCTAAGAAATCATCTGTGTAACTCAAATATAAAATAACTACAAGGTAGAGCAATCCCAGGGCCGAAAAACACAAAAGCCAGGGCAGCAAAGTTGACTTGTACATTGTTGACACAGCTGTTTTGCTAAAAAGGACACTAACTTACGGATGGCTATTGCCTTAGATAAGGAATTGCAATTGCTTTGTATACGCTTAGTCTCTTTTTGTCGAACTGGTTGTCGCTCCTAATCGTTCTTTTCTGTAGGGAGGTGCGAAAGGTTATGGCTCCTGAGTATTCAACTCGTGAGTTCATTACTCAAGAGAAAATAGAAGAACGTTCTCTTCCCAATTGTCAAAAAGCATGCTCTCATGGTAGTCCCCCAGGTAATGTTCTGTTTTTGTGTTTTATTCATCTGATAAACAAATATTATTATTGTGCAGTAAAGAATTAAGGTTTTGCCGCTTGCCTTGACCAATCACAATCAGCTGTTCTAGCTTTTTAGCCTTTTAGCGAAAAAAAAGCTAAAAGGTGCTCGGGCGAATGTCAAATGTAGTAACAGTGATTTGATCATCCGGAGAGGATGACCTTTCGAATGGACATCAATCTTTTATGTGGAAATAGACAGAAAGAACGACCTCCATAATGTGCGAGTGGAACAAGGGTACTACTTACTACACTAGGAAATCGAAAGCGACCATGTCAGTTCAAAATACAGGATTACATCTATAAATCATCGAACAGAGGCCGACCTTGTAATCATTGTAGCATGAAAATCATCTATATTGTCTATTGCTAAGATACCGTTAATGTTTTGTTACTTTACATAAGATAAAAGCTTTCCATTTTTGTTTATTTTTAGGTGGACATTGACGAAAATTTGTTAAAATCCAAAATTCAATATGTGAATCCTTTCATTTCGGACTACATTTCAACAGATCAAAAACGTTCTGTTCCACTGCATGTCCAGGTGCTATGTGGCAGTGTGGCAGAATACTCACCAGAATTACAAAATACCGATGCGGTAATTGCTTTGGAACTGTAAGTCGATTGAAGTAATTAGGAAAAAAGAAACCATTAAAGTACTTCTCTTACAGCATTGAGCACGTCTACGACGATGTCTTGAACAAGATCCCACTCAACATTTTCGGCTATATTCAACCAAAAATAGCCGTGTTCAGCACACCCAATTCCGACTACAATGTGATATTTACCCGCTTTAACCCCTTGCTTCCAAATGGATTTCGTCATCATGATCACAAATTCGAATGGACACGCGAAGAGTTTAAGTCCTGGTGTCTAGGAATCGTTGAAAAGTATCCCAACTATAAGTTCTCTTTGATGGGAGTGGGTGATCCACCCGAGGGACATGAATCTGTGGGTTATGTATCACAAATAGCCATATTTGTGCGCAATGATATCATGGACTTGTCTTTGGTGGAACCGCTGAGCACTGAACACACTATTACCGTGCCCTATAAGCTATTACATGCGGTGGACTTTCCCTTCTATGTGGACACACGCTCGAAGGAGCAGATTGTTTGGGCCGAAGTACAATTTGAGTTGCATCGCTGTCGCATCAACGAGGATAACTATGATAGTGTGCTTAATGTATACAAAATGTCCATGATGGAGCTTTTATCACGCACTGAACATGCGGGAGCCACTCGCAGCATTTTAGACGAACTGGTCCAAGCGAATGAACTGAAGGTCATAGATGAAATATTACATTTAGAGCCTGAATACGAGGAGGAGGATTCAGACGAATACGAGGATGTCTATGAGGCACAGCAACGTTTGGATGATTCTAATTTAAGTGAACAGGAGGAGGAATTTTGGGATTAAGTATAATTACCATTAAAAATCTCTTTAAATATATTGGCTCTGTATTTAAAGGGGATGGATTGGCCATACCATCCCCCTTCTCTTCAACCTTGCGAAATCATTGCAAAACTAAAACTGGGGTGGCCGCCAAGATGACGACGCCGCCGCCTCGTCTGTCTGTGCACCCGCACGGAAATTGCTTTTGTTTGCAACAGTAAAAAGGAAAAAATAAAACTAACCAGGGGGATGCAGGTCACACTAAGGGGAGTAGCTTTAACATAAAATGGTGTACAACAACTCTCTTTCTCTCTCTCTATGTGTATGTGAGAATGTGTTTGTGTGTTGCGGTTCTCTGTTAATGGAGTTGGCGTCAGCCTGGAGCCCTGTCTTCAGTTGCAAGTCAACCGCGCTCCTGACAAGCACGGAAACATATTACCATAGCAGCAGAACAGCGCCTTACTTTGGTGGAAGTTTTAGCCCTGACGTGACAAATAGCGGAAAACAAAAACAGAAATTCATAAACATTCACCCAAAGGTATTGTGTATATATAAATATGTAAACAAATAACAAATAACTAGCCCAGTGTGGGGTGCACCTTAATTTGCATCATTAAAAAAGGATTTTGGGTTAACCCCACTGACAGGGGGCTAGAACTAGGCACTAGAGATTTTCTAGAAAGACGTTTGAAATTTATAGTAAGCTGGTTCAAGTCCAAAGAGCACATTCGACTAAACGGATTACCCCAACTATAACTCTGCGATTGAAAGAAGTCTACTAGAATACGCTGATAAATGGACCTCAGGATTCCAGTTTTGAAAATTCTATCTTAACTTACACATCATCCGTGCTCAAGCATTGAATGAAATAGTAAAGTTTAATGAAGATTGCAAAAATCATTCAAACCCAGATGTTTATTTATAAAAAAAGAGTACAAAACTTGGGATACTCCAGAAGTAACATGGATGCACTTAAAACATTAATTTCGAAATGTAACTTTCTTTGGCTCTAGTACTTTGATAATCAGAAATCTAAGAACGTTTAGGTTTGTTAAGTTAACTGGAGTCTTTGGCTTTTTTCAAGCCAGGCTCACCCAATATTAATAGAAATGGTGTGCCCAGAGACAGTCAAACAAATCGACCGAATCAGCTGATTTGCTAAGCAATCAGAAACAGATACCGGTTCTATGTCATTTCCTAGTTGAAGTATGGTGGCGTTGCCACTTCCTAGATTTGTCACTCAAACTGCAAGTTTTCAGAGCAAATAGCAAATAATAAGTTATCGGCCAAGCTCAGATTTTCACATTCGCAAAAGGTTTGCAATTTGAAAACGGGTTTTTGACCAAATTTGCTATGCTCCAAATTTGAGTTGTAGAAATGCTTCTTATTTGGCCCGATATTTCAATAACAATCGTTTGACGGTCTCGGCAGCTGCAATTCTGGCAACAGTTGGTCAGTTCAAGCGCCTTAATGCCTTCCAGCACCTGATCTTTCCGTCTTAGTTTTGGGCGTCCCAGCCTTCTTATTATCCCGAATTCGTTCGCCCTCCGATAGTACACTTTTTTGCTGGAGCTTCTTCATCCATAAGAGTAACATATTGAATCCAGAGCAGCAACTTGACTAGATGAGTGTCCCAATGGAGCTCATACAGTTCGTGGTTCATACGGGTCCGAAACTCATCGCGAACTTTTACAGGTCCATAAATCCTCCAAAGGACTTTTCTCTCAAACGCGCTGATCGCCTCCTCATCTGCTTGTAAAAATACAGCTTTTAGAAAAATCCTATTACTTTTAAGACATCTGCCGAATGGAAGATGTGCCTGCACCGGTGTTCCTTCACAGGTGCAGAGTATGTTGTAGTCGGGCTTGACCGACTTTCTTACTTGTTTTCATCTACTTTCGCTCAAAATTTAGAAATATTATGGTTTAAGAGTCAATTTTAAGAATTTCTCTAGCCAACTTAAGCGGAATGAGGTTTAAAAATTTAGTTGCATAGAGACTGTGTTATCAATTGAAGCGAATTCCGGTCATAACATTGAGAAAGTTATAGAAATTCCTAAGAAGTTGACTGAAATGATTATCGCTATAATATTTTACCAGGTGATGAGTAATTGGATTTAGGACTAATTTGCATCAAAATGTCAATTTCGTAAAAAATGGCACATACGATTTCGCATTATATGCCGCTTTCTGGGTCTCCTCAAGTTCTATGCTTCAACGACAAACAAAATAAATATCGAGGATTTGATCTCTAGTTTATTACTCGTTAGCCGCGGTATGAGACACGCAAATTCCACAAAACTCAGCTTTCTAATCAGGCCCGTCGAAAGGTGATTCCGGGCTTGGGTGGTTTTCTCATGTTGTACATTGTTTATTTAAGTTTTCGCCAAAAATCCGGACTTCGGGCCCCTCTCAGAAGTCCGGGCCCGGTGGGAAACACCCCGTCCCCACCCCCCTGTCGACGGGCCTGTTTCTAATACAAAAAATATTGAAATAAGTGTTGGATTTTCTATAATGCGGGGATAAAGCAAAGAAGAGGGATAACTCACTAGGTCACGCTTCGTGCGAGTGCTATAACATATTTTGTTGAGGATTTTGTACCACAAAACTGTTTGTATGAGATGTCGCTTCTAGGTTTTAATGTTCTTTTTTGGCTTGACTTATCAATGCTTAAGAATTTTTGAAGAACTTCCAGGTGGGAGACTGCTAAAGGGTTAAATGAATCAAAACAAGGTACACCCTAATATAAATCTATAAATATACATGCACATCCGCGTCCGTTTTGCCTTGAATTGTATGTCACATGTAAATAGGAATTTAACTCAATTTTTATATCATTACTTTCCTATCAACGACTGCTGCTGCCGTGTGGCGTTCCAAACAGTTATTCAATTCTAGACATGGCCGATGAAGCCGAAGGCGGCAAGGAGGGCGAAAAGAAAATCGTGCATGTTTATCCTCTAGTCAAGGTGGGTTAATCATGAAATCATTTCCAGTAAATGGTGGCTAAAGATTATTGTTTTCTCAGCACTCGGACATGAATGAGGAGATGCGCACCGAGGCCATTGAATTGAGCATCACCGCCTGTGAGAAGTATTCGTCCAACTATGAGGTAAGTAATCCTATATCTCGCTTTGAACCAAACTCATGTATAACCCCCCCTTAGCAAGCAGCCAAAATCATTAAGGAGACCATGGACAAAAAGTTTGGCATCTACTGGCATGTGGTGGTGGGCGAAGGATTTGGCTTTGAGGTATCCTATGAGACGGAGAACATACTCTATTTGTTCTTTGCCGGCAACTTGGCCATTGTTTTGTGGAAATGTTCCTAGAAAATGGGTGAATCAACAACAACACAAAAAGCGGGTTAGCAATCAACGAATGTACCTAGAAATCGTAACACAATTTTTGTATTAACTCCTAGTCCCATGTGTCCAGCTCCACAAATTTGGTTGTTGGTAAAAATTAATTGAATTTTATTACAAAATGTACCTAGACGCTAGCATTTTGACCAAGAGAACACGCTTATAAATTGTTTGTCTGCACTCGAAAAGCTCTCGATTCGACTTGTCCTACGCATAGACATCCTCACGGTCAGCGCCGGCTCCATCGCCGCCATCCTCGAGATTGGAGAAGAGCAGGAAGTGTGAGGTGCGATGCAGTTCGTGATAGAACTCCTTGGGATTGGCCAATTGCAGTTCATACTTCATATTCGGATCGTGGCGCACGCCCATGAAATTATAGTTCCAACTGCTCTGCGCTGGCACCATGAAGAAGCCGAGGAACTTATTGGAGAGCAACATTTGCACCCGCTCGTAATGCGAGGGCAAATATCCCTTGGGATTGTTGCCCTTGTCCGTGTTCTTGGAGCCCCATTCGAAGCCCGAGGGCGTCAGTTTGTAGGCCGTCAGGGAGCAGGAGCCGGGCGTAAATGAGCAGGTAATGACAATGGTCTTCTCACCATCCCAGTTGGAGTTCTCCTGCATGATCTTGGCATGCGTGGTGATATCTTGAGGTGAGAGCTGTGGCAACTCATTGGGCTGGGTGTGAATCCAACCCAGCGGTTCCATATCCTTGAGGTATTGATGCGTGGGCAGGGCATTGGGCAGATTGATGGTCTGATGTGTGCCCCATTGGGGAGGCATTACAATGCAGCGTATCTCTTTTACTTGAGGATTATCTGGTGGACTAACGCCATACAAATAGCCCGCAATTTGTGCCCTCAGATCGGAGATGGTTACAAACTTTTTCAATATATTCTTGGGTAGTATGTAGGTGTAACCCGTCTCCTTGATGTCATCCGAGCTGACGTAAATGTGATTCGTGCGTAAATGCAAATTCGTGGCCGAGATAGCTCTCACTCGCCACTCCGTCTTGGAGCTGAAGGTCTGTGTCTCATAGTTGGAGGTGGTGGAGGTAATAATCTCGTCACCATGTTTGTTAGTGGTGCGCGTGGTGGTGGCCGTAAGCTGGTTCTGCTCCTTGGTTTGCTTCTCAATCTCGGCAATCTGTTGACGCTGGGCGGAGGGGGCACTAATCTCCATGCCTAGAATAATGTCACGGATCTCTGACTGCGTCAAAGAGGCCACATTTACATTGTTCTTCTTGCCATAGTCGGCGAGTATCAAATCCTTCAGCTGCACCTCCACCTTGATCCATTCCTCGTCCGTTAGGGTGGGCCAAATGTGATGGGCCTCCGTTATAGTGGTCTTATCGGGCTTAAGTATGATTTTGGTGCGTTCCGTGTTGACATGCAAGGCGCGGAGTATCAAAATCAGACGACTGAAGGCGGTGTAAGAGGAGATGGTCTTTAGCCAATCATCGTACAGATTGAACAAAACCATTTGTGGCTCCGTGGCTTTTAGTATAAGATCACCAAACTTTTCCACCTTGAGACACGCCTGGAAAGGCAATTGCAACTCGGAACCCTTGATTACAATATTGGGGAAGTCCAGCAAATGCACTTCCAAAGGATCCAACATTCCCTTACGCGTGACTATGATCTGCTTGGGCTGCTCCTCAACCGGCAGCGATCGAATCAAAGCAGCCACTTCTTCGGCCGTCTTCCATTTGGCCAATTGACCCAAACGCTTTTGTCCCGCCCACACTGAGGTGTGTATAATCTTGAGGAAAAGCTGACCCGTTCGGGGATTGAAGATAAAGATAGCTCCGTTAATGGGTTTGGTGGTCAGATTGCCCTCAAAGGTCTTGTGTATGGTCACACGATACACATTGGTGTCATCCACAAACCAAATGATTTGATTGGAGAACAACTCGCCATAGTTCTGTGAACTGAGGTAGGGTTCCGTGGGCTCGGACGAGTACAGCTGCAGTGCCTTGCGTATGCGCTCGCGCAGCACATACAAAGCTGGATTGGCCTTCATTATCTTGGCCATGGCCTGCTGTATCAGCGTCTTGCAACCGGGGAACCAATTGCCATAGGCCGAGTGTAGATTGTAAGCCAAATCGATGGCTATGAGCACACCCGTGGGTGATGGATAAATGGACATGTTGTCCGTGGTGTAGTCCAGGAATTTGGCACGCGCATAGCGTTCCACATCATGCGAATCGTAGTCACCCCAACGCAGTTGAATGTCCAGCCAATACTTTTGCGTGGTGGTGTTATCCATGGTGTCCTTGGTGTCGGCCAGCAGCGAGGGACGCGACACATTCCACTTGTAGGCGGGGAAGAGTAGAATGTCCGCACAGGATGAGTTCATTTTGTAGGATTTACGTGGATGAATGGTTTCCTTCTGCACCGTCTCAATCTCCAAGGCATCCAGCTCCTGGTCAAACACCTGACATAAATCCATGACAATCGATTCGTGTATTTTCTGCCACAAATGTGCACGGAATATCTGTATCAGAGAGATCTTCAAAGTGGGAATCTTGCCGTGCATGAAAATGCCCGTCAAATCCAGTTGCACCTGGAAACCCACATAGACATTGGCGCGATTAATGGTGGGTGACCACCAGAGAGTAAAGCGACGATTGGGTATTTGATTCAGACCAGAGCGCTGAGCATTTGTCAACTTTTTGTACTTCATGGACTCCTCAAAGCCGGATGCCTTCTCCCAGAACAAACCCTCCCAGGTGGGGAAGTAGGTGCCCTTGAATAGCGTATGCTCCAGTATGCCCTCCACACCGCCCAGCGCCTGTATCATATCCGTGCGATAGTTGTTCAAGTTCCACAGTTTGCCATCGTGACGCTGATGTGTCCACCAGAAGGGATTCTGTTTCAAAACCTGATACTGTTTGAACTCGGTGCGTATGCGCCAGCCCTTGTCATAGGCCAGCGTATGACGATCCTTCTGGAAGAGCGTATTGATACGCGGTATACCACGATCCCAGCTGTCCTCCAGGTCCTCCAGGGTAAGACGACGATTCTGGGCATTTGCCTCCTGTCGCTTCAAAGCATACTCCGCCCACACGCGCTGTGAGTCTATAAACTCACTTTCCCAGGGCTGTATGTAGCGATACAAATTGGGTATCAGCTGATCCTCATCGTGGGACATGCCCGAACGGAAGTGCGTAATGCCCACATCCGTTTGTTTGGACCAACGCAAATCCGATTGCGGTATCAGCACATGACCCATGCTCAACATGCCCAGGCCACCCAATTCCTTGGGTGTATAAAACACCACAGGCGGAAAACGCGAAGGCATTTTGGAGTTCAAGCCAATCTTGATACGCGTCTGTATCTTATTCTCGCACTTTACCAGTAAATCCAGCAATTCCTGAGTGTTGACCACAGCCTCACGGAAATAGGTCATCAAACCAATGAGAGCGGTGTTCCACTTGTTGACAATCTAAGGGAAAAGAGTTGAGTTAGTTCGAGTCAAAGTTTAAGTTGGTTTAAATAACCTTGGTGAAGGTGGTGGAGCCGGAAGCCATAAGTATTTGTCGTACACGATTGTGGAAACGTCCCAGTGACTCATCATCCACACGCAGGAAACACTGAGCCGTACGTTCTTTGGTGATTTCATTCTGCAAGTTCCACACGCCATCACGATGGGTAAACTCCTCGTTTTGGGTGCGACACTAAAAAAAGGAAATCAAATTATCAACTGAACTTGTTTAGTTAGGAGTTAAAAGGAACCTTTGGCAGAATGCGACACTCGAAGCCGCTCATGTTGAACAAAAGATTGGGATTATCCTTGGAGTACACAGAAACAAAGGTGCTCTCCCAGCCTATGGTGGTTACCGATCTGGGCAAACGGTTCTTGATATCCCAAAACACAGCGCGGCCTCTATAAAAAAAAAACATACAATATTAAAAAGCCTTTCCCCACCTCCTTGGCCAACAAAAGAACCTACAAATTCACATCATGCTTCATCAGTCGCATACGTGCATCACGTGGCCAGCACTTTTTGTTGTTATAGCCCACAATATTCTCATTATTGGGATCCGGATGCTCTGTCAGATAACGCTGTATCAAATCTCTGGCCTCCTCGGCTGAAAATCTAAAGAACAAGTGTATACGATCCACATAACGACAGTAAAGTCGTATTGGATGAGCTGTCTCTGTGACGGCATCCTGGAATGTGAGGAAATCGTTGGGCATTTGTGGTGGTCCAGCCATTTCACTAGAACGATGCAGACCCAATACCAGCAAGTCTAATACCAAACCATAATATTGTGTAATAAACGAGGAGAACTGTAGGCCACGTATGATGCCATAGCTGTTGGTGTGATTCATGTCCTTGTAGTTGATTACCACATTGTTCTTGGCGGTCATGTAATCGGCTATGTTGTGATCCACTATGAGACGCAGCAAACGATTCAGCAGGGTCAGGTCAATCTTCTCGTAAAGCTTCTCAAAGCGAGACTCTAGCAAAACATTGCATTCACCCTCACCCACATCCCAAACATCTTGCAGATTGTTGATGCCTGGTTATGGAAGGAGAAAGGGGTTTAGTTTAAGTGAGGCCTAGGAAGCTTCTTAACTATTCGAGATATGCTTTTGCGTTGTTTTGAGGAGCAACTTCGGCGTGAGGTTTGCAACAAGGGGATGATCAAATACATATCACTTTGCCACAAATCACACGCCCAAAATGTCCTTTTCAGAGCTTCGATTGATACCATAATGGTAGCTACCCACCTTGACACCACTTGTAGGCCAAAAGAGGTGGCGGTTCTGTATCGCTGGGCTTGATCCAGGGCGGAAATAGACGTCTCTTATCAGCCTCATACCACAGATATTGATCCAGGTAAGCATCAGTGATTTTCTCTAGCGGTTCCACCTCATATACGGGTATCAAATGACTGTACAAGTCCATAAATTCAATGCCCACCTGGAATAACACTCGATTAATAAAACAAATCTCTAACCTCCCAGTTGAAACCCACCTCCTTAAAGGCACGCTGAGTCAACAAATGACGCTTGATGCGGGACAGGGCTTCATGTGGATTATCATAGGCCTGCTCAATCAAACCCAATTCCTCGCGTTGACTCTGATTCAAACGCGACTTCACACTGTAAGCCTCCTTCAGACGTTCCAGGGCCAAAATCAGCAGCTTGGTGTCATGTTTATAGGAAAGCGGCGGAAAGGGTATGGGTGCAAAGCGTCGCGATTCCAGCCAATGCACTGTGGTGGTATATATGGCCACCGCCTCTTCGGGCGATATATAGGGTCCATCCTTGAGGTAGTTATGTTGCCTTTCTTGCTCTGCCTTCAAATACAGACGCGTCAAACGGCCCAGATTCTTTTTGCAAACCGTCTTATCCACTGTGGCTCCGCGTCGAATACGCTCACGATTGTAATGAGCCGTATTTGTCCACCAATCCGCCTTCATTTTAACATAGCGCAAAATCATATTCTCTATGGGTATGGGCAGACCGGGCACCTTCCACGGTATGTTGGCCTTCCAGCAGCGCCAGGCCTCTGACAGATGCTGCAGTATCGTACGCGCCTTGTTCTGTTTAATGCCCTCGGGCATCATGTCTACAATGTCGTGCATCACCGAGGCACGTAGCTCCAAATCGAAATGCGATTCCACACGCTGTTTGGTGACTGTCTTGGCCACTCCCTTGGAGTGACGACCCTCGAATTGACGTGACAACAGATTGCCCAGCCAACGTTCTAGCAGTGGGGTAATGCCACGCATAAAGAACAACCAGACGCGCCAACCAGGAGCCCAAAAGCCACAGCCAGGACCCTTACCCACGGGGCCGGTGTTGAAGCGATAGTAGATCAAATGTTTCAAATCCTTGCACATGCGTATCTGTCGCATAAGCTTGTACTTGTAGCGATACATGCCCGTCAGTTGGCCCACATGGGCAAAGATGTATTGCAGACCATCGGCCAGCTGAAAGGCATCCACATTGTTCAGGCGATATTGGACATGCGAGTCAATGATTAGCTTGGTCAGGCGCAGAATTTCACGGCACAAATGGAAGGCATTGCCGAAGCGAGACTTTTTACGCTCCTTGGTGGTTAGGGTCTTGACAGGTTTCAAGTTGAAATTGTAATCCAAATGCAAATAGTTCAGGTTCTTGCGATGGATGAGTAGATTGAGCATGTTATAGCCCTGACGGCAAACCTGCAGGCCAGCTTCCACCCAATCCAAGGTGGTGGTCTGGAAGAACTTGGTGGCCTTGAAGGAGCGGAAGAGATAGCTAAAAACAAATGATACAAAATTAAAATTTGTTTAAAATTAAAATTCTTAACCAAAACCCACCGTTTCTTCTGTGGCTTGGGCTTGCGATGCTTCAAGGCATTGAGCACATAGTACTTGAGCAACTTCTGATAGCTAACCCTTACTTTAACCGGATGACCGGGTGGGCAATGCTCTTTGTACCAGCACTTGACCAGCGGCACATCAATGGCACGACGCGATCGACCCGAACGCATATTAAAGGGACGCGGTGCCCAGAGCAAAGAAATGCCATTGGCCGTGTTGTCAGTGTATAGGGGAGTGTCCTGCAAAAAGGGCTGAACATCGTCAGGTAGGGTAAAATCCTCATCATCATCGGGCAAAGGTTCTTGCACCTTGGAGTTGGCATTGCGATGCGAAATGGGATTGATCAAAGGATCAAAGTAAAAGGCTGGCAAATCTGGATCTTCGGTCTTGATGTAGACCACATTGGGGGTGTGATACCTGCAAGAAGAAATGATTTAGTTTAAAAATCGGTGGTAGGGTTACAATTTTGTAAATGTATGCAACCATCAGCAGTCGGGATTTAGTCTTAACAATCCCCACGAACATTACCAATTGCAACTCCCACACAACCATCGCTAAATTAGTAGTAAGATTGGGAGTGTATGGTTACTCTAACACAGCATGAAGCGTTGCCAATTTAGAGATCTTCATTTAACAACGTTACTACCATGTAAATATCAGAGGTGTAATCATTACTTTTCGTATTTGATTACTTTTCATTAAAATAATATCGATTATTCAGACAATGGAAAAAACAATTCCTGATTACGATTTTAGTAATCATAATTGTAACTTGGAACTACGATTATTCAATGATTATTTCAAATTGTAATTACATTTACAATTACTTGAGTCATTTTACCTGTAAAGAGGGATTATTGAGTAATTGTGCTTGAAAAGTTGAATTATTCATGTAATTGTAGGTGAAAAGTATGATTTTTCTACCAATCAAGTTTGGAAAACACCAAATTTAATTATTTGCTAGTCACGGTTATAAAATCAAACTAATAAGGATACATTTTCAATTAAATTCTGACCCTTCCTACGCCTTACAAAGCGTGCAATAAACTTCTAAAACCATGAATTGGAAAAAATCCTTCTTTTAAATTTATTTCGTTAATACAAAAATTATGTTTCTGAGCCAGTAGATCTACTGTGTAATGCTTTATAGTGTTGGGTAAAGGTTGTTCATCTCACTGAACAAAAACTTGTTCTTTTTTTCAAAGTGAGTCAAGGCACTCAAACTGCTTGGGTTCAGTTGCTCAGTAGTTCACTTGCTTATCAACTATCCTCAGGGCATTATGACGATTAGCGTTCATTCGAAATAGTTCTAGTCCTTCGTTGCTGGTCACACTACGAAATGTTGCCGATTTGTTAGCCATCCCTAAAATGATTGTGGTTTTTATACTCTGTACCCAAAGGTAAGTTTGTGAAAAAGTATGTAACACCCAGAAGGAAGCTTCTCCGACCCTATAAAGTATATATATTCTTTTTTTGAAATGGCTTGACACCGCCCTAAAGGGCCAAAGCCGAGCTCCTCTCATTTTCTTGGCTTGTGTGCTTCTAATTTTCGCACAAGAGAAAGGGACCTACAGTTTAACGCCGAATCCGAAAGGTAGTTTGAGAAGCTATTTCATGGCTAATTACTCCAAGAGCTGGCGCCAACAGCAGTGAAGGTGACCGGGTGTGTAAGTTTTTTTAAAGTAAAAACTTTTTATTAGGTGTTCCGAGGCGGGATTGTACCCACGATCTCTTGATCAGCTATCGCACACACTAGCCGCTGAGCCATACCCGGCCACATATATATTCTTGATCAGCATTTACAGCCGAGTCGAACAGATCTAAAAGATGGTAAGAGAACGGCCCGCAACACCACCATTAAGAGAGTTGAGGTATGTGTAAGTAAGGCTATTCGAAGAATTTTAAACGCGCACCGCTATGTATGTATGTAATACCACCATGTTCCGGGACTTAGGCATTCCCACTTTATGCGAAACCATTGAGAAATATTCAAATCGATACTGGGAGCGGTTAGTTTCTCAGAATAATCGACTTTCCACAATTCTAACAAGGCCCATTCGTCGGCGTAGGCCGAACAGAATCCACCCAGCGGATTTGTGGTTATTGGACGTGCACCTCAAGGTCGCCTAATTTAATTTGATTTATTATTGATTTCTTTCAGCATGAAAGCATTCAAATAAATGCGAAGCATGCTTAAATAAAACCTATTCCAAAAAAAAGATAATTTATCGATCCGCCATATAGTCGAGTTATAAAGAAAACTTCACACCTTAACACAAACTTATAGTCGGGCTTTACCGACTTTCTTTCTTGTTTAATGATTTTTTTAATGAAAAAAGGTTGGGACTGCCACGCCAGCATGTTACTTACATTGAACAGTCACCCATGTTATAAAAACCATGTATTTATTTCAAACATTGGATGTATGAGAGTTCGAACTAGCAAATAAAATCAGTTTACACTTAGAAATACATGAATAATTCAAAATTTCAATCACAAATACTCAATAATCCCCCTTAACAGGTACAATTATTTAAGTAATTGTAAAATTAATTAGATAAACACTGAATAATCACTAACAATCTTAACTAAGTTACAATTACGATTACTAAAATCTCGTAATCAGGAATTATTTTGAATTATATGAAAAATTGTAATGTAGTTGTAGTTTACAGCTCTGGTAAATAGCTGCTAGTAAACTTAAAGTCTCTCACTTACCAGCTCAAATGCACAAAGTGTGGCATATTGTTGTACAAATAGGGAAACGCTATGCGATACTCCGTGCGTATGGGTTGACGTATGATTACTTTGTTGATGTCATTAAACTCATTCCAGTCCTCGTCTCTGAAAAGTTAAATGAAAAACAACATAAAATCTTCTAACATTAACTCAAAACTCACCCCACATTGTGATCCTTAATCAGGGGCTCAAATTTGGGACCTCCTGGTATGGCCATGTTCAAAGCCTTGGCCGTAAAGAAACTCTTGGGGTCAAATAGGTAAAAGAAATTGTTATCCACCAGGTCGGTAAGCAATTGATTGGCCAGACGATACAGTGTGGCCAGCTGAGGTAGGGAGAGGTTCCATTTGCGGTAGGTGGAACCATTTACAAAGCTGTAAAGTATATGTTGAAACAGGACTCTTTATCTTAACATTGCTTACTTACGGCGTATCCACCAGCGGTCGATGATCATAGAACCATTTATATACCGCATTGTCTTCATCGTTGTCCAGTTCTATTTGTATGGCCTCCAAGGGCTCCACATCCAACACATTGTCCGCATAGTCCAAAGGCGGCTCCTCATCATCAAAAGGCGGGAAACGCATACGCTTAAAGTGACGACGATCACGTTTCTCACGTCGCATCATAATCCACATGGTTCTAGGGGGAAACACCGCTTTTAATTTAACTTCAATTGATTTGCATTCCCTCTTCAATCTTACCCCCACTGTGCTATGTACACCGGCTCTATGACCCAGGGTATTTCATTGACAAAAGTAATGGCTCCTGTGATATGGTACAACACCTGGACATCTCTGATCTGCTCCCAGGGCATGGGCATATTCTCCAACAGCTTGAGCACCGCATGTGGCATATATTTCAAGGCGCCCAGATAGACACGCTTGTCGTGGCGATACTTACGCGAGGTCATATCCCCATGATCACGTATAATCTTCCGTATGTGCTCTGGCGGCATATCCTCCTTCTGGGTGTCTATGAAGCCGAACTTGCGTTTCTCGGCAAAACGCTTCGACTGCAAATGCTGCCACTTTAATGCCTTCTCCTGCAGTTTCTCCTCGGTGAGTATGTCTGGCTTGGGTGTGGGTATCTGACCCAAGGGTCCAGAGGCGGGCACCGGTATGCCATTGGCATGTCCCACACCACCACCGGGTGGTGGCAAGGGAGCTCCTGGTGGTGGTATCTGTTGTATTTGATTGGCCATCTGCTGCTGGGCATGCAGCTGTGCCTGCTGAGCATGAGCCGCTGCGTATGCCTGCTGGGCCATCAACTGGGCGGCCCAGGCATTTGGCGGTATCATATAAGGCGGAATGGACATCGTTTAATATCCGGGCCTGGGTCGATAAATGGAATAGTTAAAATTTAGTTCACACCACATACACACGCATGAAGTCACACATGCACGTTTTGACCGCAGACAGCCGCGGCGCATTTTGCAATTTTCACTTGGCCGGAAAAGGACACAAGTAGGCGTTTTTCACGTTACTTTCTCGGTTAAAACGTTTTATTATCATATCACGCTTAGATAATTACCTCATACACAAAAAATTGTTAGGTTTTGCACTTATTTAATCAGTTTTTCCCGGTTTTCAGCAAACGTTTTCATGCGGCGGCCATTGTTTGTCTTCAACTCAACTGTGACTCGTTACTCGTGACAAGCGCGACAAGAGTTACTATCGGTAAGAGTGATTAGCACATCGCCAAGTATGACCATTTTTGGGGGTTTCAATTGGTGTGACCATTTCTATGTTTAACCAGGTGTTTTAATTAATATTCAGTTCAATCGACAGACAGTGTTTGATAGGCCATAATTTCGCCTCAACAATTGAGCTACTTGGCATCTGCGATGAGCTGGCCGAGGAATTGCTGTAACTGCCGCTCTCTTTGGCCCATGACTAAGCGCTGCCAAGTGTTTTTTCTTTGTGCAGTATCTGTCCCATCATCAGCATCTGGGACATCTGTGACATTTGGTTCATGGTAATCAATAAAAGAAAAGCGGAATTTCCGTTAATTCTATCTCTCATCTCTATTAAAATTAGGTGGCGACGTTAACTTGACTATCATCAATGCTTATCTCTAGCTTGTAAATACGCTGGATCTAGCTGGCAACGTCACAGTCTTTTCACGCATCAACAGACGCAAACACTTAAAAAACGTAAACCCCACTAAATAGACTAATGGTACGTAAGATTTGATTTTCTCTAAAATGTGAATTATATAAAATCAAAAATTATACAAATGTGAAATTACATCAATATAACTAAGGAAACGTTAGCATCGCTTACTCTTGTATATAATTATACTACAGTTGCAGAGGATATGTTGAAACTGTCCAGATATTTGCATAGAAAAAATCATCTTCGACCACATAAAGTATATATATTCCTGATCAGCATCGCGAGCTAAGTTCATTTAGCCATGTCCATCTGTCTCTATGCTATCTCTGCCGTCAGTTATAAAGCTATCTTCGCGAAACTTTACACGAAGTTTTGTGGTACAATTACGCTGCGGATTTGTCGGACACGGCCGGATCGGGCATATAGCTGCCATAGGAACGATTGTTTAAAAACTAGTTTTTGTGAGAAAACTTTTGTTTAGTGGAATCATCTTCAATCTTGGTATTTATTAGTGGTTTATGCTTTTTCATTATTCCACTAAGTTTTGCCGAAATTGAAATGGAAATGGTGGATACAATGGAACGACCTTAAATTTTGCATTTATTTGTTTTATGTGCCTTCACACAATTCTACATAGTTGGATCCAAAGGATCGATCGGTCGGAAAACTAGTTCTAGACTGTAAAAAAACTTTTTTATATTCAATGGTAGCCTCTTTAAGCTTGACAGTTATTAATATCACTTCAGATTCAGCACAATTCGAATAGCTGTAAAAAAACAAATGACAGGCAAATGGTACCATCTATTGATCATTTTGAGAAATCATTTAACTAGCATTGCTTACAGCTCAAAAAATTTATATAAATGATCGCACAATATAGTTTTCTCTTTGAGTAATAGTATAAATCTATATAATCTGTAATCTTTCCTTTACTATTTAGCTTAAAATCAATTTGTTTAGCATAACCGAAGAAGATTGAGTATTTGAATCTGCATCTAGTCAAATAAAGCAATTTATCCCTTATACCTTGTAATAAGGCCCATTCTGTGCATTACGTCATACCCTCACCCAGGTTACAAACAAGTGCAAAATAAATAAACAAAGTCATAAAAGAGCTTAGCAGTTTTAGGAACTCAGAACATGATAACTCGATGTCAACACAGTGTACATTCCTTATAATAAATACTATAAAATGCGGTTAATTCATTTTAATAGACATTTTAGTTTGCACATACGTATGTATAAACAAGCGTATCTACCGCAGACCAATATTTATTAGTAAATAAATTAGTAAATAAGACCCCAAAATTTATACGAAAAAAATGAATATTTAGAGGTCTTATTTAATTTTTTTTAGGAAACTAGCTGAATACTCGTCATATATTCAAGCTAGTGCTGGCTGCAAATCGATATAAAATATACCTCCTATTTACCCGTCTACAATTGCCGTCTATCAAATCTTCACAATAATCCATGCTCAAATCAAAAATTTGCAAATTTCACAATATTTAAGACCGGGTATTTTACAGCTTCCATTTACCAACGCCTGCATTGTTATATAAGCATTAAGCGCTTTCATAAATACTCATAAGGTAATTTGGCAAATTTCGCGATTTTTTGACCTCCGAAACCTTTGCGGGCTGACGTTCATCCATTGCCCAAAGTTTCATCGCGATAGGATTGACCGTATAGTTTGTGAAATCTAGCGATTTTTTTTACCGTTTCCCGCCCCTTACTTCAATTTAGAAATCTTTGCGGACTTGCCTTCCAACCATTCCCCAAAGTTTCATCAAAATCGACAAATTTCACGGTTTTTTGACCATTTTCCGCCCATTTCATCTAATTGGAAACCTTCCCGGGCAAGCGTCTAACCATTCTTCAAAAACGCGCGGTTTTTTAGTACAACATTTTCCTTATTTCATACTTCATACTTTCATTATGAAATAACTCGCCAAATTTGGGGCCTTATTTCATTTTGTCTTTTGGGGACTTATTTCATTGGGGACTTATGTATTACCTGCTGCCTACTGTAAATATGAAAAAATTGGAATTCTTTCAAACGTAATAAAAGTTATTTGCGTTCATTTTTGTATATTATAAATACACAGATCCTGAAATTAACTCAACTCGTCACTTGTTTATAATTTTGAAATTTGTTTGCCCAAGAAGTGATTCAAAATTTAAGTAACATCAGCTGGCAGAAATGTTTACAGTTATTTATTTTAATAAGAATATAAAATTTACTTTTATTTCGCTCATATAATTAATTTCATTGATCTTCTAATCAAATGACGCGGCCTGTGTGCTAATAATGGCACATTTACAAAATCGAACTGATCTGGCAACCCTAAGAGCTTATCAAAAACAAAAACCATGGCAATCGAATTAGCTGCTGCTGAAGGTGAAGTTAAGCTAGAGAGTGAGAGAAGGAAATGTTTGTTTCGCAAAATGTTGGGCACCTATATAGGTGAGTAATATATATAAATATAGTTGAATCTCCAATTTACTCAGTCCTTGCAGATAACACGGTTCGCATTGTGGCCACAGTTGTTCTGGCCGATGTCATTCAGCGTTTATGCTTGAGCCTCTTGGAATATTTTTGTCATCCGACATCATATTTACCGGAACAACGCGTTTGGACTATTTTACGACGTGCTTATACATACAACAACAGGCACATATATTTAATTCTGGGATTCGCCTTTCTGGGTATGTCACGCTTTGGAGCCACAGGAGATTGGCGGGCCTTATTGCCTACCACCATGTTCCTGTGCCATGGTTTGCCGCTTTACTGGTTATTCAATGGTTTGGGCCAAAGCACCTTGGATTACGCCCATTGGATAAGAGACTCCCATGGCTTGGATTATGGCTCGGGTATGGCATCAAGTTACTTTCATGGATATTTGAATCTGGCACTGCCCGATCGGCAAGAGGATGGTCTCAAAGAGCGCATTAGAGTGTATGAGGTGGGTGAGCTTTTTTAAAGTAAACAATAGAATCATCTTTCAGCAGAATGTTTACTTTTAGGACAAGCATAATGTTACCTTTGGACTTCAAAAGCTGATTATACTTATACCCGATGAAATGTGGGTTAAGGGCATCATTGACAGCGAATTTCTGGAGAAGGCTGAGGTAAGTTGGGAGCTAAGGCTTCTTGTCAATGAGGATGATTTACTTAATGCTTCACAGCCCTTGGAGAACATAAAAATCAATCGAGCTGGTGTACAGGATCGTCCCTTTAAAATTGCCGTCTATCGCTTAAATCGCAAAATGAATGGCAAATACTATTATTTCGCCTTGGAAGGTGCCACACCTA
This sequence comes from Lordiphosa collinella, assembly GCA_018904265.1. NCBI lineage: Eukaryota > Metazoa > Arthropoda > Insecta > Diptera > Drosophilidae > Lordiphosa > Lordiphosa collinella. Next base: position 455,011 of record JAEIFV010000062.1, on the reverse strand, counting down.
TGCTATCATTCTATGAGTCCATGCAATCGCATACCTCCGGCACCTGGCACATGCGTGAAATGAGACGTGAACTCTGGCTCAAGTTTTATCTTCACTTAAAGAAGCTACTCAAGAACTTTCCCGAGACTCGGGGCGAAGTGGAGCCTATTGTGTACAATTGTAAGTTTTTTTTCCTAATTTATAGATTGATTTGATATATTTTCTATTATTCTACAGCTCATGATAAGAATGGAGAGCGTGTAGATGTGGGTGACATTATTATAGCCCATATGGAGAACTTGAATAAGAATAAGAAAATTGACTAAGATTTTTGATACAACATTTGAAGCAGATGAAACCCTTTGAACTTGGGGATTTTATGAATATTAATTAAGGATTTTACGTGATAATATTGAACAGATTGGTACTTGTAATCATCTGGAAATCACTCATTTTTAGCCATATTTTTGCAGAGAAGAGGCAAAAAATCCATGAATTTTAGTGTTTATGTTTCGAATTCGATAACCCTATCTTAAAATTTAAATTTAGTTTTGAAATTTATTCTCGATATAAAATTTCTTTGTCCCTTAAAGATGAAATGGAACAACTAGTTAAGTTAAAAAGTAAAGTAATATAAAGTGAGGTGGTTTTTAACTACATTTGACTGAACTCGAAGCTATAAACGCTTATGGAAATTTAGAGTCCAAGCATGCAATTTTTGAGAACCCAAAGATTAAAACTAATACATTACATTGGACACATTTGATTTAAGAAAAGCTTATGAATAAAATTTTGTACTTTTCTTATAACACGCCATTTTCTTTTTGGTTCTTTCAATTTGGAAGATGCAAAATTATGCACAATTTATGCACCGAGGAGGGCTCCCTGTTACATACACTTGCACAACATCACGATCACCTATAACCAGAGGTCGGTGTGAGACTATGGAATAGCTCTCACAACAGAGATAATGCGTCCTTTTTGTACTTGTGTGGTACTCAGAGTATATTGAGTTTGTGAAAATGTGTGTAATAGCCAGAAGGACGAATCACCAACCCTTAAAAGTATAAAGAGTAGTGACTAGCACAATCAATTTACATAAGTCTATGTGTACTTGTAGTGCTGGGATAAAATTAAAAAAAAGTCTATCAACAGCCGAGTCTATATATCCCATGTCCATTTGTCCGTCTGTTCGTATGAACAAATAGATCTCAGAGATGGTAGGAGATAGAGGTTCGACGTGTATGGGAAAATTTTTCTCTCCCTATTAAAAATAGACGTGCATTTGCAATTGTTTTTTAATTAACTCGTTCAATTCCGATGTTGCTTGTTGCTTTCCGATGCACGGGCTCTCATATGAAGTTCTCGGTCGGTTTCCATTCTTGCTTCTTGTTGCTCATTCGCTTCCGATGAACGGGCTCTCGCTTCATTGTACATCTGCCGGCGGTTATGTGAGACTTAGACGACCACGACGTTTTTGGGAGGAATAACTCAAAAAATGGATTTATGATTGATTATAAATGCGTGCTAATAATCAAATTTTTCGACAAAAAGTCCACTCTACTCTAAGAGACTCAACATTCATTATTAGAATATATCCCTTTTCATATATGCACTTATGATTGGAAATCCCTCAATTTTCCCGTCTTCATGATGATCTACTCATATGAAAATTTTACGAATTTCCCAATTGCCGTCTATCAAGTCTTCTTCATAATCTAGGTTCTTCATAACCTAGGCTCAAATGTAAAATGATAAAATTTTGAAAATTTTGCGACATTTGCATTTTGGACCGTTTAATCTGCATCTTCCATTTACCAACGCCTGCATTGTTATCTCAAAATTTTCCGCCTACTAATTCAACTTAGAAACCTTTGCAACCTTGCAATCGGATGACCATTTCCCGCTCATTTTTTCAACTCTGAACCTTCTCGTGCAAGCGTCCAACGATGTCCAAAAGTTTCAACGTATTCGGATGAACGACTAAGGCAGGCATAAGGGACAGACAGACAGACAAACATTCATTTAAATTTTTGCCACGGCCCCTTTCGACCCCACAAATTGGAAAAAAAAACATCATATCTCCCAGTTTTAAAGATACCTTCTAGACACATTTCGTAGTGAGAGTTTTTTATCGATCCGCCAAATGATTGGTAAAGTTCGGTTAAACGATACTCAAGTAATGAGCAAACGGTTGTTCGCTGCAGTATTGCAGCAGTAGCGCTGCGCATAGACTTTCGATGGTAGAGAGTATATTACAGTCGGGTTTGCCCGACTTTCTTACTTGTTTTTGAACTGAAACAGTTGTTTTTGTTTTTTTATTGTTTTGGTCTTTTAAAGCAAAGGTTGGCAAAAAATACATTTACATTTTTGCATTTGCGTGTAAGAGCAGCGCAAAAATTGCTCTCAATTTCAGTAGCAACGACTGCGTCGCGGCGTAGGAGAGCACGCAATGCAGCGGCGCTTGTACAGCTTATACTGTGTGTGTCAGAGCAGCGCTGCTTTTAGTTTTTTTCCTATGCACACGAGATAGAAATGTGCCTGCCCCTGCTTTAAGGGGTGTATCCAGATGTGAATTAACGAGAAGTAAAGTAAAATTTTCATACAAATTTTGAAGCAACATTTTGTTTCAGCATTACTTCTAGCATTTTTGTATGAAAATTTTATTTTTCTTCCCGTTAGTTCTCGTCTGGATACAGACCTTAATACGTAATAACGAGAATAACAACAAAGTACCAGTTTTAGAATGCCCAAAATGTGATTTATTTGTATGCATGTGATTTGGTATGTAAAAATACATATATTGTTGTTGCTGTTATTGTTACTGTTGATTTAAAGTTTTAACGGTTTAACACTAGATATATACTATACATACATATGATTTGTATGTATAAATATTTAGGACCTTTTTTTGTGATGGCATTTTATAGTTACTTTTGAGTTTGAGTGTGTGAAAGCTTTATGATTGAATTTCAGTTTTAACATTTTAATTTGAAGCAACAATTTTATGTTAACAGTTGATTTATTAACTATATAACTGACGATATTTCGAAATTTGCAAGCTACTCTCGACCCTCGGAATCGAATATAAAAACTAAAATAAATAAATAAGTGATCTTTGCTTTGTTTTTTATACGAGGAATACTTTGTATGCTTATGACATGGATATTCATTCAGCTAGCTAACCTAGGGCTAGGCTAGTCCAGGGGCCAACAATTAACATTGATAAAAAATAACCTCTGACTGAGATTGATTCGGAGTTGTTGTAGTTGGGCATTTGGTGGTAGCTTAGGCCACAGCATCGGTGGCGCATTCCTCCTCAACGGTAATATACATGCCCTCCTCCTCGTAAGCGGAATCATGTTTAGCCAGAATTCTTAGCAAGGGACGCAGGCGTAGCCACCACTGCTTCTTGGGTATGCGTTGGCTGTAGGATGGGAAAGAATAAGTCAAAGTCCTTTGCCTTAACTCACATTACTCACTCAAAGTTAGTCTCTCCAATGAGCTCGACCAGCGGTGTAAAGCGATATTGACGCGACACAATGCCCAGCAAGGTGGCCGTCTCCGGGGATTTGGCAGTAATCACACCATTCGCATCCATATTACCCTTGATCTGGGTTGCCAGCCAGTCCACACACTTGGCCGCCATTTTTGTGCCCATGTTGCGATCGAAGGGTGTGGGTGAGCCACCCTGTTGCATGTGACCCAAAATGTTCATGCGGCAGGTGAAAAGACCCTTGCCCTCCTCCGAGTACAGGCGGTAGATGAAATCTGTGGAATAATTCTCGCTGGCCTTCTCATTGCGCAGAATCAAGCCACGCGAAACGCCCTCAGCCATTTTGGAGGCCATGTGATAGACATCCTGCTGGAGATCCTTAATGGAGAACTTCTCCTCGTAAATGTAGGCAGCATCTGCGCCACCGGCCAGGCCAGCCAAGGTGGCCAAATAGCCACAATAACCACCCATGGTCTCAATGACAAACACTCGACGCTTGGTGCCCTGCGCCGACTGACGTATGCGATCACAGATCTCGGTGATCTCATTCAAACCCGTGTCGCAGCCCAAAGAAAACTCCGTGCCGGGCACGTTGTTCGAAATGGTCGACGGAACCACCACAATGGGTATACAAAATTCGGCATAGTTATCCCGCTGATCGGCAATCTGTCCGGCCGCATGATAACTCTCGAAGCCACCAATAATCAGCAAACCCTGTATCTTAAACTCCTTGAGGCGAGCGGCTATCTCCTTGAACTTGCCCTCGGGTAAGGTACGCTTGGTGCCCAAATAGGCACCGCCCTGACCCACCCAACCGGAAACATCTGACCAGCCCAGCTCACGCACATTGCCCGCAATGAGACCCTCCACACCGTCGTTGATGCCATAGACCACATCTCCACGGTAGATGGCGTTGCGCACAAAACTGCGCACCGCCGCATTCATGCCACACGCCGGAGCACCAATATGCATCACGGCCAGCCTATAGCCCTCAATGCCCTTGCCATCGGCATCAAAGCACTCCTTGGGCGGCTTCAAGCGGGTCAACATTTTGTAGGTCTCCAGATTGCGTTCGAAGGAGCGACCACGCAACTTGACAGCATCCGACCAGCGGCGCTCTTGCATGGCCTTGGCCACCGCCTGAGTGCGCTCGACACACTCCATCAGAGGTACACGCACTGCCTGATTACCATCCAGGGATATAACCACCGGCACAGAGTCCTTGGTGGCCTCCATCAAAGCCAAGGTGGCTTCAGCACCCATGCGGCAGGCCTTTAGAGATAGAAAAGGATTACAAATCTGAGGAAAGCTTCCTTGGAATACTCTTACCAATATACGATCAAAGGCGCTGGGATTGCCACCACGCTGCACATGACCCAGCACAGTGATGCGAGCATCATGCTTAAGACGATCATCAATGACCTTTTTCACATCCTCGGCGGTAATGGGATTACCCTCACGATCCATGGCACCTTCGGCCACAATGACAATGTTCAAACGTTGGCCAGCCTTACGTTCCTGTGGATTTTAGGAAGGACTTTTAGCTCTTCACAAATGAATACATGTCAAAATGAGAATGGTTGAGTGTAAAAATGGAGCAAATCTATAAGAAATGAAATGATCTTGGATAAGAGAAGCCATTTAAAGTAACATTTAAGAGCAATGATGATTAGTACACACAGAGGATCATTAATTTGGGTGTTCAGTGTGGGCCAGATTAAAAGTTATACTTTGGAGGTAAATGCCCTTAAAAGTAGGCTATAGATTCTTAGATTTTATTTCACCAAACCCCCATGCGCTATAGGAAATTCTCCCAATTATTAGGCATAAACTTCTTTTGCAAAAGTGTTCAAAACATACCAATTTTGTATGTCATTGGCTCACAAAACCATCAATCTTCAAGGTTGCATACCAGAAATCTTGATTCCACAAAACCCTATTGGTACACCAGCTTATTAACGTCAGCTTTTGCTAACTAATAATTGTTGAAAATGAAGAGCTGCGATTCTTACAATTGCGAAAAACCAATTATTACAATATTTTAATCAACTATTTTTGTTGCAATCAAATCATTGTGGTATGTACTACATGGTAGTACCTTTGGTCTGAAGAAATTAATCGTGGTGTCCTTGTAATTGCGCGTCTTAGTGAGGCATCCAAGCAATGAAAATGTTGTGAACAAAAATTCAACTTTACAAAGACCTACCAAATTTTGTTTAGATTTGTTAAGGCTTCGACTTTTTCACCTTGCCTCAAAGTGCACTTTTGCGCACTATTTGAGAAATGTTGACTTTTATCAGATAAACTTAATTTTGGAAATGTGGACTTCAATGCAATGTAGCGAGATAATTAGGAACAATCTGATTGTTACAATCGGTTTTTTGATTGCCTCTGTAGTTGTTTTAATAAATAAATTTCATTCTGTTTCAAATGAAGTTTATTATCTGCTTAAAAACTCGTGATGATTCCTCATACAATAAAATTATATGCGCGGCAAATCGGTACCAAACTTAAATTTTTAAATTTTCCAAAAAAACTTCCTAATGACCTTTAGATACTGTACCAACAAACTAGACCCAAAAACTTTGGTCAATTGTGAAGATATGAATTAATGCCTAAAAAATTAAAAAATTTCCTATAGTGCCATGTCTGCAAGAGAGAGTTTCATAAGCAATAAGCAAAGGGAGAGAGGGAGGAGATGGGGAAAGAGGTAATGCAAAAGCATGAATCAACATCGCTGATGACTCGCTTACCCAGTAGTACTCAGCCTTGAAACGGAAATTCCGCACATTCGTATGGGAGACTTATGTACATAATTTAGAACTTTTTTCTTTTGCGTCAACGTTTTTACAAGAGCTTTTCCTGCAAACACTTTGTCGGTGTTCTGTATTATCGCTCTGGACAAAAGAAGGGGCGAATAGTTTGTCGGAGAAATTGTTGTGTTTGGAATGCACAAACAAATTACTTAGAACGAAATTTTATCTCAGGAAAATAAGAATGTGGTATCGCCTTTTTTCATCCAATCGCGAAAAATTTTGGCGATACATCGCCTAACAATTACTAAGCTGACCCCAATTTCAGCTGCCCCTTTTATATTGGGAGTGCACGGAATTTAAACTTGAGAATTGGAATTCAAACTTGAGAATAGCAAGTGGTGTAATACATGCGCTATGCCAGAAATTAGTTGCAAAATGTTTATAGGCAATTTAATATAAAAGTATTCTAGAAACTTTTTCCAATTTACTGGCGTTTCAGTTTAAAGTAAGAGTTCGAGGGTTTTCAGTTTTTGGTTGTCAGCAAGTTGTTTTGTGTGAACAAGCAATTTGCCCGAGCAGAAGTTTTTTTTAGAACATAAAAACGTAAGAGTGCTCTGACTCTCAGGGGTTGCCATCTGTGCCGAAAGCGAAGTGAAAAAAAGGCTGTGTCGCGGACGACGAGCAATTCATCTTGTAGATGCACACCAATACACTCTCACTTTTTGGCCTCGCTCTTCTTTAACATCGCTGGTTTAAAGAACAGCTTATGCCCTAACAGCACTAGCACTATTGTTTTTTTAAAGCACGAAAGCTTAGGTATGCGGACAAAGAACCTAATGTATGCATACCGTATTGAGGTAATAGCATGTTTAAAAGCTGGAACCCCTGAACACGCCAAAAATGTGTTAACTGTGTGCACCAGAGTTTAGTAAGTTTAGTATTAACGCGAACTACAAGAAATGAGGGAATATTTTTACAATCCCAGCACCAGTTTTAAGGGATGTTTATCCCATTGATATATAGCTAAATTTGTTTTAGAAGAAGAAAGCCAACTTAAATCCAATTCAATTAAAACAAAAGCAAAACTCATTCTTGAGAATCCTTCGCTGACCTGTATAAGCTTCTGACATAGAGTGTCCTGCCAGTTAACTGGTACCGGCTCTTCGGGTATAAACATAAAATCTGCCTCTGTGGCTATAGCAGCTGAAATGGCTAAATAGCTAAAAACAAAACACACAGAAATGCAAATGATTGATAGAGGATTAGGTAAAAACTTAAGATTATTTACAATATGATGAAGGGAAGGGGGGCAGCAAGAAGCTAACTAAAGAAAACTGTTCCGATCTGAACCGATCTGCTTTTGTGTGTGTGGCTGAGTGTGTGTGTATGTGTGTGTGGTATGGTCTGTAAATAAAACAATTTCCGCTTGCCTGGGCCAATTGATTGCAAAGCCTATCTGGCCAATCCACCTTTGGTGGCATTTCGGGAATGAATATAAAATCCGCTTCGCCGGCCAAGCCACCCACAAGAGCTAAATAACTGTAAGAATAATATACATGGAGGGAGGGAAGGAAGGATTAATCATAGAAACACACACAACATTCAACTGGTTAGCCAAGTTGGAAACATTCAACACTTTTCCTTGCGCTTGCCTGTTCCAATTTCTGCACAAATCGTTCAGACCAATCTTTGGGCGGCGGATACTCAGGCAGAAAGACATAATCTGCCTCAGATATAATGCCAGCTACCACAGATAAATAACTGTTGGTAGAACCAAAGAGCAAATGGACACAATCCTTGTACCATATCTACCGCATTCCAACACCTTTTGGCTTACCCGCAATGGCGTCCCATCACCTCCATGATGAAGGTACGCTGATGTGAATAGGCCGTGCTGGAAATGGCATCGATGGCCTCAATAATCCGATGCAGGGCTGTATCCGTGCCAATGGTCATGTCCGTGCCACAAAAGTCATTATCAATAGATCCCACCTGGAAGTAGTTAGCAAGCATTTAAATCAAATCCCTTGGATATTTTACTTAATATTCCAATTACTCACCAATCCCACAATATGCAACACATTGAACTTCTCATGCTGCTCGGCCGTTATGGTGCCACCTGTTTTCAGCTCATCCAACAGACTGGACCACTCCTGACGGAACAAATTGGCACCGGTCAATGAGCCATCACCACCAATTACCACCAGATTTGTAATGCCTTTCTGCACCAGGTTATTGGCCGCCTTCAAGCGACCAGCACGCTCACGAAAGTCCTGGCAACGGGCCGAACCGATGATGGTGCCACCACGATGAATGATGGAGGATACCGAAGCCCAAGACGCTTCCTCAATGCAATCACCACCATCCACCATACCCTGATAGCCCTCGCGAATGAAGTAGACCTGGGAACAAGAGTAAAGAGAGAGAGAGAGAATAGAATAACTAGTATGAGCCAGGCAGTTTCAATTCCTAAATTGTTAATGGCCATAAAAAATAGCAGCAGCCAAAATTGACTCTAATCAATTTCAATTAACTATCAATTGCTCGCAAATCTGCACACATTTTTGTATGGCATACGCACGCTTTTTCCAATGCCCTAAACCTAGAGTTTTCTACAAGACATAATGCAAGTTTTTGACAAAATATTAAAACAACATTGTTAGGCCTAATCGATATACAAGTCTGGACATAGGGCTATCCTTTTAAGCCTAGGTTAAGATTTAGTAAAGCTAAGGGTAATTCTAGATTAGGAAAGATATTTTGGCTCGGGTTTTTCTTGGTACATTCCGTTTAGATTGAAGCAAATGCTTTAGCAAATCGTAGAACAAATTGGTTCTTTTTGTTAAATTTTCGAGAGAGCTGCAGTTTTGAAAACTTTATCTTGTAGCATGTTGTTGTTTGAAGTTTTCAAAAGACAACAACAATTCCATAAGAGGCTTGTCGAAGCTCGCCGTCAACCAGCAGAGTACGTACGAGTAAATTCTGTTGCGCGTACGAGTAAACAAGAGTAGAGTGTCGAAAAGGCTTGGCCATTGCTGGCAAAAGGCTTATTTTGACTCGTGTTATGAAAAGCTTGTTCATATTATTACTCGTACGAAGCAAACAGCTTAATCGTTCTGACTCAATGTGCTTGCGATCATTTCGAGTGTGTCGAACCAAGGCGACGAGTCCCACCAAGCCAAGTAAACATTAGAGTCTTGTTGCAGGTCTCTGATACGGACCGACGGATGGACGGACAGTTGGACATGACTAAATCGACTCGGCTGTTGATGCTGATGAAGAATATTTATACTTTCTGGGGTCGGAGATGCTTCCTTCTGGCTGTTACATACAATAAAAAAGTTACACGAAAGCAGAAACATTGTCGTCACATAGCAGGCATCTGCTAAAAATAGTCAAAAATTAGCCTAAACATATTTTTTGGTAAGCCGCGGTTTCCACTAGCCGCGGAATATTACACGCGAAATAGACGATGTTTCGCAGATTCTTAACAAAGTCTGCAAAACTGCTGTTATCCTTGCACTGTTATAACGCTGTTAAAATTTAAATATGCTGTTGGTAATCAAAACAAATTAGATGTTATGATTTTTAATTAAAGTGACGTTGATTAATTAATGATGCAGAATAATGCAGAACTCGCACAAAAAATATTTTATTGTTCTATTTGAATATATTTTTTTTATTAAAGAAAATTAAAAAAATTATTATTTCTTATTATTATGCCTTGTAGCAATCTTTAGAGTAATCGCAATGACCCCCAATTGAACGTTGTTTAAAATGGGGTGCCTAAAGGTCAACATTATTAAATGCTTCAGTCCTTGCTGCTTAGATTGACCCCCATAGCAATACTGTATATTTGGGAGACCAAGCTCTCAATTGCAATGGAACGCCACCTGAGCTACCTGTCAGGAAGCGCTTTGCAGATGGCATTTGGTGTGGCACCGGTTGCTGTCCTTCAGCGCTACCCAGACAGCCTTGTTTATCACGAAATATATAAATTAATATAAATAAGTTTCAACATGAGCATGACTACCACTTTTGTCAGCACCACTGCTATCTTTCACTGCGTTTATTGAATAAAGTTTATCAACACTAGAAAATGCCTGTGATAGTCGTTTTCTGGCAGATTCTTTTTTTGGTGCGACTATGTTTGTGCTTCTCTCTTACAATTCCGTGCGAAATATCGATTCGATTCGTTCTCACATAATTTCGCGCGAAATGAGGCGTTAACAGCACTTAACTCGCAACGTAATTGGTAACAGAACGTAGTGGCAATACGTAGTCTTTTTTCGTGTGGAGTGGAAACTGGTTGCGGAATCGCGACACGGAAAATTTACGCAGCAGGTTATTTTATATGGGGTTTTTCATTTCGCGGCCATTTCGCGCCTAGTGGACACTGCGGTTAAAGCAAAAACTTTTAAGGAAACCCTTCAGTTCAATTCTTGGGAGGCGCTGTTAATGGTTTTACTTTTGGAAGTCGGGAATTCCCTGGTTTAAGCTAAAAGCCGTATTATTGCGAAATTAAATAGATACAACAGGGATAAATTTCTCGACTTCTAAAAGATCCAAAAATTAATTTTTAAGTTGATAGGAAAATCTAGCTAACAAACATAAACATCCTGCTCATTTGGTGTGGTGTTTTATGCCTTGTTGGTAATTGAAAGATTGTCAACTTGAAAGGGCAATTACACGTTGATAAAATTAAGCAAAAAGTCACTTAAAAAAAAGGAAAATAAACTATGTTACATAGTAAGCACAGGAGCAGCTGAATGTACCAACAAACTTCAGTAGTGAATCATACGAGTTAATTTCACAAAATGTAAGCCGGGTTACAAATAATATGGAACTTTTGAAAAATTTTGCCTATTTTTAGCATAGTCTTTCTATATCTCAGATGTAAGTATATCCTATCATAAAGAACGATTTTAATGTGCACTATCAATGGCTTTTAGAAGTCTCATTGTAGACTTATAACTTTTCAGTTGCTTTTAAGAAGCTTTAGAAAATAACGATATATCTCTATTCCGACAACCTGAAGTGCTTTCAAAGAAGTTGAACCCCGTTAAAAATATTGTCAAGTTTTTGGTTGTGCTTAAATATATTTCTAAAGTCAGCGATTAAGCAAAGAACTATTCTCAAAGCCAGTGGTAACTATTCCTTCCAAATTGAGAAGGGCTTAAAGCTATTTAGTCTTCTAATGTAGCCGGTTAAATATCTATTTGGTGCGAGTATGTAGGTAAACTGCTCGAAATAAACTCAATGCCAATGCGCACGTTTATACATATATACAAATATATATTTGTGTTGTACATATGTAATTCCACATATAAACGCTTTCGTTTTATCTTTTGTAGATTATCTAACGGAAAATACTCGTATGCTGCTTCTTTCTGAAAAGTTCACTGCCTGAACTTGGGCCACTAACCGATAAGATACTTTTCATCCACCTGCCAGAGGTCAAACTTACCTTGCAGCCCAAATAGATGGCCATCCGGACACAGGCTCTCACGGCGGCATTCATGCCTTGAGAATCTCCACCGCTGGTAAAGACAGCCAATCCCTTGTCCCGCTGTGATCCGCGGGCGAGGAAACGTTGATTAATATCGGCATTCATGCTGGATTAGATACGAGTGTCGAGTGTATAATTCCAAAAAAACACACACACTGAACTGAACGGGATCAGGTTTGGACTCAAGCTCAAGATAGAAATGTGAAGCCCGAGCTTCTTGGAAGCAACTGTGTTAATATCCAAGGAATTTGCGAAATATATTTATCTTCCGTGGCCCGTTCAATGGCCCGAGCGACAACGACAAGACGATTTTCTTTCAGTAACTGGCTGCCCAAGCGGTTTTCGGGCAGTTTTTTTTTGTTTGTCGTTTCAAGGTGACCTTTAGGCAGGCACCACCACAAAGCTTTCGGGTAAGCGCAACGCAAGTGATACTGAACTGATACTGAACTGATGCAATTTGCGAGTCTGAACTCGCCCCGCACTTTATTCAATTAAAGATGCAATATTTTTATTAGCTTTAAGTGGTTTTGCTATTTATTTGAAGGTTTTCACTTTTCATTTCACTCTGCGCGTGGAAACTCTCTCTTTGAAACTGGGAATGGGGATTCTTATTGTTTACGTTTGCCCACACAGTGTCACAGCTGTTAGAACAGCTGCGACAACGCGCTGCTTAGCGGTTAAACGAAAGCTTAAAAAGCTTACATGAATTAGAGATGTGCGTGCGTAAAACGGAAACACGAAATAGGCTGCCCGCGCTTTATCATTTGAAAAGTATGAAAAAAGTAGGCGTAGCATCCTAAGGAAATTGCTTGCTCTATTTGTGCTTACAGGCTGATTTGTAGGAGGAAGGATTAGTAAGTACCCATTATTGGAAAGATTCGTTTCAAAATATGATTAAACCTGTTTAATTTTCTGTACATTATTTAGTTAAGATGCGTTTTAAGTTTCATATTTACGAGTTTGAGAGAGAAAGCCAAATATAGATCAAGTTGTGAAATTTCAAAACTAATTTTTCATATTTATGCATGTAAATAGAAGGTAGAGAGTAGCACCCAATTTTACAGGTCTGACACTTCTGGAAGCGTTTATTGATTGAAATAACCAAACGTAAGGCCCAACATGTCTCACCGACCTACTTTAATATATAAAACCTAGAAAGAACATTTTCTGGGGATATAAGAGGGTTTAAACTAGGGTTCAAACGAAAACCTTAGATTCGACATGCATTCGAATGGGCTTGATATTGGAGTTCTTCGATTTAACAGATAAAATCAAATCACAAGCCATAGAAAAGCCCGCAAGAAAAAAGGCGTAGCCTGAAAGTGAAAATAAGTAGATACGAGTCATCATGAGAGAGCTACAGCGGGGAGTAAATCCTCTACAATACTGTAAAGCATGGTGTCCAAACTCACACAAGAAAGCGTTGCGCTGTGCGAAGAGAACACGAAGGCAACGTGACGTTTTCGACACTGAAAAAAACGTCGTCAACAAAAAAATTTAAATCTCTCCCTCCCCTTTATTTTCTGTGTGTGCCTTTAATACTCTAAGGATCTAACCTAATAAGTTTTCGTATAATAATTTCGGTGTAGTGTAAAAGCTGTTTTCGCGTCTGCTCGCGTGCCGAGTAGAGACAGCTGCCGAGCGTTTATTTATAGAATACACATATTCTCTCTCTCTATATATGACTCGGCTGCGACGCAGGCAGAATTTGGCTTGCCAACCACGCGTGGCTGCCTTTTCAAATTTTGGACATCGCTGCTGTAAAGCCATTGGGGGACTCACACATCTGACATCTTTCTGATGTCAGTTTTTGCGCTCATGCTGCTTTGAAATTTGCAAGCAGTTATGGCATTGCTGACATGGAGGAACGGCTGATGGAATGACAGTCGCCAGGCAAGCAGACTGCCGATGAAAGACTTTAGTGGGTCTTTTGTGATGTTGTGTTTGCCTGTTTAAAGTTATGCGAAAGTATAACAAGACCTCGAGCTGGCTAAAATGGCAGGTTTGCTTAGCATAAAGGTCGTATCCACACGATTTTAAAGTTCACATCTGTCAATAGCGGTCACTTATAGATCCATGGTTGGGCTAAGAGCAGACCTGGCCAGCCCATAGGATCGGGGAGCTGAAGACTCTAGTGCTTTTCACGCAGACGATAACTGAACTTGCGACTTTTTGAGAGAGAAGCACAGAAATGCAAGTAAATTGACTGCTGTACTTAGTGCTCACCAACACAGGCACATTTTTCTGTCCTCTCAATTGTCTGGGTCTGGTAAAGAGTGGGTAGTCAAGAAAAAGCTACTCTCTGAAACAACCAACTGTTCAATTGCTCTCTTTGCTTAAAGATATATCAGTTCAGTTTGTTCTGTTGTTGTTTTTTTTCAGTTCATCTTCCTTCCCTTTTCCCCTCAACTTACATAGGGTCTGCGATGAGGACGCACATAGTCAACAACATCTTGAAAACTTTTTACACACTTGACCAGATCTTTGGCTTCCTTCTCACGCTTTCTGCAGATCTCTTCCGTTACATTTTCATTAATTTCTCTCAAATTCCGACGACATTGTATTTGATCTTTTAACTGTTAGTTGAGAGGGGGTAGAATGTAAGGTATTCTTTTTTAAGACACACACACTTACTTGTTCCAAGCGTTCCATTTCATCCGACGTTTTACTAAAAAACTGAACTCTCATTGACATGGGGGAATTAACTGAGGCAAAGGGGGAAGTCACAGGAGCAAATGCTGCAGCCATACCAAAGTTCGCTCTTCTCTGACTATTTAAACAGAAAACAACTTGATACACTTAACCCTTAATTTGAAAACCAACTCACCAATTGTTTCTATTAAAACAACATAGAATCTTTACCGTATCCACTTTGTTTTCGCAGAAAAAACGATAGTACAGTGATACAAGGGAACTTTTAACATATGTCTGCATATTGGAGCCATTTCCAGGTCTCCCATCAGCACCCAGTGGCGGAGGCTAAGAAGTTAATTCATTCTTTGATCCGTCGGTTAGTAAGTTTACCGGGGAACTTACCTCATCCAGTTGGGAATGCTTCTTAGGCGTCCATTCATTAGGTTTAAAAATACTAGGTGGAATGTTTAGACACTTATTTGTGGATGGATTAACTGAGGACAACGCTTACCGGGCTGTTAATTTTGTTAGTACTCGAAATTTGCTTGAATGCATTTTGCCAATTTTTGTAATCGCTTAAATTTTACATAACTGCTTAAAAACCACACATTTTTCACTTTTTTTTTGTCATGGATTTTTGTTTTTAAAAAATTTTACTTAAAACTGTGTGCACATTTTACAAAAGTTGAACTTTATTTCAAAGGCAGACGCTTACTTGGTCAAGGAATTTCGTTGCAATATTTAGCAAATCCAGCTAGCTAGTTGTTTTTCGGAAAAAGTGTTTCGGTTTGCGACTACTTTTATTGCGAAAATTCGGATAAATTGGAATACGCTCACTCCAAGGTTAAGTTTATGTTCAGGCTATAAAGAGCTGCTTTATAGCTTTTTTCCGCATATTTAGTTCGGTTTACTGTAAGTCAAAATCCGGAATCAACCAAGAGATATAAGGAGTTTAGTCCATATTCTTTTTTTTTAAGTTCGAAAACTCAAGCAGAGATAAACAAGCAGCAATCGAGAACCACCGAGCCAAATCGCTTCAGTTAGCTTATTCACTAAAGCCATCTTAGCATCTTTAAGCAGTGACTCTGTGGGACAAGAACAGCGCATAAAAATAACGTCCAGGCAAGTTTATCTACGAGCGTTCTCTTCTCAGCGTATTCCTCATCAGTATGAAGCTCCCAATTGTTGCTAATGCTTTTGCCGGCAGAGGCTGCCAAAGAAATGAGTCTTAGCAACGGTTTGGCTTCCAGCTAAACTAATAATCATTATTTTCCTTCACAACATCAGTAGCACAAAACCAGTGCTTGAAATAGCTATCTGTACCTCGCGGAAAGGATAGAGCTTGCGACTCGTGAGCGAGCAATTCACGAACCCTGCACAAAACACTCTTACGGTGTTGCCAATGCCACCAGAACTAGCTATTTTGTAAAGTAGAAGGCCAGAAATTATTCAGTTTGGCCGGAACCCTCAATTCTCGGTAATTTGAAAATAGTTCTGGCCGTTTTCTAGCTATTTTGACAGTATAAAATTTCTGATAAAACAGACTCGAATTTAGGGGTTTTTTAGCTCAACAATGGCGATGTGGCGCACATATCATCACTTTCTACCAGCATCTTCCAATTTCGATTCCCCATGATTTGATCGATCTTAAAAACGGGAACAATCTGATTGTGCGTTTTTCCTAGTACTCAGTCGCTTGTGTATTAATTGAAGTCCGGTTTACGCATCGGTTTGCGGTTTAGTTTATCAGCTGTAATTAGCGGTTCGGTTCAAAACCGTTTTGCTTCCCTGCTTTATACAAATAAAAACAATTTTAAATCACATACTTATGAGTCATAAGTATCGAAGCATAATCAAAGTGTTTCTATTTATATGAAGTACTGTAAAATGTAAAATGGCTTGACACAGCCCCAAAGGGACCTACAGTTTAACGCCGAGTCCGAACGGCAGTTTAAGAAGCTTTTGCACGACTAGTTACTACAAAGCTGGCGCCAATAGCAGTAAGGGGTGACTGGGTGTGTAAGTTTATTCAAAGAAAAAAACTTTTCATTAGATGTTCCGAGGCGGGATCGAACCCACAACCTCTCGCTGAGTATGATGTATTGTGGCGACCTTCATTTTTTGTCAATCTGAGTACTAGGCATTACAGCATAAAACAAAAGTTGCATCTCGCTTTCATACACAACAGATATTACAACAGAGATTAGGGCTTCCTTATGTCTGTTTGCAGAACAAATGTCCAATTAGCCCTGTAGATCACCTGACCAATCACATTTGCAAGATCAAACCACTATTATGATTATCTTCTATAGCTATTTCCAATTATACTTGGCCATTTTTAACAGTCGATCCAGCTATATTTGGGCTTCAATGGTTGGCAACATTGTTTACAAGACTCTGGCGTTGCCACCTTTGCTCTCACACTCGCGCGCTCTCAGCAAAAAGCTCTCTCAATTGTCTCAACTGAAAATTTGACTCGGCCACTCAATTAAGAATATGACTCAACGTCTTTCTTAAAGCTTCAAGTGAGTAATATTTTATAATTCTTCACCGCTCCCCCCCCACCCCCATCTTTGAATATTTCTATATATTTTTATTGATTTTCGGTTTTATTTATTTTCATTTTTGTTTTTTTTTTTTGGTAATTAAGAAACTGTAATTTCAATAAACTTAAATTTCCACTCATACATCAATCTTTGCCTCTATTATATGCATACAATTTACGTCTACATCCTCCTTCTTCATTATTTTTTCTTGTATTATTTTGTATCCAGTTTTTGTCATCTGTTTCCATTTTGTGTGAATTATTTTTGGGTTTTGTTATGCGGCAAAAATGTTCACATTAATAATTTAGCGTAAATTCAATTGCGAAAATATACAGTTATGTTTTATTATGCACACACACATATGTATATATATTAGCTGATTTGGTTTTCTGTTCTGGACAATAATATATATAAATATATATATTTTTTTTATATTAAACACACGCATAAGTTTTGTTCGTTAAATGAAAAAGTTAGAGCTCAGTTTTATGTATGTATTTTTGATTAGTTATCAATTTTGTATCAACAGCGGACGCAGCTGGGCAGGGGAGTGGTGTGGGTGGTGAGGGGGGCGGGCAGGGTGGGCATCCATTTGTGAGAGAAGAAGATCAGATTGAAAGATACCGCGCACAATAAAACTCGTGCTGTAAATGCCAAATGCTGCTATCTAAATTAACCAAAAATGGATGCACACGGTAACAGAGACCCAAGACTGGCTTACAGTTCCATTGTAAATGTGTGTGTGAGTTGGTGGAGTTGGGGCAATGGTGTTGTGGGGTGAAAACTAAAACTTTAGGTTTTTTTTGGTTTTATTTGTTTAGAAAAAGAATTACAAATAATACATAAGTGTTTTTTTTCTTTCTTTCTTTTGGTTCGCTTGGTTGTTGTGGTTGTTGTTGGTGGCGGATGCTGCTTTACCTGCTGTATTTTGTTTAAAATTATTTGTAATTTGTTAATAGAAAACAAAAATTTGTATTTAATTTATTCAAACAGGTGTTTTGTGGTTTTTGTTTCATTTTATAATAAATAAAATTACTTTTAAATGAATGATTGACTGATTGATAGTGGCTGGCCTAAAACAATCTCTCTCTCTTTACTCTGTCTGTGTGTTGGGGTGTGTGTGTGTGTGTGTGTGGAATAGCAAACAAAATTCAACTGTTCCTGCCTTCATATACAATCATATATATTTTTCCTTCTCTTTTTACACACATCCTCCTTCTCCTCCGCTTCGCGTGCCTGCCTGCTGCTTGCTTTTGCTGGTATTATTATCGACTTTAAAGATTTTTATCATATTTCTTGATTTTACTGAATAATATTTGCATAGTCAAAAAGGAAACATTTTTAGTTGTTTGGTTAGTTGTCGCCGCCCTCCTGTGGTTCGTCGCCATCGCCCTGTGTATCGGACGTCCAAAGGGTCAGGTTATCTCTCAACAATTGCATGATGAGTGTTGAGTCTTTGTATGAATCCTCATTCAGTGTGTCCAGCTCGGCTATCGCATCATCGAATGCCTAAACGAGGGAATCAAAAACAAAGTTAGTTTAATTGTTGGGTTAAGGAGGGGGAAGCCGAGTGGGGAGTAAAGTGGAATATATATGGCAAGATAACAAAAGCAATTCAACATCAACATTCGTTTAGTATTGGAATACAACAACGGATGGCCTTTGCTTGTCCTATTCGGTTGGTTGTGTGTGTGTGTGTGTGTTAATGTGGCTTTTGAGGGAACCAACTACAATAGAGCTCTGTCCAAATTCACCAGCAAGAGTTGTTATTTGCTTTACCATAAAAGAAAAGGCACAAAGTCATGCGGATTAGGTTAAGGGGAAATCTTTAGACGTTACTAAGGGGTTAGGTTCATAATACTACATAAAGAATTTACGTATCAACAAGGAAAAGTCCCTAATTTTATCGAAGAGCCTAATAAAATGTTGCAATGTTTCTTACAAATTTCAAAACTTGATGGACCAGAACCAACAAGCGAACGTAACTTTTCATTTACATTGGTAAAATAGGGCCTTAATTATCTAAGCGTATGTATCTCTTGTATTTTGTGATTAATCTGCAACAAAGATATGCAAAAGTGCCTGTTTTTTTGACTCGAGTGTGTTCATGGTTAAAGCATATGCAGTATGATTCGACACTCAAAATATGCAGTCAGCTCTTATACTTACTCATCTCGTACTAGTATTTCTGAGACAGAGAACGAAAACAGAGAAATCGAGACACCCAATGCACACTTAGATATTTTTCGTCTGAGCGTTCACAAGTATAAGCGGCAAGTGGAGCGAGTGACTCTGCCACTGCATATGCAGAGTACAAATATGCCATGTGTAGGTAAAAGACTGCGACATTTTGTTGCAGTATTTTCTACACTCGGGTGTGAAAAATATTAAGTGCATATCTGATTTGATTCTGATTTGTAAGTAGAAATTTACCGATTTTATGCCAATGCTTTCACAGCTTACATTCTGTACTTCATTTAATGTTCTCTTCTAGTCTCTTGCTCCAAAACTCCTTTTTTAGTTAGGGTAAACTAAACTCCCTCAGTATTAAACATATTCCCTTGAAATGCATTAAGATTTCCTTCTCTCCTAGGTTAGATAGTTGACAAATTTCTCGTTGTAGTAGAGCCAAATGCATTTTCATGTATTAGAAACCAAATGCATTAAAACTGATATTTCATTTTGAGTAAGATCTGCTTGAAAATAGCATCCTCCCCCTGCTTGTCCAGGCTAGGCTCACCTTTCACCTACATTTCTATCTAGAATTTAGCTTCTGGGTTGTGCAGCAGATCATTAAGATCTTCAAAACTTTTCCAAACTCGTCTCCAATCTGTGTAAATCTACTTGCCCAGAAAACATGCACTAACAGCATCTTTCTAGACTATCCATGCGGTAATCTGAACGAGATTTTCTAGATAAGCTTAAGGTATAAAAATGACTGTTTTCAGCTACTTTTTCAAGCATTGAAGCGTAGATTGGCATGTTATCGCGCAGCTTTAAAATTCTTTGTAGAAAGTAGAGCTGTAGCTGCTCGACCGCTTTTGATATTTCGTAATCTTACTCTTGTGCTGCATACGCTTAGGTCGAGCGTCCATTTTGCTTCGAATGAGTCATCGCTTTTGCCTACGAAATGTGCTATAGGTTGAGTATATCCCAAAGAAACCGCATTGAACGAATCAGTAAATGTCAGATTTCGCCAATAACTTCCAAATAACGGACACAACGAAAAGAGGGAGCGAAAAGACACTTTCAGTTCTGTTTTTGCTCAATTCTGTTCTGCTCGAACAAAGAGAGCTTTTTCCTTTCTGTTTCTCTAATTTCTTTTCCTGACTGTTTGCCGAGAACAAAGTGAGTTTTCTAAATTGGATAACTACTCTTCCGTTTTATTTGGTCTTACAAAATGCAGAAAAAATCATATTTATGTAATTACACACATACTTAAGCTGTATTTTCAATTGTCGAGATCTCATACCTCAGTTTACTGTGAGTTGGCTTTCAAAAACTCATTTGAGAACTCTGATAGCCTACCTTTAATTCAGCTTTTCATATTTTTTTGTGTTTGTCAGATTTACTATAAAACTTGGTTAACTTTTATTAGATATCAGACAAGTGAAAATACAGCTTTACAGCCAACAATGTGAACAAAACCAAAACAAAAATAAACCTTTTCGCAGATACCTATTGGGGTCTGCAAATGAGCAGTTGTTTGGTGAACGCTCGCTTAAAAGTGTTCCTACTGACCAACTAGTTTGTTTTGCTCAACCAAAAATACACAACAGAGAACACATAAGAGGAGAAAAAAGTGTTCCGCTCAGTGAGAGACCGAGTGTGCTGCGTTGGTTTCTGTTATTCACTGAGGATGATCGCATTGAAAAAGTGTTATGGTAAGTGTTGTTAATTTGGAATTAAAGACTTCTCACTTCAATTACTGAGACGTACAAAACGACTTAAAGTCAGTAAAATGGTCGACCAACGTAGGAACACTCTACCGCTTCGACTTTCTTTGCCTTAAGGCTCTGTAACAGCTGCCCAATGGCAGCACTTCTTTGGGACTCGCACTTAAGTAAAGCCCAATCAGCAGCTAATAAGTGTATCAGTATAGTGTATCAACTTAACTCAAATACTTGGACCTTGTCGTGGAAAGGCGGCTCAACTATGCAAGCAAATGGTTGCCACGGCGGTGGTTTTGGCTGAGACAAGCCGGTTGAGAAGTGTTTTTGCTACCATGATCAATTGCTATACGCCGTACCAATGTGGGAAAGATGCTTTAGAAAAAGCCCTCTCCTTCAGAGCAGGAGTATCGCGTATGCGCTCTGAAAGTGGCTTCTGCAAATCGGACAATTTTCTAAGAGGCGCAGATTTGCACATCAGAGATACTGCACAGGTTTGCACATTACTGCATCATAATAACA
This sequence comes from Lordiphosa collinella, assembly GCA_018904265.1. Classification (NCBI taxonomy): domain Eukaryota; kingdom Metazoa; phylum Arthropoda; class Insecta; order Diptera; family Drosophilidae; genus Lordiphosa; species Lordiphosa collinella. The sequence goes on along the minus strand of JAEIFV010000062.1, from coordinate 433,679 downwards.
AGCAAACAAACATAAAAGGGATAACAGAATGGAGAACTCTTAGGATTTCCTAAATTGTTGCAGTTTTTTAGATACCAAACAGTTCTCAGCATCTTTTTGGGTAAAAACTTGCCTCAGGGTAGCTTTTAAGCCAGGGAAACGTTAAGAAGAGCACATATGTTGGCAGAATTGTGAGTCAATAGCTAATAGTTGTCAATGTTCTCCTGTGTTCTCCAGTTATAGTCCCTGGGGGCAAACTCATTTGGCAATTCACAAGCTTAAGAACCGAAAGGTTGCCAAAGTCTTAAAACAAACTTAAAACAAGACCAGTCCTTTTGCGACGGTCTGCTGCCGAGCAACGCTGGTTAAAAGGTTTCACACACTTTCTGTCCTCTCTGCTTGACAAACCCTTCTTTAAAGCTCTTTAATTAAAACCCAAAAATTAAGCTCTTGAAACCTTTCTCTCATCTTTAGTTACGAATATATGCTCAATTGCCAGTGGCAGCTTCTCAGCTTACATAGCCAAATGTGTCTTAAATACATTTAGTTAAGCTTGAAGATTAGTAGAAGCATTCGTGTGTTTGGGTGTTGATTAGTCACATCATTCATACAAAAAACAAGGGAAATTGGTTAAGAAAAAAAAAACACATAAAATATTGAGAGAACTGAACCTGTTTAGCTAAATGACAAGCCCTCGCTGGTGAATTGATTATTTCATAATAGAAGACGGAAAAGTTGAGTGCAAGACCTAATCTGATTGGATGTGTGGGCTGCATTTTGGTTTTTGCAATATCGAATGCCTCCTGATAGGCTTTTTTCGAGTCCTCAACGACGGCTACGCAAGTTAATTTAAAGAGTAGAAACAATTAAGAGACGGAATTAGTTAAACGTTTAAAAATAGAGTTGAATGGAATCAAAATTTCAATTGGTTGTTGTTGTTGTTGATTTGTTGCATTTGCATTTGCCATAGATTTCCCATTTTATCGTTCTGCAGCATATTAACCTGTTTAGCCAATTGGCAAGCTTTGTCTGGCGAGTTCAAAATCTCATAGTAGAAGACTGAGAAGTTAAGCGCCAGACCCAAACGGATGGGATGTGTTGGCTGCATTTTACCCTTGCTAATGTCAAATGCATCCTGGTAAGCGGTTTGCGAGTCATCAACAACAGCTAAATTGTTTGGTATAGATTGTGGTCAAGGTGGACTCTGGACTGTCGCTTGGCGTCTACTTACTGTTGCGTGCATCTCCTGTGGCGACCTCAGCTAAATACCTGTAATAATCTCCCTTCATCTTCAGGTAGAAAACCTTGCTTTCTGGATTGCTGGCCTTTGGAATAAGATATTTGTCCAGAAGTCCCTGCAAGTGGAGAGGAAAAGTCATTGATTATACAAGTATGCCACAGAGTGAGTGTGAGTGTGTGTGTGTGTGCCCCACCATGGAAAATTTTCATTTTAAAAATAGATTTATCGATTGTGGCACACCAAATGGAAAACTGAACGCTAGCCAGCGGGCTAAACATAATTACCCACACCCCAACCCCATTCCCATTCCCAACTCAAATCATAGAAGACTTGCGCAGACTTACCAAAACTTCATAGCAGATTTCCCTCAGCTCCTTCTCCACACGCTCTCTGTACTCGCGGGCGAGCTGCTGTTTTCGGGCGGAGGCTTCGGTTTTCTGCTCAATGGAGGAGATGACGCGCCACGATGACCTGTTGGCATACACGATGTTGATTAGCAAAGACGCCAGCACCAACCAGCCACTGATTCTCACTTACCGGCGTGCACCAACCACATTTTTGTAGGCAACGGAGAGCAGATTTCTTTCTTCATTTGACAGTTCCACGCCAGTCTCTGTGACTGATTTCATGGCCTGGGCCATGTCATCGTAGCTGGAGGAAGGGAGGGAGTGGAGACACAATTAGGATTCCCCGTGGAGTCTTTAGGTTGAGTTTCACTTACCGTTCTGATTGCTCAGCCAGTTTAGCCTTCTGGACCAGTTCTTCCTTATCAACTGTCGACATTTTGCTGTTTTTGTTGTTGTTTTCAGTTACTTGACCAAAACTAATGTGTGTGGGTGTGTTGTGTAGTTGCTGGAGGTGTGTGTGAGTGTGAGAGAGAGTGTATTGGTAGTTGCCTACAAACGTTCCCAGGAAAATCAATTAAAAACAAGAGAGGAATTCCACAGTTGAATGCGCCGCTCACAAAGCAATTGGCTTTCTGAAATGAATAGAAAAATAAAAGTACACAAAATTAATGAAAAGTTCCAAACAAACGGAGAAGGAGGTCATCAAATCACTCTTGAGGAAGTAGCTGATGACATTTACATCTGATATTGGATAGAAAATGTAAGAAATGTCATCAACTTGTTTACTCGTTTAGACTAACAATTAGACAACAATGTAACTGCTCCAGATCATCTAGAAACTTAGGTAAACATGTCGGTCAGTTCCCAGTTTCGCACAGCTGAGTACATATTCTCGTTCCATTGTCTATATACCTGCGCCAAAACAGCTGCACTTCAACATTGGCCTATGCTCTATCTTAACAAGGCTGCATCAGCTTAGCAGCATTTCTAATACCTCTTTATTGTAAGAACTTTGCCAAGATAACATTTAAAGCAGCGATGCCCAGCCGTATGCTCTTTGGGTGCGTTTTGTTTTTGTAATTGCACCGAAGATAGGAAAATAATGAGGCATACAAAACGACACACATACAAACGATTTCGTGTGTGTGCGTCGCGTAGAACAAAATCCGGTTTTGATCTCTTATTTGATTGGCGCTTGCGCGTGCAACAACCCAGTCGGATTTGTCGGAACGTGATTCCGAAAAGAATGCCTTCTGGCACACTTTTTACTAGGAAGAATGCACTACCAACTTTTGTAGTATGATAGATATGAAAACTGATGCACGTTCTTTTTGGCAGTAGGTTAGAAGCGAAGAAGTCTGTACAACATGCACAACAAACGTCCCTTCTAATAGCACGCATGCTGCACCTGTGCTATTGGAAACCAAAATGCGAAATGGGACCCGAACGAATGACGAGCGTCCCTTTTTTGCAAACATGTTCTTCTGTTGCCGTATGTTGGAAGGCATAAAATCTTCATAACATGCAAACGTTCCTTCTAATAGCACGCATCCAGCATAGAGCTGAGCGTTTTTACGAACAACAACCCATGCAAACGTCCCTTCTAATAGAACAGTTCCTGCTGCGTTTTGCCCCTATACAAAAGCGAAAGGAAATTTGCAGGTTTTTGCAACTGCTGCTTAGTGGCAAAAGTTGCGGTGACGGAAATTTGAAAATAATTTTGATCTGTCTGCAAGTATAGACTCTTTTGACCGGTCTGACTATCGCATGGGTAGACATACAGCAGACTTCTGTAGAATGAGGAAAGGCGAATCACAAAATTATTCTCGAGTATCGTTTTAAACTTGAACCTTAGCTCAAAGACACTCTGAATCCGCTCCGTGACCCGAACCCAAAAGGAGGTTTGCAGCCCAGATTTCGACAGCGAACTTCTTCATATTTGAAAAAATTTGCTCACATAAGTGAGATGATTGATTTACTGTAGGAAATCAAATCGTAAGGTACAGAAACTTTTATTTTAGTATAAGGTTCTGTTTTGGCTTTAATTTGTTTCGGTATTCGCTTTCGTAATGGTCCAGGTCCAATATTTGATTCGGTATAGAGAGCGGTCATTGATTTTCTTCATCGCAAAAAGTAGTAAACGTTACTTGGGTAGATGGAATAGCATGAAGATCTTTTGATAGTTCATATAATTCTGGAAACTTTGTCGAATTTCTGAAGACTATTTAAGTATATCTTCTTTGTTTTGTAAACGTTTAAACTTTAAGACAGGGTTCCCTAGAAAGAGAGACTCTCTCTAGCATTCACTGATGCATTGCTTCGGCAAGCATTTGGTTTGAATCGTCGAGAGTGTTCGTCCCCCCGGTGCATGGCTGGGGAACACTGGTTTATAGCTTAGAAAATCTTTGATTAATGCAATTAAACTGTAATGTGCAAATACTGAACTATTGATATGCTCTTTCCAATCAAATACAAATAAGAATCGACTATATTAGCATGTTTAAGGTTCAGCATGGTATTCTAATGAGGGTCTAAGAAAATTCGACATATAAATAAACTATTTTTCAATTAAACTAGTCTCGCTTTTTTCTATTTCACGAAGCTAGAAGCTTTTTAAGCTAACAATTCAACCAAATTGTGTTAGATTTGCAGTCTAGCTGTTGCACTCAGAACCAAAATTTTAACGGCAATACAAACTCGTAAATAGATATGAAAAGTTTTTATTGCCATGCTAAATCAACTTGACTATTGCATTATCAGCCTTGATCTCAATTCCACTTCCACAAAAATATTTCGAAAGTGAAATTGATTCGTGTTCTGGTAAAATTAAAACGAACAAATTTTGTGGTTTCAAACGTTCAAATTTGGCATTTAAAAATTTAGCTTACCCACAAAACGAAAATAAAGGATCATTCTTTTGACAATTTTAGATATTTTGGTATCTTGAAACAGTCGTATGTAAAAGTAGACTATTTACAATTAATTAAATTGCTGAACACCTCCTATTTTCTTGCGGTTAGGCAAATACGAAAAGTAAAAAGTGAAATATTCGCGTTCTGAATTCCACATCAACAAACTCCAACCAGTTCGATAGGCATTCATCAATCTAGGGTCGTGTATAGTTGGTTAAAGGGTTGCCAGATTATTAGAAAAGTGATAATTTCGTACAGAATCGGGCTTAATTTCTTTTGTGACTGATAATTTCAATGTGATGGCAACTAAGGAGATACAATGAGCTCGACTGTATTGCACAATAAACTCAAAGTTTAATTTGCTAAGTGCTAGTGCATGTGTCTACAGTACTGCAAAGTCTAGAGTATATGTTGCAGTCTCAGAAAACTGGCTCTAAGCTAAGCAATTCCAAGCTAAGCTAAGGAACCACTAGTTTACAAAAGTAATTTCGAAGCAATTTCACGTGGAATTCAGAACACGAAAACTAAATCGTTTCGGAATTGATGCGAAATTACTTTTGAAAAGTGGAATTGATAACAAGGCTGTATGAAATATTATGATTTCTGCCCGAATGTGACTTTTTGCACTCTTCGGAAGTTAAATTCCTAAGAACCATTTGAATATCTAAAAGAATACTTAAAAGAATGTCCCAAATTCGTCTTTAAGTTTTTAAAAGAATGCACCTCGAAAACAGAGAATGTCGGCTAGAAAAGAATACGTAAAATACATCTAACACACCCTATTTATCGTATTATATGAGAAAAAACTCTCCTGGCTAAGATTAAAATAAGGTAATAAAAAACTACTACAGAAAACTGAAAATATTGTCCACTTGAGGACGAAAAATCAATTATCAACTTTTAAGAAAAGAAAGCAGACAAATGAAGAAGACAGGATTACACATTGTACAATTTGTGTCAAGTCATCCTTAAAGGCCATATCGAAACGGCAACGCTAAGGATCAATTCGGTCTATTAGTGATCTCTCTTGTAAAGGGTTGATCAGAATGTCTTATAATCAATCTTATCATTGGCTAGAGGAAAGTCTCAGGGACTTGAACCGAACCGTTTTTCATTGTGGTTTTCGGTTCGGTACAGCATTTCTGAAATAAAGCCGTTTCGGTTTGCGGTTCGGTTCACCAGCAGGAATAATCGGCTTGAAAAGGTTCGTTTCAGAATCCCCGCTTAGACCTAAGTGTGATGAAATGCTCTGCCTGAATTGGTTCTCACTTAAAACTAATCAAAACCGAACCGTTTTCTAAACGGTTTTAGGTTTATTTTAGCATTTTTGCAAGAGGTTCGGTTTACATAAGCACATAAGAACACTTCGTTTTAGAACATATCGACTCTAAGCCTACTTATAATACCCTCTAAAAAGCACTAAAACGGCTCATTGAGAAACCGCGCCTTAAATTAACAAAACGCCACTTGGCTGTACAAAAATGTTGTTTTTAGGGCGTTGCTGGATTTGTTTTGTATTAATGAGTTTTACATGAAAACGTAAATCTTATCAAAAAGGTCAACAAGTAGTCTCCAGTACATAAAGGTGAGAGAGAGCAACAGGCCAATTAAGAAGTAGACAAAATAGAATATTGATTTTGAGCATATCATTTCAACTTGGGGGTGGGGGTCTTAGCTAGCGACTATTTATATACCTAATCAATCATAATTTATGTATGTCCACACATACACAAACAAATATGTACAAAGGTGCGTCGTGGTTATCACTAAAAAAAACCCCTGGATATGTTGTATGGGGGAGCTGCTGCTGCTACCTTGCAGATGCGCAGTGTTTAAAGTCGATTGAGGAGAAAGAAATACAAATTCGACAACAGCAAAGTTAAAAATAAATCATGAATAAAAAAATCTTAAACGAAAGTAGCAAAGCAAAAGGCGCGCCTCTATGTGTGCGTGTGCGAGTGTGTGTGAGAGAGCAGAATGAGAAACTCACTTTGACCTCCCCACCCCCCGCCTCTGCTCTCAAATGGCTGACAAACAAAACAATTAAATTTCAAAGGTAATGCCCCCCCTTGTTTGTGTTAGTTTTTTTTGGCTGACTAACTTGGCGCCTGCTGTCTCATAGAGCTCGTTTTTGGGTCAATTGGCAACTTTTTTTTTAAATTATGGCCAACAAAATGAAGCCAAGCATAACATGGTCAGGCAGCCACTCCTCTCTATCAGAACATCAGAAAAACTCTACACAAATGAATCGGAGATAACGGCAAATAAAGAATTGGAAACCGTTTGTAGAATTCTATGATGATGACGGCACTGCAAAACGCGCTTCTCTCGCTGCCATACACACCACACCGGGCTAAACGAATTCACCATACCGGCCCCAAGAGCCGACAAAATCATCATGTTGATTTTTGGGGCCACAGCATGCGCAGTAGTAATACCTGGGGGAGAAAACCCCCGACTAGGTAGGGAAAAAAATTCCTCTAGACAAGTAAAGCTAAGATTTGACGAATACTGAGCGACTTAGGGAAAAGGGGGGGCCCGTATAAAAATAATCCCCTTAACGGAGAGAAAGACAGAGAGAGAGAGAGCCCTCTTACACACACAGGCGTGAGAACAGTGGGGAGCAGAATTTATCTACCACAGTCGACCATGTTGAGTTCGGAGCACACGTAACCGCGTGTCCCCCAAGTAAGTATTTATGTATATGTATAGGTATGTACATATGTCTACATACATATATAATAAATTTATATTAGCTGGAACAAACTATGCATCCAACTTGAAAAATTGTATCTCAACCTAGAATCTAGCGTATTGGTAAAACGCGGTTGACAACGACGACGACCAGGCCAAATCGTTTCTGCTGTTGCCACGGCCGCCTACCATATAGCCGAACTGACGACGACGACGCAGCCAACGAATCTCACAGTATCACACTCGCACGCACACAGCTACCAAATACCAATACTATTGCAAAGCGGGCATATTTTTTGCACAAATTCACAGTTTCGTCTTTTTGCGTAGTATTTTTATCGATCGCTTATGGAAGCAGCGGCGTATAATTTTCTTCAATGCGGCTTCTTTCTGTGGCTGCTCTGCATGTTTTTCTCGGTTCAATCAAGTTCAGTAGGATACATACACACAATTTTCCAGCATTTTCTTTGAGGGAAATGTCATTTAAAACCGTTTTATTACACGTGTTCTTGCATATTTTAGCGTATAAAAAATGATTCGTTTTATAATTTATTGTGTGTGTGTGTGTAGGTGTTTGCCTGCGCCTGGGTGTGTGTATTAGTGTGCACACAAATTGGTTACTTACATTCGATTCACTTTGAAACGACACGACACTACCAACGAACGAAAGGCGAACGACTAAAAGTGACGGCAAGTGTTGCACACAGTTGGCGCTGTATCTGTAAGTTAGGCATAACGGGTGACCCATTGAGAGGTTGCGCATGTCTCTCACTGGGACCAGGCAGTAGCCAGAAGAGCTAGTGGTGGCTGTAGCTGAGATAACTGATGTATGTCGATGCATACAGGTACAGAGGCTTTTATGGGTGGTTCGGACGCGTTTCGATTTAAGGTTCGGTTCACAGTAATGAAACTTCGGAGTTGCGGTTCGGTTCAAAACGGGTTAACAGCTCTGTACAATGGTCAAAATGCCAGAAATTGTGGCATAAAGTCCAAATATTGGATTATCAGCCTTGCCCTCATTACCGCATTCGCAAAAGTTTTGCGATTTGGAGAGCAAATTTGGTCGAAAAACCGGTTTCAAATCGCAAAACTTTTGCAAATGCGAAAATGAGAGCATGGCTGTATATATCGGATTAAAGCTTGACACCGATAATGCGAAGACTAAATCCAAATTTCGGATGAAATTTGAGACCGATCGAACCACGCACATTTTAGCCCATTTTAACTACTTGTACCTATTCAAGTTTAAGAGGTTCAATACTTAAAGCGAATATCTATTTTATTGCATCAAGTAGTACATATTCCGATTTTTAAAGATTCCTTTGAATATATATATATTCAAAAAGAGAAATCAATGCTAACTTCGTCTTTGCCGAAGCTTAAATACAATTGAAACTTTTGGGACCACTGAATTAATTTTGTGACCAATGACTTAATTAATAAGCTTTATGTCTTGTGTGATTGGAACACTAAAAACAAAAGAATAAAAAAAAATTCTATAGCAACTACAAGAAACGACATGTGTGCAGCTAAAAGGTATGTCTGTGCAAAATTTCAGCTCGATAGCTTCAAAACTAAGGGACTAGTTCGATTTCATTGGAATTTGGTCTCTAAAATCATTCTATGGGTACAAAGAGTTAATGAAGATTGCATAAGAAACCATAAAGTATTGCAATTAACTGCAAGTTTTTCCTTTGCATTATATTGGAAACTACATAAATATCTTGATGGAAAAATATGTCCCTAGTTACTTGTCCCGTGCGAAAGTGCTTAAGATCAAATTTTGAAAAAAGTTCTAGTCTTTTTTGGGTAACATCAAAACCATCAGTCACATTAAAATGCTACCTCAGAGTTAACAAATATCGGCGTTTGAATTGTTGCCTGCGAAAAGCACTTCTTTATTTGTCCTGTGCGAATGCCTTGCCTTTTTCAGTTATCTTGAAATCGAAAAGTTTCCCAAAATCAGCTTTAGCATCAAAATTAGGGCTTATAAAGAGTTATTATTTAAGCCTATTGTCATAATAAAAATCCGATTTACTTTGCTTTTTTTTATACCCTGTTCCCATTGAAATGGGAAAAGGGGGATCATGAAGTTGTGCAGAAGTATGTAACATGTAAAGTATATATATTCTTGATCAGCATCAACAACCGAACCGGCTTCTTTTCAGAAATGCTGAACCGAACCGAAAACCACAAAGAAAAACGGTTCGGCTCGGTTCAGATTTCTGATGAGTGTTAAAACGAGAATCGCTTTCCTTTAGCCAATGATACTTATTAATTTCATTTTCCAAAGACAATTTTAATTCGATCCTCTACAAAGGGGGACCACTGACAGACCGAGTTGATCCTTAGGAGGGATAAAGCCTTTAAGGATGACGACACAAATTTAACAACATGTAAGTCTACCGCACTCTTAATATACCTACCGTCGAACTCTTAATATACCTGTCATCAGCCTGCTTTCTTTTCTTGAAAATTGATAATTGATTTGTCGTCCTCTACTGGACAATGTTCTCAATTTTCTGTAGTACTTCTTCGCCTTAATTTAATCTTTGCCAGGAGTTTTTTCTCATACGATTGATAGGGTGTTTAAGATGCATAATATGTACGTATTCTTTTCAAACCGACATTCTCCGTTTTCGAAGTGCATTCCTATAATTTATAGACGAATTTCATTTTGACTTTCTAATAAGGATTTTAAAAAATATTCAAATTTTTTAAGTGTGCGAATGCCACGATTCGACAGAAATCTGAACATTTCATAATATGCCTTTATGAACCACTGAACCGAAATTAAATCTGAAGCTCCCAAGGAGGCACCCTTTACATTGGAGAGCAAACTAAAGATACACCACAAAAAAAAATTGAGAGAATAACCATGGGCAGCACTCTGGCTCTCTCTCTGCCCCTCTCTCTCGCTCTCTCTGCGCCAAAAGGCAGCACTTGTGGTGGCCAGGTGAAGAATGTTCGTTAGATTTAAAATACAGATAAAGGTTTCCATAAATAAGCCTTTCGCCTACGCTTATCCTTATCAGCAAACAAAAAATGAGAGCAAAAGATGGAGAACAAAATGCACGTGATCTATGTATATAATTAAGTCCAACAATCAATATATTGTACCAAACTGCACGGAGCATGACGCATCATCTTGTTATGTCTCTGGGCTTTCAAATGGTCAGGGCGGTGTGCGGTGCGGGGCGGGACGGGCGGACATGCAGTGGCGTCAATTGTGCGCAATTGTCGTCGTTTTAATTGAGTAATTTGAATGTGGCGTACACCAAACATAATGATGTGTGTTTGTGAATTTCAAACATGACGAATGGTCAGACAGTCGTGGGTCAGGGGCAAGCATGAAATTTTCAATTCAACCTGTTGAAACCTTTAGGTGCGCACTTTTCTTATCTCAGACGAGATTACCGTTTAGACTTCCCAACTTCACAGACGACAGAGCAGTTGACGGGCGTAGCTAATCAGCAGTTGTTTGCTTACTGATAAGCGGGCAACAAATTGCTTTAATTCTAATGTGAATTTCATTGAATTTAAAAAAATACCCTCTAAGCAGTAGACGTTACTTAGCTTGCCTAATATACCCTTTCAATTTCATGTGTGTAGAGAGTATCAGAATTACGTCATCGGCGTCCTATATGCCGAAATCAATTTACTTTCTTCACACATTCAATTGGGGGCTCCGTCTGTTTGCCAGCTTGGCCAATTCTTCCTCTCTTTAGTGTTTTAAATCAATAATCTATACATATAGCTGACATTTACATGTGTAGCTTAGTTTTATGCGCAAATGAAAAAAATGCGGCGGCAACATGGCGGCCGCCAACTACGTATTACTCACTGCGTGATGGCCTTTGACTTGGAATTATTCAACTTTACACACACAAAACAGCTTGGACTTATTAAAAGCAACTTTTGTTGACTGTTTTAGTTGCTAATGTTGGCTAATTAATTAATTAAATCACCTTTTACACTTACTTCTTGTTCTTCCTACGCACGAATATGACCACAAACAGATGAAGGGTAAATACCAAAAACGTATTATCGATTTTTTTTTGTAAACGGTCACACTTCTTTATGATTGCTCATCTCTAGGCGGTCGCACGTGTTTGGTAGAAGTTTTTAAACATTTACATTTACCATAAAATAGTTATATTAATTCAACAGCATGCCACGCTCCAAGCGCGATAAGAAAGGTAAGTGATCTCTTCTCCACTTTAGGGCAATAAAGCTAAGGTCTTTGTTTTTCAGTTTCCCTCACCAAGACCGATCGCAAGGGACTGGCCTGGAAGCAGCGAATCATCGATGACATTCGCTTCTGTGTGGAGAAGTATCCAAACATATTTGTGTTCCAGGTACAGAATATGCGAAATAATCTACTTAAGGATTTGAGGCAGGAGTGGAAAAAGAATTCCCGCTTTATATTTGGCAAAAATCGCATCATGCAAATCGGTTTGGGCCGCACCAAGGCGGAGGAAGTGGCGACAGATCTGCACAAGGTAAGAAGAATTGATTGCTTAATATATGTAAGCCCTACTTAAGCTCTTGCTTCCCTCGGATAGCTCTCCAAGCGGCTCAGCGGTCAAGTGGGTTTGCTGTTCACCGAGAAATCGCAGAAGGAAGTTTTATCCTGGGCCGAGAACTACTGGGCCGTGGAGTATGCACGCAGTGGTTTTGTAGCCACCGAAACGGTAACCTTGCCTGCGGGTCCTTTGGAGGAATTTGCTCATTCCATGGAGCCGCATTTGCGTTCCTTGGGTTTGCCCACTAAGCTGGACAAGGGAATTGTCACCATCTACAGTGATTACACCGTGTGCGAGGAGGGCAAGGTTTTGACACCCGAACAGGCGAGGATACTGAAACTGTTGGGCAAACCCATGGCCAAGTTTCGGTTGACCATGAACTGCTCCTGGACCAAGGCCGATGGCTTTCAGCTGCATGTGGAGGATAACTTGGCAGATGACACACAGAACGACAGCGCCATGGAAGATGGCGGAGCGGAAGATGAAGAGATGGAGGAGGACGCCGACGAGGAGGAGGAAGATGACGCTTAGTTAAGAATTTATTTGTTAAGGAAAAATATAGTTACATATATTTAAAAGCGTTCAACCTAATTGACTGATTGGTACCCAGCGCACAGCCCAAAACTTAAGAGATAGGAAGCTGAATTGCTCACAGTTTTGGAAAATTAAGTCGGGGGCGGGGGGTTTGGAAAATTCGCAGAAAGTATTAGTTCTAGTGAGAAAACCTTTTCGTTTTTTATGGGATCGCCTCCAAATTTCGTAATTGTTAGTTTGCTATGCTTTTCCAAGATTCCACTAAGTTTGGTCGAAATCGGACATCTATCTAGTATAGCTCCCATAGAAAAGTAAGATCCGAAAAGTAGTCTTAGTTAGAGAAACTTATTTGTTTTCAATGGAGGCTGCAAGGGTATACAAAACTTCGGCTGAGCCGAAGTTAACTTTCTTCAATTTTCCATAACTGTTATTTTCGGTCCCTGCTTTTATGTGTTCCATTCGATCGAATTCAAAATAATTCTTCAATCGCCATTTATTTCCATATATTATTTACTTTTTCTGGGTGGAAATTGGTTGCAGTTTTTTTTTCCAATTTCAGTCCGATTAGCTTCAAACTCATATTCAAAGCTACTCAAGCAAAAGTATGGAAAAAGTACACAAATGCGAGCGAAGCCGCGGATATAAGCTACGTAGTTACATATAAATTTCTAAGCCGATGAGAGATTGCCACTGCCGCTGCCCGCTCCCTTCTTGGTGGGTCTGTAGGCAATAACATAGCGTTGTGCCACCGGCAAGGGCTCTGCGTAGCCATTCATATAGGAGGAGTCTTCGAACAGCACCTCATAATCCTCTGTAGCACTTTGGGGCAGGCGATGTACTATGGCCTTGTAGAAGCAAGTGGTTTGCGGATACAGAGCCATCACTACCGTGTCCTTGGGGAACAGAGCATGGCCATCAGTCTCCGGATTGGCACGCATTAAGGGCAAAGGAATCACTTTGCGTTTACTCAACACATGCCGATCCTTTTGCTCCTCATCTATGTCAATGACATCGTACTTGTTCTGACGATGCAAAAATTGCACCACCTCCGCCAATATCCAGTTCTCCTCCTCATCTATACCCTTGGCCAGTGCGGCCACATTGTCACCCACTTTGGCAACATATATACTCTCGGCTGGGTATGGCGCCGCACAGGGCGGGAGCTCGCTCGCCCGGCTTACCCACAAACAGGGGCAATGTTTGAGCCGAAAGCTGCACCATTTTCATCAAAGCGCCACGACGTATGGCCTCCTTGTTGCCTGCATTGCGAGCTGAAATGTTTTGATGTTGGTTAGAGGAAGAGGACTCTTTTCAAAAACCTACCCTGTATTCGTCGCTCGTTGCGTATGTTGCGAATTTCATGTATTTTGGCCAGAGCCGCTCTTATGGTGGCCTCCTCCTGGGTGGCATCCACTAGGCTGGCCTTGAGCAAAGCCTTCATTTTAGGATTTGTCAGCTGCTGCTGCGAGCGAACCAGGCAGGCAATTGAGTTCTCTGCGCGGCGCCGTTCCTCGTCCACCTTGTGAATATGTTGTTGTATATCCTTCAGGCGATCCTGAATCTGTTGAGCTGCACTCTCTGCTGTTAAAGGCATGTTTTTTTTTTTTTTTTTTAAACAATTCAGAAAAACAATCAAAATCAAAGAAATGCCAATTGTGATGCCAGTTGGGCTAGAGATGTGAGAGCGTCGATTAATCGATATTTAAGGGGACAGTATACCTTTAAAATATTTATTTTCGTTGATTTTTTTTGGATTAAATTTGGTGTAAGTTTTTAAAAGCATGCCTTGAACATTTCCAGTCAATAAATTTATGATTATTTTTTTTTTGACTATGTTTTGTGCAGGTTAGTAGTATTCTCGTATTTGGAAAACAATTTTTTTCTAGTTTGTTTTGCAAATCTACTGTTTCTTTCGAAAAACCATTATAAGAGTAGTAAAATATTAGATTTTTCTATGAAAATATAAAACTTGCAAAATTAAATTTTTTTTATTGTGTACGTTTTTTATTTAAATTTACCTTCTCTTGACGAACTTCGGAACCTACTTTTCGAAACTGGTTCGCTCTATAAAAAGATGTATCTATGTTGATTGATTTAAATTTTTTTTTAATTATACCCATAATTTTGGTCTGACCTTGGATATTTAGGATCGGTCTCGAACAGTCGCGAATTTGTGCAGACTTTATCAATGGCAGGTGTGCCGCATATAAAAGCAGTTCGACGTAAGGAAATGCGCGAAAAGTGCAATAATTTTTTTCATTTTTATAATTCGAGTTCACGAAATCTTATGCAAGACTCAATCGCTATTTCAAATATTAATCTTATTTCGCGTTAAGGTCTACCAAAATCTATCATTATTAAATCGAATAGCCGAAGTTTTTCAACATCCGCCTGGATGTTTTTAAGTTTACAGTTAGGATATTCACTAGCTCACTAGGTAAAGCTAAAATTTACCACACTCGAGCTACAAAGCCACCCCTTGTGATTCACTGTAGTAACTTTCAGGGCCAACTTTGTTTATAAAAACCTGTAGTTTTTAAAAAACTGTCACCTTTTTGTATGGCGAAGGCACACTTTACCGGCTGCCTTAAGGCAATTTTCAGTAAAGGCAGCTTTTATTGGCTATAAATGGTGCACACAGGTTGCAACAAGCTTTGAGTAAGTGAACAGATGACTTGGCCCTTTTAGAAATAGGAAAATTAAAACAATGTTTGGAGTAGGTGATGGCGGCACTTCAGATCTTGTTACAGACAGAGTTTTATTAATAGTATTTTTGTATGTTTTTAAATCTTGGGTGTTTGCGACCCCCAGTTAAGCTACGGAATTGTTAAATTGAGTTATTTTAAATATTTTGTAAACATGTAAGTAGAATTGTTGTTTTCTTCTCCATGTTTGCGAATTGATGGCGTACGAGTTGGAGGAACCCTTTGCAGCATTGACTCGGCAATGATATTGTTGCTCATGAAGGCATCCCCACGTGCTCCAGTGCACAGCAGCCAGATGGCCTGGTTAACACGACGCAAGGTTGACACATCTACCATAAATCATATCGAGCGAGCGCTTGACAGTGCGGCAGGTCAGCCGATCCACAATGGGGCACTGGGCCTTGCGGAAATTGCCTTCCATTTTTCTTTTTATAATTTGCTGTTTGCCGGTGTGACCGCATATTTTTTTACGACAAAAATTTCGAAATGGCTCGATACTAAGTATTTTTAACCGATTCTTTGAAACATTTTACAACACTTCAAAACATTACACTTTTTACATTTACGACTGATTTTTAAAACATACCCTAATGCTGGGTTTATACTGCGCCACAGAGTGTCACATTTTAGTGTCACAATGTCAAATTCGTATGGAGCTGTGACATTGTGACACTGAAATGTGACACTCTGTGACGCAGTATAAACCCAGCATTAGGCATGTTAAATGTGGTAATTTTTTCTCATGTGCTTTGTTGTTGCTTCGTAAGCTTTTGGATTAACGCTTCGCCATTTTACGAGGTCTAATGAATACCCTCAGTGCATTTTCCTTTTAAAACTACATAGTAAAATATAAAAAATATAAATTAGCATGCAAATCGGACATTCTTTGGAGATCGATCACGAACTTATATCTTTTGAAATGATTCATGAAATTGCAAGTCGTAAATCAGTATTCGTAAATCGGATTTATCTGCTGTATGCGCCCGGTCATTCGTTTAGTTTTTAAGGTCCAGTGCTGAGAATAAATCCATTTTGAAATCTTGTCAAAATACTTATGCCTACCTCCATTTTGACAATTCGATTAATATTTTCTAACCCAAGCAGCTGATTGTGGACTACTTAAGTTTTTCTGAAAGCATAATAGTTTCAAAATTTTCAAAATTTTAGGATTGTTTGATTAAAAGATATAATTGTCAAAATACTTATGCCGACTAGTGCATATTCAATATTTTTTTCGACTGCGCTGGCACTACCTTACAAAATGACTCCGTGTAGACCTTTTTTTGGAAATACCCATATATCGATATGTTTATAGTCGATACCTTTGTGTACTACTTATACTTCGATATATTTATAGTCGATACTTTCTTTCTTTCGATTACCTCGCGCACTCAGAAGCTTTGTTTTTTTGTTAGCCGGCGCAAATGGAAAAGGGCATCTTTAAAGCAACATGAATCCGCAAATAATGTTTAACAATGTGCCCACACCACCCTATGGGCCCTTGCCACTGGCGGTGGCCACTCCCGATGGTTCCATACTCTATGCCGGCTTTCGGTGCATCAATTACATAGAAGCTCCTCAAGCTGAGGTTACTCCGCAGGTAATCACCATGTCCACGCGCATGATTATAACGGCTCTAGATGTCAGTCCCAAGTGGGGCGAGGAGGAAAAAACCTTCGCCATAGTGGCTGACGATTTAAGCGTTCAGGTGTGGGACTGTGATCTGGGCGAGGCCATTACAGGACATAAGGCGCATCAGCATCAACACGAGGCGCGTCATGCCGTCGCAAGCAAGCAACCAGTAATGATGGGCTATCTAAGCAATGGGAATATATTATCTCTGGATACCAATGATCTGATAATCTATTGTGTGGCCTCGAACAGCTTTTGTCGTCGTCCCACTTTCATTTCGTCCAAGATTCATGATTTGACCATGCTCAAATGTTCGCCCTACAATGAGCACATGTTTGCACTGGGAACGGCCATGGGCAATGTTCTAGTCTGCGATCTGCTTAAGATGAGCATCGTGTACAAATTCCATGGACACAAGGCACCGGTCTGTGGTTTGGCTTGGCGGGAAATCAAATTCAGCGAGGAGCCGGAAAGCCGTGAGTTGAGTGAGTTAACCAACAAAGCTGAGCAATGGCGAAGCCGCAATGGACCGCCGCCACCATTGGCTAAATCCCAGACAGCCACCGAATCCGATGACCCCTTTGATATCTATAACTTTGACCATTTGGAGGGCGAATTCGGAGCTCCAGCCAATGTGAAGAGCAAATCTCCAGCAGCAAATGAGAGTCTAGACTTCATTGGTCTGGAGAAGCCCACTATCAGCATAGATTTCAATGAAGCCTGCGCCAGCATGAAGCAAGATTTGTTGGCTCATCGTTTGGATAGTAGTTCCACTCAGCGCATTGAGGTCACTTTGGCCGACTGCCATTTGTCTAATCCCCTACCCGGGCCTCGCAGCGATGACAGCCTACAGGACAAAACGCCCACTTTGGAGTCCAGCGAGGGCAGTCTAGAGGTCATCCAGTATAGCTCTTCCAGTGACGATGCAGTCATTGTGGACGGAGAGGCAGCCAAGCCCAAGCGTGAGGTATTGCATCACATTTACCATCAGGCTGAGGTGCATGCCACAGACGCAAAACCACCACCCAAACCACCAGTGGAACAACCAGTGATCAAAGCCACAAGCACAGAATCGTTGTCCACCTCTACCTCGTTCAACTCGTCCTCCACCAAGCCTCCGGATGTACTACTTGTATCCATTGATGGCGATGAGGTCCTGATGATTTGGAATACCCAAACAGGCGCCCATTGTGGGAAGAACTACAGCAAGGGCAAGGGAGCCGGCAAGCTAAATGATGTTCTCTGGCTGAACGATCGCTCTATAGTGTCCCTCAGTCGCCATCAGTTGTTCTTCTGGTCACTGGAATATGACCTCAAAATGTTGCGCTACAAGATCACCAAGGATCGAATGCATAGCAGCCAACAACAGGATATTATAGCATTTGCCACCTGCTCGCAGTTGGAACAGATTTGGTTGTGCCTCAATAGCCGCAAAGTGCTGCTAATGAATCCCAAAACGGGTCTGTCAACTTATAACTTTGGCTCCCTGGCCTTTGGGGTAAGAGCATTGGCCGAGTGTCCCGAGGATCTGAACAAGTAGGTGGAGAGGAGAAAGGTTTTGTTTTAAAATTTGATTTGTAATTCTTGTTTGTCTTTTCAGAATTGCCTTGGGCTGTTCGGATCGTCGTGTCAGCTTATTTGATATATCCAAATTGTCTAAACGGGCCCTACCCCTGGATAGTGTCTATACTAGCAGCGCTGTGTATTCACTGGCCTGGAGTCCCGATTGCCTGAAGTTGGCCTATGGCACCTTTGATGGAATGGTAAGTTGAGAGTAGATTAAATTCCCCTTCCGATCCCATAAGTTCTGTCCCAATCGCTTCGCTTATTTCGGATTTCGCGGAATGTTAGTCTAGAAAATGGTATTTATAGAAAACTAGGTAGATATGTATCTGTTGCCGCATGGGTAAAGTCCGGCAGGAAGCCAGGGCGGAAAAATTCCCCAAAATTCTGCACGCAAAAAAAAATATTAATCATTCGATTAGCTTGAAGCTCGGTTTGTAAGGATAGTATGCGAAATACCTTGAGATGTGATTTGGCAAGATTAAACAAGTAAGAAAGTCGGTCAAGCCCGATTATAATATACTACTTTGTACCAGAGAACGGCTTCCGGTGATTGCAAATCGTTCATAAATAATCAACACCCGAATTGTTCATATACACCAGGGTTACCCAAGAAGACAGGCTCTCTGTATCTCTCTAACACACACTGATGCATTACTTCGGCCAGCATTCGGTGTGATTTGTCGAGTGTGTTCGGCCCCCCGGGGCATGGCTGGGGAACATTGATATACACACATGTACGTCGTTGAGTTTTAATCATCCATAGGCAATCGAACCTTGTTGGCGCTCAGAGTATGTAAATGTTCGCTTTCATACCAATCAATGCGGGTGTCTGTTCGTCCTGCCCTACAACGAGTGATTAGAGTGAGAATGAACGCGTATGATTTTTTGGCATATGCTGAAACAGTGCTGCGGGAGAGAAAGAAAGATAGAGGGAGTTGTTCTGGTGTTTTTAGCTGCGCCAGCGAAAAAGTGAGAACAGAAAAATGTGTTTGTATTGGTGAAGAAGAAATCTTATTTACGTGCGAGCATATTCAATCAGCCGACACTCGCTCAACTGCATGTCCCTTTTGCTAGTAAGGATTAGCTTGACCAAATTATACTTTATAGTGTGAACCCAAGGTTTTTAGTTTTTCAAACTTCAGCAGCTTCAAAAGTCTAAAAACATACTTGCTGAACAGATTTTAGGACATTTCTGTATGTTAGACTTCAGAAATGGCTTAATGGGTTAAGATTCGGTGGAATTAGCGACGATCCTAGAACAAAAAGAAGTCTTTGACATTTTGGATTTAATTAAATTTACAATAAATTAAGACTGAACCACTGAATGGAACCGAAACCGCTGTTCAGTTAGCTTCAAAAACCATGTAATAAACCGAACCGATGGTTCAAAAACTGTGTGAACCACTGAACCGAACCAGTCCTTATTTCCGATCGGTTTGCCTCCCTGCATGTGTTGATTAAAAAAGCGCAGTAAGAGGCCTGTTGCGCCTTTCATTCAGCCTTATTAACATTTAAAATGTTTTTTTTTTAACCAAACGAAGTTCTTTTTCCTTTTACTGATTAATAAATGAAGACAAAAACCTTTATGTGGAATACGTTTGCTTTGCTGCTTCTTTATTTCGCACATCTAGCAAAATAGAACAAAAATAACCTTTTAACTCTGTCCTTTTCAGGTGGGCATCATCGATGTGGAGCGCATGCGCATACGAGACACTTTACGCACACATCACAAAAAGGAAGTCTACACGCTGATCTGGCAAGATCATCATCTCTATTTCATAGTGAATCGTAATTTTGGCTACTTTGATATGAGCAAAACCAAAAAAGGTAAGCTGCTGCTGCTCCTGCTCCTCCTCCTATTCCTCACATGTGTTGCCTGGTATTGTAGGTCTGATTCTGTGCATTGCGTTTGCCATAGCTAACCTTGGTCTGTGCGTCGTGTGTCTGTCGCTTACGTATTTCAGCCAAGTGTATAGTTTCTCGATGATAATCCCACACATTCCATGTCACATTTATCCAATTGGGTGCTGACAAGTCATTGGTTACCACCATTTCTGTTTGTCCCTTAAAATCCTTTTGCTTGGGGGGTTCTACTACCACATCCTGCAGCTCTTGAGCTATCAAAGCATCATCCAGTTTAAATAGTAAAGCCAAGTTGGCATTATTAAAGATGACCTGACGAAAGGCCGCTATAAATTGTTCGAAGCAAACCTCCGCATATCTGGCATAACGATGATCCCGAAACCCAAATGTTATATTCACATTCATGCAGAGTTTGCGCTGCACCTGTGCGGGCAAGAGCAGGCCATTGGTGACCGTAAGGGTGAGGCCACAAAACTCTTTGATATCCGCCTGGGCGAGAGTACAAAAATTGCCATCCGTATGCAAGTGTCCAACGGCATTTAAACGTTCCTCAAAGCGGCGTTGTTGGCTCTCCGAAATGCGTAGGGCCAGAGCTTGGATTTCGCTAATGGTTCTTTCGGTCAACCGTTTCATTTTGCTGGTAACCAACAACTCCAGCTGATCACGTAAATGATTGAGTTCCACAATATGATGCAGAAAGTTATTCAGATTGCTCCACACCTGGGAGAGGTACACAAAATGGGGCTAAGGAAGGGCGAGAGACATACAAATTTGTTGCATCGCCCTCAATCCTCAAGGTTACTTACAAAAATCAACTCCGAGTCTATGGCCGTGCGTAGGGCCAAAGTTTCACTGATTTTGGCCACCACACAGACATATCGCTTCTCCTCCACACCCACCAAATAGACAGTATTCTCATAGCTTTCATGCAGCAGGACCAGGCAGCGTTGAAGCAAGGCATAGGTAAGAGTAAACTGATTCAGACGCTGCAAGTGCTCCAGAGGCACACGATAGCTTAAAACAGTTTCCTTGGCATCAATTTGTATCTGTTCATCAATGGCCGTCTGGCAGAGATTACGCATTTCAATGGCCCTTTGCAGCGCCAAATCAAAGGCCGCAGTGGTATTCCTTTGAGCCATCTTTAAATCGGCTAATACTGGAAACAAGACATGAAGTTTAACTTAGAGTAATCCATGCCTACCTACCATATCTGACATTCTCCCTGTCACCATTGGGTCCATCATTATTATAGATCACTATGCCACCCACTGTGGCCGCCAATCTCTGCAAGTACTCCAAGCGATGATACTTCTTCTTCAAAACATAATTCTGCAAGTCACTGCGTCCGATGACACTATTTAAGGCCTGAGCCGTCAACTTTAGCAGCACATGATTCTTGGGACAACCCAGATTGTAGCAGGCCACTATAAAAACCTGCATTTTGGCAAACAGCTGATCCAACTGCAGCTTACTGCTACTCTCCGGATACTGTAGTATGTCCTGGATAAGCAATTGAAGTTGTTGCTGAAACTTCTGCTCATACTGATCCTTGACATATTGCAACTGTATACACCGACCCTGCTTCATCAGCCAAGACATTTTCATATTCGCCATGGTGGTATCACCTGCATCCATATATCCCTCCACAATGCAGTCGATGAATCTGTTCACCTCACAAGCTCCGGGCTTATTTAGGTCACACCTGAGCAGGCCAAGTCTGGCATCCCTTGCCAGCAAGTGTACCACATAAATGATGAATTCCTCTTCCACATTCAAATCCCGTTCCTGAAAGCGTTTCTTTATGCGCTGGCCAATCTCCACCAGAGTTTTGTGTCGGGGCATCTTGGGCTTAAAAAAAAAAAAACTAATAGAAAATTGGTAAACCTTTAATTTTTTACTGAGTTTTTTTTGCTCTGGTTTTGGGTGTGTTTGTTATAATTTCAAATCAAAGGTTGCCCTGGTTACGAGTGTTTCTCAGCAAGGTTGACAAGTGAAAGAAAGAATTTGTTCTAAAAAAGAACCAACTGAAAGACACTAAAATGGACAGAAAGTCTGAGTGAATGACCTCCTCCAAAGGCATAGTACAACAAGATAAGTTACAGACATACAAGGTGACATTTCAATCTGCACCTGATTTCTATATGACAGAGCACTTGTTGTCTAATCGTGGGTCCACTACAAAATCACCAAACTTCAGGTGGCTGTTTCAATCTTGGCTCGCTGATCTAGATCGTTGCCTCCTTCCACTCTGTTTTCGAGCTTTGAGCCATAAGTGTTGATTTTCAATAGATTCCACTCTTCTGTCGATGGAACAGAGTCGTGCAAGGGTGTTGGTAGATATTCTATTGGTGTTCAGTAGTCGGTGACTACAGCTGTAAGTGTATTACTCTGGGAGATTTTTGGTAGTACGAAGCCGGTAGCGGATTATTATTTCAAGTCTCCAAAGACTATTGAGTCTGAGAACGATGTCGTTCTGAGTGCACTTGTGCTACATTGTGGAGTCTAGCATTGTCAGCTAGCGCGTGCGTGCGTGTATGTATGAGTGTACGCATTCGTAGAAAATGAATGAAAGCACACTCGACTTCAGCGCTTTTACTTGTTCTATTTAGCTTATGGGTAGTAAGTGACCATTTAGCACAATGTTGTTCTTGAATCCGTTAATGGTGGTATTCACTGTTTACCTGTGGACTTCTTTCCTCACGTTCAGGGCTTCGGTGGCTGACAGGTTATTGGCATTGTTTTACAGCTGTCAGATCCCCGGCATAAAGAGGCAAACAGCTTGATTCGATTTGAGCTTGTTCGAGGAGATGGTCCATGTGGTTCATGAAGTGCCATCCTGTGTGCAAGGATCCTTGTCCTTTCTGTGCAGAGTCCCCTTTTCTTTTCCCCATGAGCTTCTGCATGCTTGTCGAACGTCACTCTAGAAATTTGTGGGATTCTGTTCTCTAGCTGTTCACTATTTTAGTTGAGGTGGTGAATATGGAGGAACATTTAATGCTTTTGCCAGTAAATGGAAACAGGTGTGGCAAATAAATTCGCATATCCTGTCCAAGAGCTTCGTCAGCAGGTGGTTGTGTTCAAGGACACCAAGTATGCGGGTTTTCTTCAAGGATCTTGTTGCGGCAATCTGTGATAGTGCGAAGGGCAGGGTGTTCCCATTGTGTGTCGCTGATGGCTTCTAACCAGACTCGTTCGGCATTGTGCCAGTTCTTTTGAACTTTCAAATTGTGTGACTCCATCCACACTGACTTTGGCTGGGTGTTCACTATTTTAGTCCAAGTAGGGAAAAGGGAGGGAAGGAGCAGAAAATTCTGTTGACAAAATATGCAGAATTTGTATAAGTCTTTTAACTACCTTGTGGAGGTCTCTGTACGATCAGAGCATGGTGCATTCGTCTGATATAGCTCCATCTTGGGGAACCTCCTGTATTTGGACTTAACACCATGTAGGTTGAGGTGAAGTTTGATAATCCAGCTCGTGTTCGGGAGCGCTGTGCCTATGCAGCCCTGGAAAAGGGTGACATAATTTATACCCTGCTCCCATTAAAAATTGGAAAAGGGGATGTTGAAGTTGTGCAAAAGTATGTAACAGGGAGAAGGAAACACTTCCGACCCTATAAAGTATATATATTCTTGATCAGCATAAACAGCCGAATCAATTAAGCCATGTCCGACTGTCCGTCCGTCCGAGCCTGTAAGAGATAGAGCCTCAAATTTTTGCATGTAGGGAAGTGTATCCCATACGCAGATCAAGTTTGTTTCAGATTTTATATATATCACTATATTAACTTTATATATTTCAATTAAGGCCCAATAACTATCTATTCTGAAAAGTACAGTAAGATCGGACAAAAAACACCGAAGTTATATACGAATCAATTTTTCTTGTAGGTGGGGCGGGGGGTCTAGTATTTTCAGCTAGCGCGTGCGTGTGTGTGTGTGTATGTGTGAGTGTGTGTGTCCACATTCGTAGAAAATGAATGAAAACACACGAAATCAAGGGAACAGGGTATTTTGGGGTCGGGGCACTCGACTGCAGTGCCTTTACCTGTTTGGAGTTCATTCTTTGGTGCCTAACAAACTGTTAGCGCTGTTTGTCAGCTGGTTCTCTGACGAGAAAACGCCAACCTTTTGTCTGCTTATTGAGTTAGAAAGTTGAACCTTAATCGCGAGCTGGCTGCTGGCTAGGAATGGATTGTCTGAATGATACATTTTGTGCCAGTTGCGTTGTTTATCATCATTGCCTTGTAGTATTCAGAAAGAGTCTCCTTGTCTCTAGGTCCTATCGGAGGCTTGGATAAGACCTTATAGATATCTAGGCTTAGACATAACTAGATCAGATACGTCCTTTAGAAAGTCAAAGAGCAAAAACAGAGAAGTGGTAGCCAATCACAGCTGATTGGCTCAATGTTCTGCCAACTCTTGAAGAGGATGGCTAATAAAGAATTGTAGCATATCGTATCCTAACTCTCGTAGAAAATTACAATAATATACTAGGATTTGTAACCCCATTTCGTTTACCCTCCCTTACAGATCCCATCTTTTTGCCTTACATCACACGTCCCAGTTACTTTTCCCTACGTGATGCCTTCCTGTTCATCGGCACCGAGGATGGTTTGCTGCAGCTGTATGTACGCAAACCCGACCAGTCGGGGTACACATGTGTGCATCAGTCCTCGCTTTTGGCTCGCTATGTCACGGATATTGTCTGGAATCCCTTGGAACACAATCAATTTGCGGTGGTGGGCAATGATCGGTTTATCTATATAATGGAATTCCTTGAGTCGGAGCGCAATTGGAAAACCTTGCATAAATTTACGGCGAGTGATGCCAAAGCTTCCATAACATCGCTTAAATGGAGTCTGAAGCATAAGAATTTGCTGCTCACGTTTCATATTGAGGGTAAGGTATGCCTTTGGAATACCCTGGAGAAGGAACAACCGCCACTGACCATTACTTTTCACTGTCCCATGTGGGCTGGCATGTTCCTGCCCTCCGATGAGGATATTGTAATGTGTGCCGGCAAGGCGGTATCCCTGGAGTTGATCAATATCAAGGATAAGAAGAACTTACGCTCCAAAGTGGATGCACTGTTGAATGTGAAATGGGCCAGCAAGTCTTTGCAGACGCAGACCAATGTAGTGAGTCTTTCCGCAGCGGAGAAGAAGCGTCATCGACGCAATAAAAGGGAAGCAAATAAAGTATCAGAAGTGCTCAAAGTGGAGCCGGAGATAGTCAAAGTGAAGCCGGAGACCGTCAAAGTAGAGGAACAGCCAGCGGTGGAGCAACAGCCAGCGGTGGAGCAACTGATGGAGACTCAGAGCTTAAACACAAAGCAGAATGAATGCCACAACTGCAAGCAGCCACCTAATAGCTTTTTGTCTGTAAGTATAAACTGAGTTTGGGCTAGAAAAACATTTTCCTTTAACGATTCACAACCACAGCATAGCCGCACTTGCCTCTATCTGGCCCAAAAGGAGCTCAACAAAAACGCCCTAGAGAAACTGGCTATTGTACTAACCGAAGATGCAGCCAAAATTGACGAGTCTGTGCTCGTGTCCAAACTCTTTAGCACCAAAGTGGTGGCCAAGGAACTGATAGTCACAGAGAGTAAGTTGAATTATAAAATGAAAATCTAATCTGAATGTATAACTCTGACAGTGACGAATCTGAAGCAGTCCAATACTAAGGACATTGCCCCCCTCTGCCTGGCCATATCCACCTATAAATTAAGAGAGGAACTGGAGCAACATATGGCTAATAAAACACTCACCGAATGGCATCTCTCGGTGGCGCCCAGTGTGTCCTTTTTGTAAGTTCACTCATTCTTTTATTTCACTCACTCATTCATTTCATTCTCCAGGCTTTGGAAGGACTGTTGCCGCGCCTATGCCAAACAAATGGAGGAGCAAGGCTTTATCTTACATGCCGCCACATATCTCTTTGGCATTGGCGAACAAACGGAGGCCATTAATCTACTAATGGCACATGAGTATTACAAGGAGGCCTTGGTGCATGCTCGCGTGTGTCTGCCCGCCACAGATCCCATGATTAAAACGATTATTAATCAGTGGCTGGAACAGTTGGAGCGCACCGGAAACTTTGCAGCCGCTGCTCTAATGTAAGAGGGGGAGAGAAATTCTTTTAAATATTTTTCTAATATTTTTTTTTTCGAACTCTTTAGCTGCGTCTTGGACAATGAAATGTTGCGTGGCTATACATATTTGCGCAAATTCCGTAATTGCACACCCGAAATCGCTGAATTAATGGAGCAAATTAAACGAATTGGACAGCTAGGCGGCTTACTGGATGGTGGCTCCCTGAATGGAGAAATGTTGCAGGATGTGGCTGCTGATAAGGAGCCGTCAGCTGCTTAAGCCAAAGTATATATTTATATGCATAGAGCAGGCTGTTGTTAGATATAGAAATTAGACTAGGAATTTAGTTTTTAAGTAAGCAAGTTGGAGGTTGCGAGGTTCCATCGCCTGGCCAAACTTGAAGCCAAACAAATTTGTAATACTTTTAAAATTGAAGATTGTCACCCTGTCTAGGCAGTTAGGCAGAGAGGAATGAGTGGTCTATTAGGCTGCAAACCGTTCAGCAACCAAACCCCAAAGAAAAGTGCGGTTTGGGATGTTTATGAAACATTTAAAACAGCTTGCCTCCTGTTCGATTCAAAAAATGACTTATTTTGGTGTTACAAATCGCTTCCATATCAAATAATACTAATCAAATCCCAAACGATTCGGTTCGTTTTTGGGTTTAAAGCGAACTCAAGAGAAATGTACCAGTTTGTGCACTGAATGCAGATTTTGTTACTAGAATAATCAGCACAAGTCAAGCTGAAATATGACTTAAGAATTTCATTCCAAAACTCACAAATCCAATAGAAAGAGGTTGATTAGCTTTAGTAAACTTGAAAGAAGTCATCAATATGGATAATACGATTTTCAATCGACATCTCAGGAAAATCAAATCCACCGATACAATTCAAAATAAAGCATTGGATCTAGTTTAAACGAGAGATGATTCTTTTTTTAAATTATATATGTTTATAATCTGTATGTTTTTCCACTGATATAATTTCATATGTGAAAAAATATATTAATTGGAAAGGTAACACAAGGCAACAAAATTGATTCTGGATAATGTCCATGTACTGAACACGAATCTGTCTTGGGGAAATGGTATAGACTACGTCCAGATTTATAGTAATTTGAGCTCCAAGTTTGCTTAAAGTGTCTGTTTTATAACTTTTAAGGCGGAGCCTTTACTTTGCTTTTGAATCTCTGATAAATTTGCTTTACAAAAACCCTTTAATTGTTTGGAATAATTTATTTTAAAGCTTAGAAATGTTCTATAAAATAAGCTGGTCTCACAAAACAAGCCGAAAAATTTTCAAAAAAAAGGGTATTTTATGCTCAAAGCTCAATATACCAAAAATTGCAACATTTTGTAGCATTTTCCAAAACAGTTTCGTGTGCAGTACATCAGTACAAGAAAGTCAACTATAATCACAGCCACCACATTTATAAACTGGACTTGGTTGCCTGTTTTGATAACTCAAAATTCAATTTCTTTTTTCATTTAATTGACCGACAATGTTTT
The DNA here is from genome assembly GCA_018904265.1 of Lordiphosa collinella. Taxonomy (NCBI): domain Eukaryota; kingdom Metazoa; phylum Arthropoda; class Insecta; order Diptera; family Drosophilidae; genus Lordiphosa; species Lordiphosa collinella. The sequence goes on along the minus strand of JAEIFV010000062.1, from coordinate 406,074 downwards.
TCTTTGAAAAACGGTTTTTAAGTCTTTCCAATCAAAAGAATTTTTATCTAGGCTACAAATCCGCCGGTTCGGTTCAGGTTTTAGAGTCTTTTTGGACCGTAACCCTATAACCCGTAACCCGTAAACCTTGAATCTTTAAAGAGAGGTTGAACTGGCGCAAATTAAAACTAGTAAGTCCCAAAAATTTGTAGAGATTCTTATAAACATTTGCATTTCGAATTAAAATTGATTGATTTTATAAGTAAATTGACAGTACTATGCCCGGTTAGTAGATCTGATGCTGAAATTTAAGCGTTTGGAAACCGACAGCATAAAGTCGTAAGTGATTTCTTAGGTTTAACTGCCACTCGATTGAGTTACAATACTTATTCGTTGTACTTCACTTACAAAGTCATATAAGTTTGGTGTAAAATGAAATAGTTTTTACAAAAATCTCCACAGACTTCCTGAGACGCCTCTAAGCTCATCAACTAGAAGAGTAATAAAGTTCGTGAAATAACGTTCGGATTTTTGTATTCTATTTTAAAACGCAGACTTTAGAATTCGGTTGAGGCATTTTAAGAATTTTAGGAACGGACCAGACCTTGTAAGACCATCTATTTTTGGAAGATTGGATTGGAGCAACACTTAGGGCCGATTTTACATCTTCCACACATCACTATCTGTCACATAAACTAACAATTGTGAGCTTATCTGACATATAGAAGATGTGAAATCGGCCCTAAGTTAAAAACTTATGTCAAAAATGTTATGTGAATTGGCCATATTCGACACTGTTCTGAGCTCTGAGTTAAGAAATTTGATCAGGTTACAGAAAAATAAAAATTTTTAAGCAGTTGAAAACGATTTCTCCATACCAAGTGGACACTGAAATCTACTCAAAGTTTAAAAAATGGAAAAGCAACAACAAAAGTCAAACATTTTCTTCCATTTAAAGTGGCCCTAGGACAAAAATATTTCATCAAATATAGCGTGAAAAATTTTACGTTTTAATAATTTCTGAACCAAGGATGGAACCACAACTAAAAGGGTTCGATGCTTTTAACATCCGTGTACAGTACTTGCATAACTGAGCAAAAAATTCTTTTGAATTTTAGGTTTTCTAGGTTAGTTTGGATTTTTTTGACATTGACTCAATCATTTATGTGCGAAATCAAAATCTACCAAGCGTTCGTGAACCAAACTTTAGATAAGCACCGAACCTTCTTTAGAATTTTAGGCGTTGCGAGCCTCTAGTAAGAACCAAATACTTGGGCTAAAAACGAACCCAAAGGTTTACAGTTTCAAGGGTTTGCAGCCTTGAGTATGGACCCCTCATAGACCCCACTCTGATATTGCATATACCTCCGTTTTGCTCATTACCATTTCATTGTTTTTTCATTTACTTAATTTAAGACATTTCATTGAATTCCATCATTTAGTTAGTGAAAAGCAAATTGAATTTCGAATAACAATAAAATACACACAAAAGCTAACATTAATTAGAAGCCAAACCAACACCATTTGTTATCAGTTCTTTTCCCTCTCTTAACAAAAAAATGAAAAACAAAAGCATTGACCGTTAGGCCTCATTTTATATGCAAATTATGTTTGAAGCATCCAGTCGGCGGTTAGAAATTAAGTTTTTAATTGTTGGAACAAAAGTCAGGGCGACTGAACTTGTTGCACAGCGTCGTCGGGGGCCAAGAAAGAAAAGCCAAACCAACGAAAACAAATTTAAATAAACAAAAAAAAAACACCACAACACAACAGAGCGAGCGGGCCAGAGAGAGAGAGAAAGACACTTAAGCTTGGGCAGGCGCTGCGAGCTTAATTCAGTTTAGACTTCAGTCTCAGTCGTAGAGCAACCATGCTTGTCGCTGGTTCGTTCGCTTGCTTTTAGAGTTGTACCGATTTTCACTTTCCAGAGAGGAGAGTGCGCGCGTGCGCATTACCGTTGCACTTAACGATTTGTTCTCACGTCTCATTTGCTCAACTTTGACTTCAGGCATAACGGTTAAATAACAATTAAAAATAATTATTTGTTTTGCCAAGCGGCGACAAGAAGTAAAAGTGTTGCAAAGAAAGAAAGAACAAGTGTGTGTGTGTGTGTGTGTGTATGAATGAGTGAGTGTGTGCCCCATTAAAGTGAGAAGTTGGAGACGCATTTTGCATGACTCAACGCTTAACCATTTGGCATGTGTCGCTGTGACTCCACACCCGGACCCACATAATCATTTCTACCTGCCTGTGCCTGGCCAGGCATCATCCGCACACCACTTTAAGTGAAAGGTAAGCTTAATAAATTATTGCATTTGGAAACGCATATCATAACGCACCCAATCCATTTCCATTTCCAATTCCATCATAACAATTTGCATAACATTTCTGCATTGTTGCTCATTGAGGCATTCAATTGTCTGTGTGTGCTATTGAACCCGCCACTCTACTCCAACTCCATGCTCCATGCAGCCACGCAATCATTCAACATAAACTTAATTTAATTTCACAAACCAAACAGAATACAATGAATGTTGTTCACAGAAATTATGTGGCATCTGCATAATTTCGTAATCACATGCTAAAAGAGTTCAGAGGCGTGGCTCAAGGGCGGATAAACTAGTTCCAAAATAAAACACAAAAACCGGACAACCCGCAGTTTGTCCCGCAAATTAGCATGGCTTAAACTTGGCTCGACTTGCAATTCTTTCCGGTCCTAAATAAAAAGAAAGCCCCAACCGAGCAAATGGTGGAACTCCGCAACAGAATGCCTAATGACACCACTTTAAGGTGTGCATATATATCCGGCGCCTTTTATGGCATCCAAATATGTACACCCACTTACTTAAATGATATGCAAAAGGGTGGGGAACATCCATGTTGATGATGACGGCGCACCTGTGTGCGTTGACGGCATTGATCGCGCCTCAATTTTGATGACGCTGCCAATTGGCCCGACGCTGTGTCTATTATAGGAAGATTACCGTATCTGTTTAAGCTGCTAACTTGTCTTGAGTATGTCTGGTACTCGTATATGTCGTTGATGTGTTGGCGATGAGCGCCTCTTCGGGAAGCAATTATTTTTACACTGCTTAACAATATTTTGTGTCCAAAGTATTTGTCATTTACAAAAACACAACTAACTGGACCTTCTATTCACCCGTCTACATTTGCCATTTATGCATCAAGTTGTCCCGGAACACTTCGATTTGCCCAAAATAGATTTTTAGATTTTAATCCGAAATTTGTTTTGGAATAAAACAATAGGAGCATTCAGCAGATAAGTCCAATTTGCGATTAGTTATTTGCGATTGCTGATGATTCCATGCTGAATGACACTGATTGTTAAGCTTAGGATATTTTCTGGCCTTAGGATATTTGGTAAAAAATATATTAGGCAAAATTTTTACTTAGTGCGGTGACTGGTGATGAAAAATGGGTTCATTAGGAAAACTCCTAGCGCAAAAATCATACGGGCCGCTCGTACATAAGCCAAAATCGACGTCAAAGCCAAATATTCACGTTGGCAAGGTCATGCTAGGAACTATGTGCTGCTACAACCGAGTGAAACTATCACAGGGCAACTCTACTGAACTCAATTGATGCGTTTGAGCCGAGCATTGAAGCAAAAACTGCCAGAATACAAGCAAAGGCACGACAAGGTAAATTTGCAACATGACAACGTTCGGCAACATGTAGCGCAGCGGGTTGAAACATATCTTAAAACTCTGAAATGGGGATCCTACCCTCATTCGCCTTCCTACTATTTGTTTTCGTAGATGACGCATGCCCTTTAGGATCAGCACTTTCATTCTTTAAAAAAAATCTCCGAAATTGAATCGAGATCGTATCCTAAAATTGCCAGAAAGATGGGGAAAGGTAGTGGCTAGCGATGGATTTGTAACAAATTTTTCATAATAAAGTGTCAAAATTGGAAAAAATCCTTTAAAACTTTTTTGTAACGAGTGACAACTAAAAATCTGTACAAACTTTAAAATGAAGCCATAACCACAATTCTCAACGGATCTTTATGAAAATTTGACAGTTTATTTATGACTACTTATACAAAAGACTATGCATCAATGGATTTGGTCGAAAGGACAGTTATCAGCCACTCGACGTAGCTTCCGGAAAATGTCTCCGCAGGCGGCATTGGGGTCGTATTTCCGGATACATAAGCTAGTCCTGTTGGTCAGTTCATTGATATTTTTGGCCTTTCAGTTGTTTTTGTAAACTGCAGCACTCAGACTTCCAAAAAAATCTTCAATTGGACGGCAAGTTTGTTTGGTTCCGTTCCTTTGGTACAAAAGGGGTGTATTTGCTGCTCAGGAAGCCCGTCGTCATTTTTGCGTAATGAGAAGAAGCTTTTTTCGGGCCAGAAAACGAAATTACACAAGGTAACAAAATTCGACTTATTCCAGTATATAGAAGGGTTGGTAGTGATTCTAGATGATTTTCGTGTGCTAAGCCAGACTGCGTTTTAAGAAATTGTCCATCACGTCGAGATTTTTAGTAATTTGAGCTTAAAGTTGCTAAAAGTGCCTATTTTGACCCTTTTTAGGAGCGTTTTTCGGGAAATCCATTTTATTGTTTGGACTTTCTTTGATACCATTGGTAAGTACCAAGTACCCAAACAATTCTGCGATTTTTTCAATGGAGATATACCTCTTTTAACACTTGTGTAAGAATTCAAAAATATTATATTTATTGCTGGTGCCCCAAAGTATGCAATGGGTGGTAGAGACTCTAATATGTTTTCGTTTCCTAAAAACAGTAAAGAAGGCTGGTCATTTGTAATGAACCAGCAACAAAATACTAAAAAAAACTTATTCAGGCTATTCAGTTTCTAAACATCTGCCCTTTTTTGGCCTTCGTTTATGAAATTTATTGTAATCGTCTCTCTTTAAGCTTTAACAGGAATCTGCCATCATGTTAACGCCCACCTTCCTTGGTACCTTTTCTCCATTTCTTTGATATTGTAGTGGAACATCATACTGATTAGCCTTGAGAGGTTTTTTTTAACAAACTTTTGCTTGAACTTATATTTCCCATCAACAGGTGTTGACGATACATCGGAGGTGTAAAAAACACTATTTCCCGGTACATGGCTGCGACTCAGACCAAAGTAACTTTCTAAAACAAAGTGTTTGCTATGATATTGGTTGCACATTCACCGACATTCAGATTTGACAGTTTGTATTTGGTCAGGTGTGTAACTTGGTGCTCTTGGCTTACGTCTGGCAACAATATTATTCTTTTTCAGCACTTTATTGATGTGTTGTTGGCTGCAATTCAATTTTCTGGCTGCATCTCGTTGTCTTTGTTGTTAAAAAGTTGGGTTAGCTTTCTGACAGCTTGGCCGGCCATAATGTTTGCTTTCCGACCACTTGCAACTTCTTTTTTTATTATTTTTCGTTACAAACTACTATAAATAGTGCTTTTGAACTTGCCCTCTTGGGTAAAATGGATTACTGCAAACACTTTACCTTTGTCAGCGTGCAGTTCGTAGAATTTTACTACGCGATCACGAAGACGTTCTTGTTCGGACGGCATGATGGCGACTACTGTCAAAATTTTTGTCAAGGGGTCACGAAAACGTGTTGATAGGAGAACAAAGAGAAAGAAATGTCATCCCGAAAGCTTTTCAAATATATTCAAATATAATATATCGGCATATTGAAATATAGTATTGAGCATTGCTCAGAAGCTTTAGCGTGATTATAACCGATATTCCCGAAAATCATTCAATATTTACAACAGTCGATTGTCAAATGCCAAATAGCGGACATACAAATCCAAAAAACTTCCATATTTTGGTCAGGAACCACAAACACACACATCTGAGGCAGGCGTATACACAAGATTCCTGGCGGCGTAGGTCTGGCGCAAGAATTGGCTGTTGCCAATTAGCAGAGCAAGTCCCTTTCTTCTAGCAAGAATCAGGTGCTATGACAAGCCAGTCCGTAGGCCTTTGGACACAATAGCATAATCCACTAGCTCCGAAATATGAAATAGAAGGGTTTAGCGGAGTTTTCCGTCTCCGGAGAAAATCACTGGTCTGTAAACTGCTTGGGCACCTGTGGCTCGCAAATAGGGTACAAAGCCCAATTAGGAGGAAAGCGCAAAGCGCTTGTGTAAAAACTCAAGCCATGAGACGCGGGGGGAATTAATAGTTACCTGCAAAAAGGCACACCCATTGACTTCAGAATTAAAACTCAGGATTCCCAATGTTGTTGCTGCTTTTTGTTGCAGCAAGTGACGACGACAATTGCATTAAGAACAATGTGATCAGATGATGTCGATGGTTTGCTCCGTTCAACGTTGGCAATGGGAAAGAAAGATTGAAAAAGGGAGCCAACTCCCTTCGAACTGGTTTCTGATCTAGCTCGCAAAGCGACTCGCAAGCTAATAATAACAATGCCTTTATTGTATAAAAATTAAAACTCGAGCATTAGGGGCACAAAAAACCCGAACCGCTCTGGTTTTTTGGGTTTCGGTTCAGTACCAATTTGCAGCCTTGGATCAAGGTGTCGGTTCTGTCGGCCATCAAGGTCAAGTCGACAGTCATTTTGGAATAACCGAGGTGTCATTTTCCTTGAGAATTTGCTCCGTACTGTGATCTCATCCAACATAATCTCCAAACTTCTAAGAACCTTGAGAAAACGTATTCTTTGAAAGGGATAATATATTTAGTTTCACTTTTTTTAATGCTTTTTTTTTTGGCTAATTCTCCTATTTGGTAGCAGAGTGTAATTGATTAGTTTGCTTCAACATTTTTTCAACATTTTTGCTAAACACTCTGAAATTCATTTGTCATGACATAAGAAGAATGGGGCAACCGCTTTTGCTTAGAGTAAATAAATAATTGAGCAAATATTTTACTAGGTTTCTTTCTGCCACTTGCCAAATATTTTGATTTATGCTTTGTTCTGCTCGAAAAGTGAAAATCTTTTTCAATAATAACAACAATATGGCACAGACCGTTAGCACAGACCGCTCTCTCGATGGCATCCACAAAAAAGAAAAAACAAGTTCGTTGCCTAAGTCTTTTGTTTAGTTGGCCTTCTCACGTTTTACTCACACTCATTCTCATTCTTCACATTCTCATTTCAGCTTCGGCAGATTCCCCCCGCTTAACGCTTTCATTCCCTGGACTGAAAACTCATTGAAACATAAACCAAGAACTAGAACTTACCAACGAAACGCAACACAACGCATCGCATCGCATCGCACCACTGACCTGCTGCCAGCGAGCCAAGGCCGGCTTGAGCTGGCATTCTTAACAAGCTTATTTCCGTTCCTTCCTTTCTCCCGCATCCCAACCGAAACACGAAAATGAATTATCAGAAGACCAGTGAAAAGCATTCGCCGTCCTCATTGAAGAAGAAGCAACGGCCGTCGGGCAACGGCAATAGCATACAAAACTTTTGGAACGATCGCATTATGGAGCGCTTTATAAAGGCGAATCTATTCATTATATGCTGTGCGGCTGCTGGACTGTTGCTGGTAAGTAAGTCAAGCTGGCCATTGGCCATTGAGGTGATATATGCTTGTCAACGTTACCGTTATCATTGCTCGCAGCGTCAGCCGAAGCCGATGTTGAAGCATTTGTGCCCCATTAAGTGAAAATGAAATGAAATGAAATCGTTTTTGCGTTTGTAACAAAAAATTCAACGTTATGTTATACACTTGCACTTGAGGGTATTAGGAAATTGGTGGAATGTTTGTAGGAATCCTACAAACAGCAAAACAGCACAAGTGTCTTTCCGATTTCTTCAGGAAAGCAATTCTTAACTTTTAATGAATTTGTGAAAAATGGGATTGATCGTAAAAAACAAGTTGTCAGTTTTTTTGTTTTGACTTATAGACCGGTACTTATTTAGACTTGTTAAGATTAAAGTTTGTTTTGTTTTTCTGTTATATCTTTGTAACCACTAATCCGCTTGGTGTGAAAACTTGACACAATATTCAATTGAGTTTGGACAGCCATTGGTATTAAAATCTCATATTCCCAGATATACACTCTTGAACAGCCTGAAAAGCTTAGCTTATCTGTTTGAAAGGTATCGACTTAGAATTGGGAACCCCCCGGTGTGGTTTATCTTAAGACGAACCCTCTAAGTTTGTAACCTCCTGAACCAAACTGCCTGTATACGAAAAGTGTTTCGGCTCAAACCATCACTTACTCCATTATGAAGAAAAAATCCTATCTAGAAGGAAATCATAAGTGAGGTTGAAAAACGTGCAAACTAAGAATGCTATCTACAGATTTCCAAGACCAGACACTTTTGGAAGCCGTTGTATAGGACGTACGAATGCTAACAATACAATTTAAAATACTTGGCTCGATTGGCTCAGTTTCGTATGGTCAGCTGCTGAGAGCCGAACGAAATGATACAATTCAAGCTTGTATCTGAAACTGAAAACACGAGAGAAGCTGTAATATGTTTTCTGTTCAGAGCAGTATTTGTCGTAAACAGCGAGGGCAAAAAACAAAAGTGTAATGGTGTGCGAAAATTAAGCCACACAAACTAGCTCTGACCTGCCGTCATCGACCGCTGGCCTGCGTCTGAAAGCAAACAGAGTGCTGTTTGCTATCAAGTCGGGTCGAGTCTGTATGAATTGCGAAGTTTGTTCGGCCCCGGGGGGGCAGCCATGACCATCGCTGGTTCAGAGAGTGAGCGCGTCTGTTTAATTTGTACATATAATTTTGGTGAGAAGAATGCATGGCTATATCTGATCAAGAATATGCATACTTTATGGTGTCGGAGATGCTTCCTTCTGCCAGTTAAATACATTTAAACGACTTTAGTATACCCTTTTAACACTACGAGTGACGGGTATAAAAACTGAACATTATTTCCATTTTCAAAATTGCTAGATTTAGCAACTAAATATCTAAACTGGCAACTCAGTATTGGTCTAGGTGCTCTATATCTATATGTCTGGTGAAACTGATCTATTTAAGAACAAGTTTTAACATGTCTTAACATTCGTACTGACCAAATTGAAAGTACGACATGTTAAGATCTTGGAAGAGAGAAAAACCTAAAATACAAATGCTTTGCAAGTGTATAAAATCTTCGACGCAGACCTGGCTAGCTTGGCCTTCCCGTTGGTTTTTTGTCGTTTGGCTGTTCGTGATGAAGACCTGACGGACGTTTGTACATTTGTATGTGGAGTGGGAGCTCATTAATTGATTGATGGATGATGGCGGAGCAAAGTTGTCTCCGGTTTTTTTGTAGTTTTGATGTTTTCGCTTTTCTTTTTCTCGACTAATTTCCATTTCCATTTCGCCCGGAAAGATTGTCTACCTGGGTGCTTTTTCATGTGAGGTCTCTTGGATACTGGAGGCCCATGGCGAGTTGCCCTTTGCAGCCTACACGCTGTGCACGCTCTACTTTGTGATGTTTGTGGCCACCACCATACTGATACATGGACTGGTCAGTGGTCTTAGCTGGCCGCTGTTTGCCTGGTCGGGAGTGATTGGCTTGCTGTCCATACCGGAGCTGGTTTTTGTGATGATCATGACCACACAGCATTGGGTAAGTGTGGGAGGTGGATACTTAAGGAAGTTTAATATATTTCCCCAACTCATTGCCAGGGTCTACAATCGGTGCATGGCCTCACGGAGCTGACCTCCTATCTCATACGTCTGATTATCAACTGCTTTGCCTTAATCTGTGTCATACCCACTGGCATACGTTGGCGGCGAGAGACTCAGGTACTCAGTCAATTGCAGGGCTTGGCCACCAGATTATCCCTACAGACGCCGGCACCCAGTTTGCCCATGTCCAAGGCAGATTCCCGACGTAACAGTCAGCGTTTGGGTGGCTTTGAGAATGCCGGCTATCAGATCTGTGATGAGACGTCCAAAGTGCCGTTGGGCCTGAACAATCAGTGTGGCGGCAATGGAAGTCAAATCTTTGGCTCTCAGAATGAGTTCAATGCCAGCATGTTTGCTCCCGCCCTGGCGCAACAGTTCAACAATGCGGCTCTCATGCAGCAGCGCTCTGGAAATGGACATCGTGCGCAATCTCTAATGGATTTACGCTGCACCCTGCCAGGCATGTACAATCCACGTCATGTGCTGGATACAGAGGATAAGAATGCCAAATATTTTAACATAACCATAGACGATTTGAAGAACAATCTACAGGACTCACATCGACCTTCCCCTCCCTCTTTAATTGGTTCTTCGAATAATGATCCCATTTATTGTTCCATTGAGCCCAAACAGTTGACACCACCGCCCGCACAGCATCAGCGTCATCATGGCCGACGTAGTCAAGGCAAACAACAGCCATCACCGGCCAAATTGTCCAGAAACTGCATCTCGCTGGAGAATCTGGATGGCATAAGCAAGGTGCAAAACGATTTGGCCAACTATGGCAACAATCTGTTGCAGAACTATACACAACAGCAGCAATACTACTTGGCCATGCTGCTCAATCCGCTACAGCAGCATCAGGCGGCGGCAGCAGCAGCAGCTGCGGCGGGTCTTTATCGTAGACCCTCCACCTGCAGTTCCATGAATGGATTCAATGGCACTGTCTTGGCACAGCCTTTACACAGACGCGGCTCCCAGCAACAGCTGCAGTATTATGGTGGCTTTGGCTATGCCAACTATGCCAATCCCTATATAACGGCCAATAGCAAATTGTCGCTGGGCAATGAATCCGATGATTATCGCAAATATCGCGATGTGGCGCTCTAATCCATTAGTTTCCCCGACAAACGACCAAAGAGCCAAAAAAAAACGTACTCAGTCCAAGTTAAAGTTTTAGTCTTAAGAACTAAGAATACTCTTGATTTAATCCCCATAATTGTACATACGAAAAAAGTAAACAACAAGAACAAGAACATCTTTCACTCAAAAGTCCAACAAATCAGCCAAGGGATTATCGGTGGAGCTGGAACTGGGCAGGGAGCTCTTTGTTTGGACGCGTTTAGACGCTGGGCGTGTCACAGGTTTGTTTTTAGAGCCAAATAGATCCTCATCATCGTCATCCTCGTCATCGCTGAACAAATTTTTGCTGGTTCTGAGTAGAGGCAACTTTGGTTTGGATGTAACAAACAAATTATCATCATCATCGTCGCTGTCTTCAAAAAGTTTGCTGGATTTTAAGGCGGGTTTCTGGCTAACTGGCTCCTCTTTGCTGTCCAAAAAGGAATTAGGTTTGGCTTTTGAAGCTAAAGATTTAGGCTCCTGCTGTGGCGTTTTGTTAGCCAAAGAGGAGGCAGCCTGCTTGTTAGCTACTTTGCTAGTCTTGACTGGCTTAAATAAAGCCTCATCCTCATCTTCGCTATCCAAAAATGAGTCCGCCAGTTGGGAGGGCCTTGAAGCTGCTGCCTGGGACCCCTTTGCTTCAGCTAAAGTCTTATTTTCCTGATGTTTAAAGCTATCCAAAAAGGAGGCGTTTTGTTGGCTAGGTTGACGGTATGTGGAAGTTTCAGCTGAAGTTTGTTGCAGTGGTGGCTTGACTGACTTAAATAGGGCCTCATCCTCCTCCTCTTCGCTGTCCAAAAATGAGGCAGCTTGAGGGGGCTTTGCCTTAGAAGTTGCTCCCCTGGATTCCAAGGGTTGTTTGTTGATTGATGCTGCTGCACCTAAAGCCTTATTCTCTTGCTGCTTCTCTTCACTATCCAAAAAGGAGGCAGCCGATTTGTTAGTTTCAGGGTTTGAGGGGGTTGCTGCTGAAGCTGCTTTCCTGCTTTTGACTGTCTTAAGCAAGGCCTCTTCCTCCTCTTCACTGTCCAGAAATGAGGCTGGTTGAGAGGGCTTTGCTTTAGAAGCTGCTTCCACGTACTCAGTGGGCTTTTTGTTGATGTTTGTTGCACCTAAAGCCTCATTTTCCATAAAGCAGTCAGTCAGTTTGTTAGTTTTACTCTTTGTTAGGTTTGTGGAGGTTTCACCTGCACTTGTTTTCTCGATTGGCTTAAACAAAGCTTCATCCTTCTCTTGGCCGTCCAAAACTGAGGCCGCCGGTAGGCTAGGTTGAGGAAGCTTTTCATTTGAAGCTACTGCCTGGGAGTCCAAGGGGTTTTGTGAGCTGGTATTGGTGGATGGATCCCGGGTTAGTTTCTTGACTGGCTTAAATAAAGCTTCATCCTCCTCTTCGCTGTCCAAAAATGAGGCAAATAATTTGTTAGCTTTAGGGGGCGGCTTTGAAACTAAATCTTCTTCTGCTCGTTCTTTAGCTGTAGAATTCCTGTTGTCTGCGGGTGTTCTGGGCTCAATAGCAACACGAGGTGTTGTGTGTGGTTCCTGTGTAGGTTTCTTCTCCTTCTCCTCTTCTCTATCCAAATAGGAGTAGGACTGTTTGTTGAGGGTGTCAGCTGAAGCCACCACAGCTGCTGTTTGGGATTTAAAGGCCGTCTGATTGATGGGCCTAAACAAAGCCTCTTGCTGCTCCTCTTTGCTGTTCAAAGATGCGGTTATAGCTGCATTTTCTGCACCAGTTTTGAGCTTTTCTTCACTTTTAACAGCTGCCGGTGTCTGTTCTTGCTCTTTTAACGACTTGGCATAGTTCTCCTGTCGACCACGTCTAGTTGAGGGACGTCTTTGAGCCGGTCCACGTACGCGAGTTTTGTTTACATGCTGTAAAGTACTAGCAGTTGCCTCAGGCTGTGTAAACTTGAGAGTGCCACTGCCCGTTTGAGGCAACAAAGCCTGTACATTGATATTTATGTTTGGCATTTTAAGTTTCTTAACAGGAGAGGCGGCCTGGCGACGATCTACTTCATCTGTTGCTGTTGCTCCAGCCCTGGCTGTCTCACTGAAATCATCATAGAAAATGGTATGTATGCGGGTGGTGGTGGTGGTTGAGTGCACTTCGACACCGTCATCATCATCTGGTGGCACCTCACTAAACAAGCTAATGCCACTAAAATCCAAATTAGCTGGCGGCGTTTCTACCTTGTGAGAAGTTTTGCTGGAGCTAGTGTTGGTGGGTATTGTGGGTAAATCTGGCTCGTAAAAGTCTGCTTCATTTTCATACATTTTGGAAGCACTCAAACTGCTGAGACTGCTGCTGCCCAGAGTTTGAAAGAATTCACTATCATCGGGTGGCTCATCGGAAAACAGACTTGTATAGTTTTGCTGCTGCTGCTGCTCCCCGCTTAGTGGCCTCAGCCACCATGGTAATTATAGGATCTTCCATTTCTTCTTCTAAAACATTTTCTTTAACTTCCTCCGATATTTGTGGCTCTTTCTCTTCCTCTTCTCTAAAATCATCCTTGAACAATTCCGTTACATCTGCTCTTACATCTTCCTCCAACATTTGCTTAACTTGTTCCACTTGTGGCACTTCCTTTTCCTCTTCGCTAAGATCATCTTTGAATAAATCCATAACTTTTACTGTTTCGGTTGTGGCCCCAACTTCTTCTGGCTTCTTTAGCGCAAGTTTCTTAGATTTTGGTGTACTAAACAGATCATCTTCATCTTCTACATCATCATCAAACAGACCTTTCTTTTGAGCAAAAACAGGCGGCGGGTCTTTCTTCTCTGCCACCTCTTCCTCGTCTTCATCGAACAATCTTAATGGCTGACTGGATTTATTTGGCTTAACCGCTTGCTGTGCCAATATATCATCTATATCCAATTCATCATCATCATCAAACAGAGAAGTTTTGTTTACAAGTTGCTGAGTTGGCTTTGCTCTCAAAGAGTTTAAAAACTCCTCATCATCTTCTAGTTCATCTTCAAACAAAGATTTGGTTGAAGGTTTTGGTTGAGTCTCTGCTGTGCTATCATAAGTTTCTTTGGCTTCTTTTTGATTGGGTAGTGGTGGTGGTGGTGTGGAGCTGTTTGCTGTTTTGGACTGTACTTTGTCCACAATTTCAGACATGAAAGAGTTGAACTCATCATCGTTGAACAGATTAACCGGCTTGCGTTTTATGGAACTGGGCTTAGGCTCCATTTCTCTGGCGGGAGGAGGTGGTGTCGTCTGTTGTGGAACGTTGCTACTGCTGCTGCTGCTGGAACTTAGTGCAGCCGCTGGCAAGTGGCCTGGCGAGGATGATGATGTAGATGGAGGATCATCGCTAGGCGGAGATTGCCTAAGAGCCGCAAATAAATCATGCTCATGTGTTTGTTTCTGGCTGCTTATGATGGGACGTGGTTGGGTCTTGGTCATAGCCTGTCCAGCAGGCGGCAAGGGTGAGACTTTAGTTACGGGCGGTCTTTGGGCAGGCACTATGACCGGTTCCTTAAGCAGCGAGGCCAACGAAGAGGAGTCTGATGGTAATTGTGGCTCCTCTTTCTGTGATTCCCTCTCATCTGAGCTACTGGACGAAAACTCCTCGGACTGCTCATCTTCGCTGTTCTCTTTGCTGTCGTAGAGTCCCGCATATTTGTGCTCTTGCCATTCCTTGGAGCCTATGATATAGGGCAAAGGTATGGCATCATATGGATTTTTGGCACGGAAGATGGTGCTAAGAACAAAGAATTACCTTATTAAAAACGGAAAAGTTTTAAGTAAAATCATACTTACGTTTTATTAGCTGCCGCCCCTTCCTCCCCGTCATCATCATCATCTGAATCGGGCACTTCTAGGGTAACTGGTTCAAAATTTTGACGAAACATACGCAAATTGTTTTCCAGAAACTCTTTGGCCATTTCCTCAGAACTCGGCTCAGCAGGCTGGGACTGCAAACACATAAGCTTTATTAAAGTAAAAGCCAAAAATTTACTCTGTCTGCTCACCTGTTTTGTTCTCTGCTCCTCGGGTAAAGCAAAATCATCATCGTCCACCTCCTCCACCCGATACTCCACAAACTGTTGGCCAAATTGTAGAGAACGTAAACTGTTGGTGGCATTGTTAAGGGCAATGTTTGTTTGCATTACATCTCGTTCCAAATCTCTTAGATTGCTACTAATTCGCTCGCCACGCTCCTCCAGGTTCTAAAAAATTTGGAATTTAATATAAAAGGGTATACAGACTGCGACTTGGCTAAGCTTAACTTTTCTTTGTTGCTTTTATCCCCACCCTTTTTGCAACAGCCGCTACAACTCAGCTTTACTCACCTGTGAGATGCGTTTCATAAGCGCCAATAGAGCACAATCTCCGGCAAAGTTCCATTCCGGCGCTTGATTAATTATGGCCTCTACATCTAAACTTATATCCATTTTAATTAAAATTCAATTTTTATGGCAAATTTCTGGCGACTGTGCTGGCTAAGGCTAAATAGCGGTTAGTGTTGAACAACGTTAAAAGCTACAAATTATTTAGGGTACCCAGTCGGACCTGACACCATAAAATAGGTACATTTTTTCATACTTCTTGTTTACTAATGAAGAAGGTAGTTCCCAAGACGAGAAAAATTCCATTCGCTTTTATAAAGGGGTGGAACCATCAAAGAATGCTTCTTTGAGAAGGTATGGGTTTTAGTTTTTGCTATCAACTTCGAGAATCGTTGTGGTTTCCTTTTCAATTTCTCTTTTTCAAAGAACTGATTCCGATATACTTCCAACGGAAGGCTATATTCCCATGGGTGCGCCGTTCGATGCTAATATAATGTGTGAATAACACGTTCTTTAGGAACCTATTTTGGATGGCATGAAAAATAGCATGCTTGCGTCGATTTTTGATGAAATATGGAAACAAACCCTATATATCGAAATGTTTATTTTAATCAAATTCAGTAAGTATTTAACAGCTTTAAAGGCGTTTTTCTCTAAAATCATTGCCACACAAAAATCTAGCAAACGATCATTTAAATACTTACATGTATATGCACTTCTTAAATGTACATACTTGCTGTCAACGCTAACAAAAATCAACTAATTTCTAAAATTTTTTTTGTTTTGTAAAAAAGCTGATTGTTGGCTATTAACGCACTCCTAGCGTAAATGTTGCCTTACAAGTTCCTCACAAAATAATCCGTTTTCAAAGAATAATGTGAAACATGGTGAACTTTGAACCAAAATACAACAACAACAAAATGTCAAGTTTAATTTAACCGATTATCTATAATATACTAGTTTATGCTTAAACGAAAATCATGATTTTGCCCATCGAAGTTGCTGTTATTATATAAAAAATCGTTTTAATGGTACATTAACAGTCGAAACCTGGTGAATGTGTGGTTAGCCAAAAAACACAATAATATAAAGTTGTGAAATAAAGTTGCGTATTTTAAGAAAAAATCATGGTTTTTTGCAAGCATAAACTTATAATAAACCGTTGTTTTGTGTAAATACCAAACCTTTAAAAGCTTACAGCTAAAGGTACCTTAATGTACCGTTAAAGTACAATCATCTCCCTGATGTTAGTGAAAGATATTAAAATGTTATAGAAAAGTATCAAATTAAGATAAAATTTATAATTTAATTCGAAAATGGTGAAAAATGGGGGATACAAAAGATTTTTCAAAGTTGGCAGCCCTGTTTGGCGGTCAAACAGCTGTGTCTGCCTATCGATATTCATAGAAACCGATAGCCTACCACAACCAACCGCACGTGTTGGCTGCTTTTACGTTCTTGTTTTAATTTAAACAATTTATACATTTAATCTAAAATGGCCATGCTGGCAGAACCGCGTAGCCGCAAACGCTACAATTTGTGTCCGCGCGGCAAGGCTTTATATGAAGGTAAAGTTCTGTTTTAATGCAAAATATAGAGCTAACCACCTAACATCCCCGCAGATGATTCGCGCTTCGGTACCAAAATGCTGGAAAAATGGGGCTGGGAAAAGGGCCGTGGATTGGGTGCCAACGAGGATGGCCAGCAGGAATTTGTAAGAGTTCGCTTCAAGAATGATGCCGAAGGCTTGGGCTTTGAGGCACGCGATGACCAATGGACCACCCATGAGGAGGGCTTCAATGGTCTGTTGAAAACGCTAAATGGAGAAGGAGAGGAGAATGAGGCAAAAGGTGAAGACTCTGCTTCGGAGGAGGAGGAAACCAGAACTGTAGGATTCGGCTTTAAGTCGGAGCCAGCCAAAAAATTAAAAGAGAAGATCAGCGGCGTTTCGCTGGAGGAGAAGTCCAAGCACAGCAAGGCTAGAGTGCATTATAAGAAATTCACACGCGGCAAGGACTTGTCGCAGTACAGTGAAAAGGATTTGGCTAATATTTTTGGCAAAAAGGTGACTGAAAATATGGAGGTGGAGGAAACTAAAGCGGCGGAAGAGCCCGAGGACAAAGAAGTTAATCCCAATTTTAGTGGTGTGCAAACGGTAAGCACGGGTCTGTCTGTGCAGGATTATTTCAAACAAAAAATGGAGGCCATCAAGAATAGACTTCAGAATGGAGGCGGAAAAGGGACCTTAATGAATGGCAGTGAAGAGGAGCAGGTGAAGGAATCGCCACAGGAACAAGCTAAATCTGAGAAAGTTTGAAGAAACTGTAGCCCAATTGCCAGAAGAATTGCCTAAGAAGAAAAAGAAGTCAAAAAAACAAAAGAAATTGAAGAAATTATCAAAGAAATTCCAGCGGAACTTTCGCAAAAGAAAAAGAAGTCCAAGAAATCCAAGGAAATGCAGGAGGAAGCCATCCAAACTGTGCAAAGTGAAGACATTTCCGTAGAACCAACAGAATCCTTTAAGAAGAAAAAGAAGTCCAAGAAATCTAAGGAAATACCGGATGTCATTGAAGAAACTATAGTGCCACTTCCAGAAGAATCCATAAAGAAGAAAAAGAAGTCAAGAAAAAGTGACATCAGTGAGCAACTGCCCGAAGAACCCCAGGAAACTGTAGAGTCAATTCCAGAAAACTCTTTAAAGAAAAAGAAGTCCAAAAAGCAAAAGGAATTAACAAAGCCTGAAAATGAAATCATAAAGAAACTGCCGCAAGAACCCCAGGAAATTGTAGTGCCCATCCAAGAAGAATCTTTCCAAAAGAAATCAAAGAAACAAAAGAAATTGGAAAAGGAAAACAATGAAATCATACAGGAAATGCCCGAAACATCAGAGGATGCTTCTAAAAAGAAATCAAAGAAATCTAAAGAAAAAAGGAAACTTGAAATAGACACAACCCCACCTTTAGCCGAAGAACCAGCCTTAAAAAAGCAAAAATCTCTGGATAAATCCGTAAGTGCTGTAAGTTTGGACATTAACTGCTCCGGCGATACGAGCTCTGCTTCATCATCATCACCATCAACCGGAAAAGAAGACAATCAGCTCCTATCACTGGAGCAAATACAAGAAAAACTCAACTCATTTAATATCTTCACCATTTCTTCATTTTGTGCAGAGAAATTTCATATGATTGATTTGTACGCCTTCCCCCAAGCCAATCTGGCCGAGATAGTCGGCTATGCCATCAGCGACAACATTCAACTAAATGTGTTGAACCTGGAGAAAGATGCCAAACGCATTACAGATCTGTGGCAGTGCAAATCCCTGGAATATCAACTAACTAAGAAAACTAAACAACATAAACGCTATCCCGTTCGCGTTATACCCAAAACGATAAGAGCTGTGAAGAAACGACAAATTTTTACAAAAATTTAAGGCAAACAAAATTTTAATTCAACTTCATAATTTGTTGTTTTTGTACATAAACAGAGCTTAAGTAATCCTTTTCATGTATTAGCTTACATTTGTATAGGGTGTAACAATAAGAAATTATTAAAATAAGAATTTTAAACACAAGCTCACATTGTTTTTTTTTTTTTTTTTGGGAGAACCACAACAAATGGGTGTGGAGTTTGGATTTTTGGTGAATACTAAGTGTGTAGGTGTGTGTTTGTGTGTATATTTCTCTATACATATGTATGTAATATCATGGGTTGGGATTCTTAGAGACTAAACAAATGTTGTGATTGAACACAAATTCGGGAGGAGGCAGGACAAACTAAATCTAGTCTGGTGACTGATTCCGATTGGCCAGTCGACGCGAACGACGCAAAGGTTTGTTGTCATGTGATGAGCTGCGTCGACGTTTCAGTGACTGAACGGTGGCCGTATTACGATTGTACGTATTCAAATGCACATGACTGTCCCACTGAAGAGAGAGAGAGAGAGAAAAATAGAAGTTAAGGCAAACTTTTACCTATTACCTCAGTAAAATTGATATATGTGCATTAGGGTGTTTTTTAAGGGCAAAATTTAAATTTAGTCTTTGTATTATAGATAAAAAAAAATGTCAAACAAAAAAAAAACCGTATTAATGGGCGCGACGAGGCCATAAAGTTTGTTCTAAAAATAACGTATACGCCCCGAACTCTACATCGAATTTCCAACAATCAGATCTCCATGAGTTGAGTTGTCCATTTTTGAAAGTTTTGCTAGGTATTTCGATTTTGATAAAAAAAAATCCCCAATGTTGACATGGGGTCGACAGTGTTGAGATGCCGACTTTTGTGTTAAGAATGAGAGTACTAGATACCGGGTTCAATTTCCAGGCGAGGAACGTAAAGTACAATTTTTTTTTATTTTGTTTAGCAAGTAAAAAATGGTCCTACAACATACCCAAGACAATCAAAAAGTTTGCACAAAATGTTCATAGCCTGACAATCACTGTTCATGATTTAAGAAAAGGCGGGATTACACGTGGGTTTGGGGAAATGGAAATCGAAAGGTCTCTTTAACACAATACATGAGTTGCTTTGACCAGCGCCACATGTTAGTCCTCCATGAAGTTCTCCAAATAATTTTGGTCTTCTTTGATTCCATTTCTTAAACTGTGTGCTCGAAGGTACCTTTGAATGTTAGGAAACATGTCTCAAATCAAAGTCTTAAGGGTAAGTTTATTCCTCCAACTTTTTTAGTATATCATTTTTTTTGCATGTTCCTTGTTTTGCAAACTTTAGATTAAATCTGAGTAACCTTTTGAAAGTACGAAAACATTTTGTTAGAAATCAACGCCAACTAAAAAAAATTTATAAAGTTGAAAGGCAACACTGCGTATGAGTAATACCAAAAATTTTGGAGCCCCTCGCGTCAATTAAAAACCAACTTTTTGAACTTTTTTCTCTTTTCTCGGTATATATACACCATAAAGTAGCGAATAAGCGGGCGCCAGTATGAACTTAAATTTTCCATACAAAAAAAAGCGCCCTAATGTGCATCCATATGTTGCTTTGTTATCTTCTTTTTCATTTGTGATATGGTTTTTATTACAAAGGTATTGGATTATAAAACCAGAAGCAATTTTTATACTCTGTACCAGAGGTACACAGAGTATATTAAGTTTGTGCAAAAGTGTCCGTCTGTCTGCCTGTCCATCTGTCCGTATAAACAAACGGATCTCAGAGATGGTAAGAGGTGGAGGTTTGACATGTATGGAACATATGTTTCTTATACTTGCAGGCAGATCAATATCGCAATATCGAAAAAAAGTCATATCTCCCACAGTTTTATAGATAGAAGGTTCGAACCTTCTGGACATATTTAGTATTCGGGATTCTTTATCGATCCGCTAATAGAATTTTAAAGAACAATTATGGGTAGCACCGGTCGCAAAGGTGATGGGCAGCACTTCACAGTTACAGAGTATGTTATAGTCGGGCTTGACCGACTATCTTGCTTGTTTTTTTTTTGACAATTCAGTAACAAAAAAATATAACAAACATTTTTGAAAAGCGTCATATTTTGTTATATTAAATAGCCGAGACAACTAAATTTGAAATGGGTTGCTCCTTAATTTCCAATGCGAACCGCCGGTCTTAATTTTCCAAGTTTGTAAGACTTTCACAGATAATATTTTCAACTTAAGACTAGTGTTCAGGGTCGGTGCCGAATATTCTGGTAGAAATGAGGTCCCACAGATCTGAAATTGGATTTAGATCCGGAATTAATGCCGGCCACTGTAACAACGGAATATTGTGGGAGCTGAAATATGCCTTGGTATGGAATGTGAATGGAAGCGTTATCTTGCCGAAAAATCCAGTTGTCACCATGTAACTCCATTATAAATGTGATAAGCTCACTTTCCAGCAACTGGACATACATTTGGACGTTCATACGACCTGGCAAATTGGCAACTTGTCTATAGCACTGAAGGTTGCGCTTGTAGTAAGTCTGTAATCAACTAATTTAATGGCAATCACAAATCTCCGTTGCTCAATACCGTGTATATTCAGTACGTCATCAGCGCTGCCTTTAATGTCAGGATGAATACAAACATAGTCAAAAAAGAAAAAGATCTTTTGTCAGCCGATGTTGTAATTGGCAATGTCATGAATATAAGCAGCAGAATATAAACATTTGGAAGCACAATGGCTTCTGTTCTTAGCATTGCATCTAGTAGCGTTGTCCTTGTGTACCATTTACTTTTTGCACAAATATCAATTTTACTGAGCTATTTCATAATTATCATAAACTTACCGATCCCGATACAATTTCAGAGCGCTTTGGATGCCAGTCCAAATCTCTAATAACATTGCGATGTCCTTCTATAGCCTCTTGAATTTTTCCCGTCAGCACATCATAGACTGCAAAATAATACCACTTTGCAATACATTTCAAAGAAAACTCCAAATCTTTACTTACTAATAATGCGTCCAGTGGCACAGCCCGTATATATATAACGTTGTCCAGTCTGTTCCAGGGGTGAGAATTTGGCACGCAACAAGGTTTTGCTGACACGATGGCCACGATAGGTCATCAGACTGGTGTCGCCATTTAAAGCCTTGTGTGGATTGTAAACTGCAAGTGGAACGGGTGAGTAACCACAAAAGCTTTTAAACATATTCAGCTTACATTCGCGTGGCACCCGATCCCAGCGATAGTCCCAAGTGGGTTTCAACTGCTGTTGCCTGGCGCTGCAGCGACTACGCATATTACTAGGCTGTCGCATATCCCAGATTTTAATGCTTTGGTCCTTGGAATTGCTGAGCACATAGTAGCCATCGTTGCGCGAATCGATGTAGGTGATGCCATCGTAGTGGCCTATAAAGGACACCACCGATTTGGACAGACTGCGACTGCGGAATGAGGTGCGTAGATCGTACACCTTGAGTAAACCGTCATCACAACCAGCGATTATCACATTCGGATCCTTATCATTAACATAGCACACAGCATTCACATCCGTAAGGGGCATGCGATGAGTGTGCACAATTTGGATGGCTCGGGCACCGCCCACATCGCCCACCACCACGGCTGAGTTGTTGCTGCCGCCTATGATCTTGTCCCCAGTGGGTGAGTAGCGCAGAGATAAGATGGCCAAGCGGTTGGTGGACATGTCATCCACATCAATCCATTGGCAGTCATCGCCCGAGCCATTTAGGGGCATAATGAAAACTAAGATAAGAGAAAGTTCATACAAAGAATTCATACAAAGAGTTTACACAAAGTTCAACTCACAGGAACGAGACCAGGTGGAATAGGCAAAGTGCTGTCCATTGGGACTGAAATCAGCATCAATGATGCTCCACTGCACATCCCGTGCATTGATGCGATTCAGCAGGTGGTAGGTGCCCTTGGCTCCATCATAGATTCGCACATAGCCATCTTGGCAGGCAGTCAAAAGCCTGCTTCCATCCTTATTAAATTTCGTCACAAAAACCTTCGAGTCCAGGGACATGAGACGTGTGGTCTTTTGATTTGGTATGAACATATTGGAGATGTAGCGCTGCTGGTTCTGTGAGAACGAGGCAGTGCGTGGCGAGGCCACACCATTTTCACGTCGTTGCAGCGCCTTCAGCAGATTCCATGACGGGCTGGCATAGCCACTCAAAGCACTTATCTCTTTGTACATGTCTGTGCCCTGGAAAATCCAATGGGATTAGTATTATCTCTACAAGAGTCGAGTCCACCTGCTGCTTACCTCAAACTTCTCCAGATCTGGTTTCTTGCGTATCACAGGCAAATTGTTCGGATGAAAGCAGGCAGGCGAGCGGAGCTCCATGTCCATCGCGTTCAAAGTGAAACTAATCGCATTGAACCCGAATTCGTTATCTGTGGAGTCGAAATCATCATCGCTTATGTATCCAAGATGATTTCCCATTGAAGTGGTTCAATATTCTCAACAGTTTTAATTGCTCCTTTTTCCTCAGCTTTGTACACACACCCACGCACACACACAAAACAAATTTCCTTGTTTTGCGTTTTAGCTACTAGAGTGACCGTTTGTGGTAAATGCTGAAAATACCAGTAAATGGTGAAAATACCTAGAAACGGTTGTTTTTAGTATTAAAAGCTCGAAAATAAAAAGCTCAGCTTGAAGTTACAGTTTCACATTCAGTCTCAAAGCGATCGTCGACGGAGCATTTTATCAAGCGGTTAATTTTGTACACCTGAGTGATCGTGTGTGTATATATGTATATGTATGTAGTGTTTGTGTGTGTGCGTGTTTGGTAATGAAATTTTTTTACATTCCAATTCAAAACTAGCCTTTGCATGGCTCTTAGTTAAGTCAACCACTTAAACTAAACATAAATACCAAAAATGCAATAAAACAAGAGCCGTCAATTTGGTGTTTTTTGGACTGAGCCCCAGCCAGTGTGAGTGCGTGTAAATTTTTGTGGCCTCCAGCTCTCATAGATAGATGAGCATGTGTGTGTGTGTGTGAAATTTATCATAAATACTTTTGCACAACGCAACGCGCCCCTCCAAAACGAGAAGAAAGTTGCAGCGTATAGAAACCGAAATGTATGTCAAAAAGGGCCTAGAACTAAAAACTGCAGCCAGAGCACAGCAGCCTATCGCGTGTGTATAATCATAATATTACTGGAAAAAGAGAAATAATTTACCAAAAACTAGAGCGAGCCACGAGCAGACAACACAGACAACAACAACAACCACAACAAAAAAGTGAAAGATTGCAACGTTGCCCAGTCACGGCATACACACAGAGAGCGGGGGCAGCGGGGCGGTGCGGTTCTCAACTCTCTCAGGCACCTGTCATGGATTGCAGCAGTTTCTAATTATTTTTGTGGCTCATAAATAAATTTTGTTAGTTTGTAATTTTTGCTTTTGTCAGCCTGTTTGCCAGTGAATTTTATGGCCAAAAATCTCTCTGCGCCTCTAAAAGATTGTTAAAAAAAGGCAGCTCATTGTTCCATTTCATTAGCAGGTTAGATTTTTTAGCACACTTAGCGCAAATACTTGAGCTTTTATTGGCTAAAGTCATTCACAACTAGAGATTTGTAGAATCCGACTTCCAACTCCTTAAGACAAGCACGTGGGTGGAAACTGTGACAACAATTCAAGTTATTTTGCCATCTAGCCCTTATCTGATCTGTTGAGTTTGAAACCATAGAGAGGGTGTATTTATAAGTCCTTCCAGATCATTGATTTTTAAGCAAGGCTTGCGAAGCTCTTAACTTCTGAGGAATGTTCGCTGCGCAGTGCCGAACCCTTCGTAAAGTTTCTTAACTTATTGAACCTGTGGTTTTGGTTCGAGCTTTGGTTCATTGCTTCTTTTATTGTTGGCATATTCTTCGCTTTATTCTCGATCAATTTCAGCAAATCGACTCAGCTCGTCATGCTGATCAAGAACATATATACTTTATGTGGTCGGAGATGATTCCTTCTGATCCTTCTTCTATCCTTCTACTTCTTGTCAAAATTATAAGACACTTTTCAAGTGTATAAAAAAGTTCAAAGAGGTGACAAACTGACAACACTGCCCTTAATGTCACAAGTACGACACAACTGTTATTTACAAGTGTTGTTTACAAGTGTGTATACAAAACGTAGCGAGAATGTCTCATTACGTGGGCATCTAGCGTAATGCATGTTGTGGACCAACCTTATTCAGCCCTGCGTCGCTGGGACATTAACTTTGGCCTATCAGGATAAAAATCTGTTTAAAAATATGCAAAATCCGCTGTCTAGTCATTAGAGTTCTATAAAAATAATAAGCCTACACTGTAGCGCAAGTGCCCCAAGAAAAAAATTGTTTGGGATAATTTAAGAAATAGAATAGAACTTTACGATAATATTAAAGGGAATCAAAACAAATGTATAGGATCACCACAAAACGCGAATTTAAAGCCACTTTAAGCTGAAATTTAAAAAAAAAAACCTAGAGGTCATGAACCATTTCCGAAAACAGCTTCGGGTTTAGCACACGAAAATCATCAAGAATAAATACCAACCCTTCAATATAGTGGATCTTGTTGCCTAACGTAATCGATAAGTACACCTTTATTGTTATTGCCATTTATACGACTCCTTCTAAAAGAGCTTTCACACTATCAGATGTTTGTTTTGCCTTAATACAGCTTAAATTATGTTTCATTTCCAAGTGATGTAACATTAGAATGTTATTTGCAGGTTTGGGGGGCCGGCGCCTAAGTGTGACTTGAACAACTACTAGCTTCTCAAATTTCCTGGTATTTTGTCGCAGCGCCTGCGGGTAGGTACAGCTTGCACATGATAATTGATATCCTTTCCAACAATTGTCTCAATGATTCTGCACAGCTTTCTTAAGGAGAAGTCTACTTCCTTATTCAATCAGTATCTGGCAGTACGGGAGGTGGAGATAGCTACCTGAACTTCTTACATTGTTTACTTAGTTGTGGCAATCGCTACCTTATCCGCTTTACAAGTAAGTACTGCAGTAAGGACCTAAGGTTGGGTACCAAGAGGAGTACCTTTTTGGTAAAGCAGCATCCGTAACAAAGTAAACGGAGTTCACAATTTTGCATTTTTTAATACTTCCTCCACTACTTGGTTACCTTCTATGAAACGCCAAGTAAAAAGTAAGCACTGAAATGCATTGCTGGTTGGTTGGGCTGCGAGTACCTCTGGTTACTAGTAAGTAGCATCCATGTACGAGTGCAGCGCTCTGCAGGGTAGTCAGCTCCCGCCTTTTTAGCCATAGCGTTCCTTGTTTCGGTTTTATGAGAATCCATTGCGGCATCTTTTGCCCATTGGTGAAGATTATGAAGTCCTTCGCCTACCCACGTATTTTCTTAAGGGTGTGTAACAATATGGAACTAAGGGTAAACGGATATAATAGCTTTAGGAGCAATTTTAGACTTTGGACTTTATCCCCCAGTGCAAAAAGCCAACTATGCTACTGCCTCAACTTAAGGTCAATTTTGATTAATAGTACCATCGCAGCAGATACCTTGGTCCTTGGCAAAAACATTTTAGTTAATTTCTAACCAAATGGCAGGTACATATACCATGGACACTGTGAACCTCTGTAGAACTTATTAGGTTGTTAATCCACATCCTAGGTAAGAGTTACTAGCTCAATGCATCGGCGGTATCCTGAAAGTTTTCTAGCTTATTAAAGGTCAAAGAATGTTCGAGGGCGGAGTGACTGTAGAATTTGCATTCTAGGTATCTAAAAACTTTGTCACAGCCTTGGTTTGGAGTCTGTTGCTCCTTCAATGTTCGACTCAGTTGTCTTTCGTAGGAAGCTTCTGTAAAGTTGAGTCCCTTCCTATAGCTGCCATAGATAGGATAGGCCAAAATATTGGTCTTTGCGGGAAATTTACATAGGAAGCTGAAAAACTCAAGGGTAATATCTCCCAGACTAATGTGCTAGACCTTCTTTCAAGTCGTGTGCAACAGAAAAAAACACCTAAAATTACGATAAAAATTGGCCACAACGATCAGATCGCTTAGCCAAAGTCAACTGTCGTTGGGCAATTGCTAAACAACAATTCTAGTAGCCTGTTTATGGAAAACCCTCAACAGTTGACTTTGGCTAAGCGATCTGATCGTCACCGGATTCCGTAAGCGCGCAATTTGAATTTCTATTAATATATTTCAGTCTCCAAACCAAATGACGCAATCATTTGCATTTTGTATCTCTCTCTGTTATATGGATATTAATTTGTGTGATTGTGGCCATAACCAGTTGTGGCAGCTCATATTGTTTCTTTTCCTATCTGCTTATTGTTATTAGCCCCAGCAATTATGCCAATTCAAGTTCATTAAAATTGTTGTTGTAGCTGCAGTTTAACTGTTAATATTGGTATTTATTTAATTGTCATTGTTAAACAAAAGACTTGGGCAACAAACTTGTTTATATTTTTTTTTTTTACTTTTTCCAACAAATTGAAAACGAACCTCGCTTATCAATTTTATTTAAATGTTTTGTTTTGTTTGCTACTTTCGTTTGAATAAATGGATGAACAATGGCAAGACAAAACCTGATGCCCTGGCATCCAGTTCCTTGGCTATTTAGTCACACTTAGCTGGCCATGATGGCATGATGATCTCTCTCTCTCTCTCTGTCTCTCTTTCTGTGATGTAAGTCTCACGAGGCGTTTTGTCAAAGAACGCCCCCTCCATCGGCTGTCCTCGCCAGCAATTACAATTATCATTACACGCTAATTATGTCAAAAGCAAAGTCTAATTGGACTATTCAATCACTTGGGGATTGTGATCGCGTCAAGAGATCGGTGACTTTATATGTTACTTTTATCCAGGTGGGGGCGTTGGCTGGCCTTTCATGGAATTGAAATTGTTGATTAATTTTTCTATGTGGGCTGTGCTAAGCGGCGCCAAAAACTACTATTTTTGGTGATTTGTTCGGTCCATTGATAGAGTTGAAGATGAGTAAATGTTGAAAGAACTTGTTGGCGTTTGATTTTAAGGGAATTTCGTTGATTTTGAGTGACAATTTTGGATATTTATTTATATATCAACCTTTTTGAAATGGGCATGGATGAAAACTTTAGAAAAGCAGCACGAAGAACGAACTTATTATACTCTTAGCACTCTTGATTCAGGGCATAGGATAGTTTAGATTAAATAGTAAAATAAATAGCAGGGCATTTGCAAAGAAAGTGTTGGATGCTTTCTATCTCCTCCTCATTACCACAATTACGACAAAAGTCATGGTGGGGTATGCAAATCCTGGAAGTTTCTTGCTTCCATTGACCTCTCTACGGGAAGCAAGTACTAAAGTTGCCATTATATTTCTGAGCATCACTTTCCTCTGTATCAGCCGTTAATTCTGAAGTTAATGCTTTAAGAAGTTTCAGCGTCCGGAGTCTTACTACGCTTCTTGCTGTTGCATACTCCAGGAAAGTGTCTACTAGTTGCGGGTTCAAAACTACGGTTTATCGCAAAGATCCCGTAATGCTCAGGCAAGCTGTTCTTTGAATGGAGGTTGTTTAGATAGGATTAGGTGTATCCTATACCAAAGACGGATATACAGTTCTAGTCCCTATTTCCTACCGAAGATGGTAGTCACATCGTAAATTAATGGTGCAATGCCTGGAAAAGAAAACAATTAATTCTCCATATGTTCCTATTAGTCTCTACTGCAGTACTGCAGAAATTTTGAAACCGTCTTCGTCTTCTGGGATGCCCATTGTCTCCTAGACATTCGAAGAGCTCTCGGCCGTATCCCCCCAGAAATGCCATATTGAAGCTGGTAAGGTACTTAGATAACGGTGTAACGCTTTTAAAAGGCATTATTGACAGTATTTGTCAGGGATGCAAACCGACTAGAAATAAGAACTGGTTCGGCTTAGCAATTCACAGAGTTTTTGAACAGCAGTTTAGGTTTATTTCATGGTTTTTAAATCCACCTAAGCCGCGGTTTTTGGTTCGGTTCAGTGTTTCACTCTCAATTTATTAATTATTTACGTGACTGTTTTTACGACTACGGCTAAAAACTCTGTCCGTCCGTCCGTTCGTCTGTCTGTTTCTATGCTATCTCCTCCGTCAGTTTGAAAGCTATCTTCACCAAACTTTGCACGAAGTCTTTTGGTACCAATACGCTGCACATTTGTCGGAACCGGCTGGATCGGATGACTATAGCATATAGCTGCCATAGGAACGATCGGTCGGAAAACTAGTTCTTGTGAAAAAATTTTTTTTTTGTTTTTAATAGAAACATCCCTTACGTTAGCATATATTTATTTTATATATTTATACAATTCTACAAAGTTTTGTCAAAATCGGATGACTATAGCATGTAGCTGCAGTATGAATGATGGGTCGACACGAGTTCTAGGTGAAAACTTTTTGTTTTAGTGGAATCGCCTTCAAAAGTACGTTAGCGTCTTTTCTAAGACACAAATTTGGTGAAACGGACACAAGATAGCCCATAGGAGTAAGGTCCAAAAAGTTGTCTTATTTAGAAAAACAAACTGCAAAGGAAAACAAAACTTCGGCCGAGCCGAAGTTAACTTTCCCCTATTTTTCTTTTTGGACCTGTATTAGGTGTTTGACCTATTTTTGTCCCCCGTAAAGCACGCAAACCGAATCTTACATATATCCGTTATAGTCTTCGTTATTGATATTTTTATTGTTTAGTTATCGTTTTGGTTATCGTTACGTTATTTTTTTGTTGTTATTGTTATAGTTATTGTTATCGGTATACTTATTTTTTTTTTTTTTTTTGATAATGAGAAAAGAATTTGCGGAACTCAATCCGCTTACAAATTTTTAAAAGGTTAACAAAGACAGGAACGGGAACAGTATGGCAGCTGGCTGAAAAAGTTTTATTACTGGTAAGACAGACAGATATTTCTTTTAAGGTGAGGCAAGCAGACGGCCTATTGGTCGCCTACCGTGTATTCATTGGTCTGACGGGTTTCTCCTTTTGAGCACGTCTCCGTATCCGAGTTGTCTCTTGCTCATTGGAGAGATGGATTGTGTGGGCCAGCAAGCGGTCTCTATATCTGCTGGTGTGACGGTTGATCTGTGAGCAGACTGGTAGAATTCCGAGGTCTTTGTAGATGGTGGTGTTCCGCACGTACCAGGAAGCATCTTGGATTACATCGTTTTGACCCTTTTGATGGAAGTGTCGCAGGCAGTACCCCTGAGGCAGATACCCCAGGTCGAAGTCGGGTTGATTATTGCCTTGATTATCAATATCTTGGCGCTTAGCGAGAGCCCTGATATCGCTCTAAGGAGCCAGTCCAATTTGTTAGCCTCAGTTAGCCGTAGTGACTTCTACAGCTCGCTTAATGTGGTCAGACCAAGTAAGTCTCCTATCCAGTGTTAAGCCCAGGTACCTGACAGACTGCTTATGTGGAATGACTGAGTCGTTCAGCTGAAGCCTCGGTGAGTTGCCTCTCTTTTTTGTGAATGTTCAGTGCTGGCTTTTTTCCGGAGCTGGCTTTTTGCCGTCCAAAAAGGATTGAGCTGTTGCTGACGCTCTACTGGCGATGGGGCTGCAAGCCAGGATCTTTAAGAAAATTTGACAGTTTATTTATGACTACTTATACAAAAGAATTGCATCAATGGATTTGGTCGAAAGGACCGTTATCAGTCACTCGACGTAGCTTCCGGAAAATGTCTCCGCAGGCGGCCTGTACGACCTTGGGAATCGTATTTCCGGATACATAAGCGAATCCTGTTGGTCAGTTCTTTCACATTTTTGGCCTTCCAGTTGTTTTTGTAAACTGCAGCACTTAGATTTCCAAAAAATCTTCAATTGGACGACACTGCGGCAAGTTTGTTGGGTTCCGTTCCTTTGGTACAAAAGGGATATTGGCAAAAAGGCGATATTGGTTGCACATCCACCGACGTTGAGAGTTTACAGTTTGTATTTGGTCAGGTGTGTAACTTGGTGCTCTTTGCTTACGGATGGCAACAATATTACTCTTTTTCAGCACCTTACTGATGTGTTGTTGGCTGCAATTAAATTTTCTGGCTGCATCTCGTTAACTTATGTTGTCTTTGTTGTTAAAAAGTTGGGTTAGCTTTCTGACAGCTTGGCAGGTCATAATGTTTGCTTTCCGACCACTTTCCAACTTCTCTTTTTATTATTTTTCGTTGCAAAATACTATAAATAGTCCGTTTGGACTTGCCCTCTTGGGTAAAATGGTTTACTGTAAACACTTTACCTTTGTCAGCGTGCATTTTGTAGAATTTTACAACGCGATCACGAAGACGTTCTTGCTCGGGCGGCATGTTGGAGAACACTTGTCAAAATTTTTGTCAGGGGGTATGAAAACTTGTTGACAGGATAACAAAGAGAAAGAAATGTCATCCCGAAAGCTTTTATGTAAAGCTCAGTTAAGGGCGCTCTCTCTCAAAGTTGGTGCAGATTTTAAGTTGTCACCCGTTACGTCTTAAAACTCGACAGTGATCTGAACCGATCAGTTCGGCATTTTCGAAGGAACGCCAGCTCGGTTTGCGGTTCGGTTTAACAGCTGGTATAAGCGGTTCGGTTAAGGTTTGCTTCTGGTTCAGAACCGGTTTGCTATCACGCCACGTGGTGTCTTCAATAGCTTCTCGCTCTAGGCCTACTAGCGTATTAATTGTCTGTGAGATGCTTCTTTGTATCTTATGAAATGAGGGAACACGACGTTCAGTGAATTGAGCTAAGCCCCCTGGTGCAGCGTTTCCAAATCCAAAGCTTGGACTCGTTCCCTAAAATGACTCGACGATTTCTTTATCAGCTGTGACATGATTGCTTTGTCATCGCCTCTTTTCCGATTTGGTTTTTAGTTCTAATTGAACGCACATCTCCTCCTCCTCCTCCCTGCTCCTCCTCATTTGTTACGCTCGATCGAGGGCAAACTGCAAAAGCGGAACTAAAGGTAATTCACAGCCAATCAAAATAATTTGGTGTTACAAAATCTCTTTGGTGTGGCCTTCGCCTGCATTTGCATTTTGTCCGTTTTTCATTTTCCACTATGGAGTAGCTGGTTGCATGCAATGAATGCTTACAGGCCAGCAACCTTCAATTGGATGCCGCAACTGGCGCTAATCATAAGGCAATTCCGCTCCGCACATAACTCCCTCGTCGTTCATTAAACTTGAAAAGAAAGCAAAACGATGACTTCGACTGTGGCTGTGTTGTGTGTGGATTTGTTTTAATTTTGGTCAATTAATATTACATGCACTTGCACTGGCACTGGATTTTCCCATTGTGGAAGCAACTAAAATGAAAAACTTGCTCACAACAAAACAATCGCGTCAATTAATCAAATGGAAAATGCCTTTGCTTGGAGTTGCAGTTGGAGTTCGTGCTGCGAGCAACAAGTTCAATTGTGGCACGTTTTGGAGACGGCGGCGAGGTCATTGGCAAAGCCAACTCAAGGCGAAACCCTAAGGAGATCCATCTCCCACTCGCAACTAATTTGTGTTTCTTCTCTTTTTTGGCCAGCTGATGACGACGATGCTGCTGCCGCCGCTGGATGAAAGTGTCACCATAAGAACCCGCTTAACTGGCTGCCATTCGAAATTGCAGAATAAATCAAATTTCCAGTGAAATTAAAAGAGGAAAAGTAAAGACAAACCAGTCGAAAACTCACCAAAACACACAGAGAGCGAGAGAGAAAAAGAGAGATGTATCGCCCAAATTTCTACGAGTCCACTTGCCTGAGATGCAGCGATACCGTCTATCAGGTGGATCGCGTGGGGCCACTCAAGGATTTCACATTCTTTCATTCCGGTTGCTTCAAATGCGTACACTGCGGCACGAAGCTAACGCTTAAGACATATTTCAATAATCAACACAAGCAGGACGACAAAGAGGTAAGCCAAACGGAGGGGGGAGAGACACATTTGCACAGCTGCCTTTTTTGCATAAATAACTCTGTTGTTTTGCACTCGGCCAAATGTGTGTCAGTCAGTGCGGTGCCACCTGCTGTGTGATGAGATCATCTCTAATTTGTTTACCCCCTCCTCCAGGTCTATTGCAGTTCACATGTACCAAAGAGCGGACCCGGTCATCTCGATCAGACCTCGGTGGGCATACGCCAGGCCTTGAATGCGCCGCGTACCAATAAATTTGTGAATGAACAAATACGCGGCACACGCAGCGAGATTGATGGTAGGTTTGCGATTGACTTACGCATGCAAATGATTCCATTGCCATTCCCTCTGCCTTTCCAGGTGGCCCATTGGGCGGCTCGCGTCAATCAACGCCAAACGGCTATGGCGGCCGTGGGGAGGTTAGCTCGCCATCACAAAACGAATCCGACTACAAATACGGCCGCTTCGATGCCAGCGCCTTGCACATTGCCCATGCCCTCAAACAGACGGAGATACAAAAGGCCTACAACAAGGCACGCGAGAAGCCGATTGATTTCTACCTGGTGAGTGAGTGTGTGTCTGTGCGAGAGATTCTACTTCCAAGTGGCCGCAAATTAAGAAATTATTTAGTGCAGAACATCTAATGAAATTTAAGTGGCTAGCGGAGTCTTTGGCCGAGCTCTCTAAGCTTCAACGATTGTGCAATGTTGTTAAGATGCGGAGAGTTTAATTAATGCAATGCCAGCTGTAGTTGTGGCAGAGGCATGATTATGTAGGCTAGTGGGCTATTTACATTTAAACAGGTGTGCAAGTAGGCAAGTTTGTTGCCAAAGTCTTTTGTTGGACGGCAGCAAAATGTTAATGTAAATTAACTTAAAGAATACATCAATTGAGCGAGTTTGTAGCGTTCTTATCAAGTAATTTCAAAATTGACTTACTTGGCCAAAGTGTGCGAAGTCTTAACCGTGATACGACTTATTTTCCATCAATAAACACGGTATGCATCGGGTGTCAACTCTCTGATTTCAAAATAAACTAATGCAACTTTTTATGTTTTTATATGGCAGCCTTATAATTGTTTACTGATTGTAAGCAAACTCCAGACATACAAGTCACCGACTACTGTTTCGGTGTTCTGTTTTAGATTGGCTGACACCAGTTCCTTATAATCAATCATTTAGGTATGCCCAAAGAATTATGTGTTTATTTATCATTGAAGTACTTGCACTTTGCACTCTAAAAGTAATATTCCCTCTTCTTGTCTGCTTCATCACTTTTCTGTTTGTCAATTTCGTCACCCTAGCCCTACACTCTGCTCATCTTTTTCGTCTTCTGCTTTCTTTTCTCTCTTATTCGCTTTGCCTTAACGATTTTATTTCTTCTATTCGACATTATTATTTTTAGCATTGCTTTTTATTATACTCTGTACCGAAGGTGCACAGAGCTCATATTTTGCAGTGTAGCTGTATGGGCATCAACAGCCGAGTCGATACAGAATCTCTGTAAGTTTGTATGAAACTAGATCTCGGATACTAAATGAGCTAGAGCAACCAAATTTTATATGTAAATTACGATTGTCCCTACGTCTGGGCAAGTTTATTTCAAATTTTGCTCACCCACACAATATAAAATGTTATTAAATCCAACAATTTATAAAGCTCATATTTTGCAGTGTTGATAATAAATGGCAGAGTTATAAAGGGCGCTTTTTGCTCACATAATGTTGAAATGGTCACATTAATGTTAATGCTCTGTTAATTAACATAGGGAAAGGCTATTAAACACTAATTGCCCTGAGTATCGGGTATATCGAAGTCGGGCAGGACAGGCGTTTTAAAAATGTAGTGACTTAAAAATGGTTTTTTAAAGATTTGATATCTAAATCTCACCATTTTTGGGAACAATTTTAATGAATGTTGAACATAAGATTCATAAGAAATTAGTAAAAGAAAACATTGATTGCAATTAAACGCATTGATTAGAACCTAAAGCACAGAGCAAACAACTGGGTCAAGTATTTAATTTACTTCGTTTCACTCGCTGGCTTAATGTGTTGCACACTCCAATCCCCCACTCCAACTGCAATAAAATAATCCACAAATGATCTCCCCCGGCTTGATTATAATTTATGATCTTGCCCGAAATTGGCAACACTCTTGTTTATCAGCTGACTTGGATCTTTTTACTCATTTAATATCCATGACTTGGCACTTGTCATGACTGGAATTGTAATCTCTGCATGATGGTTTGCTGGTGAAAGCATTATAATCGCATTTTACGTTTAAGAAAAACGAAATTCAAATCGTACAAGTTTTTGCTTTTCTTTGCAATCCCACCAAAAAAAAAAAAAGGGGAAAAAACACAAAAACAAAACCGATTTTCTTTCACTTTCGAGAATGCCACACGCGAGCAAACAACAACAAATATTTTTATTGCAACGCTCAATTTAACAAATTTCGAACAGGTGTCTGATGGAATACACGCCGCAAAAGCAAAAGCCGCAAAAATGCACAAAAACCACAAAAAAATATGGCATGCATGCAATCATTATAAATTTTTGCATGTTTAACAACGGCCACGCACACACACCCTCCACCCTAATATCCTCCCACTACCACTTTTCGGTTACCGGAGCTGGGCATCATATTTTGGCCAGCAGTGTTGGGGTTGTGTGCCTGTCTGACGGCCTGCATGGTGGCAGCATAGATTTCCATATACGGACACAAGTGCAGACGCGGACAAGACAATGCTGTGCCGTCAGCGTCAACGCCACCGCCACTTGTTTTTCCGGCTGCTGCACAGTGGTACGTTTGTGCACGAAAAATAAAGGAAAACCCAAAGAATGAAAACTGCAGTTTTCAACTGGCTCGAGGTCATGTTATGCTTTCGCATAACTATAGACAGAATGCAGGTAGATCGTACAGCTGTTTTATGAGAAACCACCCTCAATCATCAGCGATCATTTGCCTACTTCTGTACAGCCCAACAGCAGTCCAAAGCAGCATGCGCCAAACTATAAATAGAATATTTGTCAACATTTCATCTTCTTAATAAACTTCTCGTTCGACCAAACAAATACTTCGGCTTATGCTATTTATTTTATGTTCTTAGGTAGATAAAATGTAGGTAAAATGGCTTGACACAGCCCCAAAGGGCCAAAGCGGAGCCTCTCTCAATCTCTTGGCTTGAGCGCTTCTAATTTTAGCACAAGAGAAAGGGACCTACAGTTTAACGCTGAATCCGAACGGCAGTTTGAGAAGCTTTTGCATGACTAATTACTACAAAGCTGTCGCCAACAGCAGAGAGGTGGGGCCGGGTGTAAAGTTTATTTAAAGAAAAAACTTTTAATTAGATGTTCCGAGGCGGGGTCGAACCCACAACCTCTTGCACAGCGCTGAGCCACCCGGCCACAGTTCTTAGGTAATTTACCAAAATTATTAATTTTTAAATTTATGACCACGTCCTCCCACTGTGCCCAAAAATAAAACTCCAATCTTGCTGCTGCGTTTGCTAAATCTAAATTATGCGCACACCAGAGTGAAAGTAACGTAGCAAACGAAGCTTCAAATAAGTCGCAGCAACACTCAGAGCGGCATTCTTGTGCGAGAGCTTTCCTTTAGTGGGTCTCTCTCTCTCGCTGTCGCTCTCTCTTTCATCTGGCTGTCTGCCTGGCTGGCTTGCTGGCCCTTATGCAATGCACGCGCTTTTAAACGCCATGTAATCGTCGTGTAATTTGGCGCCGCAAACTCAACTCCCATATAAACTCTCACGCAGTCGCAGACACTTCCTCATAGCTGAAAGCTTTTTGCGCCAATTTAAAATTTATGCCATTTTCTGTTGCTGTTTAGTTGTTATGGCTTGCGCAATAATTAATTTCCACATTTTTGGACTTTCGATTTCGTTTTGATTTTGTTGTTTGTCACCAAGCAGCACCAGCTCAGTGGGCGTCCTAACTGTAGTTGGGCCTCTCGGCTTTTGGATATGGTAATATTTAAAATCTACTTTTAAGCCGCTCACGCAACTGTTGGAAATGGAATGGTGGGGGCTGGGGGCCTTTGACTCATTTAGCTGTTGCTTCTGTTTTGCTTACTTCTATTTTGTTGTTTTATATAGAGTTATTGTTTGAACTTGACATTGAATTTTGGTATTTAATTGCATATTGTTATTATTATTTTTGTTATTGTTTTTCGTGGCGCTTAAAGCTTTTTCCCATGCGGAAGCCATAATTTTGAAACTAATTGAGAGCAAACTGTATGATTTGACAAAGGAAATGGTGTGCTGCATGGCATATATGCAGCTGTTTATAATTAGTAAAGTCAACTAATTGATAATTATAAAGGAAATGGAGTTAATACTTGTTTGGTTAGTGCTATAAGCAAAGGCAGTTTAATATTTTGTGGCTAGTAAAAGTGAAAAGTAATAAGGGCAAGACCAAAATAAAAAGTTCCCACAAGGTCGATAGGTATTTTAACAATCGATTGACGAACTATCGTAGGTGAAAGGTTTGTCAGCACATTTTAAACATGATCAAATCTTACGAAACCGACTGATTCTTCTTCTTTTATTTATAGTTATCAATTTTACCCTAATGAATTTTTCAATGCATACGTCTTCATTTAACATGAGAACTTACTTTCGCCAACATTAAACATATAAAGCCAATTGTAGATCGCCCACTTCCAATTCTCTATTGGTGCTACAAAGCGTCCCTTATCCCAGCCGAAAGTCGGCTATGTAGTGAACTTGCGAGGGTGGCTTAAATCTCAGCTTGAATTCGAGTTTACACTGGCTTGAAATCGCTATTAGCGTTCGAATTCGGCGAGAAAATATCAAACTCAGTCTACACACCTGCCTACACATCAACCCACCAGTTCATAGTTCAAATAATTTCAGAAATATGACTCTGAACCGCTTTTAAACAGATTAACTTAGGTTGGGATCCGCTCATAAACCTAAAAAATTTCTTAATTTCTAAAAAAAATTCAATTTAAATCGGCTTAAACTGTTGTGGATCCGTTTTTGACTAAGAAAACTGTCTTTATCTATACATATATGTATGTTTGTTCCTTATAGGCGTCCAAACCGCTGAACCGATCTTCACGAAATTCACCGTATGTTCATCTTGATCAGGAAAAAGTCATAGGCTATGTGTCATGTTTATGAACCGGTTCAAAAGCTGGTAAAAACGGTTCAAAAGTGGTTCAGAGCCATATCTCAGAAGTTATTTAAGCTACGAACTTGAAATTTGGTCTGTAGGTTAGAAAAGTAGAATTAAATATTTAACTGGTTTAAAACCGGTTCATCAATGGTTCAGAGCCATATCTAAAAAGCTTTTTAAGCTGGGAACTTGATTCATATTTGGTCTGTGGGTTAAAAATGTGAAGTTCAATATTTTGCTGGTTCAGAAACGGTTTCGAAGCTGTTCAAAAATGAAACCGGTTCAAATGTGGTCTTGAGCCATATTTCAGAAGTTATTTAAGCTAAAAACCTAATGTCTAAAATGAAGTTAGACATTCTCCAAGCTTCGAACCATCCAATTGAACCAATAAAAATGTTTCAGGACCACACCTTTTGATTGGAAAAGTGGTCTTAGGGCTTATAATGTAAGTACTAGACGTTTACCACATTTCAAAGTTTACTTAAACTATAAACTGGAAATTTGGGGTGTGGGCTGGAAATATGAAGTTTGATATTTTCCCTATTCTCAATCTCTGGCTTGTGCGCTTCTAATTTTCGCACAAGAGAAAGGGACCTAAGTTTTACGCCGAATCGAACGCGTTTGAGAAGCTTCATGCTATTACTACAAAGCTCGCCAACAGCGAGGGACCGGGTATTCAGATCAAGATGTTCCGGGCGGGTCAAACCCCGCCTGCACTGGCCCGCCGCTTTTGCTATTTTTTTAGGCGATTCAAACGAAAGTACGTAATACTGCCGCATTCACTAACTCGCATGTCGAAGAAGAGCGACTCAATATTGTGTGGGGCCAATGTTTCGTTAGCTGCTCAAAGCAAAAAAAGGCCCACAGCCTATTAACATAGAATCCACATATGTGCTGTTAAGCGTAACATTAATTCTTAAGTGCAGCATGCAAAATGAAATCGTTACGTCTGCCTCTTCTTTCCACAATTTTTGTATGAAATTTCTCTTTTCTTCGGAAGTCCGCCGAGGCCTTAAAGACTCACGGCTTTCCGTACGACATGCTTACGGCCTCTGCAACTTCGCTTACTTCAGTTTGGCAATCAGCAAATGAATTTCGACGACTATCTCGGTGATCACCATTATCGGATGTGCCCTCCTTTGCAAACTAGGAATGTTTTACCACTTTTGAGCTCATTAAACCAATTCTTCTCATTGTCAAAGAATCCAACTTTGATTTTTATTTCGTCGCATGGGTTTCCCATCTAATATGATCGATGAATGCGAGTCACTGTCGCAGCTTTTGTGGGTGAAGTAGCAACGCCACCTGAGGGGTCAAACAAGGCAACTTACGAAACCACCCTCGTTTATGCGTCGTGCATACAGTAAAGTACGATTTCCCTATTATGCTGTGGTGTTCTTTCCTGTTTCTGAAGTGTACGTCCAGTACTTTCTTTAGCGTCTTGGCCAGGAAATCCACATCCTTCTTGATCCGTGTGTAGTCTTAGAAACTCTTGTGGCTGAATTTTGCTGCTTTTGGCTATAGGACAACCCTAGAGGACAACCTAAAAGATTGAGGGAGGCTCGGCTTTGGCCCCTTGGGGCTGTGTCATCTTGACAAGCCAATTTTACTTTTACTTTACAACCCTAGATGACATCCATTGCAGATAACGAGTTGGCATGATGTGAGGTTATTCTGTTGAAGCAATAGTTCCCTATTCCACCGTAGTGGTCTGGAAGCTTCAATTTGTATAGCGGAAGTTTTGAGTTTTGTATGCGATTTGTATGAAATTCTGATCCACTTTTGAAGAATCTGAAGATTCCCTCCTCCCCTTGGTATGAAATGGACAACTCCAACACACATTCTGGTAATTATGGTGCTTCAAGGAGAAACTATGGGTTAGATAAAGCAATCTGTACTGCACTTATCAAGAGATGCACGCAATGCGTAGCTAATGTCGATGGGCAGACGAATGCACAGTTAAGAGTAGGAGTGGGAGTGGGAGGGGGCAGGCGGTGCAATGCCAACGCAGCCATAGTCTAAAGTCTGGGCCTCTAATGTCAGATATTTAGCCAAAGCGTTGGCAGCTCAAGCGTGGCATTATAATTAGCCAAGTTAACAAGCGAAGCATTGCAAAAGCAACAACTGCAACTGCTGGCGAAAATGCAGTTGCCGTTTTGGGGAAAGCTTTCTCTAATATCCATTTCCACCTTCGCTTTTACAGGCTCGCGAGGAGCAGGCCCACCTCGAGATGAAGCATCGCAAGGAGGAGGACGATTTGTATCGCAAGTTCGCACGCAAGCGTGAGGAGGAGGATCGCAAGATACAGAACGAGTTCCAGGACGAATGGGAGCGTGAGCTGCAGCGCTTGACGCACAAATTCGAAAAGGAACTGGCCACCTCACGTCGCAGCCGGGACGAGGCCAATATGCTGACCCTAAGGCATGAGCAGCAAAAGGAGGATCTGGAGAAGAACATGACTTTGCGTCGCAGCAAAAAGAAGGAGAGCATCACCCGGAAAATGTTGGAACACGAGCGATACGAGACGGCCGCCCTGGTGGACCGGCAGTCCAGTGAGATGTTGGAGCTAATCAGTGCCCGCCGCTCCGAGTACATGCAAAGTGAGAGCATCTTCCTGGACGATGAGTTCAGTGAGGGAGCCGTGCCCATTGAGTATCCATTGAATGCCCCCGTACCGGCACCGCCGGCGGTCAGTAAATTCCAAATCTATACGGATCCCATTGAATTCGAGGATGTGGATCGTATTGCCATTTCGGTGGCCCAAGAGGATCAGAAGACCTTCACGGATCTGGTGCGTCAGCTGGTGGGACGCTGCACCACCGACATTGAGAAGGCCCGCACCATTTTCCGTTGGATTACGGTGAAGAATCTGAATGCCATGCACTTTGATGATGATCTGAGAGGTGACACGCCCATGGGACTGTTGCGTGGCATCAAGTACGGCACCGAGAGTTATCATGTGCTGTTCAAGCGCTTGTGCAGCTACGCGGGACTCCACTGTGTGGTCATCAAGGGCTATTCGAAAAGTGCCGGCTATCAGCCGGGTGTTAAATTTCAGGATTCCCGTTTCCGTAACTCTTGGAATGCGGTCTATGTGGCGGGCGCTTGGCGTTTTGTGCAATGCAATTGGGGAGCACGTCATTTGGTCAATGCAAAGGAGGCACCC
Organism: Lordiphosa collinella; assembly: GCA_018904265.1. Taxonomy (NCBI): domain Eukaryota; kingdom Metazoa; phylum Arthropoda; class Insecta; order Diptera; family Drosophilidae; genus Lordiphosa; species Lordiphosa collinella. Next base: position 365,471 of record JAEIFV010000062.1, on the reverse strand, counting down.
AAGCAGGGACGCGGCAAAAATGACAGTCTGCGGTAGGTCGAAGATAATCAAAGATTAATTAGTTCGAAGTTTGTTAGAGTTAAAGACAGATTCAGTTCAATTTCCCGTACCGTAAAGGTACTTTAAGTACTGTTTTAGAAAAAAGCGGTTAAAAAAGTTCCAAAGAATCCATAAGAACTATTTTTAATAACCTAGGGCAATTGTCGTAGGTTTAGTCAAATTCAGTTCAAATTCTCGTTTTTTTATGGGATAGAAAACCCTCTTAAAAGCGACCTTTAAGTCCCCATTTTAGGAAAAATTCAGATCGAAATTTGTCGGAGTTATTGGAGGATTCGGAACGAATTCTTGTTTTTGGGAATAGATCACACTCTTAAGGCCCCGAAAAAGAACTTTATGTTTCGATCTTACATAAAGCCGGTTTGTAGAACAGGCTCCAAGGAATCCATAAATCCCATTTATTTACTTGTGTCGAAATTCGTTGAAGCTATTGTCAGATTCTGTTCAATTTTCCGTTTTATTTGAGACGGTGAACCCTCTTAAGGACAAGGAAAAGGTACTTTGAGTCCCAACTTTAGGAAAATGTATCTTGTCGAAGTGCAGTACAGGTTCTAAGGAAGGGGGCACTCAGAGAATTTAGATCACTTTCCTACAGAAGTGAAGAAACTGGTTCGTTTAATGAGGCAAATAGCTTGAGATCGTCAGCGTACATAAGGGCAGTTGACAAAGAAAGCACTTAATGAATATCGCTCTTAGGAATTTAGTTTGTATAAGCTTACTACAGATTCCAAAGAATCAACAGGAGCCATTTTAAATAACCTCGGTCGAAGTTTTTAAAAGCAATTGTCAGATTCACTTAAATTTCCAATTTTATGGGAAGTTATTTCCTCCTCAATCCCGAAAAAGGACCCGTTTTAGAAAAGGGAAGCTTATAAAGACATAATAAAGCTTCCAAGGCATCCATATTGTTCATTTTTTATAACTAGCTCCAAATTTGTCAGGCAGTGAACTCGTATTTAAAAATTTCAGAATACTTTCTGTGTTGTTTTCCACTCCAAAAGAACTTTAAGTCTTGATTTTGGGAAGAAATTGGTTTCTAGAAATAAAATTCAGTGTTCAAGCAATCCATAAATCCCCATTTTAATGGGTTGCACTTTGATATTTAATATCAAATTGAAAACTTACAAGATAACATGTCTCTCTCTCCTCAGCTATGAATACGACGATCACTATTTCCTCACCGATCCGCGCGAATTCATCTACGAGTTCTATCCACTTCAGGAGGAATGGCAACTACTGAAGCGTCCCATTACTTTGCGCGAATTCGAGAATCTTCCGTTTGTGCGTTCGCTCTTCTTTCGCTATGGCCTGCATTTTGCCGATGAAGGTTATGGGGCTGTGGTCTTTACGGATGACACTGGAGCGGCGACTGTACGCATTGCGATGCCCACGGATATGCAGAGTTGCCTGATCTTCCACTACAATCTGAAGTTCTATGACAGCGATGAGGAGCTCTCCTATGATGGGGTCTCCCTCAAGCGTTTTGTTATGCAATCGGTGATTGGAAATATTGTGGCCTTTCGAGTACATGCTCCCTGTTCGGGAGCCTTTCTGCTGGACATCTTTGCGAATGCTGTGACGCCGCAGGAGTATCTGACGGGGGAGCCTATGAAGTTTAAGTCGGTGTGCAAGTTTAAGGTGAGTTGTTGGGCGGAAAGTGAATATTCAAAGCGTTTCTTTAATTGAACCACATACACAGATTTGCTGCGAAGAGCTGCAAACGGTAATGGTGCCACTGCCAGACTGTGCCAGCGGTGAGTGGGGACCCACAAAGGCCACTCGTCTCTTTGGACTTATACCGATTACACATCAGGTGAGTTTATCCAGGACTATGTGCAGCATTTCCTTTACGTATACCCTTTTTTTTTTGTAGGATCCTCTGATATTTGCGGGACGCAGTTTAGATTTACAATTCCGCATGTCGAGACCGCTCACCGACTTCATGGCCACTTTGCACAAGAATGGCATTGAGGAGAAAAAGCTGGCCAAATATGTGACACACAGCACACTGGATGACATTGTCACTTTCATTATCAAGTGAGTGTGGACTCAACTTCTATTAGTTCCTTATCATTAACATTCTCTCGTGTTTAGTTTCCCCGAGGAGGGTCAGTATGGCCTGGATATTTACACGCGCGAACTGGGCGCCCCACAGCATCATCACAATAACAACAACTCCTCATCCTCGTCGGGCGAGAAACATTTGCTCACGCATTGTTGTAAATATTTAATCAACTCATCCAAGCGAAATTGAAGCATCGTCGTCTCGAAGGAGAAGCACAGCAACAAAATGCAATATTAATTTTAGCTAAAACTTAAGTTGAAACTAAAAACAACAATTAATTGTGCAGGTGCTAAGCCTCCCGCCCCCGGCCCTCCATTCCAAGCGCAACATGTAAATACTCTAGACTCTAATCATTAGTACTTAACGAAACAAACAAACAAAAAACGGTTAATTATTAATGCTTAATAATTTATTATATGTACAACGCAAAAAAAAAAACAAAAAGTTTATATTTGATATATATTTGAAATGTTTAATGTTTTTTACAAAAATCTTTAAAACAAAATATTAATGATAAATGCATATTACGAGTATATAACTATTTTCCAAAAAAACTTTTAGAAGATTTGTGTGATTTTATTCCGTTGGGAGAGAAAAGGTTTTTTTCCGCTTAAATCAGGAATGCAAACCGCTTCTGAACCGAACCGAACCGCTTTTTCCAGCTGGTGAACCGAACCGGCTTCAGAAATGCTGAACCGAACAGAAAACCAGAAAGAAAAACGGCTCGGTTCGGTTGTTCTCTGATGAGTTTTAATTTTAGTTCGACCATCTACTACTGATAGACCGAATTGATCCTTAGGAGAGATATAACCTTTAAGGATGACTAGATAAAAATTTTACAACATTTACTCCCGTAAGTCTAAGTCTTCCTAGAATTTACAGACGAATCCTACAAATCCGACTTAATAAGTTTTTGACATTCTAATAAGGATCTTTAAGATACCCAAAAGTTTTTTAGGAATTCAATTTCCAAAGTGTGCAAAAAGTCACTTTCCGACAGAAATCATAATACTGTCGAACTTCTCTATAACGAACTTCTACAAATCCGAAGTTTATTTATTGAAATTCAATTTTTGTTTCCAAAGGGTATTAAATGGTCGACTCTGTTTGCAGCTCCATAAACAATGCAGTTTGAACGGTTTGTGTCCATGATATTTAACTCCAATTCAAATAAGGTTTGCGTCTAAGATATTTCAGAAAAATAGACCAAGGTTTGTGTCCAGAATATTTGGTCTACGTATTAAAAGGTTCGAGTCCAAGTTATTTTGTGCAACTATCAAAAGGTTTGTGTTCGTGATATTCTGTTCAATTTATTTTAGGTTCGTGTCCAAGATGACCCATAAAAGCACGCAATGGAATTTTGCCCACTGCCTCCTAAAAGTATGCTTTATTAATTTCAAATGCGTTGCTGCCAAATTTCAAGTGAAAAAATTCCGTGATTTTGCTTATTAATTTCAATTTAAAATACTATACAAATTCTATAAAACTTTTTTAAAAAATATGAAGATCACAAAATACAGGCCATATTCGGATTCTTGTCGGATATAGTTTTTCAGTTCCAATGTCCTCTCTTCAGGGCCTAAGCAAGCTAGATCCACATTAAACACACAACCAATAGCAATCCTTCTTTATATTGTACTTTATTTGTTCATTCTTCTTAACATACAAATTTTTTGTTTTCTTCTTGTTTTTTAAGGTTGACTTTATCCTCTCCAGACCAAAAAACATGGGACAAGCGGTTGGAGAGTGTGCAGACATACATATATAGACGTAATAGATACTCCCGTTTTTTTTTTGGGGATGATGGGGGAATTTATTCTTAAAATTAAAAAAGAAATTGTATAATTCCTTTCATATTTTTGGGGAAGGCTCCTTCCTCTCCTCTCTCTCTGTTCAAGTAAGTTTAATGTTTAACGCGAAACGCAGCACATCTCGATGGTTATAGTTGTTTTAGTTGTTATTGTTAAAGTTGTTTTTGCCCACTTAAATGTTTCGCCTGCCGTTCTCGTGCACGCTGCAATGGAACAGAAAGTGGAGACGATGGCGCCAGGCCAAAGGAAGAGAAGGTATAATTAATGAACTTTTTTAATGAGCAGCAGATACAGAGTTGAATGTGGGTGGATTGGGTGGTAGGAGGGCAGGGATGTGGGAGGATGAATTGAACCGTAACACAGTTTTAGTACAGGATTCGTCATGTTGTTGTTGTTGTTGTTAACCACCGAAATGAAGAGCACAAATGCACGCCATAAGAAGACAAGGGATTTATTGTTATTAACAAAGACCAAACAACAAAATCACTAGTCTTCCATACGGAATGCATTCCCAGGAGATAGCGGGTGGTTAGTGGCAGAGATGTGGAGTTAACCATGGTAAAACGCACCGAATTCGTTTAGTTTGTGGGTTGGATGGGTGGTGTAAGTACGTGTGTGTGAATGGGTTAATCAAATGAGAAGGATTTAAGTGCATACTTGATTGGTCTTTTGCTTAGTCTGTTTGCGACACCAACCTCTGTTGCAGCAGATACTGGGCCATTTGTATTTGCTTGGGCGTGCCCGAGATGGTAATGATGCGATCATTTGAATTGGGCAGGGGCTCATCAATGGTGATGTATGCACTAGACTCATTGCGAATGCGTCTTATGCGACCGCCCCCCTTGCCAATGATGGCGCCAGCCAACTGAAAAAGAGTCCGAATTAATTGATGGCAATCGCAAACGTTTGCTATTCAACTCACCTCCTTTGGAATGGTGACCTGTGTGCTGTTGTTGGGATCATGTCCCTGCGGTACATTGGACGGCGTATTTGAGCCGCCATTGGCACCACCACCGGCAGCGTTAGTACCGGTGCCTGCATTGAAGCCACCACCCGAACCATTGTTAGCACCAACCAAAGCCGGCACTCCGCTGTTGCTCACATTGCCATTGCCCAGGCTGTTGTTGCCGCCCTGGTTCTGGCCAAAGCTGGCCAAGCTGGGTAAACTGCTGCCGGTGCCACCACCGCTTTGGTTTTGGCTAAAGTTGGCCAAACTGGGCAGACTATTGGTGCCCTGTTGCTGACCAAAGCTGCCGCTGTTGCTGCCAAAATCATTGGGACCACCACCACCGGCGCCGCCGGTACCTCCAAATCCATTATTGCCAAAGCTACCACCGCCACCGAAGGGTCCGCCGCCTCCGCCAAAGTTGTTGCCACCAAAGCCACCCGAGCTACCACCGCCGCCGCCCCCATTATTGCCAAACCCATCGACATCACCGCCACCGCCATTGGCCCATGGATTGATGAAGGGATTATCGCGTTGTCCCATGCCACCTCCACCAGCGCCGCCGCCACCTCCAAAGCGATCATTGCCACGGCCTCCACTGCCTCGACCACCGCCGTTGCCAAAACCACCGCCTCCTCCTCCATTGCCGGACCCACCGCCACCTGCTCCACCATTGCGATTATTTCCCCGCTGACTGGGACGAGTGCTGCCGGTGCCAGTGCCATAGCCGCCATATTCATCGGCATAGACACGATCAAAGTTCGTGGGATCATAGTATTGTACGGCCCCCTTGATGGGCGTGTCCCGGGTAAGCGTGATCACCTCACGCACCGCATCAATGACCTGATTCTGCTTGCCCACCGCCTGAACCACACGATCTGTGCTCTGTGGTGCCACATTGGAGAAGACCTTCAGGAAACGACAACCGATGCGCTGCAAGAAGCGGAGAAAAGAAATGGTAAAGATTAGTTGAGAAACAACAGAACTTAAAGATTTGCTTAGGTATTAGTGTTTTGCGTAAGAGTTAAATTCTCTCTGAGAGTCTAGCAAAAGAGTTCTTGTGTCGGAGAAAATGTAGCTGCAAGCTCCTCGCACACAAGAAGCGAAGCATAGCTATAGCTGAGCTTACGAAATTTACTGTATGAACGAACTGTTATACTATGCTTCGCCCTTTGTGTGCGAGCGGCCTAAAATGATCACACACACACAAGCGTAAGCGTTGAAACATTGTGTAAATATAACTCTCTCGGAGAGTTCAGAATAGTACTTCTTGTGTGAGAGAAAATATAACTGTAAATGTTAATTTCTGTGACCCTCTTATCAATTTTTTGCTAAATTTGTTAAAAGATAAGGAAAAATGTTGATGAAACCCATAAGTTGTGATAGCTCGAAAAAGTAATGAAGCAGTTCGATTCCTAGGACCCGAAATAGGAGGGAAACCGTTGAGTTTGGTCATTTTTCGACGAGCAGTTACCCCAAAGCTCACAATAGCTAAGATCATAGCTCGCAAAAAACTATTTTTTTCAATGCGACCAGCCTCAGTGAAAACAGAAATTAACATAGCACAAGCGGTCTCTCACTGAGCGGAACACTTTTTCTCGCACCACATGTTGTTTCTGTTATGTGTTTTCGGTTGACTTAAACAAACGAGTCGGTCATCCGACAACTTCTGACAGCAACTGTTTTGAGCGAGCGCTCACTAAACAACTGTCTGCTAATGAGCAGAACACAATAAGTGTCTACGAAAAGTGTTTTTTGTTTTTGTTTTGAGCGCAACAGAAATGAGCAAAAACAGAACTAAAACTGTCTTTCGCTCCCTGTTTTTGTTGTGTCCGTAACAAAACTGTTTTTTGCCGACACGTTGAAAGTGTTGAGCAATCCAGATATACATTGAATTGCTTCTACTTTGCTTCCAGCAATAGCCGCAGAAGGTCAAGCAGTTTCTGGATGGCTTGGTCGATGGGTGAACATAGCCCTTAATAGATCAAAACGTCAACAGCGCAGATCTCTTTAACGTTAATGCAGTGTGACTCCTGGAATATAATGTTGTTGGCATGACTTTTGCCCACCGCTTGAGCTGGAAAGCCTATGAAACTCAAACAGCAACTGCTGTTGCCCTGGTATGTGAGGCATACATCTAACTATACATAGCGACTTGGACTAGTTGTCAGTATGCGCCCATTTCAATATGCACACCAGCAAGTATCATGACTGATCAAATGCTTATAATTAGTGATCGGCAAGCACTGGCTCAGTGCCATTTGACCCACTAACAGAACATAAAACATAAAGTTTAGTTCGAAATGCAAGAGTAGAATCTGGCTGGCTGGGATTCATTAAATCCTTGACAATTTAAGAAGCGTTTCTCTTTGTTAAGAAACAACGAACTAGTTTGCGCCATTTTTGAAAACCTGATTCTTTACAATTTCCTGGAATGCCACACAAAAGACAGGACACACACAGATAGCAGCAAGCAAATAAAGCAAAGCAAATCCTGGTCAAGGTTTAAATTAATTTGACCATGACACTGACCCATCCTTACCCGCGTACGCGGTGTGTGTGTGTGCACAGCGGGCAATGGCTTCGGCTTCTATTACTGCAGCAGCAGCAGCTGCCAGGAGGATAGCATCAATCTCAATCGCTCTCTACCTGCCTGCGGCCACAAACAATTTTCGGGGCAGCTGCGCGTCTTCCTGCTCCGCTTTGCATGTAAAGTGGCAGGAAGTGCTCCCCTGCCCACAACAGCTCATCTTGCCCTTGTTTGCAGCGGAAGTGTAAATGTGAAACTCGATAGCCACTTAAAAGTGTAGAGGGGATGGATGGATGGGGGGGAGGAGAACTGATTTCCGTGCTCCAAGTTTCCTTTTCAGTTCTGTTTTTTTTTTTTTCGGTTCCTGCCTGCGGTCTGATGATTGCATCATTTCTAAGCTCATTGCGTGCCGTTTGTGTGTGTGTGTGAATGACCAAAGGCTGCGTCATGTTTGCCAGTCCCCCCAGGCGACAACTCGTTGCGTGTGCTCCAGACAACAATGGCGACATCAACTTGGCAAAGTCCCGCTCCCGGGAGAATGGGTGAGGAGCGGCTACTGAGTCACAACTGGACTCCACTCGGTGAATTTATTATTAAATTGAAACATAACAACAGTTAAGGCTTCTGTGTGTGCGTGCATGAGAGAGTGTGACACACATACACAAAAAGTGTAGCATACTTTTAGTTGGCGAGCAAAAAAACACTGTAAAAATTAGTAAAACTAGTTAAAATATTCTCAAAAATTACTTTGTTAATTTATAATTTTTCAACTGACACAATTTCACACACTTTTATGTATATTTTGTTGGTATTTGTTGTTGCTGCGACAGAACACAGAGCGAACCGTGCGCGACCAGCGCCAATGTCGAACTAATTGGGTTCAACGATTGCCAGTTGCCATGTAAGGAGAAGACGACGCAGGCAGAGCAGAGAGTGTACCACAAAAAATAATGGAAACACACACACACACACACACACGTAGCGAAAGGAATATACAGAAAGGCAGCAACAGCAGGCAAAGCATGTGCATGGCAGGCCAAAAAGGATACGCAGCAGGCTGCTGTGTGTTGTAGGGCAGCTGCTGCTCGCAAACGGAACCGGTGTATTTTTTAACTCGCCTCTTCTTTTTTTTCGATGGACTAAACGCATGCGCAGGAACTTGCTGCAGACACAAAAAAAAAAAAAAAATAGGGGAAAGTTAACTTCGGCTCGGCCGAAGTTTGGTATACCCTTGCAGTTTGTTTTTCTAAAAAACTCTACTTTTTGGACCTTAATTTTCTATGGGATCTATACTATATAGATGTCTGATTTCGACCAGTCTTGGTGAAATCATGGAAAAGCATAATACACTGTTATTTACGAAATTTGGAGGCGATCCAAATTAAAACAAAATAGTTTTTCTCACTAGAACTAGTTTTTGGACCGATCGATCCTATGGCAGCTATATGCTATAGTCATCCGATTTCGACCAAACTTAGTTAAATCATGGGAAAAGATAGTAAACTAAGAAATACGTACTTTGGAGGCGTTTCCATTAAAAACAAAAAAGTTTTTCTCACTAAGACTAGTTTTTCGACCGATCGTTCCTATAGCTATATGCTATAGTCATCCGATCCGGCCGGTTCCGACAAATTTGCAGCGTATTTGTACCAAAAGACTTCGTGCAAAGTTTGGTGAGGATAGCTTTAAAACTGACGGAGGAGATAGCATAGAAACAGACGGACAAGGTTAAATCAACTCATCTCGTCATGCTGATCAAGAATATTATATATATTTATGTGGTCGGAGTTGCTTCCTTCTATGCGTTACAAACATCCGCACAATTTTATAATACCCTCTGCAAGGGTATAAAAAGGAACGAACCAACATTTTTTAAGCATAAACCAACAACTTCACATGCCTATGTACCCCGCTCTCTGTATATGGGAGAGCAAACTTTAAGCTAGGAGCAATTGATATGCAAACAAAACACAAAGCAATAAAAGAACTGTGAGCGTTGCCCTTAGCAAGCAGCAGCAGCAGAACCAGCGGCTCCTAATGCGCTTAAGATCCCTAGAAAGCAGATTATGATGCCGTTTTCCATGTCTCTGAGCCTAGAAACGTGAGATATTTGCTGGTATAGTTGTTGGCATTCAGATTGAAGCCAAAACCAAATGCAATTAGAAAGTTTTGCAGTACAGTATGACTACAGTTCAGCGGTTAACGTTTAAAAGTTACTTTTAGAAAAGTTTCTCAATGGAGACGACTTTATCATTATGGTATAGCTAAATGATTAGAAATGCCTTTGGTTTAAGACTGACAACATGGATTTCTTCGTTCATCAACCAGAATCCTGTTATGCGCAGCCCACCTACCGCCCTCGTGTGACGCGAACTAAACATAACTTAAGTACCTCAAGACTGACCGAAGACCCTGCGAAAACACATCTCTTAAAGCCGATTTCTCATCTTTTACATAAAGCTATCTGTCATTCGGTTTACTTTTCAAAACGTAGTAGAATTAAGAACATGCCTGAATATCATTAATCAGTTATCAAACTCTGTTGCATTTCTTTGAACAGAGATCCCGAGTCATTGACCAACTTTACGGCGCAGTTTATTCAGGTATTAAACTATTTTGCTAAATGCATCCAATGTTATTCAAAGGATTAACTAACAGACTAACAAATGGAGGAGGACCTTCTTCTGGATTCAATCAAAGTACGGAGAATTGAGGGGTAAAATATATCATTGAACAGAACTCTAAAAGTTCTGCTGAATGCACCCAATGAAGGTTCATTCTTTCATTTCGAACCAAAAACTTAAAAGGACCTTGTGCATGATGTACACCCGACATATTCGATGGAACTAACTATTATGAGTATATGCGTTTAGCATTTCTAATTATGGTCAAAGGCAACCCGCATAGTTGACATGTTTTTGGATATAACCCACTGCCGTTTCCTGTCGGTCGTCGTTAGTCATCAGATGAAGTTGTGAAACCCGTCAACATAACTTTGTGCGCTTGGTTAAATCCAAAACTTTGTAGGAATTCGCTCGTTCGCCCGTTACATAGCATAGTTCTTCTGTGTTCTGTGTTCTGCAGCTGTCAGTGACAGCGAAACGCATTTACCCATTGATGCGTTTGCTCGCACGTCGAGGTGGCATGTGGATACCCTCCGGGATACCTCCCGCTGTGTTGGTGACGTCTGTGTTTCACCTCTTTCATAACGCTTCTGACACCTTGGCTCTTGCTGGCATGCTCAGATTCCTGGCATTCAATTGCATGTTTCAGCATGGCAACGCGAGGTGCTTGAAGCAAATCAATTGGCGAAACTCTTTAATTAAATGCTGGAGGAGTTTGGCTGCCCTCCTCCACTAATTAGCCAAAAATAGTAGTGGCAAATAGTTTGCTGAGAGAGCCAAGTGGCTGCATTTTAATTGGAATGTTGAACTGAATTTAATATTGCATACTTTTTAGCGCCCGCTCCTACCTCCCCCTTTTGCATATTCATATTTTTCTGGTACTTCTTATGGAGGTCAACAAGTCCACAGCAGCGTCCTTACGGACTTGTTTATGTTTTTATGAATTTCTGAGACACGACCAAAGGCGGCGGCCAGGCAGAAGGAGAAGGAGCAGCAGCAGCCGCCTTTCTTGCAGCTGTCGTGGCAGATGATCTGCAGCCTCAGTGGAGATGTAGACGACGGCGACACTGAGCATGTGTTTGTACCTTTTCTTTTCTACTTTTAATTGAAAAGGAAACGAGGACGAAGTTGCAAGCAGCTGTTCACCTTTTTGTATCTTGTCTTTTCCATTCTGCCTCTTCTTTTGGCTGGAAACCGAAAAGGCCGGTTTTCAGTTGCCCTTGGCAGAAGGTTATCAATTCGCCTACTAATTGCTGTGCTCAAAAGTCCGACTGCTTAGAAATGCTTCAAGTCGATTTAAGATTTTGTCATCCAACACGTGTGGCCCATAAAAATAGATTCTCTACTTTAGTCATGTTTCCTGAACGCATGTTGTCCTGTGCCAGCCAATGGCATCTGCCAGGGCGGTAATAATGAGCAGCAGCTGCTTGCATGCTCTATCCTCTCTGATCCTTCGTCAGCGTCATTGTCTGCTCTAAATCCAAAATGCCCAAAATGCATTTCCAGCAGCGTGCCAATGGCTTTTGTTCCGTTTGCTTGCCTGCGGCTTACAATTGTTGCTTCGCTGTGCCTCTTTAATGAATGCCTAACAGGTGCTACTCACACACACACACGCGCACGCACACATGCAAGCAAGCATTCCTGCTTAGGCAGGCAGCTGAGTCTCTGCGTTGAGCCTTCATCGACATCTGTTTTCTTGACATTTCTTGAAAACTTTTCGTCTTGTTGGATCATTTGATTAATAAGTTTCTAGAGCAAACTTAACTACAGACCAGGGAAGTGGAAGTGGTGTGCGCTTCCCTTGCTCCACTTGGAGTGTTGTGAAGAGTCTTCTTAGCAATATCCGGTTCATGTTGCGCCGGTATGTGAACATCAAATTAGTTGCTGCTTCCTGCCTCCTTTTCTGGAATGTTATTTTTTCTGCCTGAGAAGCAAGTCGTTCGTGTCCTCGACAGATACTACTCAAAGCCACTTGGGCATCATTTTTCAGCTCACAAAGTGTCAAATTCAAACAGATTTTTAAGGGAAAGATTACTGTGTGGCCGGGTGGCTCAGCGGCTAGAGTGCGCGACCACTGTGCAAGAGGCCCGCCTCGGAACATCTAATGAAAAGTTTTTTATTTGAATAAACTTTACACCTGGTCACCACTCTCTGCTGTTGGCGACAGCTTTGTAGTAATTAGTCATGCAAAAGCTTCTCCAACTGCCGTTTGGATTCGGCGTTAAACTTGCGCACAAACCAAGAGATTGAGAGAAGCTCGGCCTTGGCCCTTTGGCTGTGTCAAGCTATTTTACTAAAGCAGTACAATCAGAAGAAAACATAAGGAATTTTGCTGTTAGTACGATAATCCTAGATTCAAGTACAACTTTTTAGTTATTAGCGGAGCTATGAATGAAACAGCAGCTAAATTTGATGTTAAAAGACTGATTGTTTCAAAAATATGGCATAAGGTACAGACGCAGTATCAGTCTGGTGAACTCAGTGCCGACGTTTCATCGAATAAGAAGGGAAATTTCATTTGTATTTCATATTTCGGAACAGAGGTGGTATATGGAAGAGCTATGTCTCTTCGAGAGGCGGGTACATCGTGAAGCCAGAGACCCTTCACGCTCCATTATATTTCAAAAAGGGATTTGGATGCTAACACGAACACCAAATGTGTAGATACACACATTTATCAAATCTTAGAAAAGATGCTGTGGCTCAGTAATCTGTCCACCATCTGACGATCAACCACATCGATAACCTAACAGAACTAGGAATTATTCACGCATCGGAGGGCAATCCCATTTTCTATCATAGAAACGATTGACCTTATATACGAATAAGTTAGGCCCGATTTCTCAATGTCCGGTTTGTCAATTTTGAGTGTCTCATGCTGTGTGTGGCGTAACCGGAGGAACAAATTTAGACGCAGCTTAAGCACTGGTTAAAGTTAACCGCGAGTTTAGTCCCGACGGAATTATCGACATTTTTATAGTTACTCTGTACACGTGACAGTGTCTTGTCACCCTATTGCAGCGATGGGAATTTATCGATATCGGGGGGAAACTGTTGATGAGAAAACCAAATGACGTAATTGCTGGTCAGCTTGAGAAACAAATTTGACCGGTGGTTAGCTTACCGGAACCTTCGAGAAATCGGGCCTTAGTCAATAATAAAGGGCTGTAGTAAATTTTTTACCCCCATATATGTTGATTAAAAACTCGTAGGTGCCAAAAAATCTTGACTTACGTATGCATGTTTACATATCATTAATATTAACAGTCGTTCATGGATTTAAAAAGGTTTCCTGGTTAAGTTGACTACACCTAAGATACAACATACAGGAAATTTTAAAAGAGAAATTGTATAAATTACATGCCGTTTCCAACGGTTGGTACTCTAACTCGGCCAGTAGTTTTAATCTAAGCGATTGGGATTATAAGGTCCAAAGAAGCAGGGACTATTCTCATTTTAGGAGATAGGGTTAAACAATGAAAGAAGACAAACCTAACTATACTCAGAATCCACGCCCAGGAAAGGTTATGAAGGGTTTAGTAGGCATAGTGACTCTTGGAGCCCCTTCCTGAGATGTGCAGCCACGCTGTAAGAATCGTGAAACTGAAACTTCTCAAATCATCTGCTTCAGGTGACACCTATTTACCGCTGGGTATAAACACAGAGACCGTTTAGCAGCTCAGGATCTGGAATAAAATTTGTAAATCTTATTTCCGGGTAGAGACGACATAACATCAGTGAGAACTGTCTGCAATGATGACGGTTCGAGGACGGAAGAGGGCGCACGAGCGGATGCTTTCTTTGAAGAGCTCACGACACAGGTTCCAGTCTGACAGTTTTGGTAAAAGAACACAAGAATTACAAGGAGAGACGTTCGAAACTGGTTGGTGGGAGAAACTGAAAGAAGCACTCTTGAAATGGTGACATTCAATGGGCAAGAAAGCAGCGACAGATCGCCTTAATATCAATATATAGAGCATACTCAAATCGTCGATTGGCAGACTCTGAGCAGCTTCGAGGATGCTTTTCAGACCTAGGTCCTTCGCAGAATCATGTTACCCATGCCTCAAACCATTTCACCTTAGGTCTCCCTAGGCTAAAATGGGAAAGAGCAACTAAAGACGGGCTTAACGCGCTTTCAAGTCCAGACTACTGCGTTAGCTACTTGTGCCTTAAGTCATCATTGCACTTGATGGTTCTCACCCCATACAGTCACTTAGCTACATCGAAAGTGTGACTAATTCCCCTAAAGCTTTCATCATCAAACAGAATAGTGAATGCTCTTGTTGCTTCCACTGCTTCCTGCCGTTCTCATCCTTGCGGTCTATGAAAGTAATAGTCGGAGGTCTTTTGGAGGCTCCGTTCATCGGTTATGTTATCTGCTTCAACTCAAATCGTTCTATATCGATTTCAGTATTACCATAAAATGATAGATTAAATATTCTTTTTGCTACTCACATCGCGTATTTCCTTGATTTTCTGGCCACCCTTGCCAATAACGCAACCGGCCAGACTCTGATGAATCAATAGACGCACATCGAATTCTTCATCGCGCTGCATTAAAGGAAAGAAATGAAAGTTAGTCGATTGCAAGTAAGCTGTGTGCGATCCTCCTTCATCCAGTTTACATACCTCTTCAAAGTACTTCAACATTTCGGTGATAATATCCAGTGTGGACTCGATATCCGCCGAGATGTGTATGGTGCTGTTTTATCAACGGGTTAAACGTGCAGAGAAATTGTTTTTTTGTTTTTTGTTTTATTGTTTTGATAGTGAGGCAAAATAGAAAAAAAGAAGAAAAAAGTGGGGGAAAACATACATATTAAAAACGAAGTTAACAGTTCAAATATTTATCAACCTGAATTCAAGAACTAGACATTACCAGAGAGAGAGAGTGAGTGAGTGGGAGACAGAGAGAGAAAGAGTTTCTTTTGCTGTTGCCATATTTGGACTCAAGGACACACAAGAGACGCTTGCTGGGGGAGATGGGAGATGACGGCGTTAAGTTTTGGTTGAGCCGTGCAAGATTATTGGGGGTATTAGGGGTGGGTGCCGAGGATTAGTAGGCGTTTGAGAGTTAGAATTGGATTGGCAAGGGCACGGGCTCTGGCTACTATTCTAGCAACAACAATATACAAGAGGACAACAGAGAGGTGGCCGCCCAGCAAGAGAAAGCTTGAGGAACTAAACAAATGATATACTCGAATCGCTTGGACTCTGGGCTAACCAAAGGTTGTCTTGAATTCACACTGTAAGATGTAGTAATATGGTAAAAAGCTTATAAGTTGGTTTAAAAAGGTAAAAAGAGTTGATAATGTGGTTTACCGTTCGGGGCCTTGGGCATCGTCGACAGACACATTGGCTTTATACTGTGTCGGGCGGGCGGGCAATCGGTTGGTTGGTTGGTTGGTCGTTCGGTTGGTTGGTTGTTGGACGGGCGGGCGGGCGGGCATGTCGGGCGGTAATATATATAGATATAGAGATACATGGGAATGGAGACGATGCCCAGCATGGGGATATATAGAATTGTACAGAATCAACGGGCGGGCGGGGGATTGGTTTGGATTTTTTTGTGTGTTTGGTTCATCATCATTGGGGGGATTCGATTCAATCGATACGTATCATCGGGCGGGCCAGTAGTTCGGATTCGGATTCAGATATCAAATCAGAGAGACCCAAAGAGACCCAGCGTGGTGCAGAGTGATGGTGCGGGCGGACGGGCGAGCGGTTGCAGAGTTTTATTCATATTTTACGTGCGAACCGACGGTTTTTGGTTTATACAATAAATGGTTACATTATGGGGCGTACGTAAGAAGAGAGAGAGAGAGAAGAGAGAGAGAAAATTGTTCATTTAGTTAAAAAAAGGTTAATAGCGTGTAAATTTATCTTGATTTTGGTTTTGGTTGTTTAAAAATTGATCTAAAGCGCCTCGAGAAATACTTTTGGATTCTGTTCGAGAGGAGATAGAGAATGAGAGAGAGAGAGAGAGCAGAGTGAGAGTGTAAGAGAGAGTAAAAGCTGAGTGCAGACACCCGAGAGTTAGTGAGAAGCTGTTGGGTAGACTTGGTTGTTGATCCTCAACAGGACCTCCGCCTAGAGATAAGAGACAGAGAGAAGTATCTAGGGTGGAGAGGGGGCGCAACCAGACCTTTTGAGACAGAGACAGTAGAGACACACTAAAGGGTTTGGGGCAGGCTTAGACGCTTCAATTGTGATTATGCAAATTGTGCTTTCAATGGGGTTGTGTTGGGTGTATCTTACCTGAGTGCGCATCTTCTGAATGTGCTGTCCTCCTTTGCCTATGACAGCACCCGCAATCTGTAAATTAAAAAGTAGATTAGTTAATGGATACATCAATCAAGAATAACACTTACATTGCTGGGAATGAGTATGCGCACCGTATCCTCATTGCGACGATTGCGCTTCTGATCTTGGGGTCCATCGCCATCATTGCTTTCGCGCTTCATTTTCATGCTCTGCTGCAAACGAAACATAAATCGAACCAAAAAATTAATTTCCAATGTGTAACTGAAGACAGTTCAACCACAACTGATCAATAGGCCCCAAGCCACAGACTTTGTGGGTTGAATCACCGCAATTAAATCTCAATTCCACACAGTTTCCATTTCAAATTCAATAAGCTGAGGTAGCATCTAGCATCTGACAAGCGGTTGCAACGCCCTATGCCCCCAAACAAAGTCGCAAATTCCTCTCAGCCAACGCTCTCAGAATATTTTACTGAAATAAATGTGTAACAAAAAAACTAGTTACACAATTGTGGGGCTTTGTTGTCGACTTGACTCTGCCCACATGCCCAAATCTCCCTCTCGATGAGCTGTTTTTTCTCGGTATTTTTTCATTTGTTGTGAGGTTTCACGTGTCAAAACCTCAATTGTCCAAACGCTGATGTTTAAGTTGTCAAAAATATGTCCGACAGATTAAATGGTAGCAACTGAAGCAGCCTCAAATTGCTAACAGGTGTGGGCAGAGCTCGAGAAATGGAAAAGGGTTGCCAAACAGTTGAAACAATTGAAATATTTTAAATTGGAAATCTACGAGGGAATATATAAATATGAGAATGGCTAATTTTATGCAAGAATCAAGAAAGCATTTTCGTTATTTGAGCTGCATTTCTGAATCTGACAACTAATAAAACTAGACTAACTATATTAAGAATATATATGTATAATCTATATATATATAATATCGAGGAACTGTATCAATCTACTAACGGTATGTCTGTCCACAGTCCGTGTGTCTGAGGGCTGAAATTTGTCCACAGGTTTAGGCCCGATCCGGAAATCGAGATTCAATTAAAACACAGACAAGTATTTTGAGAACCCAAAGAATCAATCATCTACCGGTTTTGTTCATTTTTCCTTTTCAGTTTATAAGGTTTTCCTCGGTCTAAAAGTTTACTTATTTAAGAATATAATTTAATTATTATTTCTATAATAAAAACAAAGTGGGGTAAGTTGCACTGCTAATAACTCAAGAAAGGATGGACGGATTTGTTGAGAAAAATGCCGTACAGCTCATTCAGCGTTAAAATGGCCGTTAAAACTTCAAACAATTGAACAACCAACATGTAACATTGCGAAAGATGATGGCAAAGTTTTGTGTCTTCAAGTTGGGCGATGCCATCGCAAAACCTCTGGAAGCAGCCGAACATTATGTAATGTTTTGGAGACGATGATTTTACGTCTGGCGTTTCCCACTGCTGATCACTGCTCATGATAATGTGCGTCGTCGATTTTCAAAGGAGAGGTAAAGGTGGAATCTGAATTTTTTTAATTTTGTCTTATCCTAAGAGAGGTCGCGAAAGTACTCGAAACAGTATCACAAAAAAACGGTTGAAAAACTTTGTAATTTAGAATTAAATCGTTGTATTTGCTCATCCCTATTACTTCAAAAAAAAATATAATAATTTTGAATGGTGGGTGGCTCTTCGATTGTACAGAGGTTAAGGAAAAGTCAAGGGGAAGAGTTCTCTTCAGGGATTCTGATGCGTTAACGAATTCATCGATGAATTAAAATTGTTCCAAGTAATGTGTGTGTCGTGGTTTGTTTTATAATAAAATATGAAATGAAAATAAGAACAACCCAGTTCCCAACAAAAGACATAACAAGAAATAAAATCAGTGTGCACTATTTTTCGATTTCAAATCAAAAGGGAAAGTTACCGGCCTTTTGTTTTCTTGTACGTCTTTTGGAGCTCATAGTTTTCGACCAAACTTAGTGCAATCATGGAAAAGCATAACAAACTGTTGATTACGAAATGTGGAGGCGATCCCATTTAAAACAAAAAAGTTTTTCTAACTAAAACTTCTTTTTCGATCGATCATTCAGACTGCAGCTATATGCTAAAGTCATCCGATTTTGAAAAAACTTTGTAGAATTGTGTAAGAGAATATAAAAAAATATATGCCAAAGTAAGGGACGTTTCCATTAAAAACAAAAAAGTTTTTCTCACAAGAACTAGTTTTTCGCACGATCCTTCCTATGGCAGCTATATGCTATAGTCATCCGATTTTAGCCAAACTTTGTAGAATCGTAAATAAAACAAATACATGCAAATTTTGAGGACATTTTCATTGAAAACATAAAAGTTTTTCTAACTAAGACTAACAGACTAACTAAGACTAACTTCTAACAGACTCTACTTTTCTAAGACAACTATACTATATAGAAGTCTGATTTCGACCAAATTTGGTGGAATCATGGAAAAGCATAGTAAACTAAGAAATACGAAGTTTGGAGGCGTTTCAATTGAAAACAAAAAGGTTTTTCCCACTAGAACTTCTTTTTCGACCGATCATTCATGCTGCAGCTATATGCTATAGTCATCCGATTATGACAAAACTTTGTTAAATTGTGTAAAAGTATATTAAATAAATATATGCCAATGTCAAGGACGTTTCCATTTAAAACAAAAAAGTATTACTCACAAGAACTAGTTTTTCGACTGATCGTTCCTATGACAGCTATATGCTAAAGTAATCCGATCCTGCCCAAAAGACTTCGTGCAAAGATTGGTGAAGATAGCTTTCAAACTGACGGAGGAGATAGCATAGAAACAGACAGACGGACGGACAGGGCTAAATCAACTCAGCTCGTCGTGCTGATCAAGAATATATATACTTTATGTGGTCGGAGATGCTTCCTTTAATGCGTTACAAACATCTGCTCTATTTTATAATACCCTCTGACAGGGTATAAAAATTAAGTTTTCCCAAAGGGTTTCACTACATTCATTGACTGTTAGGCGGTACGAAATTCGCCGGGCCAACTTGTTTAATATATTATCAGGCCTGTTAGCGGGTCCGAATACCTTCTCATATGATATGGTCAATTTGGAAATCCTTTAAAGATATTCAAATCGTTCAAAGTTTTGTCGCTGGTTTTTTAAATAAAGAAATTCGGATATGCATGCGCCCTTCATTGGTTCCATGCAGGGATTAATACCGAAAACGATTTCAGGGTGTACAAGTATATTTCGGTCGATAGCTATGTGTCTGTAACGGTTTATGTTGGAAATCGGTTAAGATTTCTAATTCGTATTCTAAACAGTTGGAAAAAGGTTTCAGTCTCTACAAATGCATTTCCAAAAACCGAATTTCGATACAGTATTAATCTAATAATCTGGTTCTATGACTATATAATTTTATTTCGAATACAAAATTCTGTTGGTCAGGAAATATTATACTAATAATACGATTGATGATTATTATAATAATAAGCTAAGCTGCTTAAAAACAATCATCTTATATATAAGCAACACGGTCTTAGAAGAGACACCACGCTTTAGAATACGGCTCAGTACAGAATGAAAGCTGAATTAGTCCAAATTTGGAAGGCCTAGTACTACAATAATGGCTACTCGCACACTTCAGTCATGGCCTTCGCTTCTATAAAGCATGGATTGTAAGTCAAGGATGAGTTTAATGGTTAGTACTGAAAATAGTACGGAGCAATCCTACTACTGAGGTCTGATAAATAAAAAATTTAGGGGCTATGGTTGGGGAAATTGAGAGGCTGTCCTCTCAATTTGGCTGCCGAATGCTTGCCGAAGTAAAGCGTCTCTGAGTATCAAAGAGATACAGCCATATTTTCTGTGCTTTTCCTTCCAGCTCTTGGAATGCAATTTGAATTTAAGAAAAGCAGAACGAAACCTTTACGAAATGGTGTTCTTTTTACTTTTCAAAAATTAGTGGAATTAAGAAAGTGCCAGATTGATCATCTGACCCTTGAGTACAAATGCTTACAAAATCTATCAGAACTCGAAAATTTCACAATTTCGGGCGATTATTTTCAACTTTTACCGTCATTTATCTTAAGGAGGTATCGTCGTTGGAAGTTATTATATATGAACGATTTTGCCATTGAAATGTCATCGAAAACCAGAGTACATGAATGGGCACGAATATCAACCGATCAATTCTCAATGGTAGGACACCATTTGTCTTCATGTGCCAGAAGATTTCAAAGAATTAATAAAAACTATTGTTTCTACATAACAATGCAAGCTCTCAAAAAAAATAATCGATTTATTGGTTCCTAAGGGGAAAAGTCTTGATATACGCATTTTCTGTACCTAGAGAAGCGTTTGATTCATTCAAGAGTGGGAGAAGTGATACGAAAATTCGTTTAAGTGTATCCATATATGTGGAGAACAGAAATAAAGCAGTTTTGGATGCAAAATCCAGCTCTTCAGAAGAAGCTCTTTATTCTAATATCAAATGTATGGAATGTCTTCAAAAGTTTTAAAAATTTCATTGATATCAAGACTATATAGTTTATATAAGTAAAAAATCACAGATTAAAAGTAAATTTTCGTCTCAGATGACATAAAATGATTTTCGTCATAATACTTTTCAAATCTGATTAAAGTATTTATGTAATCTGAGAACCTTATACAGAAAAATATTTTTTAATATTGAAAATTTACCTCTTTATTTCCTCCAATAATTTCACAGAATTTTGAAAAGACTTTTCAAAATTTAAAAACTTTATTTCCTGTGTAACACCTCCATTATTATGTTTCACCACTCAACTTGTTCACTTCTTTTCACTAAAAGTTATATAATATATTTGTCAACGTCGTACAAAGGAAGCTCCGAGAGCAACCATTCTCAGGTCCTGTACAAAAACTAATGAATCCATTTTCCAAGAAATTGCGCTATTTATACCGAAAAATCCTTTGGCAGACAGAAAACAAGCTGACCAATCAGAAACTATAGATCGTATATGAACAGACAACGGAAACGGAAATCGCTGACCAATAGAAATCGTACAAATGTCGCAAGTGACAATTTTAGGGGAAATATTTAGTTATGGATTGTCCGATTGCTAGGCAACCAGAACTAATTGTCCTCCACTGACCACAACAGAAACGAAATAGATAAGAAGTCGCGTCTGGTCTGGTTTATGTACAAAAAGGGGTTCTCTCTCGCTCTATATGGAACCACTATATGTGGGAACTAATAAAAGTGCATTGCAAACACATGTGGAGCAAGGATATTTCATTATATAATCATAAAGCCCTCCCTTGCCAGTGATATACCTTGATATATGTGTATTCAAATTATATCGTAATTGCTCGCCCACCATATGCGGCTTAATGCATTTACCAGTTAATAATCGAAGAACCAGTGGGTGGTATGTATGCAGCTTTCTGAATTTTAGATGCAACTTCAGCTGATGTTTTCACATTATGCATATTTTAAATGCAGAAGGAGAGGAGTAGGCGGTACCCGTTTGCCTAAGATAGCTAAACCGTTTAACTATTGATGGGTACGTCCGTTCCCTCCTCCCAAGGGTTACCGCTAAATGCTTGTGAAATGCAACAAATTGCGCTGACCTGGACAAATATCATTACCGCCGGGGTGGCTTGGCGGCATATGGCAAGGCCATTATTAGAACGCGACTCAAACTGACTGACGTGTAGATATTGGAATTGCAGGCGCAGCACAGAGAGTTCCGAGATTTATTATTCATGTAATGAGTGCAATTTTCTTTATAGCAAATGTCTCCTAGATGTTTTTTTTTTAAATTGGACATCTTAGTTAGAGGTTTTCAAACTACTTTGATTTGGTACGGAATCATTCGAATTGCAAACTAGTTTTAATTTAGGGTGGGCATGGGGAGCAAAGGGCAGAGGCAGAGCTTTAGCCGCTGCTATAGTATTTGAGTCAGCAGGAAACGAGCACAAAAAGTTTTTAAAAGCTCAAGTATTAAGGCAGGTGCCAGTGGCAACTTCTCTGCTCTCAATGCCGACAACTGTTTTAGAGATTTGGAAGAAGCGGAGTCTTGAACACAATTCATACCACTGAAACATATTGCTATGGTGAATACCAATAACTGCATCTGGGGAAACCCCTAAGCCCTCTATCTACGCCACTGGCGCACCGCTACCAATTCAGGTCTTTTTCGTCCCCCCATCTGAGTTTACAACTCTTCTAGCTGCCCTATTTTCTGTACGATTGTCAGGATTTTCGTGGGTTCTAGGTTACTAATCCCGTTGGGGTGTAAGCTTTGTTTCCCAAATCTGTTGAGTCGGCGCCTCGAGAACTTCTCCTTCTCTTCACAGTATCTACATAATTGGGTATTTGTTACAACTTTTACAGCCGTGCCAGGGTCCTGAAGGCATTCTTATAGTCATAGGCATTGATTGAAAGTGAAGACTGATATTAGAGTAGAAATAACTAGGAGCATTAGGGTTTAAAAGTGGATGGTAAGTGGCCAGTGGAGCAAAGAACATACCTCAGTAGCGGGGGCAGAACGGCAGTCTGAGCTACCACTTTACATGTGTTCTGGAGATTCTGGCTTTGTGCCCGACATTAATGCTTGTTCTCCGAGCGATTTATCTGCAGCTAAATAGGGCTTCTTGGAATCTTTCTCAGTACCAGACTTCTTCTAAATCTGAATAGAATTCAAGCGTGACTCTGGATCGCCGCTTGACCCGGACAGCCCATGT
Organism: Lordiphosa collinella; assembly: GCA_018904265.1. Classification (NCBI taxonomy): domain Eukaryota; kingdom Metazoa; phylum Arthropoda; class Insecta; order Diptera; family Drosophilidae; genus Lordiphosa; species Lordiphosa collinella. The sequence goes on along the minus strand of JAEIFV010000062.1, from coordinate 342,462 downwards.
GGCTCGGACAGCAGCTACCATTTGAGCCAAGGAGAAGCAACTGGATTGGCTTCTCAAGCCTATTAACGGTCTTAAGTCCTTGTATACAAAGCTATCTTCATGCCTTCCTGAACCTGGGGATCCCTCTTTGGGATACGGCATGCTCAACAGCTCTTCTGAAATTGGAAATTTTGGTTTTCCAAACTCTTCCTATAAATTGTTCTAAGTCCACGTATTCCTCCGTTTCAAGCAGCTTCTTAAGCACTTGCCTATTATTCTGCCACTCCATTCTAGTCAACGATAAACTTAAGTGTAAATTAAAATTGACACTTAAATCGTTTAGACTCTTCGCCCATCCTATCTGTTTGCTTAGCAGCATTTTCGAGAAACAGTTTGGTAGCCTGCTTGATTCGTAGTCGAACAGCTTTCTTTCCATATACCGAAGATGCACATCAATCGTGAAAATGTGAGCGGGAGTAATTCCTGTTTCCAGTTGGATGAAATAATGCGGGGTGCAGTCCGCGAGCCTGAATATTTTCACCTTCTGAATAGATTGAGATTGACGACCTAGTTCAGATCTAGACCAGATTGTAGATCATTTGATGCAGAACTTTTGGATCATCTGCCAGAAAAACTATGTCATCCACATAGAGCATCACCCGAAGATTGATATCTCCAGTTGCATGCCACCACCGAGTTCCTCGTAAAGGTTCCTCCAAATATAAGGCGAAAAGTAGAGGTGAAAGCAGACACCCTTGTCTTACTCCTGAATTGGTCGTGAACTCCTCAGACATTACTTCTCCATTCCATACAATCGTTTCGTATCAGTAAAAAACACCTTTAAAAAGTTTGTCATCCTGGTGGAAACCCCCATCAATTTCATTTTATATTTTCCAAATCCGAAACAAACTTGATCTGGGACTGGTATGCAACTACCTACATGTAATAATTTGTGACCCTATCTCTTAGTCTCCGAGATTTACGCGCTCATACAGGCTAAATCGACCCGGCTGTTGATGCTGATCAAGAATATATTTACTTTATAGGGTCGCAAGTGCTTCCTTTTACCTGTTACATACTTTTGCTCAACTTCATGATCCCCCTTTTCGCATTTTTAATGGGAACAGGGGGGTATAAAAAGGATCCGAGAAATTAAGCATAAAGCGATTTTTGGCGACAAATTTGTGTGTGAACGTTTTTAGGGAGGTAAATGAATCAAGTATAGGGTATTTTGTAGTCGTACTGGGAACATTTAACAACGTCATGAGATCACAACACCCCAAGTTCCATATAATTTGAGACGTTTTGTGGCGGTAGCGATTTGTAGAGCTCCTAGGATAAAGCTTTTCGGCACAGCGAATGATTTTGACTCATGATTTTAGATGTTTTCAGTGAGAATAACCTATTACTTTCTTCGTTGATTATTTCTTTTTACGACATTTCTTGTAGCCCTTCTTTCTTATTAGTTTCGTTCAAAGTCCTTCTTTTCGCAGAGATTGGTACCTAAAAAGCTGATGTATGCAGAGATTTTATGGTTTTTTTTGGCTCAAATGATGTCACCCACCACCACCCATTTAAGTTGAAAATAAACTTTCTGCCTTCTCCCTATCCATTCCCCCCTGCTTCTTATACACTACCAATTTGTAACCATTTTCCAATCGTTGCAATGTTAATTACGCTCTGAGAGTTTTCACAGCCGTTCCAGACAGCCCGCCGCCTGCCTCCACCTGGCTGGCAAACCACCGCCAATTGGTCAAAGATCTAATTATGGGGTAATTGCTTTGACGCAGTACTCCACCACCTCAAGCAGGCATTTTAGAAACTTTTCAAAAGTGAGCCGAAGGATGCACAGATTGCATATAGATTGTGGTCAAGTGAAGTCTTTAATCAAATATTCACAGCTTCTCCCCGTAGCTTGGAGAAGTTAAAGGTTATGCGTCCTTCGCATTCCTGAAAGTGACATAAATGACAGGTAAGCAATTATGTGAAAATCATTTGATTGCTGTCCACATCCTGTTCAAATAGCTTTTGACAGCGCACACGCCAGCCAACTGACCAACGCGCCAACCACCCACCAACTCAACCACAAACAGAACAACAACAATAAGGAAAATAATTTAAGTTGCTCGAAACTTTTTTTCCATAGTTCCCCCTTAGGCCGAATGGGTAACACACAGGTGGGTTGACCACACAAAAAAGGAAAGGGAAGAGCGTAGCAACTTTCATAAGCCTTTAAGGGGGTGGCCGGGCACCAAGTCGTGTCACGCTGGCATCTCTCCCAAGCATACATGTTGCTACCAAGGCACGCCCCCTTTGCCCACGTAATTGGGCGGCAGGTAGACATACATATATGCGTTCTACTCTATAATTTAGCGGAAAAACAGCTAATGGCCGACATGTCCCAACTGAACACAAAAAAAGAGCAGAAAGACGGAAGGCGGAAATGCACACAATTGACAATTCTCATCGTCCGCGCTAGAAAAATAGATAGCCTCCCCCGGCAGTGTGTGGTCGGTCGGTCGGTCGGTCTGTCTGTCCTCCACTTCAAGGCTTTTATGGACATGTCAGCATGCTCAGCGAGCCAACCAGCCATCGCGTGTCTCCTTTCTCCACAGAGCTTGGCTAGCTGCCTGCCTGCTGGGGTTGGTGTGAGGTCCCTGCGCTAATAACTAATGTGCTTATGGCGTGTGTGTGTGCTCCTGCTGTCCCACCAACTTTCCAGAGTTTTGTACTGGGAGTACAGTAAAACTTGTCTCTGGCAACAAACAAAAATTAGGTTGATCAATTATTAAAAGGCTTCGATTGAAAAGTCGCTTTCTAGTTGGCTGGTCAGTTGGCCCACCGAAAAACTAATGAGTCTCGGGCCATTGCATCTTTATCATCGATTCATCTATCTAACTATCTATCTTTTCTATCTGGTCTGGGCTAATTAATTAAGAAATAAATGGAATAACTAGAATTAAATGGACAAATGGAGTTGGGAGGGGTTGAAGGTCTTCCGCCCCACTGAAACTGGTTTGTGTTTTGGTGTAGTAAAATAGCAAAAATTTTAAATTTACATAAACTAACATTTGTCATTTCAAAAAGCAGCACAATAAAACGTTTGTCAAAATACTTGAAACCGGAATTTGATTTGCGTCAAAGCAAACGAAGAAGACCTACAGCTAAAGAAGAGCACACAATTCACACTTCCCAACCCAAGACAAATCGACGGAAATTTTAACTTTCCCTTGAAGACAAAGTACCTAGGTGTACACTAAACACAATAGAAGCAGCGTCTGTGTCGGGAGTGCCTGGTTTACCATTCAATTTGTGCTTGAAAGCGCATTGGTCTTAAGGCAGCCTCCTGTTTCTAAGAGACTTTAAAATGATCTTTGCCTGAAATTTCTCTTTACTATGCGAAAAGACAAGAACTGAAAACAAAACACTTCGATTAAATCGGATAAACTATTTTTATCAATTTAAGCTACATAGCCAAATAATTTTGTCATTATCATTTTACACAATAAATTGTGTCGGCGAAATTATAATCGCTCAAACTATTTTCGTTGTCAGTTAACGAGATTCTTATATAAGTCGCTCAGATAGTTTAATAGTTAATCTAAAAAGCTCAAAACAAGTAAGAAAGTCGGTCAAGCCCGACTATAATATACACCCAATAGGTTCAGGGCTACCAGCAGGCCACTAATCCTTAGAAATGAAGTTCGGTACATGGTTTTTAAAACATGTTTGAGTCGTCCGTTGAAAGATCCAGGCTTGTTTGCAGATAATGTCGTGTTGAGAGGCTTTACAACCTTTTCCAACACGTCGAATTGATACACTTTCGCCAAAGTTTTGACTCCTTATTTCACAAAATTGGTGCACCAAAACGTCACATAAGCCGGATAGTTACCTCTCTGATCTCTCGAAATAAGTTCGGACACCATACACTCTATCGTTCTGTTTGTTGAACGGTAGCTCTATGGTGAAAATTTGTTAGTTAGTAAAAAGAATTCATCTGTGGTCATTGATTTTGTCTTGCGTTTTTGTTTCAATGCTATTGTGAGCAAGTTGCCGGTGTCTCTTGCTGTTTCTCTATGTTTTATTGCCTTATGAACCAACTCAATATCAAGAATACGCGAAAGATAACTTTATTAGTTGGTACATGACCTTTTTTTTATTGGGTAATTAAGCAGACCTCTTATTTGAGGTGCGGAAAAGTGTTCACAAAGTTGAGAAGCTAAGTTTAGACTTAAACTCAACTATGGAACCATTTTACCATTTATAGCATAGAAAAGAAGACCGAGCTGGGATATCAGTCCTTAACTTCCCTAAGCAAAAAGGGGAAATCGGTAGAAACAGCGTTACACTCCTTTGTAGCATTCATAGAAAATGCTGACTTCTATACGGAATTTGCGCTAATAGGTAGCATGTGTCCAACACTTAATCAACTTGGCGATAACTTGAGTTTACTCGGAATTGAGCAACGTGTGCATTTCTTTGGCGGATCGATAAATAATCCCAATTACTAAATATGCCCAGAAGGTACGAACCTTCCATCAATAAAACTGTGGGAGACATGTCGTTTTTTTTTCAATTTCTGGGGGCGGGAGGCGGCGTGGAAAAAATTGAAAATAAGTTTGATCTGACTGCAAGTATAAGAAGTGTTTGTCCCATATTTGTTGAATCACTATCTCTTACCATCTGTAAGATCTGTGCGTTCATACGCAGAGACAGACAGACGGCTATAACGACTCGGCTGTTGATGCTGATCAAGAATATATATACTTTATAGGGTCGGAGATGCATCCTTCTGGCTGTTACATACTTTTGCACAAACTTATTATATCCGAGGACTACTAATTACAACTTCTTGAATGGTTTCAGACAATACGGATCTGTTAAAGGCCCATTTCCAGTTAACCTTTACCACCCCTTTCCCACCCCCAAAAGCAAGCAATGCAATTTGAAATTTTGCAACTGTTCATTGAATGAAGAGCGAGAGAATATGTCACGCGGCCAACTCTCTGACAGCAGTGACGTCAAAAAACCGAAACTTATCTCTTCCAGCTGAAGGAACAAACAACAACAAATAAGACTCTGATTGTATGAAAATAACAAACCCGTATATTATTTAAACAAGAAACTGCAGAAAACCATGAGAAATTTATTAGAATCAAAATCCAAATGCGGGCAAAATGGGGAGAAATTGTTTAGGCTAAATCCAAAAACAGTTGGCTCTTGTTCGTGTCGCATCTGTGTATCTGGGCCACAGAGAAATCATATACAAATATCCGTTTGTTTGTATGTACCGACCAAACAACAATGCACAATTGCAGCTTGACTTGTTTTTTAAGCCCACTTGCATTGACAATTGTTTGTCATTGAACAAATCGCATCAATATTCAAGGTAAAGTTGGAGGCAGGTGGCAGAATTGGTAGGGTGGAACATTGTCCGATTTCCCCTCCTCCAATGCCTAATAAGCAATAATCAATATAATTGACAACAAATAAGCAGCAGTCAATTTATTTTGCCAAAAGAATTCGTGTCAATGTCAATGAACGCGCTCTGAGAAAAATATCTTTGTGGATGGTCTCATCTGCTGAGCATGCTCTCTTTCCACCTCCCTCACTGACAACGTCTAAACAAGGCAAATAAAAGCGAATTTTTATTCGCACAAAACTGGAAACTGGCCAAAAGAACAACACGGCAAAAGCAAAAGTTGTATTTCAGCTCGGGAGGAGTTGTTGAAGATGAGCGACAAGACTTGCTTGAAAATGCCAATGGGTTAAGTCAGACGACGCCTCACTCCTCCTCCCCCTCCTCCACCAACAACACCCCCTGCAACTCTCTTAGGTACCGTAATTGATGTATTTCTGTCTCTGTTTCGCTTTCATTGATTTATGATGCTCCAGCAGCCGCGGCGGCAACAACACTAACTATGCATAAAATATAGGTTAGGCTTTTTCCTAATAAGTCTCTTCGCAGCCATTGTCGAGCATTGAACTCGACTTGTGGTTGTTGTTTTTATACTCAGCCAGCCAAGCGTGGGAGTTGTTTTGGCAGAAGAAAACTATTTTGTTTTGATTTTATCTCTGTATTATAATGAAATTATATGCGCCGGCACATTCTGCCTCCACGAGGAAAAAAGCGCGTGTAACAAAAAAAAACACAACAACAAAGAGTGACTCCGTCGAAGTTTATATACTCTTACATTGGTTTTTAATAACTCAGTTCCCAAACAGACATACAGACATGGCTATAATAATAATAATTTTTTATTCAATGAATGTTTACAAACTCAAATATTATTTAATGTAAAGATTGAAAATACTATAGTATAAAAATAAAACTAAAGTAACCGACCAGTCCCTCCCAGTTATCGTTGTGTCTATCATCTAGGATGTCATGAAGTTCCTGATTCGCAAAATATGGTTTACCTAGGGTCGCCCATCTGTGATCTTCAAGGCTACGACATCTTCCCAAAAAGTGAGTCATATCCTCATTTTCTACGGTATTACAGAGTGGACAAGGCATGTGAACCGATCTGTTGAACGTATTTGATGACATCGTAATCAGATCAAGCCGCGCTTTCATCACCCATGAGATGTTGCTGGTTGCCAGGTGTTGCAGTTTTAAGGTAGCTGTATGGTCGAGGTATCTGTAGATTCGTGTTTGGCTGGACCCTTTCCTCGTTACCCGTTCCGCATGCACCTTTTGTCTAAGGGCTTCCACAATCGTGATTCTCATCATATTCCATTCTTCCACAGATCTTAGACCCTCTTTTCAGTTAATAGCGAGAGGAGCGCATATCTCATCCGGCTCTCGTACCCAAAAAACGTTTTTTCTTATAATTTCGGATGTAAGGATGTGTAAGGAAAAATAGGGTTTTCCCTACGTACCCAAGGTGTAAATCTAAGGTATAGTAGTGCGCATCATCCACGCACGTCTCCAAGGCAAGGGCGTACCTTGGTGCATTCGGAGGTACCCTTAAGATTTTCTTCAAAGAATGTCCACCACTTCAAAATAGCTGTATCCCCATACCTGTGCGGCATAAGACTGAATTGCTCTGCATACAGCGTTGAACAGCTTCCATTCAGCTCTTATGCTTACGTTAGGCTTTGCCAAGGAGTTCCATATGTAGTTGATGATGGATTTTGCCTCCGCGTTTCTTCTAACTACATGTTCTTCAAAAGTGAGGGTGGGCGTGAAGGTTACTCCAAGATACTTATATTCTGTGGCAATTTTAATAGCATCTTCTTTATAGGTCCATTTTTCTGCCGCGGCCAGTCTGCCAACCTTTCTAAAGACCATTATCTCAGACTTCACTAGGATGGTTAGCAGGACTTATGCATGTGGCAACTTCCATATCACTGCAGCTGACTTCTGTGTAGTCAGCGTTCCTTTGATAAGCCGTGCAGGTAAACAAATGTCCCCAGCTATTGCTTGTGATTCATAGCAATCAGTTTTAATAAATTTTTCGCAAAAATATTACCAGCAGCATTAAATAACATTAAAAAATCCCTAACAAAAATACATTATTTGTTCACCGTTCCTGGTCACCCTAATGCAGCGAAAGGAATTTATCAATATCAGATGAAACTGCAGTTGAGAAAACCAAATGACTTGACCGCTTGTCAACTGAAGGAACAAATTTGACCGGCGCTTGGCCAACCGGAACCTTTGAGAAATCGGGCCTGCGCGTTACAAACTTCACACCAATTCTTTAATGCCCTTTGCAAGGGTATGACAAGCGAGCAAAACGAATGAGAGTCAACACTGAGCGAGCGACTCTGTACCTGAAAACTCAAATTTTGCTGGAAGCCGGCGCCTAAGAGTAAGCAAGAGGGCAATAGCGGCCAAGAATTTTTTTAACTTGGTGGTTGTAAATGTAAAACTGTAAATGGTGGAGAAGCAAAGGGAAGCCAAAAGAAGCAAGGACAAGGCAGGGGGTGCCAGTGGGGTGCACGCCAATTATATGTATGGGCGAAAAAAAAATTGACACAAGAAAATGTATTTCAAAACACACATACACACACACATCCCCACTCGCAGCTCGCGAATTCTTTTCCCCCGTTTTTCCTATTCCTCCACTCCTTACTTTCGCTATAAGCGTCGCCCTGCAAAAAACTTACCTTGACGCCTCCTTTTGGTTGCTGTTTTCTTTTCTCTGCTTAAAGTTCGGCACAATATGCACTATTTTCACTCAAACTATTTCACCAAATTAAAATTGCGAGCAATTAACAATTTTTTATGATATTTGTGGCATAAAAACACGAACGACAGTCAAAATGAAATGCACAAAGATAGACCTAAATAGTAGAACCGTACTTGGCTGACTAAAAAATACCCTTAAGCTATCGATAAATTTCGGAAGCCAGCAGAAAAATACTCACAGCGTTTTATTTCACTATCCACAGCTGGCCACACTAATCTGCCCGGCGTCTTTCTTAAATTGTTTAAATTTACGCGTTTGTTTAACAAACAATGTCTGGACCAAATTTTGATGTGGAGGAAGCCTTCAGTCGTCACCAGTCGATAGTGCCGCAAGTGAATCAGGCTTATGAAGAGGTCCTAGGCCAGGTTTTTTCCGATCTCAGGCAAGTACCGTTTGTTTGTAAGACCTCTCTCTTAATGTTCCTATTTTAGTGCCGCCGATTTGGCTCCGTTTGCCGAGATACTTGCCCAGCACGAGGACACCTATCTAGACACTGAGAAGCTCATCCAGGAGATGCGGGTGCGCATGACTGCAGTGTTAAGGCGACTTAATGAGCAGTTTTTTGATTGCAACGATGTGGGCAAAAAACTTGTCACCTTGGAGGTTCTCAGAGAGAAATTCGCCCCACACGAGGGCACACACTGGTGAGGCTGCTATATGTACAACTAGATTACTCACCAACTAACTGATTTGTTCCAGGAATGTGCACAACATCACACCGCAAGAACACACTCGGCCCATGCGTATGCTTCTAATTGATTCCAGCATACGGTTTATGGAGCGCCAATTGGAGGCTCAGGAAAAGGAACTCCAAGTGGCCTTGGCCAAACGACAAGCGAGTTGTGACCGCATACAACAATTGCAAAATGATCGTGTCAAATGCAATTCCATTATGGATCAGCAGCTGGCCCTTTATGAGGAGATTAAACCGAAGCTCCTGCAAATGGAACAAAAAATCAATGATATGATCTAAGTTATTGGATGTTAAGCTAGATATGGATGTTTGACCAAGGGTCACTCCAAGTATAGAAAGCTCCATAGCCTCAGTTTGCATTCTTTTGCCCCATGGCATTGACCCTCGTGCTCCTACTTGTTGTGTCTTTGCGCTTATTTGCAATTTTATTGTAATCCATTTTTTTTGTTTTAGGGCAAATTTGTTTAATCGGTGCACTTCAATGTACCCCATCTAGAATCATGTTTTTATACTCTGTAGCAGAGGAGTATATTAAGTTTGTGCAAAAGTATGTAATAGCCAAAAGGAAGCATCTCCAACCGTATAAAGTGTATATAGTCTTGATCAGCATCAATCGCCGAGTCGATATAGCCATGTACGTCTGTCCGTCCGTCCGTATGAACAAACAGATCTCGGATATGGTAAGAGATAGAGCTTTGACATGTATGGGACAAAAACTTCTTATACTTGCAGGCAGATCAAGTTTATTTTTAATTTTCGCCACGCCCCCGGAATTTGGAAAAATCTCTGGCAGTTTTATAGATGGAAGGTTCATACCTTCTGGACATATTTAGTAGTCCAGATTCTGTATCGATCTGCCAAAGGATTGGTAAAGATCGGATGAAGGATAGTCAAGTTATAAGCAATAGAAGCTTTGCTGCTATCACCTGCTTCTGCAGCATCTAAATTCACTCTGAACTTACGCCATAGTTGGTACAGAGTATATTTGAGTCGGGCTTGACCGATTTTCTTACTTGATTTTAATGTGGACTTCATCTCTTTTACGGTAAAAGTAAAAGTTTTTACTATGTATAGAAATCTTGGTATCCAACAGTTCTTGGCAGATAACTCGTGATAGCTGCCACAAATTTAATAGCCTAAATCACTGTCATACATATGTAGGTATCCAAACATATCATATGTACGTAAGTCGTTTGGATCGCGGCATAATTGGAATTAACTGTCAGATTCATAAAGATGACGAGATCCGCGTTTACACGATTACGATAAAAGAGGTGCACGTCCAGCATACAAGCCCAAATCTGACTGCAATCATTCAAGAAGTTCTCCAATCCTCCAACGTTTCTCTGAGTCAGATTTATACTATTACCGTGGAGCAAACATGGTTCAAGCAGGAGAACTTTTATAAGTACTAGTTGCCGTGGGTGGTTTAAGCTAATTAAGAAATAAATAAAATGAAAAGGTTTTCATGTTGGTTTGAAGTTCGTGGGCTTTTTTACTTGAAGTGGTTGTTTATTTCAAATGTTATTCCACAGCTATTCATATAAACAGGGACTAAACCGAACGAAACAGAACCGAATCAGCAATCATTGCATTCAAATTTGAGGAAACGTCGTTTGAAAGTGACGGTTGAATCCCGAAATAAACTTTAGAGCTAGAGGTTTGAAGTGTATGGAACGAATAATCATTTTACTGGCAGGAAACTCAAGACTATTTTTTTTTCTCCAACGCAATTTGGAAAAAAACCTCATATCTGGCAGAGTTTTGTGTGGGACATATTAAGTAATCAGCAATATTTATCAATCCACCAAAGAATAGTTAAAGATCGGATGAACGATAGTCAAGTTAAGAGCTGAGGAAGCGCTGCGTTTTGCAGCAAAATACATATGTAGGGGAAGATGGGGTGTCCTGAGCGGCAGGGTGCTGTTGGCCCAAAAAAAAATAAATTGCTGCTGTTCGTTTACTCAAAATTTTTTTCGGAATCTCAAAAGTAAGTATGAAAGAAATATCTATGGTCAATTGTCTTTTTAATCGAAATATCAATTTTGGAAAAAAAAAATTTGGCTTTGGTTATGTGGCGTCACCCAAAAATCAATGATATTTTAGACGAGTGGCTCTTAGCACCCCACAAATTTTCAAAATGTCAAAAAAATCACTTTCTTTAAATGAAATGAAAACCCCCAAATGATGAGCAAAGTTACATGCACCTTTTAAATAAAAAATAAAATTTACAGAACGACCAAATATTGATTTTTGGAGAAGCTATGTTCGAACCCCACCTTCCCTTCCCATCCCATCTTCCCCTACTTATAAGCAAACACTTTCAAATGCAAGTATTATGGTTTGGCCACTTTCTTACCAGTTCGGCCAGACAATGTCGCCCATTTAGTGATACAATACAAATATGCTGCGCATCGATTTAATTTGTTTTATGTTTGAATCGCACGCATTTTTTTTTTCAGTGTAAAGCAGTAAAACGACACCTTGGCTTCGAGTTTTGCTGCTTCGCGCACAAGCAAACGCTTTCATTGTGTGAGTTTGGACACCACTGCTCTAAAGGGTTCTAGATGAAAGAGTCTTTATGAAGAACCTTATCCTGGTTGAGAGAATATGTTGTTGATTTCTGGGGATTATTGAATTAGAATCACTCCCCGACCTTGAGACGGCTAAACAAGCACTCTGACTAAAATTGTGAGCTATAAATGAAAAAAAAAACATACGTTTACACGACTCTTGTATTTCAAACTAAAACTATTTACATATAAAGAAAACAATTTAAATTTGAAATGCAAACTTTTATACGAAAATCACTTTCTAGTCACTACTGGAAATTAAAATAGCAACCCTCGCTCGAACATACATATGTATGTATGTATTCATGTGGCTGCTGCTTCCATAATAATGTAAGTTCAATGCATATGTACGCACAATTTTTTACACCAAAAACTGTCAATGCTTGGTTTTTCTGTGTGAATGTACTTGGGTTAAATCTTTTTGCATATACATACATATTTGCTGAAATTTTTATTTTTATTTGATAAATTTAAACTTTTTCCCCTGTGGTTTGTGCACACTCGTTCTATCTCTTTCGCACCCATGGTTTCTTCTACTCTTTGGCCCCTGCTGACAAGTGCTGCCCAATTGACTCACTTTTTTTTGTTGCCCTTGCAAAGGTTTCTTTGTGTGTGTCAGACCAAAGTCAACTCTTTTACTTTCTGGTCGTCCGACGAGTAGGACCTCTTTTTTCGCTGTGTCTTAAATAAAAATAAAAAGTGAACAAATTACATTTTCCCAGTCAGTGATTAGACCCAGAATCGTAAATTTTGTACAAAATTGCTCAATTAAAATGGACGTTTCGGGTTCTACCTATTTTCTGGGAATTTTATGACTTTTAATTGTGGCAAAGACGACCGCAGCAGCTGCAACTGTTTTCTGACATGGGACTTCAAAATGTACATAAATACATACTACGTGTTGGAATAAAGCCCTGGTGAGGAAAGATTTGTTAACTCAACAAAATAAAACTTAAAAGTCGGCGCATTTTCAAATATGAAATATTCCAGCTTGGTACAGAAATTCAGTGCATATTTAAGAGGAGCATTGAATTTCTTTACCAGAGCCGAAATATTTGTGTAATTTAAATTTTCAACGGAATTCTTGGCGTCGCTTTGCCGATTTTGTTTGTGTGTGTGTGTGTGTCTGTGTAGCGCCGTCTCTTTCTCTCTTAACTTTACCCGCGCAACCGCCATTTTTCCGAAGAAGAAAAAAATTGTTTTTGTTGTAGCTTTTTTTTTGTGTTTTTTTTGCGATCGTTGCTCCCTGTGCGGAATTTTGGGCATTCGGTTGTGGTGCTTGTTGGTGATAGGTTCTCCCTGTTCAATTGTTCTAGGCTGTGGTCTGTGCAAGTACCTTTTGTTTCTAATATTGGTATTGCACATTCCCCAGCCTGGAGCTGTTGAGCCGCCCGCCCGCTCCTGAAACGTTAATTTACCCTAAAAAAACCTGCGGGTTTTCCGTTCGTGCAGAGTGTCAAAACTTTTATTTTGCCAGTATTGCACTCTTCACGGCCGGAAAATTGGCAGAGTCTGCAGCTAAAACTTGAAAGTGGTTTATTCTTTAATATTTTCCGGACGGAATCTGCGTCAATATGTGTGTGTATGATTTTTGACTACATATTGCACACGTTCCGGCCAGAGAATGTAAAGAAAATTCTTCTGATAAAAGTGAAAATTTGCCATTGCCACTTTTAGGACGGTATTTGTGCTAATATTTGCTTAAATTAAAACATATTGCACACTTCCCGGGCCTAGAAATGTGTTATGGAAGCGTCTTTGAATTGTGAATAAATTAAAATTTGCTTTGTTTTTAAGTTCTTTTTCTGGCTGGCAAATGCCCCGTTACGTCAGGAGAGTGCAAGAGAGAGACAAACAGACAAACAACCGTTGCTTTTAAATTTTTGCATTCGCGCTTTTTTCTCTCTCTTTGCTTGTGGCGGGCAGTGGATACAGTGAAGACTCGCGTGTGTTGTCTAAACTACTTTTGCATTGGCTGCTAATAATGAATTCAATTTGAAATATTTTTTTTTTAAATGTTAAATGTTTTGGGTAGGCATTTTATTATTTTTAACTGATCGATTTTAATTTACTGTTTTTACAAGTTAAATCAAACTACATTGTTTTCTGTTTATTATACCACTGCCCACTTTTGGCAATTAAATTAACAAATTTAATTAGTGCGCTTCGCTGCATTTGTTTGCACGTCATTTACCGTTGGCCCGGGTGGGCATTATCTATCTATCTAACCCACCTCTGGATGGGGCTACTAGCTGCCTAATGATAGGCGCAAGCTCTGGCGTCTTACTGGTCATTGGTTTGGAAAACTAACAAGAGACAGGAGGCGAGAGGCAGCGGCGGCATAAAGTGCATCTTCAGTCTGGCCAAGCATGCGCGGAGGCAACAAGTGTGAAATTGAGTGCATCTAACAGGGCATAATGAATGAGGTTTTGCTCACCAAATGACCACAGTGAGTGTGTGTGTACTTGTGTGCGTCGGGGGGAGGGGCCGGGGGCAGACTTTGCCTAAAAACTCACTCATTTGACACAGAACGGAAGTGAAAACCGTAAGTTCAATTTTAGCCATTTCTCTCATGTCAGTTTTTCTTTTTGACGAAAGCTGAGAACTTGAACTCCCCATTACATCAAATGTTTGTTTTACCAACAACAAACACAATGACAGTAGCAGGCGGTTGCAGCAGCAGCAGCCACAGCAAAAACAAAATTGCATAATTGCTTGTAAAATTTTTTTGCGCTCCCACAATTTTTCATTTTTAAGTCAACCGGCTGATGTTTATCTCAGAGCGAGAACACCAGCAGCGATCCTTTTGAAGAGAAAACTGTAACTGTCTCTCTTTCTCTCTATTTAACTTGGCAGCTTTTAGCTCGTCCAAAATTAAGCTTTTGACACCTGTGTGTAATCAGAGATGAGCAAGTAGTCACAGGTTAAGGGAACAGTGATCAAATGAAACTTGTATGATAAAATATGAATTGATACATCTCTGGCAATAAGGCATAATAACATAACTCGAGTTATGTAAAAATTGAGATATTAATATCAATGTATTCCTCGGGTTCAATTCTATATTGTCTCAAATTTTCACACTACAAAGATATTACGAAAAATCAAATCAACATAAGTTTTGAAAAGTCCATATAAGTATATATATGTGACCAAATATATATGACCAAATAATACACTAAAAACTTGATTCTTTCAAAAAAACCTATACACTTCAAGCTATAACGCTTCCAATCTGTAAAACATTCCCACTTTACCACCAATCATATTTTTCACAAATTCATTAACAGTTGAGAGTTGCTCTCCTGAAAAATAAAAAAAAAACACTTCTGCTGTTTTGCCTTACTGCCAGGTCTAACATATTTTGGAACATTATAATAAATACCAATTATAACAGTAATTGTTAGTCGGTTCTCAAAAAATATTTTACATCGATTCCGGTACCTAATTTAAAACGGTTGGTTTACGTTAACTGTTCCGGCTTCGATATTATTTTTGCAGATACCTGATCCTTATTTTACTTCGGTTAAAGTTTTTATAAATATCAGGGCTGCAAACCGGTTTAGAACCGAACCGTTTCGAACCCAGAATTCCGACTTTTTTTGCTGTTAACCGAACCTGGAATTGAACCTCTTTGAAACTTAAAGCTGAACCTGTTCCGAACTACGATCTAGCGACTTCTTCTCTTATATGATCGGTTCTTACATTCGACAAAAATTTTCAATAAATCATCCATAATAGTCTTGGTTTTTAAAGGTTCTTGACTCTAAACCTTATCAATATGATTCACAAAACAAAAGCTTAACATAACATTGGTAGTATTTTTAATATTTACTATAGACTACGCAATGGAATTTTATTTCACAGTAGATTATTTTGAACAAACGACCGAGTTCCCATACGATTTGTGAAGTTTTTGGTCAAATACGATTTGAAGAAAACATGAGATAAAATTGATTTCTAAAAAAATTTGATTTTTTTTTTTATTTTGTAAACATTATAATTCAATAATTCTTAAGAAATCACAATAATTGATATGAACATATGGACACTAGCAAGGTAAGGTTTCCCAGACATGATCACGTTTTGTTTAGTACCACTTAAACTCGGCAGTGAGATGCTACCTGCTTCCACACCAACATCCATTAGCAATTGCCTATGTATATAGACAAATGAAGTAGCGAAGATTTTTCTGAGTTCTCTGATCTTACGATTCACAAGTTCAAATTTGCTACTTTATTTGTCTATATTGGCAATTGGTAATGGCTGTTGGTGTGAAAGCAGGTTGCATCTCACTGACGATATTCAACATTTTTGTATTGCCGGGCGGGAGGGAGCGTGGCCAAAATTTGAAGTGAACTGGATCTGCGTGCAGACAATAGGAATCTAAGTACACTTCAAACTTAGTTGCACTAGATCTTCTAGTCGCTGAGATCTAGGTGTTCATACAGACAGACGGACGGACGGGCCTTTGCGCGAATATATCGTATGTGCCAAAAACTAAATTTTACAGGAGACAGATTTTTCTACTTTTCGTTGCACTGGCACTTGTACATTCGATCAAGTTGAAACTGTGATATCGCTATAATACTTTACAAGGTGATCAGTAAGTGGATTTAGGACTAATTTGCATCAAAATGTCAATTTCTTAAAAAATGGCACATACGATATTTTCGAGCAGAGGGGTCGATATAATGGGGTCGGAGATGCTTCCTTCTGCCTGTTACATTTCCACGACCTTAGTATACCCTTTTTTTTATATAATTAATTTAATTTTTTTGGTTTGAAGCTCTGTGTTATACATTTGTAAGAATTCTAATGAATTATTGCAAAATATTTTCCATAAAATAATACAATTTTTAGGGCCGATTTCATATCTTCTACATATCTGTCACCTAAACTAACAAATTGTTATGATCCGACTTCTTTTTCCCGGGTCCTCCTATCAGACGCCGACTAACTTGTGGCTGACTCAGGTATGAGTTCCACCTTGTTAGAGGGATTTGTCGGAGAGTAACAACAAAATTCTAATTATCTCATTTCTCCACGATCTGCACGGTCGATATCGGACATCTAGATAGTATAGCTATCATAGAAAAGTAGAGTCTGAAAAGTAGTCTTAGTGAGAAAAACTTTTCTGTTTTCAATGGAAATGTCCTCAAAATTGGCATGTATTTGTTTTAAATGCTCCCACAAAACGTGGTTTCGAGAAAAACGAGTTTAAAGTTTGCAGTTGTTAGTTGTTTGAGAATTGTTATGAAAGTTCCGAGAAATCAGAAATTATTTGGTCGGGCCTGAACTTTCAAAATCGGGTCTGAATGGAAAATTTAGGTTTGAGATCGGGAAGGGATATTTGGGGAAAGGAAAAAATAAGAAAATAGTTTCCTTCCCGCGTTGATTCGTTTTTTTTTTTTTGGGACTTTGAAACCAAACCGAACTTTTTAAACCTGAACTTTAGCCGAACCACTCTTTCGAAAACATTTTTGAATTCCTAAAGGTACATAAACGAAACCTAAGGGCTCGAATCTTTACACCGAGATCTTCTTAGTCTTAGGAAAAGATGCAACTTAGCTTTTACTTTGCCATGGGAATAAAATTTAAGTTTCAAAGGCTACAAATAGGGTGTTCGGTTTAAAATATGCATATCTAAGATTTATTCGGTTCTGAATCCGTTTTGACTCCCGGCTTACATATCAAAAGGGAAGAGATTGATCGGACGAAACCACTTTTCAGTATGATTCTCAAAATCTTCTCTAGAATTCTTAAGAATAAAGTGTAAAATATCAAATATTGAGGTCTGAAAACCACCAAAACTTAAACCGAACTGCTGGCGAGAAAATTAATTAACCTTTACCCGCCGTAAACCTAAGTTTTCGATTTGGTTTAACAAAATTACTTTGTTGTTGTTCGAAATTGCCTCGCAAATAAAATAAAGTTTTTTTTGTTAATTTGAAAAAGACGTTTAGATCCTTGATTGCAATGCTTATTGAATGAGTCACAAGAGATCGACTAAAGTCTCAGTTGATCGGGCTTTTTCAGGCTTAAAACTTGTTTTGACGGAACAAAGTAAAGAAATTCTAATCGAATAAATAATGGAGCGCACCAAGGTTCGAAAATAAACTTCGAACCTCAATTTTTCCATTATTAGCCATTGTAAAATTGAGGTTAAATCTTTCTGAAAATTTCATATATTTTACTCATCCGCAAGTTCGCCTACGACTTCAGAGTGATCGCACGAGTAGCAGTCACAGTTTGGGGGATTGCCTCATCTCAGCCTCTCTGCGCAGCTAGCACTTGCTGTTGCCGGAGCGACTTCAGACTGAAACAGAATTAGTTGCCTTGCGACCAGCGTACGGCTTGGACGTATTTGTTGTTGGTGTTCCTCAAAGCAAGTAAGACGGCCCCTCGGCCAGTTTCCCCCGCTCCACCGCCGTTCACCGCCGTGTATATTCTGTGTGTGTTTCGCGCTAGTCGGTTTATTTGGTTTTTTGATTTGTTGAGTTTTCAACTTGAGTTGCCACTTGAAAGTCGAGGCGACTGACGGCGACGCTGGCTTTGTTTCATAATAATTCGCTTTGTGTGTGTGTGTGTTTGTGTGTGTTTTGTGTTCGTGTGAAAAAAAATAAACAAAAAGGCCAACAGAATTGAAATAAATGTGAAGCATGTGCCGTGTTCCGTTTGTTCAAAATGAAATGCTAATAACGCCCACCCCCCGTTCTCCCCCTCTCCCTCTGTTTTTCAACAAATAAATTAGATACAACATTTAAAGGGAAATGGAAATGCTTCATCTGTGGCGTTCGTTGTGGCTGGCAGTCGTGCTGCTATGTGGATTAGCTCAAGCCAAAGGTAAGCGGCGGGTAATTGCTCCGCCATAAAAATGCAAAATCATAAAAAAAAGTTAAAAAGCTCGTCATGATGTCATTTTGGTGGCTGTCGAAGCCGTTAAAGTGACCTCGTTTCAGCGGTGGGAGAGAACAATGCGCGGGGGGACGAAAGACTCAGGCAACAAACTTGTGGGCCCCCTGACATGATTCACTCCAACTTTCCAGCCCTCAGACATTAGTCATTAACTGGGAAGTCGGCTGCAAGTTTCCTTTTGCGGCAATAAAAAAAACAAAAGAGGCCCCACAAGACACCTACACAAACATATTTTTATTCCCTGCCCACATACGATTGATCATCAGTTGTCTCTCTGGTCAAGTACGAGTATGGTTTTTGCCTTATTAAAAGGCAATCAGACAGAAGTATTTAAGACTCCGGTTCTCTCTCGCATTCTCTCCCTGTCAAGCAGCAAAAAATTACTTAAAGAAAAGGTAACAAAAAAAAAAAACAGACGACATCCATCTCGTGTAGGCGAACTGGTCGCCGTCTTCTTGAATTAAGTTGCAGCCTAAAAATACCTAAACAGATACGAATTTATATACCAACATCCAATCTATATATATATATATAAAGAGCTCAAGCATTGCAGCCAGACGAGGCTATAATTTACGAGCAGACTAAACAGAGGCTGCTGCCTGGGAGGGAGGCTGTGCCAGCTGAAAGCCAAATTACAAGCTGCCAACCCAAGAAGGTGGGGCGTGACTGCAAAAAACAATATCTAAAGCGAAACTCTTTTTGGTGTCTACATTAGGGAAAGTAAAAGTTTAGCTTGCTCATGAATTATAAATAGATTTGGGTACGAATTTAAAATTTGGTTGTTTCACTAGCCGGAAATGTCCTCTCGAATATTTTGTCAAAAAACAGATTCGATTCAGTGGTTCACACAGCTTTCGAACTGCAGGTTCATTACACTGTTTTCTAAGGTAGCTGAAGCGCAGTTTCGGTTCGATTCAGAGGTTCACCTCTTAATTGTGAATAAAGAATTTGTGACTTTTCGCTTAGTTGAACTCATAGAAAACATTTGAATTGCTGAAATCCAGGTTGGTCCCTTTAAAAATTGGAACTTAATTTTGCTAATAAAAAAGGCTCGGTATTTTTCAAAAATTAAACATTTATTGGAATGGTTGGTTCATGTCATTTATTTATGAAAAACAATTTCGGTCAACTGACCTCCACGGCAGACTTGGAAGTAGCCCATTCGATCTACCCAATTTTCAATTGTTTCGGCACGAATGTCAGCAATAGCAACTCGAATCTCGTTCTTTAACTCATCAATTGTTTCAGGATTGCTTGCATAACATTTGTCCTTAACCGCTCCCCAAAGATAATAGTCCAACGGTGTTGGATCACAGCTTATTGGTGGCCAATTCACATCTCCATATTTGCTGATTATTCGATTTTCGAAGATAGGGCCTCAGAAGATCGATTGTGGCGTGCACCGTGTGGCACGTAATATCGTCTTGTTGAAACCAAATATCGCCCAAGTCTTCCGCTTCAATTTCCTCGAAGAACCAATCACTTAACATTGCGCCGTAGCGCGAGTTGACGTCGATGGTTGTTCACGCACACTTTCAGCAACCGCAGCAATGTTTTTGACCGACTGCACCGGACGAGTACGTACACGGGTTGGTTTATCCACCAACATTCCAGTTTCACGAACTCGCTTCACGAATTGATCCACAAATTGAGTTTTCGGAACATTTTTTCAAATTCAAATTCAAAATATATTTTTTATATGTCCCAACTTTCATCAAGCGAATAGCGACCCATTTCGTAAATGTCAAAGTTTTTACTAAATTATTGTCGCTTTCCGAATGACATTGGACGTTTTTAAAGTCAAATTATGAATAGTTCAAATTCCAAACACTCGATGGACCACCCTGTATAAATGCTTCTTAATTAAAAACTTAATTAAATTCGTACAGATTATTAAGCATTTTGTCAATCTTCAACTTTCTCGGAAAAAATGTAGACCGCTGACAAAAGATCCATCATCGAAACTGAATTTAATCAAAATTCCGATAAATCTTTTCTTTGGGAATCGATAAAAAGTTCAAAATTTACAAGTTTCATTGTATGAAGGCTAACTCTTTAAGTCGTAAGACTCATCATGTGTGTAATAGCTTCAAAATCCTTATATAAATGTCCCACATGCTAGCTTTGTCTTAAAGGATTTCTCTTCGAAACCCGTGGTCCTACTAATTTAAGTTGTGAAAATAGCGCACCCAATTCTTATTTGTTTTGCCCCCTACGGAGTTTTCAACTCTTCTCTCTTGATTTGATCTCGACCTTCGGATTGAATTGATCGAGCTTGATACAAGCCCCAAAGGCTTCAAACAATCCTGAAAAGCGTGTAACAATACGAAAATGCTCTAGTCTCTAGTCGATTCCCATAAGAGCAAAATTGCTGCTAGAAATTGTCGGTAGATCACTGATCATATTTATCAAGAGCCATCTAGCGATAGCCTATCGCAGCCAATGAACTGTTTTCTCGAGCATCATTGGTGTAAAACATGTTTATCAAAGTACGTACGTACGTTAAGCCCTTTACTAGCTGCGATTGTTTCGTGCAATTCTAATTTTACAGAGGGGTGTTTGAATTTTACGCCTTCTAAGAAAAGTGGCAAGAATATCTGACATCGTGTAAATGACGTCTTACAGTTCATTTTTTGCTTTAAAAGCAAAGGTAAAAAAAAACGAAACCGCACCGGTACCAACGTTTCGGTTTCGTTTCGATTCTATCGGTTCCAATAATAAAGGGCAAATTTGTATCGGTTCCGGAACGTGATTTGAAACGATTTATTTCGGTTAACGGTTCATCTGGCCGGTTAAAAGCCGATAAAATATACAACTTCATACTTTACCACATAAATAATTTCGGAGACGTTGCTTTGTACTACTTTTGAACCGGGTTAGCTGGATTCGAAACAATATCTTACTTTGTACTACCAACCGTAACCACAAGTTTCCAGTTCAAAGCTTAAACAATTTCTGAGATGTGGCTCTGAGACATTTTTGAAAGTACTCACCAAATTTAAAGTTCATAACTTCAAATAGTTTCGTAGTTATGTCTCTGATTTGACTGCCCCATAAACTGAGTCTTCTATCTGGTTGATCTGAGAACCTCATCCCGAATCCCAGACCCTTTTGATTAGGTTCAGTTCGAGTGCTTACTTAGGACATTGACTTAAGAACCTAATTGAACTGTACTAGATCTGAACTGTACATTTTGGAAATCACAACCAAAGGTAGAGTAGGGAAGTATAGTATAGGGTAGAGAATACCATTCAATTTTAAAACCCAGGCACGGTCTAAGAAGCTTTAAACCAAGCGGCGAATACATCCTTTTTGCTGGTTGGGGCGTTCTCCGTGCACGGCGCCGCCGTGCGCGGTTTAACTATGTGTGGAGCGGCTGCTTGAGTTTTTCGTATACGCAGTTCGAACCAAAACATTTGGTTCGAACTGGCCCCTGATTCGAACCTTTTGCTTTTGATCTTGAGTCAGATTAAAAAAAAACAAACAGCTTCAAAATTATTTTGTTTTGTTTTTTTAAATAAAGTCAAAAGTATAAAAGCAAAGCTTAATTTTAGCCTAAAAAACGTTTCTTCTTTTGACTTGCTCAGCTTAACAATTTGATATAAAGTTAATGCGCTGATGTCATCGCCTTCAACTGGGTAGCAGCTGCTGCTGCTGCTGCTGTTCCAAAAGCTTTGCTTGAGTGCACACTTCCACTCCCACTCTTAACGCCCCCCAGCTCCATCCGTCCTCCGTTGAAGGAAACTGACAAATCATCGAACTGTGATTAACTTGTTTAATTGCTGGGCTGAGCGGCAAACACGCGACCTTGTGAGGCAACTTCTGTGCTTTGGCAAACAACATCAACATCATCATCATTTAATTTATGGCCAGAACGAACGAATGACTTAAGAAACGAACTTGCCATATAAATATAATAAATCGTTGTGTGCTCCGGCCGTGGCTGGGGCTGTAAATCTTTTTGATCTCCCCCTCTCCCGCTGCTTCTTCTTGTCCCATTTAAATAACATGCGACAAGGCATAAGTAAACGTTGAGCATTGTCGCATTAAGACAAAACATTGACATTGCATTGTGATGGCGAGAGGGAGAGGGTGGCGGAGACAACACAGAGGAACAATAATGATCAGCGGACTTTGACAGCCCGAGTTGGAGTCCCAGTCCCAGTCCAAGTCCAAGTCAGAGCCTAAAAGGACAACAAACGAAATGCTCGTAATAATAAAGAAATTGCCGAGTCCAAGACCCAGACGGTGTCCAACTCCGCCACATTATGCCAGCGGGCTTAGACCCAGGATGACCACGTTGAGCATGATGATCATGGGATGATGGTGATGATGATGAAGCTGATGCCACACAAGGCAAATAAACCGCTTTGGCTTTGGCCTGGTCCAAAGACTTCGCTTTACATTTTTGCCTTATGTGTGCGAAAAATGCCAATTTTAGAGCAAGTCCAGCGAGCCAGTCTCAGTCACTGAAACTGCAACTGTGTGTGTGTGTTTGTGTGTGTGAGAAATTGCCCGTCTAGACAAGCGCAACTGGCCAGAACAACAACAACAACAACTACAACAACAAGAACAATCAAAGCCTTTTGCTAAGCTAATAAAATCGAGCCGCTGTTCGGCTGAGACTCGTGTCTGCTACATGAATGCTCATCTCCCCAAACACCCTCCCCCTCCCACACCCCTTTCTTAACCCATTAATGAGACCTGATGTTGCAGTTGACCCAGAGTAGAATTTGTGATGAAAAAAAATAAGGTGGGACTGTAAACCACAACCAAAATCTTTAAAAGTTAGAAACAAAAGTTTTGGTACATATCCAATTTCAAGTTTTTCTTTCTTAAAGCGAATTTAATAGCCTTCATTTGTTATTCAAATATTTTGCCTTAAAATAAGTAGCGAAAAAGTCTTATCGATGTTGCCAGCTGATGCCCACCGTGTCACGTGATAGTTTTTCAATAGTGCGAAATATATTGGAACTAGCTGGTCAGGCACTTTACGTACTTTTTATCGACAAAATGATATGCTCCAATTATCCACTATTAACCCGTACGGGTTTAAATCAATTCCAAGAGGTAATGAAAACTGGTAGTCCCGGAATTTATATTGCCCTAATCCTATAAAGAATGAATTAAGTCAAAAATTTGATCTTAAATTTATCCCAAAGCACTATCATTTTATGCATATTCGAGCTTACTTTGATCCCAGAAGAAGTCATTCCTTTCCTTTCTTCTTTTGCAAAACGATAAAATTTACATGTTTTTGTTCTCAAAACTTGCTTATTATGCAATTATGCTACTTATATTTGTCCGCTCTCGCTCCCTAATTTATGAACATTTGATCCTAAAAAGGGATTGAAGTAAGAACATTTGGTTGAACTGTACAATAAATAATAAGAACATTTGGAATGATAAAGCTCGAAAGGCTTGGGTCAAGCATAAAAGGTTTGAATTGAGCAATTTATCCCATCATTTTAAGTGCTAGTTATTTTGTTCTTATAAACCATGGAAAGCAAACTGCTTCTGAACCGAGCCGAACCAAACCGCAAATGCAGAACCGTACCGTAAGCCGTAAAAGAAAATAGATCGGTTAATTTTATGGACAAGATTGGTGATGTTTACGTGGGATGTACTCAGGCTAACTCAGACAGAGTTTTTCAACACACTTCGGTCAAAGATAATGAAGTTATTAGGTTAAACCCAAATAAACTACAACGTGTAGAGCTTTTTACAATCCTTCCACAAGTGTTCATAACTAAAACAAGTAAAGACGAGTGCCCCGACTTAAAAATACTCACCCTGTTCCCTGTTTCGTGTTTCCCAAAACAATGCCATTCTGGCACCCTTCTATTTACAAGGAAAAATGCACTACCTACTTTGGCAATATGATAGAAGGGCAGGCCCGTCGAGAGGGGGGTGGGACCGGCGTGTTTCCCCCCGGGCTCGGACTTCTGAGAGGGGCCCGGAGCCCGGATATTTGGCGAAAACTTAAATAAACTATGTACAACATGAGAAAACCCCACGAACTTCTGATATCAAACATTCTTGATCCTCGTATTAAATTCTCTATTTTTTCTCTCAGTGCGAGCGGTTAGACAACATTTTCTAAATATGTAACAGGGTAGTTTCAATAATGACGAATTTTTAAAATTTATGGAATAACTAGCTGAATACCCGGCCTCGCCCGGGTCCTTATGTTTCTTATGAGAGCGACTGTATTCAAGCTAGTGTTGGCTGCAAGTCGCCATAAACATTTTGGACCGTTCGTTCTTTTTCTTTCATACAAACATACTTTCACTTTTACATAGATGTATAGATATATATATATAAAGGATGTAAACCTGTCCCGAACCGAGCTTCTGAGAACCGGTTCGGTTTGGGTTTTTTGCATTATGTCTTTTACTCCTCGAACGTGTACCCGAACCGGATCACTTAATCGAAAACTCGGTTCACCCAATTAAGTAATTTTTCCAACAACACATCCAGGGAAATATTGCAAATCTCGGGAGATTTTAGTATAAACGATTGTATTTCTAACTAAGGGCCGATTTCCCATCTTCTAGATAACCCCATCTGTCACATAATCTTTCACATAACAGAGTAAATTCAGGGCTTATCTGTCACATAGCAGCTATCTAGAAGATGTGAAATCGGGCCTAAGCGTTGATGACCTTTAATGTAATGTGACAAGATAAAGTATGATACAGAAAGAAACAATTTGAACGAAATCTACACCACGCTGGTGATGAAAGACGTCCTCGTCTAGCGTACGGGTATAAATATGACAGCTATCATTTAGTAAGTTCTCCAATCCTACGACAATTCTCTAGTTTAGATTTAGACTATTACAGTGGATAATGGAGCGAGTATGGTTCAAGTAGGAGAACTTTTAAATTACAACTGCAAGGCAAAGCAGAAAAGCAATGCAACGATGAAGAATGTAATATCAAAGAAGGTTGCTCATGTGATCTGAAAGTATTTATTGATTAGGACGATGACGAAGTTAATAAGATTCTCTCGAGGACTCTATGAATAAAGTTCATTATGCTGCACACATTCTAAATTTAGTGGTTCGAACCGAAACCTTGAGTTCAGGGGTGCCGAACCTTAGACTTCAAAACGTGTTCGAAGCCCCGGACCCAACCTTCCTGCTGAATTATAGAGGTTTGTTGCCATGATATAATATTATTGTATGCAATTTACGAACCTTTGAAAGGATTTCCCTCTAAGGAAACCTTGATTAAAGGAATTAAACTGAACAAAAAGAAAAGATGCTGAGAATCTAAAAGTTGCTTTAGTAATGTTTTGATTAATCGAGATCTTTAAGCTTCCAGAAATACACTCAAAAAATGTAAAAATTTCAGTTCAGGTTTCGGTTTCCTCGTTGCAATATTTAATCCTCACCCAACTTTCGCATCCATCCCATTATTTAATCAAGGTCATCAAGGGGTTAAGGTCGTCTCTAACAATACCCACGTCCCGATGGCCCTACATGCCTGGCTATGTGAGTTAACTGGAAACTGCCCAGCCAAGTGGATTGGGAGCGAGGGGGAAAAGGGAAACCCTTCGCTAAGCGCGGCATTGTACAGATTAAAAGCCAGCGATAGCAAAACGAGCAAATCGAATAGGCGGCGGCGGCTTGCTTTAAGGGCTTGGTTCAGCCTCCAAGTTGGAGTCCTCTGGTGCGGCCGCCCAGGCATTTGTCATATATTTTTTTCTGTTGTGTCCAAAGTTTTATTGAATAATCATGCAGGAGACAACTTCACTTGCTTTAATTAGTTCAACTTTGGCCAGACTCGAGTCCACTCGACTCGAAACTTGGCAGCAGCTGGAGGCTTCGTTTACCGTTAGGCTGACCATTTTGGCAACACAACACAAAATCTGACATACTACTACGTGGCGAGGCGAGGCGGCCGAAATAAAAGCCTAAAAGGCCAGCACTGGAAACTGTTGGTCGGCTTGGCCACGGCTCTGGCCACTGTACAATCAATTCCCTCTCCCAAGGCATTTCAATTGGACAATGGCAAGACATGTGTGCGGCGTGTGGCGCGAATTGCGTAGCCGTAGCCTAAGAGAGAGAGAGAGAGAGGGGGGCAAGAGACTAACTGTATATAACGGGTTTGGCACTCCACCTCCTTCTACTGCTACTCCTACTCCAGAGCGCTCCAGCAAAAAGGCATGCGTATTACACCATACTGTGTAATTGTATTAGGTACGAGGCAAAGTTGCAAAAAATAGCAAAAAAAAACTGCAACAAATTAGCCAACAAATTTGCAAGTTTTTTGTATGGAAATTTCTTAAGCAGTGAAATGACGAGGGTTGCCAGGGAAATACACTGGGTTCAGGTGCGATTTAGCACTTTCATTAAAAAGTTACTCAGCACTAAGAAGTGAAATGAAGAGGGCTGTGCCTCTTTTAACTCAACTTTAATTAAAAAGTTGGACTTGTTTTAGCACCAACTTACTCAGACCTTTTTGTGGTCCGTCTATTTTGCAGGCAACCCTCGTTTTTCAACTACTTCATCTCAATTTCCGCTCTCATTTCTAACAAAAAAAGCTGAAAAAAATTGTCAACACAGCCACAGACTCCAAGGCCTGGAGCGTAGCTTGTATTTATGAGGCCTGATAAGCTTGCTCTTGCTTTATGCGTGTGAAAGCCGCCTCGAGGGGACCATGTAGCATATCTGGAGCAAATATTATGTAAATTTTAGAACCTGAAGCTAATCCTGTGGGCGCCAGAGCAGAAGTGCAACCTGCTGGCTGCTTACCGTTACGGTAAAGTCACCAAGTGGCTTCGTTGGGTTTTTAATTACCCCCATGCGAAATGAGAAATGCAAACTGCGTAGAGATCATTTGAAATGCCGTCCAAGACTGGTGCCAGAACAGGATCAACTCCGCACGGAAAACTAATAAGTCGAAGCGAGTTTTTGGAGTTGTGGTTGGAGTTGGGTGGTGCGTAAGCCCCCCCCGAGGGCGGCAGCCACAGAAGAAATATTGCTAGCCGCAATTGCATAATTTATGCGAAATTTATTTAATCTATTAGACGCGCTGACCCGCAACGGGGAGTACTCACTCCAGGGGGAAAATGCACATGATAAATGGCATGTCTAACTGCATGTGGCAAATTTATCATATTTGTTTGTTGCTCTTCAGTTGTACGGTTCTGCTTGTTGTTCTTGCTTTTGTTACACATGCATTGATTGGCAGCAGAAAACGTTAGTGCCAAAGTTGATGCCAGGCAATAAAGAAAAGTGTTTAGTTGAGAAATGAATGGAAAAGATGGATTCGTCATGGGAATAAAGAATTAATACTAAGAAAAATTTAACTTTTCTAATAAAAATTCTCTGAATTCTGAGAAACTATTCCAAGGGGTGTTCAAAAAGTAAGCTGGCTTTCTATTTTACCTTGCCTACTTCAAATCCCCCCACGATATAACACTTTGGGGCCAACCCTTTTTCTAATCCTCGAAGCACTTCTGATAAGCACTTTTCGATGTGAAACATCTTTAACTTTGGTGTATCACGCGTCACACTGACATGGCATCGAGAACTGCGTATTGATTACTGAGTATCGAGTACTGAGTAATGAGAACTTAATATCGAGCATTAAGTGTCGACTATTCAATGTCGAGTGCTGAGTATCTAGTACTGAGTGTTGAAGAAGCACTGAGTATCGAGAACTTAATATGGAGTATTAAGTGTCGACTACTGAGTGTCGAATCCTAAGTATCCAGTACTAATTGAGGAGTACTGATTATCGAGAAATTAATATCGAGTACTAAGAATAGAGTACTGATTATTATTTTTATTATATAAATTTTCTGTCTTTGGATTGAAATGTACATTCATTTTGACTTACTTTCGGGTCAGTATATTTGTTTTTGCAGCAGCGCTTGGCGCCAGGCTGCGTTGTCTTGTTGTTTTGTAGCTGTCTGGCTTGTGTGCATGACGAGCCAATTTTTAATGCGTCTGCGAGGCGCCAGCTGCCGAAAAATAGCTCCCGGGAGCAATGGGAGCAGAAAGAGCAAGGCCGTGCCCACCGATGATATAAAATATGTGTAAAATTAGTGTATTGGTTCTGTCTAGTGTGTGAGGGCTGCTAGGGTTCTCTAGGGAAAATCTTCTTGAGGCGTCGTCTTACTTTGCTTGCGGCTTTCCTTCGTCTACGCAACAGTCTTCTGGCAAGAGTGTTGGGGTGACATCTCAATCTCTCCACATATTTGCCTGCCTGTGTATTTATAACGTCTCCAATCTTCGGCACGTTGAGATCGCTCTCCAAATGTCTTGTCTTGTGCAGATACCTGGACTGGAGTACTAAGTATCGAGTTCAGAACTAAGACAACTAAGTATCGAGTACTGAGTGTCAAGTTCTAATTATTGGTACTAAGTATCGAGTACTGTAGCCGTTTTTTTACTCTGTACCAAAGGTACACAGAGTATATTAAGTTTGTGCAAAACTATATAACAGCCGGAAGGAAGCATCAAATCATTACAGAATGTATAGAGAATTTTTAATTTTTAAAGTTCTTCGCTCACTTCCCTTAAATATAAAACGCAAATAAGTAACGATTTTAGCTCGAAATATTATGTACAAAATTCTCTAGAGAACAAAATTTGTACTTGAATCATTAATTTTCAGTTTCAAAAGTTCAATAATCGGGTAATTTCTGGATTTAAGTATGAAATTCTATATTCAAGAGCTTTTTTTTTACTAAACTCCTTACAAATTAAACATTAGAAAGGTCGACAAGCTTTCTCACTTACCCCATAAAGTTTGGCTTTCTGTATGTGAGTCCAGTTTTGCTTTCATTGCGCTTTGCAGTTCCCAGCTGTTTAAAGTTCTGTTTGCATGGAATTGGCTCTACGAACAGGAATCATTTAGCGAAACGCCTTCTGATGATTGGATTGGACATCCAAGAAACAGCTGTAAAACGCAACTTTTTGACCTCGAGCCAGCTAAACTCGTTACTAATTGAAAACCAAAAAATATTTAATTGATTCATCTTAGGTTAGGTTGAGATGGCTAGGGACAATAAATTGTCCCTTCACTTAGGCCAAGATAGGTCCATTGCGATACCATATATATTCCCTATTTAAACCAGGGGGGGTTTCTTCCGATTGAACCACTGTGAAATAAGTACAAATTTAAGTTGAGACGGAATCTCTATCTCAGATAGTTCGGAGAGGCTTAATAAAAAGGGGTGAGCAAGTGTTTTGAGTCTCCTCACGAGTCTCACGAGACATTGAGACGGCGCCCCAGAAGAGTACTCTTCAGGGATTTTAGTGTCAAATTCATAAACATATCAGCTCAGCGATCAGTATTAAATAATGGCTTAAAACCACAAAAAAGTCGACCACTCAACTGAAATTTTGTTTCTCCCTATCCAAATGAAACGATCAAAAGTATAATAAAAGAAACAGAAATTTTAGAAACAGTATAAAGAGACTAATAAATGAGCCCATAATTCCCTTTTAGTTTAATTTGAAGATCTTTGTAAATTTTAAAAAGGGAATACATCTCAAGGTTTGTTAGCCACAACAAAAGTTTCCATTCTCTGACCACATTATGTAAGTTCTTAGTAATAATCCAAACAAATATTGAAATTCGTAGAAAATGAATTTCTGTTTTTTTGCCGAATTTGGTTGGTCAAGTCAGTGACCTGTTCTTTTGAAAATGCAGAGCACAAAAGTTTTGCCATTTACATTTTTGGAAGGCTGTCGGATTTTTGCGAATTGTTTGGTTTGTTGTCGTTGTCTCGTCATCAACTTGAAGATATGGCGATCGCATGTGTTGGCGCGCACGCACAAAAGTCAATGACATTGCAAAAAAGGCAGCATTGAGAAATGTACTCATAGACAGTGGCTGCTGCTGCTGCTGCTGCTGGTGGGTTGGCTAACAACAGACAGCGCCATTAACATTAACACTTTAATGTCATGTTGGGGGTTTCTGTGTCTTTTCTTTATCTTTACGCTCTTTCGGGCGCTTTAATTGGAAGCCGTTTGCCATTTAATTATCTCCATGTTAGAGCCAGATTTTCATTGAAAAGGACCACAAAAAAACTCTCGTAATTATTTTATTGAAGTTTTACAACTGTAAAGTTTAACCACGAGCTGAACTGGAACTAGAAGTAAACGAGTTCGTGTCTTGAGTCTTTTGATATGCACCATACAGCCCGCAGCTGCTTATCAAACGAAGGCAAAGCAAAAACCACATGCATGCGTACAGCAGGGGTGGGGTAGGGGGAGTGAGAGAGGTAATTGAAAAGAAATGCCCAAGAGATGCATATCCAAAAACGAAATGGAAGGCGGAGACGCCAAGGCGGTTAGCCGGCGGGGCCCAAACCAAATCAAGCCTGGCCCGACTCTGCAATTTGCTTAGCTCAGCTCCAAACACAGGCACAGCCAAATCCAGGAAGCAAATTATTTGTGGCCATCCAAATGGTTTCGCTTTTCTTCAAGGGCAAATCAAATGCGGGGGATTTGGAAATTGAATCTGGATTGGGTGGGGTTCAGTGGTGAATGTGTGGGAATGTGGCAGCGCGTAATGCACCCTGCGGTTACGTTGAGGTAACTAATTCTGCAACGAGAGAGATTTGCCAGGGCCAAATTGATTTCAAGTTCAGGCCTGGAATGTTGATCATAAAATTAGACAAAATGGAGAAGAAAAATAGAATGGAACAAGAATTGGTACACTCAAAAAAAAGCAGAACGATTCGTTCTTAAAAATGCTCTTGGGTATTCTAAAATTGAACTTTTGCTCTTGAATCAAGAAAAGATAAATAACATTTACTTCGTTCTTAAAGATAAAACTTCTGGAGTCAGATGACAACGTTTTTAGGACTTCTGGGTTAGAGGATTTGTGTATGCCTTTGGGACTGGACTGGCGTAGCGCTATAAGCACGGCAATGCAATGCAACACTTTATGCGCGACCTTACTCAGCACACTTAAATACAACACTGTGCACATCTAACATCGAACATCCAACATCATAAGTCATAAAAATTTGCCTGGCCGAAATTTGTAACGTTTGTAGCATGTTTCTATTAGACACTGCCACAATTAATATTTTGACAAGATACAAGTTTTAGAATGTTGGCATAGCAAATAGTTATTAAGCATTTAAACTCAAGATGTGGGATTTTGGCCTATTAGGGGAACGAATCCACAGACAAAGCACAAGCTCCTCGAGGACTTACAAGTATCTCGACCACAATTGTTCATTGACTATACACAGCCATAGAACGTCCCATACTGCTCTACCGAGTTTTAGTATGATGGCCAGCACTCGGGAAACAATCAGTCCTGAACACCTTACAGAAAGTACAGAGAAGTGCTGAATTATGCATGAGCGGCGCCCTCCGAACCACCCCAACGGAGGCGCTCAACACTCTATTTCATCTTCTTGCTTTAGACCAGTGTTCCCCAGCCATGCCCCGGGGGGCCGAACACACTCGACGATTCAAGCCGAATGCGTGCCGAAGCAAAGCATCAAAGTGTGTTAGAGAGAGACAGAGAGAGGCTTTAGACTTAATGTCTAAACAGATAGCGAGCTTCTGAGCCCTGAGATTAAGAGAGTCTGCAGCCAAGAACGCGGGCAACACTGCGCAGGCACCTGTACTGGTCCTCAGTTGTGTCTTTGCAGATTTGTCTTATACTTTGATCTCGAAACCTCTTACTGAGGATAGAATACTAATCGAAAGGGAAATATCAAGAACTTTGTACTTGAATGAAGTACAAATGGTTTCAATAATACGGTAAGTACGAAAATACTTGATTCAAGTAAAAATTCTTTTATCAAGAATGATTTTTTATACTCTGTAACAGAGGTACACAGAGTATATTAATTGTGTGCAAAAGTATGTAACAGCCAGAGGGAAGTATTTCCGACCGTATAAAGTATATATATTCTTGATCAGCATCAACAGCCGAGTCGATATAGTCATGTCCGTCTGTCCGTACGTATGAACAAACAGATCTCAGAGAAGATAAGAGATAGAGGTTTGACATAAATGGGACTACGTTTCTTGTACTTGCAGGCAGATCAAGTTTATTTTCAATTTTTGACACGCCCCTCCCGCGCTATTTAGAAAAATCGTCATATCTTCGTCAGTTTTATAGATAGAAGGTTCGAACCTTCTGGAAATGTTTTGAAATCAAGATTATTCTTCTGCTTGTTTTCGAATTGTACAAAATTTTAAAATTCAACAATTCTGCAGCTCAACTGGGTGTCGTGAACACCCTAGATGTGTTGCTTTGTTGCAAATTTTAAATATTACGACTAGCTCTTACGAGACTGAGAAAGTCTTTTCCACTGTCGTGTGTTTGGGAAATTTTTGATCGTGGGTGAGGTGTGCGTGTTTCAAATATGCCATTCGTGATAGAGCCGTGTCGTGTTGAAAATAATCGACACGCGCCCATCTCTAATGCAGACTCCTTCTGCCCTGTTTTGACCCTGGTTAATGTGTGCTAGCTGCCTCCAAATGGATATATATCTGTCCTTCAAGTTTACCGGAAATTCGTTCGCTTCTTTCTGCTTAGATTTAGCCCAGTAAAATGTTATTTTAAATTCAAACAAAAAAATTGACTTCATTACTTTCGTGTTTATGTCGTGCTTAAGCCATTGTTGATCACTAACACATCTTAAATGGGTAAGATTTCCGTTAAGTTTATCAGCCGTACTTGATTGATTACAGTTATTTCATTTCAAGTACATAATAGGGATTAATGGGCCTTAATCAAGAATTTTATTTCCATCGAAATTTTTGGTACTACATGG
This sequence comes from Lordiphosa collinella, assembly GCA_018904265.1. Taxonomy (NCBI): domain Eukaryota; kingdom Metazoa; phylum Arthropoda; class Insecta; order Diptera; family Drosophilidae; genus Lordiphosa; species Lordiphosa collinella. The sequence goes on along the minus strand of JAEIFV010000062.1, from coordinate 309,331 downwards.
CTGCAAACCTTCTGGAAATCGGGAGGGACTCACTCCGGAGTTCGAACCCTCGAAACAATTAGGTTTCTGGTTTACGGAGCGGGTTTATAGCATCGATGAACCTAGTTTCAGGTTTGAGCACGGATTCAGACCCATTCTTAAATCAATATAATTAGGCCGAAATGTACTTAACCTTTCCCTTTCCCAGCAGCCCAAATGTGGTGGTAAAACAAACAAAGCGAATAAATTCTTTTTAATTCCCAACAAAATGTGTGGAAATTAGTTCAAATGGTGCTAATTAGTTGTGCTCCGTCCCTGACCTAATCACTTGGCCGGCTGTTTTGTCTGCGATTTCTGCAGAATTTCAATTAAAATGTCGCCCAGACCAGACCATCTTCCTCCCGATGGGCCCAGCGCGGCAATTAAAAGCTGCCGCATACAACACAGACAGAAATAGACACAGAAAATAGAAAATGGGAGAGGAAAATGCTGTTAATAATGCCGCTTGGCATGTCAAAAACGGTTATTAACGTGGCCAGATGGCCAGCCAAGCGATCAGGCAGGCCAGCACAAACAAAAACGAATACCAAATGCCTGGCTGGCTTTCAACAAGTTTGTTGTACAAGCGATGACCCGCTCCAAGATGAAAAGTTAACCCGTGGCCATAAACTACGCACTTATCAAGATGCGTAAAAAGGAATGTGTCTGTTCGTCCGTTCGTCCGTCGGTCTTACCCAAAAACCCAGTTGGACAATTATAAATCAAGCCTAGGAGAGGAGCGCACACGCTAGCCGACCAAGGAAAATAATAATGTCAATTGCAGGTGTGGGCCAAAACACGACACTGGTCAGCGCGAATGACCAAATATGGAAAGAGACGCCCACGGAGGAGTTTGGGCTGCAAATGTAATAAATTTGCCCGCCGACTGGCGGTCACTTGGTCAGTGTGGAGTTCTTTTTGAACACCTTTTGTGGTTTATGCGCTAACCTCTATCAAAAGATTTATGTGCTGACCCAGCAGATAATTGTGAGGAGGAGGAGGCGAAGAGAATTAGCAATTGGGTTAAAGGTTCCCGCAAAGGTCTTAAAACAGCATTTGATTAATGATCTTCATCTGGCCAACATTTTGTGTGTCATCGCCTCCAGGAATTGTGGTGATAAATGAAAATGGAATTCTCTTCTCTCTATCGACAAGCTCATGGCCAATTAAGCGTGAAAAGGCAAAGAGGCATTAGGCAGCCAACTTGGTCATTACATTAAAAGAAAACGCAATTATACGGCGCGTTGAACAGCGCCAATTTGCCGGTATATGGTAAAGGAATGATGCTTGGTTGGTTAGCCAAGATTCTGGCTAATGGCCAATTGAATTAATTATTACGATTCAATTTTAGTTGCTTATGAATATTTTCCATAATTTAAGCCCTCAACTGTAAACGCATTTTCCACAAATGACTTCGCTTTCGTTCTCTCTCATTTTCCTTCCACCTTTGTTGTAGATGTTGTTGTTTGTCTTCCAAGTCTTCAAAGTCGAAGGGGGACCAACCACCTTAAGCGGAAACTAACAATTTAGCAAATGCCGCCGCCGCCTTCTAAGCGCCAAGTGAAAAATGTTTGAATAGACCAATGAATGAATGAGTGAGCGAATGAATGAATGAATGAGTGGACGAGTACGTGACGCTAAAATTGCCAGAACAATGACAAATTGGTTTGGGCTGCTTTTGCTCAGAAGCCGCAACTGGGGTTTTACTGCATTTAACTAGACTAGTGAGTAGATCTTGGCAGAAGAGTGACTATTGGCTGGGATAAAAAGACTTATTATATATCAAAGGCCGCCAATGAGTGCAGAGACATCAGCAAAATAGGCGTCAAAGTGTTGGAATTTAAAGTTGTACATTCTCAGCCTCTACTTGCTGCATCAACTGCGCAAAAGGTGAAGCTTTTGAACGCTCAATATATCCATATTTTCTCTGTCTCTAATAGCAACTTGCTATAGGTAACTTCTCTGCTCACCTTGCCGACCTTTGCTATAAGTATACACATATTGAAAGTCGTCGCTTTGAGAGTCAATGAAGGCAAATCTGTCTGTCCGTTGACGGTCTGGATGGTGTGATGTCGGTGGACCTGGGGGGTCTTGTCACGCCGCAAATTGGAAAAAACGTTATATCTCCCACAGTTTTATAGATAGAAGGTTCGTACCTTCTGGACATATTTAGTAATCAGGATTATTTATCGATCAGCCAAAGGAATGGTAAAAATCAGATGAACGATAGGCGAGTTATAAGGAAAACTATCATTTATGGGCAGCACCGGTCGTAGCGGTGATGGGCAGCACTTCACTGGTACTGAGTTTATTATAGTCAGGCTTGACCGACTTTCTATCTTGTTTACAGTACTGAGCTTTTGCTTTTTGATTACACAGGAAAAAAAGGATTTTAAAAAATATCCATTTGATGATTTTCGTATCCATTTGGAATGGATATGTCTTTAATATGCTTTTAATCATCCAACGGAGCTGAAAATCGTCAAAGGATGACCTTTTTCATATCCTTGGACGATTTTCAGCTCCGTTGGATGATTGAAAGGATATTAATGATGATTTAAAGGATATTTAAGACATCCATTCCAAATGGATCTTTTTTGGATCTATTGTTTTTCTTTGTACTTTGCTGAGAGCGCACAGTGAGAGCGCCGTACCTTGGTTGTTGTACCATGCCTTGTTTCATGCACCAACTGCGCAATATGGAGAAGCTTTTGAAAGCTCTATCCACCTTTTTTTAACATAAGCTTATTTTCTCTGTTGCTAGTGGCAACTTCTCTGCTCACCTTGCCGGCCTTTGACAAATGAATACCCAAATTGAAAGTTAAATGCAGATTTATCGAGATCAGTTTTTCTTTTCCGACTTGGGGGTGGATTTCACAGATTGAAAATATTTGAACTATTTTTGTCCCCCGTAGAGCACACAAATCGTATCTTACATACATCGGCTCAAAGCAGAGATTAACTCTTATTCCTCGCCCGCGGTTAAAAATAAAGTCTCACCTGACATTTCCGATCTTGGTGGTTGACTTTTAAAAAATTAGAGCTTTCAAATCCAATTTGATAACGATCGGCCCAAAAATAAGGATTGGCTTTGAGCACACATTTTGGGACTTTTTGCACCAATTCTCCAACCATTCCTCAAAGTTTCATTGTAATCTGATGAACGCTATAATATTGCAAATTTCGCGGTTTTTGCACCATATTCCGACTGTTTCTTCAACTTAGAAATCTTCCCGGGCAAGCGTCCAACCAATTCCCAAAGTTTAATTGCAATCAGAAGAACAGTAAAATTCTGCACATTTCGCGGTTTTTTGACTAACTTCTTATTTCTTCCTCTTCCCTTTCCTCTTTCTTCTTCTCTTCCTCCACCTTCCTGCATACAAAAGTTTTCTGCCAATGTTCCTCATTTCGCGATTGAACTTTCCATACCGGACTTTTAGCATAAGATCAAACTACTGAAAAAAAAATTCAGCTTCCTATCTCGTATGGTTTGCGCTGTACGGCGGTCCCCAGTCAGTCAGGTTGAACAGTTTTATCTTTATTGATAGCGAGATTTGAATGGCCCAACTTTCCAGTATTTGGAAAAGTCGGCTTTAAAAAGTATTATACAGGTTAAAACCAGGGAATCAAAGCGGATCGTACTTCAATTACGGCTTTGGTATGTACCGTAACTTTCGTTTCGCTAAAAGGATCTGTTTTGGTTCTAAATTATTTCGGTATTCGGTTCCGTATTGGTTCCTGAAAAAGTGCGTTCATTTTTTTTTGCTTCTCTAGAAAATAAAAGATCTACGCTTACTTTGGCAGGCGGAACAACAAGAAAAACTTCTGATAGTTCATAAAATTCTACAAATTTTCATTGCCAGTTCACTCTTTATTCATAAAGCTAATTTTCATCCACCTAGTTCGATATTTGAGAATTGATATTGCGAATTTGGGGGTTGTTTCGAGATTATACACTCTTTTTAAAAAACAAAAGAAACATTGTGCCAAGGCCTAGCTTCTACTTTTAGTTTTCGTACAAGTAAAAGGGCGTACAGATTAACACCAATCAGAACGACAAAGTTTGAGAAGCTTTTTCATGGCAAGCTACTTCAAAGCTGTCACAACTGGCACACACACTACCCGCTGCACCACATCATCTTAAAGCTAGGAAAAGGTACAAAACGTCATAATTTTTGGAAAAGTCGGTTCTCAGGCTAAAAGTAAAACTTACCGCCCGTTTTTAACCACCTAGGTCGATATTTGTCAAAGTTAAAGGTGATTGTCAACTTCTTCTTTGTATTAGTTTAACTAGGATTGTCGAAATTCTCCAAAAAATCTAAATCGATAGTGTCAAAATTTACGTTTGCAATATCGATATTAAATATATCGAGTTCTAAAATATCGGTAACCTAAAAACCCATTAGACACCTTGAAACAATTATTACAGGGTAGCGCAATCATAAGTAATCGATAAACTATGAAACCTTGAGGCAGCGAACACACAGCGATATCAGTCTTACAAAGACGTTGCTTCTATTTTTGACAGTTATCGATCGAAAAAGCGACCGCATTTGATCGCTGTATTAAGTTGAAATCTTGAATCAAGGCCGGCTTGACAACGAAGAGGAAGCACAACCGAAAGTACTTTTTTGGCATTAGTGATAAATTACGAAGCCCCAGGGCTGAAAAAAAAACTCAAAACAGTTCTTCTCAGTCGTTATGTATTTGACAGGAAATGGAAAGCAACTGTTCAAGTTCGATATAAAAGATTGGAGAATTGAATCATCGAACCAACTGCAATTATTTTCCTCTCAAAGTTTGTTCTCATCGATCTAAAAAGAACTGTAAACTGGTTCGAAAGAAATTTTAAGCTCGGTTCAAGAGTTGTGGAAATTTTAGAAACCATTTACACTTAGTAATATGGAATAAAATATTTTACTAGTACAAGACTTGTTCCAAACCAGATTGATTTAAAACTGTGTTAAGGCCAAAATGAAGTTAAACCATTTGCTGTTTCCCGGTTTCAAAACAAGATCTAAAAAATCTTTTAAAATAATTTTAGATCCATTTCTATAGAACAACTTGGATACTTGGCTTTATATTCTTGTATGCTCCAGGCTTAACTTGCCTTCCGAACCAATTCAAATTTTCAAGCTCAAGTCTGGAAATGTTAAAAACGTCAAGCTTAATCATCTTAAAGTATTCTTTGACATGCTTTAAATTTCCAAAGCATAGTTTTATCACCAACACCTTACACTTTTTAATGGAGATTTCTAATTTTCAAAACGTAGCTTTCTGGAACTAATCCAGTAAAAAATCACAGTCAAACGAGTCCAGATCTCACTCTACTTGGTCAGCATCAAAATGAACTACACGCTTAGGCATCTGGTCGTTCGCAGTGGCTCCAACTGTCGGACAGTGTCTGTGTCTGGCTTTCATCAGTTTGTTTTTTTTTTTTCTTTATTTGCTAATTGTTTCAAATGACGCAATTGCGGACTGCTGCCATTTATAGAATCTGTTTCAGGATGGCAGCAGTCTCTCTCTCTCTCTCTCTCAGCTTCTTTAAGCCACTCTCATCAACACTTTTCAGTCACCAGCCGGAAATTGTGTGTTACGCCTGGCGGCCAATCAATAACATCACATTAAGGCCAAATGCTGATGCGATGAATTGTAGCGAGACATTGAGGAGTTGCTGCATACAGGACTGATTAATTGCCAGGCGAACCAGCTGTGTGAGTCCATGCTTCCAAACATGAGACTCATCTTTCGGAACGGTAAATCTACGCCACTTCATCGCTGACTCCACTTGGCGTGAACATTATGCGCAGCTGGCTAATTAAATTACACAACAGTTTAGACATTTGGACATGAGTGCCGAAGAAAGAAAAGCAAAACTAACGCTAAGCCAGAAGAACAGTAAACTGGTCAAAGATGAGACCGAGAGGCTGGGAGACTGGGAGCTGTTGCCGGAGCCTGTGCATCTGCATGACTTGGTCTTTTGCTGGCGGGAAACTTAATGCTCAGGCGGCGTCAACAGCTGTAAATGTGTGCGTTGCATGCAAAACTTGCCGGGGGAAATGAAGCATGACGAGGCTGGTTAGGAGCTAAAAACTGCCGCCTACCGACCGACTGTTTGGTTTGTGTAAATTTGTTTTTTGAGATTAGGTTAAGTCCCCAGTTGTCCTCATATGTGGCCAGAGAAAAAGAAATGTCGAAAGAGATGCCGAGTGTAAGTCAGCAGAGCAAAGTAGACCAAAATGCTTAAAAGTTCACTGTTCGTTACCTTTGTTGGCTAAGTCGGCAGCGGCCGAGCAAAAAGCTATAGAAAAAGAGAGCTCCATAAAAAAATAGTGAGAAAGGCGGATATGTTTTAAATATCCTTTCAACCATCCAACGGAGCTGAAAATCGTCTAAAGGATATGAAAAATGGTCATCCTTTGGACGGAGCTGAAAATCGTCAAAGGAATGAAAAATGGTCATCCTTTGGACGATTGTTAGCTCCGTTGGATGATTAAAAGGATATTTAAAACATACCCATTCCATATGGATACAAAAATCATCAAATGGATATTCTGTAATATCCTTTTTTTTCTCTGTGTAGTTTGAATAGCTTTAATCAAAGTGATCTTCTATCTATGGAGTCGAAAGCAGCTCTGAAATCTACAAAAAAGGCGTACAGCTTTCTGCCACTTGAAAGGTACCTATCATAGACGTTGTCAATGATAGAGTAACCCATTCGGAACCCGGATTGAAACTCTGATAGGAGATCGCCCTCGCTTATCCAAGGGTTTAGTCTTTCCAATAGGATCGCAGTAGAAACCTTTGCTATTCCATTTTGGAAAGAGATTCTCTTGTAGCTTGAAGCAATCTGCGGATCACCATTTTTAAAAATTTGGAACAAAATATACCCTTCTTAAAAATTCCAAGAACTGTGGCGAGTTAAAAAATGCAGTTGAAAGATTTCGTTAGATCTTGTAAGAAGCGAGGGATGGAAAAACGATTGAATTCAGCAGGAACCCTATCAACACACGGAGCTTTGATCAATTTCAATTTAAGGACAATATTATTTACTTCGGTTCATTCAATGTCTGGTTTTCTATGTATGGGAGGGCAAAATGAAAACATTTTCCAGGTGAATTGGCATTTAAAAGATTACGGAATTAGGTTCCCAGCTGCAGCTGCCTCCTTTAACAAAACTGACCCCATTTAGTTTTCTGATAGCTGCCCAATATGACTTTTATTTCCTTTAGAGATTTGGCCAGATTTGCTAAGCCTGACTATCATATACTCTGAACCAACGAAAGTGTATGCCCTGTATGAACATTCTTTTGCTCATAACTTGACTATGATTCATCCGATCTTTAACAATCCTTTGGCGGATCAATAAATAAATCTGATTACGAAATATATCCACCGTCTATATATTATACTTTGGGAGATATGATATTTTTTATTAATTGCGGGGGCGGGAGGGGCATGTCAAAAGTTGAAATTAAACTTGATCTGCCTGCTAGTATAAGAAGTTTTTGTCCTATATATGTCGACCCTTTAGCTCTTAACATCTTTAAGATCGGTTCGTTCATGCGGACAGACGGACGGACAGACAGGCGGACATGGCTATATCCACTCGGCTATTGATGCTGATTAAGAACATATATACTTTATAGGGTTTCTTCTGGCTCTCAGCCCTTTTTCTAAATATTATCTCAGCTATCAGTGGCAACTTCTCTGCTTACATTGCCGACCCTTGGTCAAAAAACTTCTAAAATTGCCTCTTGGAATTAAATATGAAAACTGAAGTATTGAAAGGCATGTCTCCAATATTCCACCTTTTACTATTACAATTTGGGTAGCAAATCGACGTCGATGTGCTTACCTGGATGCGCGGAAAAGTTGTAACTGCCTTATTTTATAAAACTTTAAACTAAATGCTGAACAATTAACAAATTAATAGTCAGCTTCCTGACTCAACATCTAAACAAGTTTGTTTATTGACTCTTTGATGGATTTATGCGGCAACATTGACATGGCTTTAGCATGTGAGTAGAAACCATTAACCTGGGCCTACACCCACTTGCTTGGCGGCGGCGCTGACCCTCTAAACCGCACTCCTCCTCGTTTGCTTAATTTATTTGGTATGCACGGCCGTTAAGTGTAATTGGTCATTGGCAGAGCTCTGGCTCTGGCAACAGCAACTGGTGGGGGGCTGGTAAATTACCAGTATTTCCTGTGCCGGCGACTGAAGATTGATGATAATCGTGCGTCGTGTGTGTCAAGTAATTTCCATTCGATAAGAGGGAGGTGAATTTTGCCAACTTGTCATAAATGTGAAAGTCCGCCGAAAATGGATTTCCAGAAAACAAATCGCTGGGACGCCGCTGGGCCTAACACTTTTTGTTTTTATACGAAAATAGCTGTGCACAGCATCATCTTGTTGGCAGCAGCAGCCAGAAACGTGACTGGAATCCCACACAGAGACATTGAGTCAGACAATTGCATAATCTGGCCATGGCCAAGGCAATTGCACTTGCAGTCGGAACACTGCAGTCGCTGCAGAACAATGTGGTAGGAGGAGCCGTGTCTTTCCCACCTTTCACGACTACTCGGCGAGAAGCTGGCGATGAGTCCGGGCAAAACGATGCCATTTGCATGGCTTGTAAGCGATTTTGCACGTTTGGCTGGTTGTTTGTTGGTTTATTGATTTGTGCATTCATTTGAGGCTGCGCGCGCATTTGTTGCCAAATTGTTCGTCGTGGCCGACTCGGCTCCTTCGCTTCCTGGGAACTTCGCTGCGGGTCATTTTCATTCTAATGTAATTTCTTTTAAATTTATTGTTAATGGAAATTTATGCTTCGCTTGGAAGCTGCGAGTTCATGCCACATGCATGTGGCACGTTTTGCTGATTTGTCATGTTTGCAGGTTAAATGCTAATGGCAGTTCCAGGAACAAATTGCCAGCAGATCGGGCCGAAAGTGGGTTAAGATGTGTTCCAACTCTACACGAGTCTCACGACTCGCCGGGGCCCATAAAAGCGGTGTCATATAAATTCTAATCAGAGTGGGAGCCATAAAAATTCAATAAGCATTAAAATGCCATCACTTGGCAAATCGAAAGACTTAAGACACAAACTTGGAACACTCAGCTCGACAACTTCATTGGGCGGGCATCCTAAGGCATCCCAAGTGCACCTCAAGTGAAAAACCCCCAACTCCAGCGGAAATGGCTGGCTCGTCTTCGTTCGGTCTTTTCAATTTAATTCCCTTTGGGCGCCGCTCTGGCTTTACGCCCACCTTGAGGCTGCTTCTGAATTTCCACAACAACAACAATTACAACCACAATTGCAGTTTTAATTGCCTTGCACACTTTTTTCTTCTGGCTTTTCCGCATTTGTTTTGTTTGGTTTTATTGTGTGTGTGTGTAAGTTTCACTCTCTTGGAGGCTAATTAAATCCAAATTGAAGCGCTTTATACATTATCTCATGTTAATAGCCGTTGCCAGCAGCTGATGCGGAAGGCTCAGGTTACCAGCAGCAGCGAGGGTTACTGCAATGCTTTTAATGAGGAAACCCTATCTCAAAATCGTCAACTTTACTAGGAGAGAAATTTACAGCAAATTTCCTGAGTAAATAAACTTTGGGAGCCTTTTACAATTGTTCCCGTAACGAGTTTTTGGTATTATTTAGTTATAATATTGGAAATTCGAAGAGTGCTCTCTTTTTTACAGTGTTCATCCAAAGAGGCGTGCGCTTCAGTCCACCGAAACTTGCATGTTCTCATGTAGCAAATGACACGCACGATGTTCATCCAAAGAGCTTTGCGTATTCAACAACAAGGTTTGCCATTCACACATAGATTAAAGCCGCCTTCTTAAGCGATCAGCTTTGATTAGATATTTCCATTGCAACCATTTATTCTCTTGAAAAAGTTTAAGATAAGAAGCAAATTATAAATTTAGGTTCAATTGAAATAGAGCGACAAGACACTCGCATACTGAAGCCTCATGGGCGCATTGCGATGCTGTCAAATTGAGACACTTTCCATCCTGATTCGGATTCCCTTTTGTAGGAACCGCAGTGGCCAACTTTTTTTTATTGTGCGTGCGCCTCAGTCCACCGAAACTTGCATGTTAGGTTAGGTTAGGCTGCGATGGCTGAGGCGACAGTCGCTCTCCCACTTAGGCCACGTGGGCCCGTTGCGTGCCTATTTCCTGTTAAACTAGGGTTGGTTCGGTATGACCATTGGTGGACAGAATGTAATTAACTAGCTGGGATCTTAGTCGGATGTCTCCGATAGGTTGGTAGGAGGGGTTGACCAAGAAACCTAAGTCTCCTCCTACTTAAAGCGGGGCAATGACCGAAGGTGCTGTACCGTTCTCCTCTTCTTCAAATCTCACTTCTACAGAAATCAAAGTGTTGTACTAGGCGTGCTGGTGCCTGCCTATAAGCAGTGACCCGTCAGGGCCCTACTAGAGTGATATGTGTCCCCTTCTGTACCGTAAAAGTGTATTGGTACACTTAGTATTGATGCTGGCCCGTAAGTCCGCTACCGCACGGAGGAAGGTTTTCCACCGGTCCGTGGCGAGGCGCAGTGTTTCAGCTTTTGTGAAGCTTGTAGGTAGCCATAGGTCCTAGTGCTCCTCTGAAAGGAGCTCGGTGGTTGCCTAGTGGCAGTGTCCCGCCGTTCGTAGATGTGTGGTCAAGTGCTTTAGGGCGTTGCTGTGGTTTTACGTTCCTCTTTACCGTGAGTGTGCTGGTAGTGGCAGCTTCCTGGTGGCTACCACTCCTTGGTACACTAGTGTCGGGAGCGGAAGATAGATTAGGTCTAGGTGGGTGAGAAAACACCCACACCTACTTTTCATCGAGCTTAGAACCACCGTGTAGATATGTGGTTGGCTCTGCTGTGGGGAAGGTTGTCCATGTTGCGGCGGTATCGTGTTTTTGACGCGTAGGCAGTAACGTTGTTTTTGTGTGGTTTTTGAGTTAAGGCTGTGTGGTGGGATGTGTTAGCGCTAAACTGCATGTACTCATGTAGCAAATGACACGCACCCTTTTTTTCTCCCTCGCGTTGGCTCTCTACGTTCACGCTACACCACAACAATAAACATACCACAGCTTCTTCTAAAAGCTCATTTATTTGTATGGACAATAAGTCACCAAAGCCTAATCCATGATTTTTCTTTCCTCCAATGACAAGTCAAAAGTCGTAGCTTAAAGTTGAGGGTTAAACATATAAATCAAATAAAAACTGACCAGCCATGGGTTTCAACACACGCTCAACTGCAGGACCAGTGATACTTTAATCTCACAATCGGAGGTGTCCCAGAAATCTCTTCCAACCAAATTCCAACCCAAAACCAATTATCGGTGTCGTAGAAATCTCTTTCGGTCGGTTTCAAACCTCTCGTATTTTGTTAGGAGATTTGGAGTGACCAACCAAGCCAACACAAAAACCAACCAAAACGACTTCGCGGACCTACGCAAACTTAGCGAACTAAGCAAAGACACAAAGTTTTGTCAAAACCGGAACCGCGTGTTTGTGGTGGTTTGGGGTGTTTGTTTTGTTTGGGTGGTATAGTTGTAGTACAAAAATTGTTGGAAAAGTTTTTTGTTGAAGTTCTAGTGAGGAAAACTTCATTGTTTTAAATCGAATCGACTCCAAATTGTTATGTTTTCCCATGATTCCATTAAGTTTGGTCGAAATCGGACATCTATATAGTATTGCTTCCATAGAAAAGTAATGTGCGAAAAGTAGTCTTAGTTAGAAAAAAGTGTTGCAAGAGTATAAAAACTTCGGCCCGCCGTTTTGCGGACTAATGGCGCAGGACTTAAGGCTGATCGTCACAAATAATCACACACAGTGCATGCAACTGTGCACACCAAGTTCTGGATTGGTCTCTAAAATTCAGTTGTAAGCTCATTTTTGAGGAACCAATCAAGCATGTTTGTTTATTTCGGCTTGCTGACGTAAGAAATTGTCTTGCTCAGCCGTCAGTTTATCTTTCAGTCGCATGTGCGCGCGCGCGCTTTTAAGCTACTATTGATAACGAAAATACGCGTTTTCGAAACATTTAGAACCGATTTGTTTTCTGTGGGCATCAATCCTACTGCTAAGAGGCTATATGCTCATAGAACCTAAGCTATGGGTCCGTGTCCCTCTAAGACTCCTATCATAATCGTGAACTTGCTCTTGCTAAATCGTAACAGTTTTGTCCAGAGATATCGAGAGAAATGACAATCAGATGCGATGCCCCGTTGCACACTAAATGTCCAATTATCCAGACGAAAGTGATAGAGTGTTACAGTCTAGATTGCTGTGGGTCTGATTGTGGACAAGAATTTATATTTTTTTAGGTGTACATCAAGTTCGCTGCTTGTATGCAAAGATCTCTGCCAGAAATACGCTACACCAGTTCGCTAAGCGGAATGAAGGCTGAGTCGGTAGCTCTTCAGTCCTTTTTGGCCGTGAATCGTCAAATCTCCTCTCTCTCTCTCTCAAGTTTCAAGCTTCCCTTCGAATGTGTCATTCCATTTCTGAGCTGTTGAGCAAAAGTTAAAGAAGTTACCGCAGTCATTCTTTGGGAAAATGAAAGTGGAAAGAAGCTTAAATTTGCCTATCTAGGATCAAATTGGGATTTCACATTTCATCATCCAATGAAAACGAACATCCATCACATGATGCCTCCCATCGAAGTCCGATTGCTTTCGGTAATTGGTTTCAGTAATGATTGGCAAATCAGTTGGCTCATTCCTTTTGCCACCTTTAATTGGCATTGGCGTTTCGACTGAATTGTAAAATCTTCTAGCCATTAGAAGGAGATTAAGTACTTACAGCATAATAATGGCTGGCTGCTCCCAATCCTTAAGCATTTAAGCTCCGATAATTTGGCCTCATCTCACAGCCCACAGACACACACACACACATGAATGTAACCATTGTGCATGTACATGCTCGGTGGTAATAACAATTTTGATTGCCAGATTCCAAACTAAACCAAAGCACTGTGTGAGCATGTCTGGCTGGACGGGACTGGACTAATGCCAGGTTTTTGCTTTCCTCCATCGCCTCCAACCGCGGGGCATTCCAAAAAGCCGCCCTGCGGGTTTATTAAACGACTCAATAAAAACACGAAACAAAAGACTTAGGCACCAAACTCGCTCCACTTGCAGAGTGCAATTAGGTGCGGGGATGCGACATGCTAGCCCACTTTTCGTCCGCCAATTTAATTTCCATTTTGTTGTGTGTTGCAGGCTCCCACAAGGTCCACTGCTCGGAGGATCAAATGCGCGTGGACATTGGCCTGCCAGCGATAGAGGAGGAGAGTCCGCCACAGATCTATCTGGAGGGTCTCAAGGGCTATCCGGATGTGCGTTGTCAGCCACAGATTGATGGCACTTTGGCGGTGTTTCGGCTCTCTCTGAGCGACTTTTACGAGTGCGGCGTCACGCGTATGGTCAACCAGCTAACGGTAAGTCACAGAGGGCGAATCACCCAATTGACCTAACGACTCTCCCTCCGCAGGGCAAGAAAGTTTACTACCACAAAATCATCATTGAGTCCGCCAGCAGCAAGGAAATTGTCAGCGTCAAGTGTATAACGACAAGCAGCGGCCCGGTTTACAATGTGATGATGAATGCCACCACCACCACCAGCTCCAGCTCCGGCTCCAGTCGTGGCCTAGTCAAACGCGATGTGCTGCCAGCGGGTTTCCAAGAACCAGAGTAAGTTTCGAAGTTTCGTCCCATGTTTAATTGGCCATCTATGCATATTTTTATGAGCCATCATCTATTCCTATGCAAAGTTTTATGGCTTATTAAATGCCCAGCCCTGGACCAGGGCCATAAATCAAAACCCAGCTCAGCTCTCTATCTCTGCCGTTGCCATTACCAGCCGGTAATTAGCCGTCAAATCGTTGCCGACGGCTTCCAGATGCGTTAATACCCTACAGTCAATTTAATTGCGGGGCGTGTCCAGGCCCAGGCCCAGGTCCCACTTTCTGTGGCCTCAGATCTGCATGCAGTCGCATATACAATGTTTGTTTTTCATATCTTGACGCTGATTTACAGCCTTCTTGGGAGGGATCCTCATCAGAAGAGTTATATAAGGTCTTACTTTACAACATTTGAAAAAGCTTGAGAGATATATCAAACGTCAAAAAAAAAGTATATAGTTAATCCTAGCCTCTCCGAAAATGATAAATGAGTTTTGGGAATTTCATTTATTTAAGAAATCAAAATGAATAAAAGTGTCTGTATTGAGCCGTGATACTCCAACTTTGATCAGTCAACACCCTCAACATAACCAGACGAAGACATTTATCTTTTGTAATTACCTCTAAAAGATATTGTTTCCCTAATATCCAGCTCGAACGACCCACCCTTTCGGTTCACATCATGCACTTTTTAGCTAACGAAGGACCTACCCTTTCGGTAAGGTAAAGTAGTGTCAAACTATTTTAGAGTCTTTAAGTCTTTTAACTTTTCCATGCCATGCTCATTCTGAAAACTTGCTCGGTTAGTGGTTTTGGTCTTTTTTCTTTCTTACTTTGTCAGTTGGGAAAATTTGGGTGTATTTTTTCAGTTGCCAGTGGCATTGGTTTTCACTCCCTTTTTGATGTGAAACATCTTTAATTTCGGTACTGAAGATTTTAGTAGGTTTTATTTCAGCGTCACGCGTCACGTTGACAGGGCATATCTTGTCATGTTGTTGTCAAGCGTTTAACGGTGATTGTGTGTGTGGAGAGGGGCTGCTCAGTGGGAGTCAGGTGGCCCGGCTTACACACAGACTCGTACACACACCGCACCGAGTACTGAATATTGAGTAGTTAGAGTTGAGTACTGAGTATCGAATACTAAGTATCGAATAATTAGTATCAAGTACTCAGTATCGAGTACTTTGTTTCGAGTACTTAGAATCAAGTTCTGAGTATCGAATACTGAGTATCGAGTACTGAGTATCGAGAACTTAGTACCCAGTACTTAGTATTGAGTACTGAGTATCGAATACTTAGTGTCTAGTACTTAGTTTCGAGCTCTTAGAATCGAGAAGTGAGTATCGAATACCGAGTACTTAGTATCGTGCACTTAGAATCGAGTAGTCAGTATCGAGTATTGAATCCTGAGTATTGAGAACTTAGTATCGAGTACTGAGTGTCGAATTCTAAGTATCGAGTACCGATTATCGAGTACTTAATAACAAGTACTTAGCTGTGAGTACTTCAAAACGAGTAATCAGAATAAAGTATTTAGTATCGAGTAGTAAGCAACGAGTAATTAGTATTAAGTACTGAGTATAGAGGTCTGAGGATTAAGCACTCAGTATCGAGATTAAGGTATCGAGTATATAGTAAACATGTGAAATATGTGAAAGAAGCATATTGAATACAACATGCTTAACATCAAGGCCTCGTAACTGTAACCCACACTCACACCTTTTTCTTTTTTTGTTATTTTCCCCTCACAGAGACCTCGAGATAACCACCTCGTTGACCAAACGTGCCCCAGAGCCGCGTCTCTCCATAGGCGTCAGCCAAGATGGTCAAAAATTTACACGAGATTTGACCGTAAAATCGGTAAGTACCATATTTCCACCGTCATATTAACTCAACTCACGATATTTTATCCAAAAAGGGCACCCCACTCACCATGGAAATCAATTTGGATGAGGATTCGGCACCCATCTATGGTTTGGGTGTTAATTATTTAGATGTCACGGACACACACACCTCCTCAGAGACTTTGATATTCAAGGGGTAAGTTGAGTTTAAAGTTTAAAGTGAAGTCAGCCACATTTAACATTTCCTGCTATTTCAGCTGCACAGTGGACCCCTATCTGTTTGAGAACTTCAATACCATCGATGGCGATATTTTGAGTGCCAAATTTAAGGCTTTCAAATTTCCAGACTCCTCGTATGTGCAATTCCGGGCCACTGTCAATGTGTGCCTGGACAAATGTCTGGGCACGCAGTGCTCCAACAATCAGGTGGGCTTTGGCCGGCGCAAGCGAGAGATTAGTGCAGCGAATAAGGTCTATGAGATTTCACTGGCCATGTTTCTGCAGGTTAACGACATAGAGGGGGTGAATAAAAGTGAGTGTGCTTACAGCCCCATGAATACCATAAATTAACTCTTAAAAACTTTCGCCTTAGATGAAGTTTTGCAGCTGGAGGAGAAGCTGCGTGAGTTGAAGCTGGCCAATCAGCGTTTGGCACGCAATAGTCGCGGCAATTTTGCCCAAAGCTCTGTGGAGCAGCTGCCCTCGAGTGCGGTGCCTGCCTTTGTGGTGGACGAACGAGAACTGGGACATCTGAGTTCCGGATCTGTAAGCCTGTTAAACCCACTGTTCAGCGTACTTTTTGGTGTGGCCCTGAGTTGGCATCTCATGTAAATAAAATCCCGCCCGGGGAAGTTGTAAATCTCAAATGAAGCAAGAAAGTAAAGGAAATATGTAATCAGGTGGCAATAAAGAAAGTAAAACCCCAACTAATAATAAACATAAAAAATTTATGATTAACTACTTTATGTAACTGCCATTTACATCACGTAATTAACATTTAATTTTAAGCGTTAAGCTGAGGATTTCTTCTAACTGATGGCAGCAACAACAACCGCATAAACAACAACAACAGCAACAACAATAGTGATTCTTTAATTTCTTAATCGAACTCATAAGCACCTACTAGTCTTCTAAGTGTAACTGTTAAGCTAATTTAATTAATGATCGAGAAACTAAAAACTAAATGAATTAATAAATGAAGAAAATAATGAACAAATTTCGAATTCAATATTGGCACCTCAAGAGGAGAGCTTCAACCATAAGAAAATTGCAATCAAATTCTACAGAGAACGTAATTTTACAGCATAAAATGAATACCCACACGGATTGTGCGTATTTGAAAAATTTTAAGGTAAGAACTGTTTGTTAAATTGTAAAGACGGGTAATACGCAGCAAAGACTATAGAACTCACAATGAGGGGAAATTTGAAATGGGGACAGACTTCGCACACATAAAGCACACACATGTCAAATCGAAAGTTCACATTGAAATATCCGATAGCCATACACTTGAATGGCCGTTACACATCTTTGTGAGTTCTAGTTTGCTTTTTGTTGAAATTTTTACCTTTTTATACCCTGTTCCCATTAAAAATGGGAAAATATATCAGGTATGGCCCAATATCTAACTATTCTGAAAAGTACAATAAGAACGGGCAAAAAACACCGAAGTTATATACGAATCAGTTTTCCTTGAAGGAGAAAGGGGGGTCTTGCATTGTCAGTTACCGATTGCGCGCGTGCGTGTGTGTGTGAGTGTATGTGTATGAAAACACAAGAAGTCAAGAGAACAGAGTATTTTGTAGTCGGGGCACTCGTCTACAGCTCCCTTACTTGTTTAAAGCTAAATCGTAAGTTTAAATACACAATTTTAGCTACAAATGAAATGAAATTGCAGTCATTTCCACATTTTTATGCCCTTGCAGAGGGTATTATAAAATTGTCCGTATGTTTGTAACGTATAGAAGTAAGCATCGCCGACCACATAAAGTATATATAATCTTGATCGCACGACGAGCTGAGTTGATTTAGCCCTGTTGTCTGTCTGTCCGTCTGTTTTTATGCTATCTTCTCCGTCAGTTTTATAACTATCCTCACCAAACTTTGCACGAAGTCTTCAATTACGACAACACATTCCACGATTCCAAACAACGGACGCCAAAATCTTTTGATGCAGTAATGTAGCATAAATGTAGTGGATGCGTTCATTGGTTCTCGAGAACGAGTGTGTTCGATACGTTCACCAAAACAATTGCGACTACTAGTTTCCCCCCGGGCCCGGACTTCTGAGAGGGGCCCGAAGCCCGGATTTTTGGCGAAAACTTAAATAAACTAACTATGAACAAGATGAGAAAAAATAGTGCCCGTGAGTTGTACCCTTCGGGCCCGTACTTTCCTTTCGCCGGGCCTGGTTGTACTCAAAAATGATTACTTTTTACATGTAATCATACGATGCCGGAATCACTCGTGTAGCTTTCGAGTATATATATTGTATTGTTTAAAAAATAGAGTTTGTGTCATTGCAAATCCGGTTTAAATTAAATATTTTCAAAAAGCTTGTGATATTTTTTTATGTATATTTAGCGATCCATAACTCTGGAACCACGTAAACAATTTGAAAAAACTCTCAACCTTATAAAACCTTCAACAGTTCCTAATGCAACGAAACAAAATTTTATTCATAATTTTGAGCGTTAAAAAAATTTTACTGAATTTTGGTCCTACGTATAACGATTCTGAACCACTGTGCGCTTTTGAAAACAACAGCGCGGCAGCATTTTAATATAACAGAGCGTTAACATAAATACCACAAAAAACGGTCACACTGCCTTAAAACACTCAGTATTTTAACAAGGTCATACTACCAACTGAGTTCTTAAACACGGTCCTATTTATTTGCATTTTATAAACAATTAGCAAGCTGAAACAACACACCCCCGCTCCCGCTCCCGTAAATTACCTTCGTTCCGTGTGGCCGTGGCAAAAATATAACGGAACAATAGCAACAACAACAAAAAGCTTGCTGGAGCATAACGACGTGCGTGCTGGTGCTGGTGTGGGGGTGTGACATCCAATAGAAATTTTAACAAAAATAAATGTAGTCAATCTAGCGCCAATGTCCCCACTGGACACGCTCTATGGCCACAGAGCTGGTGCTCAACCGGGCTTCCATTAACCACCGATTAGCAAGAAGAAGAAGAGAACCCACCCGCCGCCAACCAGCCGCAGCCAATGAAGATGCGTTCGCGGAAGGTGCTGCTGGCCATAGGTTTTTTGATTACGTGGACCTATGCCACCTACTATATACTGCTCCGCAGCACCGGCTCCCAAATGAGTGTGTTTCAAAAACAGCAAGTGTACCGCCTGGGCAACCAGGCGCGGGAACAGAGCCAGCTTAGTCGTCAGATGACCAAAAGTATGATTGAATTTCTAAAAATCAAATACTTGGAAGAAACGCAGACGGCCTCAACGCCCCGCATAAGCATTGTGGCGGCAGAAATCTCAAATGAACAGCTGGAACAACAACAACTGCAGCAACAGAAGACCACACCCGGGCAAGGACGCATACCCACCAAGACATATCTGGCCAACGGGGAGCCTGTCCTGCCCATTTTGGTGTTCTCCTGCAATCGGGTGACGGTGAAGAAGTGTCTGGACAATCTAGTGCAATTTCGACCCAATGCTGAACAGTTTCCCATCATTGTGTCCCAGGTGAGTGAGTTTAAAGACAGATCTTGGCCATGATTGTTACTTCTTTTTATGTGTTTTAGGACTGCGGTGATGAGCCCACCAAAGAGGTCATTCTATCCTATGGGGATCAACTGACGCTTATTGAGCAGCCCGATCTGAGCGACATTAAAGTGTTGCCCAAGGAGAAGAAATTTAAGGGTTACTATAAGATAGCCCGTCATTATGGCTGGGCCTTGAATACCACATTTCAAGTGGGTTTCGATTTTGTGATCATAGTCGAGGATGATTTAAATGTGGCCCCGGATTTCTTTGAGTATTTCCTGGGCACACACAAATTGCTCAAACAGGATGCTAGTTTATGGTGCGTTTCCGCGTGGAATGATAACGGCAAGGCTGCTGTGGTGGATTCCTCACGTCCGGAGTTGCTATATCGCACCGATTTCTTTCCCGGACTGGGCTGGATGCTGACCAGAGAGCTGTGGAGTGAGCTGTCTGTCAAGTGGCCCAAATCGTGAGTGTAAACAGAAAGGGCATTGCCGAATAAGCCTGGGAAAAGTGCCCCAGGAGATTTTTGAAATATTTTAAATTTAGGATTGTAGCTATTACACTGCTCGACAGCATTTTTACCCCAATTCGACACACCAAATTTTTCTAAAGATAATTTTAACTTTTCTATTCATAATTTTTTAAGATGATCAATGATTATTGATCATATTCAAAATATGCTTTTTATACCCTTGGAGAGGGCATTATAATATTGTCCGGATGTTTGTAACGCATAGAAGGAAGCATCTCCGACCACATAAAGTATATATATTCTTGATCAGCACGACGAGCTGAGTTGATTTAGCCCTGTCCGTCTGTCTGTTTCTATGCTATCTCCTCCGTCAGTTTCCCAAACTTTGCACGAAGTCTTTTGGTACATATACGCTGTTCTTGAATGGCCAAGTCAATCTCCGGACCTCAGTCGCATCGAGAATCTCTGGGGTGAACTCAAAAGAGAGGTCGGAAAGACTTTTTGTCAAAATAAAAATCAACTTTGGGATATTGTCCAAAGAGCATGGTACAACTTATGAAACTGTAACTAAACTTTTTGCTCTATTTTCTAGTTTCTGGGATGATTGGATACGTCATCCGGCTCAGCGCAAGGATCGCGTTTGCATAAGACCTGAAATCTCACGTACACGAACCTTTGGCAAAATTGGTGTCTCCAAGTAAGACTTAAATCTTTATTGCGATCTCATACCACTTACCCATTTCATTTCTTCATCTTTTGCAGTGGTCTGTTCTTCGATAAGTATCTCAAGCATATTAAGCTCAGCGAGAACTTTGTGCAGTTCAGCAAAATCAATATGAGTTACCTGTTAAAGGTGAATAGAAATCATTAACAGATTTATTTACAAGTTCAGTTTAATTTGCGTCTCTTGTGCTTTCTTAGGATAATTATGATAATACATTTGTGCGGCGGGTTTACACCTATCCGATTGTCACCTATGATGAGCTAAGACGGAATCTCATAGCAGCCGAGGGACCAGTGCGCATACAGTACAGTACGAGAGACCAATATAAGCGCATTACGCGCATGCTGGGCCTCATGGATGACTTTAAAGTAGTTTTGAAACTTCTTTTCCATATAATATGAAGTTAAACTTTGTTTCTTGCTTTCAGAGCGGCGTGCCGCGCACTGCCTATCATGGCATAGTCTCCTTTTATTACAACAAACGTCGCGTGCATTTGGCACCCAATGCCAATTGGAAGGGCTACGAACTCTCATGGAGCTAACAGCACCAAACTCCAAAGTTAGCCACTTAACTTGCAATACCAAAAAAAAAAAAAAAAAAAAAAAAAATAGAATTGGAACTATGTAATATTTGTGTGATTTTTCGATTTAATTTACAAGCCAATTTACCATCTAACCCGACCCACAATGTAACATAGAACCAGTGTTTAGACACCTCGCCAGGTGCATCTGTGCCACTATTCTCAGCTAGTTGTAATCGAACACTTGTTTACCCCCTACGACTAAACAGAAAACAGAAAAGAAACTATTTATATGAGCATATTTTTGTGTCTTATTCAAACTTCTTCGTCCAGTTGCTCACAATCGATGTCGCTGCACTCGGACTCTGAGTGTGTACCGGAACGATGACGTTGAGCCTGGCTCAGAGCCTCATGCCCATAGGAAGTGCTGCCTGCCGCTTGGGGTGGGCTTCTGTGCTGTAGAAAATTTGCATTGGCATCACCAAAGACACGCTCCAGCTCGGCTAGTCCATTGGTTGTTGAGCCAGTTTCCAGCTCTGGTGACAAGGTGGCGGCATACTTCAATTGCAGATACGTTTCACTGGGTGGATAGTTCACATAGCTGCCGTTATAGGATTTACAACGTGGCGCATAGGCAGCAGAGGATTGAATGGGAGGCTTGGTCACACCAAAGGGCAGTGTAAAGTTTAAAGGCTGTCCACGTGCCAGTATGGCATTTCGTGCACTCTCCATGACACTGGGACCGGGTAAAGAAGCAGCTGCACGTCCGTATGGAGTGGTGGCAGCCGCCGCCATAGGTGGAGCCGAGCCACTGCCGTTCAGCATTATAGATTGTATAGGAGTGGGACCAGCTGGCGTCTGACTAAAGAGCCAGAGTCGATCTCCCACCACCATAGGTCTAGCCAGACCGCCTATGCCAAGTTGAGCATAATAATGCGAGGCTAAGGTCTCCACATCGGAGGTGTACTTGCGTTTCCATTTGGTACGACGATTTTGAAACCAAATTTTGATCTGAAATTTGAAGCAAGAAATTTGAGTTCAGGTCAGTCGAATTACTCTTCACACCCACCTACCTGCGTCTCGGTTAGTTGCAGCTGCTTGGCCAAAGCGGTTCTCTTGGCTACCGACAGGTACTTGCCCCTTTCAAATTCCGTTTCCAAAGCCTTGATCTGTGCAGCCGAGAATGCGGTACGCGGACGCTTCTTGCGATCATCGTGTATAGCTGGGGGGGACGGAAGGCGAAATTGCATTTAGTTTGTAATTGCTACCGACAGCAAACCCATTGTTCCCGCAAAACGGTGCCAACTATTTTCAGCTAATGGCAACACCCTGTGCCTGTGCCCAAATGATTGCGCCTCAATTCATTTAGCCAATGCGTCTAATTGGCCATTTGGTGAAACATTCTTTTCGCTGACCGAAAACAAATTGTCATATAAATTCCCTTCCTCCTTCCTCTGCTTTCTTTGTGTTTGAGCTTTTGACATTTGCATCATTAGTTGGCGTTGCTTGACATCCGTTTGGGCCAATTTCGGATTATTTGTTTTTTGTTGATCGTGCAGATGACAGATGAGATCACTCAACTATGGACTTTTGGGGGAATTTATTTTGGTTTCCATTGTTGGAAAGATTGGTTGGAAGATATAATCTTCAAAATAAGGAAACAAGATTGCACACCTAATACGATTTGGGGGCCTTTTTTTTTGGTCCTTCGAGCCGGATCATGAAACTAAGCTTTGCGCACTGAGCCTCATCTGTTTTTATTTGGACAATAGTTCGGTTTTAAAATATATCGCTGACTTACTTCAACACTGCTTAAAGTTCTCAATCGATTTTACCTAGCGAAAAATTGTTCTTTGACTTAGCTTTGAGTCAATCTAGTAAAATATTTTATGTTTGAAAAACTCAATGAAATTCGGAAATATGAAAGGATCTTTTCAAAATATCGTCTGCAGAATAACTAAGATAAAATAATAAACTGACTGACATATTCTCATTTCATTTAGAGACTAAAAAAAGATAGCAATATGAAAATTTTAAAGATAGCAAAAATCGAGCTTTTTGAGTTATGACAGTGTGGAAGTAAGTGAGCGATATGGTTTTCCGAATTGAACCTGAAGGCAACATAATCTTCGAATGTTGCCAGGTCTACTTTTGATTTAATATCGTTAGAGCTACAACTCCTTTTCACCCTTTCTAAACTTTCTAAAACTGCCATCTATCAAATTTTCATCATAGTCTAAACGCATTACAAAATTTTGCAAATTTCGCGATTCTTTGGACTGTTTGATCTTCACCTCTTCCTATCTTAACTCATATGAAATTTTTGCAAATTTCGCCACTTTTTCAACAGTTTGGTGTACACCTTTTGTTTAGCCGTCTTCAATTACGCTCCATTAAGTCTTTAATAAAACCTAAGCTCTTACGAAAAATTGTCGTCTACATTTACCAACGCCTGCTTCTTATTGTAATCTAAACATCAAAAGCTTGCATAATTTTCGGGTTTTCGAACAATTAAGATAAATGTTACCTAGCCCAAGGTATACTTAACAAGGTAGGCTCACTCGCATTTTTGTAGCGCCTACCATGATATAACTATACAAGGTTAGGCGGATAAGTGCTCTCAGTTCAGTCCACATTTCAGTCTAGCTGGGTTTTTGTGTGCACAAGCTCACTTAGCAAAAGCTGTCAGTCCACATTTTTGAATGTACGCCGTACCTTATGTAATTGTATTATGGCGCCTACCTTGGTAAGTATACCTTGACCTAACCTACTAATGTCCTCCAGGTTATCAACTATCTGTGTGCCAAACTTCAAGCGAATCCGTTTTGCTATTTCTGCGTGAATGAGCAACGAACATACAAACTTTCACATTTAAAATATTTACTAGCTGAATACCTGGCGTTGCCCGGACATTGTAAGATTATGATTCTTATGAAAGCCGGCTCAAAATTTGAAGTTCGTACCTCTCTGAGAATTGGCTCTGAACCACTGTTAAACCGTTTTGAAACCGGTTCTGAACCAGTGAAATATCCATATCCACAATCTACAGACCGAATTTCAGTTGGTCCCAAGCCAAATAACTTCTGAGAAATGGCTCTGAACCACTTTTGAACCGGTTCGAAAACGGTTCTGAACCAGTAAAGCTTCCAACAACATATTTTCAACCTACATACCAAGTTTCAAGTTCATAGCATAAATAACTTCTAAGATATGGCTCTGAACCACTTTTAAACCGGTTTGAACCCGGTTCTAAGTCAGTAATATATCAAACTCCATATTTAAAACCTACAGACCAAATTTAAAGATCGTAGCTTAGATATCTTCAGAGATAAGGCTCTGAGGCGCTTTTGAACCGTGTTTAACAGCCTTCGAGACCGGTTTACAGATATGACTCCTAGCCTATTATTCTTTCCTGGTCAACATGAACATTTATTGAAAATTTTGTGAAGGTCGGTTAAACGGTTTAGACGCCTTTAAGGATCATTCACTATTGCATAAATGTATAGATTCATAGCATAGCGTAGCTTTGAATGAATGAATGGTATATTCGACTATTATTTCAACATTATTAAAACCGATTCGCTTAAATCCCAGCCAACCAGTGGAATTCCCAAGATGCTTCATTAGGACTCCCTGTACTGTGCGCTAAGACTTCTAGGCAAGCTCCGAAAAGTGTCCTAAAGGAGCATGTAGCCGGAGAAAATGGCCTGTTCAACATTTATGAATAAAGTGTGCCTAAAGGACTTCTTAAATGAGTAATTTCGGCGTCCAGAATGCTCATTCAGACTCCATTTTCACTCCTGCTTCGGAGCGCTACAGAAACGCTCCTTCGAGGTGCAGCTTTGTGAGTACCTTTTCACTCCTGCTTCAGAGTGCTCCGAAATCGCTCCTTCGAAGTGCTGCTTTGGGAGACCATTTTCACTCCTACTTCGGAGCACTCCGCATATGGTTGGCAGGGATATACCGAAAATATAGTGAAAATGTTGAAAGCTATGAACCAGTGCTCGCACCAATACCCCAGCTAAGGTACCAGTCCGTGAACCGAACCTTAGAACGTGGGGCTGGAATCTTGGCAGAAAGTTATGAATGACCACCAGGAACCTGAAACTTATAAGCCCAGCATCTAATGCTCACGTTAGACAATGAGGAAGTACAAATGCCCATGAACAAGGTGAGTTGCTTTTGGCCTATATCCTCTAACAGGGGCAGTGAATCAACCTCTATCGGGGGTGACACGGAAATCTCTAGTGATTTTCGTATAAACGCTTGTATTTCAAACTAAAACTGCTTGCATTAATTTGTAAGGCGACTCCAAAATGTTCTGTAGCCTACTAGATTAGATGACGAAAGTAGATTTAGGTAGTAGGTCCAAATCGCTTAACATTCACCATCTGATCTACCAACCGAAAATATACTTGTCACTTATACGAAAATCACTAGAGATTTCCATGTCACACCCGTATAGCTTAGAATAGAAAAGAGGTCCTGTACTTAATGCTTTCCCTCCAAGATAAAATAGTGTCTTGGAAGCTACCTGAGAAGTACTCCTTGTCAGACCTACAAAGCCAGTTCAGTTTTGAAACTTTAGGTCCCTTATAAATTATTGTATTATTATTATTATGAACATAATGAATCCTGTCCTAACAACACTTCCTCAACTTTGCCTCCCAGATGGCACCCAGCACTAGCAAACTTGAAGAATATTCTAATTTCTTTGGAGGGTCCACACAAGTGATCTTCATATCCAATCGAATAGCTTCTCCCTTTTCATACTCACCATTGCCATCATCCGACGCTAGATCTATATCACTTTTGCCATCATCCAGTGTATCATCCTCCAAGCAACTGGATGTGGCCGGACTCGAAACTCGCGAAGAAATCTCACAGCTGGCACTTCCAGTTTCATTCTGTTGAATTTGCGTTTCACTAGTCACTTGATACTGTTCCACCTGATCGGCAAAGTTGTGAGTATTACGCGTATCGGGTTTGGCCAAAATCTGTTCAATTGAGAAACTATGGGGATACCGACGCACCACAGATTGCGAATCCATTTTGTTCGAGACAACGAAGAGCACGCGACGAGTTGTTACGGAAAACTAATTTGAATAAGCAGAGCATCCTGCACTTTTGGGTGATATTTGTACACAAGATGATCGGGAGTGGGCGTGGCTTATGCTATAGCTCACTCTCTCGCTCTCTTTTCAATGGCCAACATTTGGCCCAGGCATGAGAGGGAAAGGGAGATGCTGTGCCAAAGAGATGTGTGGACATGTGTTTATTTTTAAAACATGTGTGAAATGGGGCGTGGTTTGGGGGATTTCTTTTTGTTTGATGATGATTAAAAGTCATAATTTTTGGCTAATTGTCTACAAGTAGCGCTATTTAATATTTCGATGGTTTTGCTAAATATATTTAATAAGTTTGCCAAAAATTTTCAATCGAATGATTAATGAATGGGGAGTGAATGTGTGGGATGGGAGACGAGACGTGAGTGGGTTTGTTGGGAAAACGGATTTTTAATTGGCTTTATACACGTAGAATTAGATGAAAAGACCCCCTGAATACCTCCTCCACAGGGCTTCAAAATTGGTTTAAGTTAATAAAGCAAGAACTTCAATTCTCATTCAGATTTTCCAGATTTGCTGTGGTAACTTCAATTTCGATTTTAGAGGGTATTCTTCAATATTAAAGGCTAATAGCTTCTTGAGAAGGTTCGTTACGGAAATTCGAACACATTATTTAATCTTAGGTTTTGTTCGAGAAACAAACCGCCAAGTCTTGAAATGAAATATTGAAAAAGAAAATATCAATCAACTCTTTAAAACGACAACTAAAAAATAACACAAGGCAACAATATTATACTTTTCCAGTATATGGAAGGGTTGGTAGTGATTCCAGTTGCTGGTTCATTACAAATGACCAGCCTTCTTTACTGTTTTTAGGAAACGAAAACATATTAGAGTCTCCACCATCCATGCACCATGCATACTTTGGGGCACCAGCAATAAAAAGGATATTTTTGGATTCTTACCCAAGTGCTAAAAGAGGTATATCTCCATTGAAAAAAATCGCAGAATTGTTTGGTATAGTTCATTTCAAAGCTAAGGAGTGGTACTTTCCGATGGTTTCAAAGAGAGTCCAAACAATAGAATGGATTCCCCGAAAAACGCTCCTAAAAAGGGTCAATGTAGGAACTTTAAACAACATTAAGCTCAAATTACTAAAAATCTCGTCGTGATGGACAATTTCTGAAAACGCAGTCTTGCTTAGCACACGAAAATCATCTAGAATCTTGTTGCCTAGTGTAATTATACTATTCTGATATTCTTGGCCAACTTTCAATTGGATTTAATTCAGCTACTACCAAAAGTTCCTCCATAATCCGTATGGAAGAGCTAATGTATGGACAGTACTGAAATCAATCGCTGAGTATAATAAATTTTTCCTCGGCCATAAATACAAGCAAAGTGCCGTGGGGGGGAGAGTGGAGGTGGTGGGGGTACGGTTGGAGGGGTGATGGGGGAGGGGGGGGCACGGGACTCAGGGGCGTAAAGCGGGGGGAATTGTCTTTTATAGATAAAAAGTAAGAGGGGGAGAAGCGAGAGGTGGAAGGCTCGCCGCAAAAGAGATATTTATGAAGCTATGGAGGGAAAGATGTACCAAATTTACAAAAAGAGAATCTAGTGAGACGGAAGAGACCCAAAATTAGAGAGAGCTGCTAAAAACAAATAAGAGAAAAAATAAAAGCTTAGATAGAGTTGAACGATCTCCGCAGTAACGTTGTGGGTGGAGCCAGGCAAAGGGTAGGGTAAAGAAGGGGGCAATTACATGGTCGATCCTGGATAACGGTTGCCTGGAAAAGCCAGACTCCTAAAACAGGGCCAGATCAAAAAGAGTTCTTATCAGAAGATTAAAAAAAGTGTCGTTCTGGTTTGCATCAGCTCCAGTAGGCTCGCTCTAGGCCGGCTATAGCTTCGCATCCGCGGTGGATTAACGTTTCCATTAATAACACTGTCTGTTTGCACCTGGCAAATGCAATTGTAGCGGAAAGTGCTCTCAGAAAAATAACGGCTGGCAGATTTCTAGAACATTCGGGTACGAAAAATTATAAAAACGAAAAACTACATTCAATATTATTGAAATTGGAATAAACTTTCTTGAATTAAGAACATTTCGTACTTTCAGTAGGACGGAAAATGCGTGAAGAAGTCGAAAGGCTGTTCGGCATGAGTGAGACTCGCTATTACTACGTTTATGCTATGAAATTCATGATTCCTTCAATTTGCAAAATCAAATTTGTTCCTGTTTATGCTGCTTTAATGAATTCACAAAATGACCAGCGGATATATGAGAAAACAAAAGATCTGGCAACACCAGCGCAGCGTTAAGTTGGCTGCGCCTGGGCATTTCATGAATTTACGGCAAATTCATAGTCAACTTTCGTGAGAAGTCGAATTCATGAAATGGCGTTTATGCTCGCACTCTCGGGCCCATTTCATGAAATGATTTTGCAAAATCAGCATAAACATAGTGGTTAGCCATAAAGAGGCTACGAAAAAACAAATCAGCTGGAGCTGATGAACTGCCCGCTGAATTGTTCACGGCTGGCGGCGAGGAGTTGGTAAGGTGCATGCACCAACTCCTAAGCTGAATATGATCTGAAGAGAGTATGTCCGAAAATTGGTGTCTAATTGTTCTCTGTCCAATACTTAAAAATGGAGACCCTGCAGTCTGCGCCAATTACCGCGGGATCAGACTCGTACCCATTGCATATAAGGTTCTGTCATGCATCTTATGTGAACGTCTAAAGCCGAAAATGAGCAAACTGATCGAACCTTACTAGTGTGGATTTAGACATGGTAAATCCACCATAGAACAGATATTCACATTGAGACAAATGCTGGAGATAACCCATGAAACAAAAATCAACACCTACCATCTTTTTGTTGATTATAAAGCCGCTTTCAACACACCGATAAAGTCAAAGAACTTCTCCGAGCCTTTCGATACCAGAAGAGGTTTAAGGCAGGGTGACACCTTATCGTGTGACTTCATTAATCTGCTGATGGAGTATATACTGCGACAGTGCCCAATTGCTAACAGAATGGGCACCATCTTTTACAAAGATGTAATGCTACTTGCATATGCCGATGATATTGATAACTACTATCGGTAAAAACGAACGGGCGGTAATCAGGGCGTTTTCAGAGATTCAGAAGCAGTCAAAACTCATGGGCTTAGCGGTAAATGAGGAAAAGACGAAGTTCTTAGTCCAGGCCTGACCAGCCTTGGAACCTGGGGCCCAAAGTCCCTTGTCGATTCACACCGAATGCTTGCCGAAGTCAATCATCACTGAGTGTCAGAGAGAGACAGACATATTTTTGGTGCTCTCTATTTGGCCGGGCCTGTCCTCGTTTCATCGCGCAGTGAGTCTATGCGTCTTGCACAACCTGTTGCAATGGGAGAGTACAACTTTAAGGTTGTAAAGGACTTTGTCTACCACGGAACGATAATTACCAGCGACAACTACATCAGTCTGGAGATCCGAAGAAGAATTACTCTTGCAAACCGATGTTACTACGGGCTCAGTAGGCAGTTCAAGCGTAGAGCCCTCTCTCGAAAAACGAAAATAGCGCTTTATAAGTCGCTTATGATCCCAGTCCTGCAATACAACGCAGAAGCATGGACATTAACAGCAGCGGATGAGGAGGCGATCGGCGTGTTCGAGGGCGAACGAATTCGGGACAATAAGAAGGCTGGGGCGCCCGAAACTAAGATGGAAAGATCGGGTGCTGGAAGGCATTGAAGCGCTTGAACTGACCAACTGGTGCCTGCTCGCACAAGACAGAGGCGAGTGGCGGGCATTAATTGCAGCGGCCGTGACTGTGAAACGGTTGTGATTGAAATATCGGGCCAAATAAGAAGATAAGAAAACACAATAGCTGAGTGAAAAATTGTTCCGCTCAGTGAGAGACCGTTTGTGCTGCGTTTGTTTCAGTTTTTCACTGTGGTGGGTCGCATTGAAAAAAGTGTTAACACTTATTTGCGAGCTATGTTTTTAAACAAAAACTTAATCGATTTTTTGTTTCTTAAGTTTCCTAGTACCATTTTCACGTATTGAGGAAGTTCACAAAGGCTCTGGGCGAGAACTGTTTTACTTTCCGTATCTGATTTAATCCTGAAGTGTTCTCAATCTAGCTGGGCAGTGTTCTGGAGTTCCTGCCCCTGCTTCTGCCTCTGGTATGCGTAGCTTCAAGCCGTAGGTTCAGTTGGGAGGTTTGAGGTGCAGAGGTGCAGTTCGTCGTCTACATTTGACTTTGACTGTGGGAAGGAATCAAAGAGCCTGGCTGACCGCTTAAATTTAAGTCTCGCTCAATAAAAAAAACTTGTATGCTTCGAATATGGAAGACCTCAGGCGCAAAATTCATGTCTCTTAAGCCCTCAGGCTTTCTGTTACAGTTCATTTTGAAAGGGAAACTTCTTCTGTGTTGTTAACCCCATCTTTTTCCCAAACCTCCCTGCTTGGATATACTGTCGGGTACTTCCTTTAAAGAGCCAGGCATCTTGTGCTTGCTCACACATTTTCTTCGCAAATCTGAAGTCTTGTTCAAAAGGATCTAATGCCAGTAAAGTAGTCAGTTGAAGAACCCACAAGAAACCTTCAATCCCCTCTCCCTGCCACTTGCTCACATGGTCATCACATTTTTCTTTCGATGAACATTTCGAAGACTTCCTCTGGCTGACCACAGAGCAAGAACCTCATATATAAAATGTTCATTAATTCGAAATTATTAACACATAATTCAAATGGGCACACACAGCCAGAGAGATATATGAAAAAGGGATGGCAACAGTCAGAAGATAGTTTCCAATTGGATGGGAGCCAATTTCCACTTGGCTTACAGGGTGCCCGACAATCGTATAATGTCTTCATTATTCATGCACAATTTGCACAAAATATGTGAAAACGTTAATTAGTCGCTAAAAGTCGCAGAGTAACAGCCACAGGGAGCCCGAGACTGAGCACGAGCACGGATCCCTCCATCCATTCTGGGGCTGTCAGTTTGATTTAATTTAATGAGAAAAACACTCGCCTGCTTAGGCCGCTGCTCAAATCAAAATGACAACTTAATTTTCATAATTGCGCATAATAAAGATTCGACTATTGCTTGCCATAGTTGAGATTCCGCTGCCAACAGGATGGGCCAACATGTGCCACATGGCCATTCGAATCAATTACCAATTGGTTGAACCACCACCGATATTGCATAAGTGGCCACATCTGAGGCTGGCATTTAAGTTTAAATGGAGCGCAACCGTGTCAAGAATTTAATTAATAACCCGGAATGCATCTTCATTATAAATCATCACTTCCATCTCCAACTCAAGTGTTTGTCAAGGCGCACACGCAGCATAAATCACAGTCGAGTCGCGTGGAGAACTCCAAGTTTTTCAGAGTTTTTTTTTGTTTCTGTACGTCCCTTTTTTTGTCGTCGCATTCAACTAATGATGCAAGTCAAGTCCGGCGGAGTGTCATTGAAATCGATCTCAGGAGAAACATCTGTATTTGTGTCTTGACACTCCCACGCCATTGACTCATGTTTTTCCTTCTTTCTTTGGTTTCTAATTACCCAAAAGGTGAAGTTTTGGTCCTGGGGCGTGCATTGAACCCCTTTGGATGAGAAATTTCAGCATGATTAATTCGTTTTAGTTTGTTTGTTTGTTTGCCTTGAGGGCTAATTTGTGTGACCAACTAATAGGCTAAGCCACACGAGGTCAAATGTCTTGAGTTTACATTTTCAATGGAAATCAATAGAACGTGAAATTATGTTGTCTTATGTTCAAATTACTTTTCATTCCCTTTTTATTGTATAAATGTTATCTGAATACTATAAAGTCCATAGCCATTTCAAGGGCGCTTAACTACCCTCATCATCAGACTCTTCTTAATGCTTACGGCTAAGTTTCCGAGTAATTTAGGGTTTTGTTTCATACTTTAAAGAACGGTTGAAAAGTTTTTGTACTCTCTTTTTGGTGAATATTAGAGGTTTCGTAGGACGGATCTCTTTTTCAAGCTTTTTGATATTGAAATCAATTCCTAATGAGTTATTTCTTGCTATGGAGAACTAGACGTAGGAGGTAAAGACCTTCCTGGACAAGTGTTTGGTGTAAGCATCAAGGAGGAACAAGACAGTCTCTTTCTTAGGTCCTTATGAGCCCATTCCGAGTCCCTGTTAGACCTTATAAAACTAGTGGGGGTTTTCTCTACTGCACCATTATGGGAACAAAATGAACTTAAGAAGGTGGGATGTCCGCGAGAGCTTGAGGTAAGAAGAAGTTGGTTAGGTCTAGTACTGTTCCCTCCTCTTCCTTACACTTGCAACATATCACTTGAATATTGAATAAGAAGGCGACATTTCAAGAACGTTTTAGCACTATAATTAGGTAAATCACGCCTCTTAAGGGGGTCTTCTCATTCAAAACCCGTTTTTTGGACCCTTTTTAAAAAAATTCTTATTTGAAAACGCAAAGAATAATTGAAAACTTTTTTTATTTATTGTATTACAAAAGGTTCAAAGTAAATAAAAAATTTTTTTTTGCCTCGATACGAGGGCTGTTCAAAAAGTAATGAGACTTCAAAGTTGGTGGTGAAAAAAAAAGGTGTCGTCACGGCGGCCACGATTCCGGGTCTCCGGAGCGTCCGAATAAAAAAAACAGGGTTATAATCGTATAGATGTAATTCTCGGGTGAACCTCAAACTTAATTTTTGTGATTTTTGACAAAATGGCGGCCATTCAAAAAAAAAATTTCAATTTCGGGCTTTTTTTTTGTAGTTTAGTGTAAAAAAAAATAGTAAAAAATTTTTTAAAATTATGGTCGAGGTTCACCCGAGAATGGTGACAATTCTGCGTCGATTCCACTTTGTTTCATGAAAATCGGTTCAGTTGAACTGGAGATATCATGGCCGCCAGTTCGAAAAACGTGGTTTCGAGATAAACGCGCTTTAAGTTTGCAGTTGCTTGGGAATTTAGGTCACATTGGGTCACTAAAAGGACTATATCTCCTAAACTAATTCGAGTTTTCGAAAATCCTTTTGGGGGGATATTTTTGAATATCCAAGCTATAAATAAATGCAAAAAAAAAGTCGAAAAAAAAAGTTGCTCAATGAGAAGACCCCCTTAAGTGCAGCTTGACTGGCGATTATATGCAGAGGTTTACTTTTTTCCACCACTTCTACTTGGTAGAAACTACAGCAGGGGTCGGCAATGACAGCAGAGACGTCAGCAGAACTACAGCCGCTACATGAGCAAAGAAAAGATTTCAATGTGTTGAGCACTAAGTCACCCCTAAGTCACTGAGTGTCCGAGAGAGAGACAGATATAATTTTCTGTCCTCTCAATTTGGCCAGGACAGGTCTCCGAGGCCTTCTCCAGCTACTGGCGAAAATCGAGGTTGGCTTCAAAGGCCAAAACAACTTTCCTTGCTCGTATTTTAAAGCAGTCTCCACATCAGATGTGGCTAGTGTTCTGCTGCCATCGGCTTCCTTTTTCGCGTCTTCCTTTTTGTCACCCGAGATGACCCAGTGCTCGGCACCAGAGCAGCAAATTTGCCGTGTACATGAGCTTCAAACCAATAGCCTGGTTTCACTATTTGAGTAACTCCTCCAGCGCCACCAATGCCTAGCTTGAGTTCTGGTCAAGGCGGTATGCCAATGCTCAGGCTTAGCCTGCGAGCGCTGATTTCTACGCTCAACCACCAATGCACATTGGTCGGAAAAGCCCTTTTTTTGCCATAAAGAGATTCCTCTAAGCGATAAACAGAGTTCCTCAGGCTCAAATGAAGAAATGAAAGTCACATCTGAGCCACTAAGTACAACTGACGGTGGAAGTAGTACGACTAGTGGAACTGGTGGTTTGCTTACCAGCACCTACAAATCTTTCAAAGACTACATTCATGGAGCAGAGCAGCACCACAACTATTGAGCCAACAAATTGTGACTGGCGATATTGGTGGTGCAGGTGCAAATGCAACTGGGCGGGCGAGTCCTATTGAGGTGGCCAGCTATGTGACTTCAGCTGGTCGATGCCCAAAAGAAAAATAGGTGTTACAAGTTTAGTTTATGTGGTTTTTGGAATAAAAATGAAATAAAACGTTTACTTTGAGAATATTACAATAAAGTTTGTTTTGCATGTTTGTATATTTATCGAAAAGTTAGCAGTTTTTTAGCGTAAAGTTACTCAGAATTCTTCGCACAAAGTGTAATGAGTTTGTACAAATGTAAGTAAAAGCCAAAAGGAAGTTAGTTTTACAAACATGAGCACTTCGGTCTTATCATCATTTGCATTGTTTTGAGTGAATAACCTCCATTACGAAAAGCCAACCAATACATTCCCTTATAGTCAGGTAAACGTACTTCATTTAAATACTGACCAAAAAGATTGCTGAAAAAAAAACCGTAAAACTTGCTAGTAATCATTTGACTTCCATGACTATAGCGCTTACCTTCTCGTACAATCCTTATGCCACCAGGCACCCATCCTAATAACCGCACAATTTTCCTTACTTGGAGAATTTTCCTTGTCGTACGTGGTAAATTTTTGATTTTTCTGGTTGGTCAGCGAATCACCTGCATCGCCCGTAAATTCTCCCAATTTCGTCATTTTATAAAGTTCGTTTTCGCTTTCTATAAAGAAATCATCATAGTTGGCATAGCGTCTCTCTCCTTCAAAGTCCTCCAGGTATATGTACAGTTCATGGGGCTGAGATTTGGTTATCGCATGCAGTTTATCCAGTCCAATAAAGAAATCGCTGTCCAAATTTCCGAAGCCTTCCTTATACTTTTGCCAATTTAAGAAGAAATTTTCTTTGTCACTTGTTCGGCGTGCAATCACTGTCCAGCCAGGACCAGCAATTTCGGAATCACAGAAAACAGGGAATGGCTCCAGATTGTCCACACGAATTGTATAAATGCCATGTGCACCCAACAAACGAGGGCATGAGGGCGAATTGAGAGTTGTTAGCCCAGTTGCGTTGGTCAGTACCAATTCTTCTATAATCTCGAAAGCATTCGAAGATGTAAGGTTAAGATGATTTGCTTGGATGTTGGCCTCGGCCAATGCGTATAGATCGTCCAGTTCTTTTTTAAGTCTGCTGTAGAAGGACAATCTATGAATTAATTGCCGAAATATTTGAAATGTAAAAGCCTTACCTTTCAGTGGTTTCGCTTTGGGAGCTCTGTAATATGTAGTTAGTTAATAGTTGCCATTGTTCTGAGGTATTTTATATACTGGACTTACCAAACGGATCCCTTCGCCGAGGCAGAATTGATTGCCTATAGTAAGACTTAGACACACAAATGCTAAATAAACACAATGAAGCTCCATTGCAAATATACTAGCATTAAACCACAAGACTTCAGTATTTATACCAAAAGATCGGTGCACTATAAAACTGTTATCACTTTTTGACAATCGTTTGCAAGATTGACATAATACTTATTAAACGAAGTGGTGATTACAATTTGAGTACATTTGTTTATTTGTTTAATTGTATAAAAATAGTTAACAGTTTTCTGTCAACGTTATAAGTGTTACAAAATGACCGTGTTCAACAGAAAGATTGATCGCTGAGCAGGTATCGGTCAAGCGCGACTATAACATACTCTGTACCCGTGAAGTGCTGCCCATCACCGTTGCGACTGGTCCTGCCCATAATTGTTTGTTTTCCTTATAACTCGACAATCGTTCATCCGATCTTTACCATTCCTTTGGCGGAACGATAAATAATCTTGATTTGAAAACATGTCCAGAAGGTTGGAACTTTCTATCTATCCAGTGCAAAAATTGAAAATAAACTTGATCTACCTGCAAGTATAAGAAGTTTTTGTCCCATACACGTCGAACCTCTATCTCTTACCATACTTGAGATCTGTTTGTTCATACGGACAGACAGACAGACAGACGGACGGACAGACTCACATGGCTAGATCGACTCGCCTGTTGATGCTGATCAAGAATATATATACTTTATAGGGTCTGAAATTTTTCCATCTACATACTTTTGCACAACTTCATGATCCCCCTTTTCCCATTTTTAATGGGAACAGGGGATAAAAAGTGGATCAAAGGTAACTCCCAGTATTGCAAAGAAACTTGAGAGACTTGGCAGGTATGAGTTAAGTCTTTCCCCAGTAGTGATGACGGTGCAGTCATCAGCATATGTGACCAGTTTGATGTCATCTTGCGGGTGTGGTATCTTTGCCACATAGAAGTTGTACAATAATGGGGAGATGACTCCACCTTGGGGGACTCCTTGTTTGATTATCCTTGTTTTAGATTTTGCTCCTCTGAACTCTACTTGTGCTTGGCGACCTGACAGGTAGTTCGTGAGCCATCTTTTCAGGCAGTTTGGTAGGCTGCTGTGGGACAAGTCTTGGAGTAGAGTGGTGTGGCACACCATTTTTAACCCTGCCGTTATCTTGGTTGTTAGCTCGCATAGGGCTCAGGTGGTGCTATGTCCCGCGATGAGGCCATGTTGGTGCTTTGGAGGGTGAAGGTAATCCTTCAGGGTAGGCAGGAGAAGAGGCTTTTTAATTGGAGAAAGGAGCGTGATTGTGCGGTATGACGAGCCTTGGTCAGCGTACTTGCCTGGTTTTGGAATTGGGATGATTTTCCCGGTTTTCCATGTTGGGGGAATAATTAGTGATTTCAAACACAGGTTAAGGGTGAGGGTGTGTGAGGTATCGTTTGCCTAGAGGTCCTACATGCTTCAGCATGATTGCTGCCAGACCATCTGGTCCAATGGCTCTAGAGGGTTTAGCGTCTTTTATGGCGCGTTGTACCTCTTCTGCGCTGAAGGAGATCTGGTCATTGGTGAGGGGAAGGTGCCGCATCTTCCTTATAATGCAGCGCTAGTTCTTATCCGACTGTTCCGGGTGTGCGACGAACTGACTGTTAAATGCTGAGGCGCAGTTTGTCGGGTTAGTGGGTGTGAATCCATCGAAGCTAACTGTAACCAGGTGGTTTCTTCGTGGGTTGGTGAGTTGCTTGATAGTGCTGTAGAGTCTCTTGGCGCCTTTATCAAGATCGTCTAATTTCTGGAGCCATATGGACCTGGCTGGGTGGCTCAGCGGTTAGTGTGCGCGACCGCTGAGCATGAGGTCGTGGGTTTAATCCCGCCTCGGAACATCTAATGAAAAGTTTTTTTCTTTGAATATAACTTTACACCCGGCCACACCTCTTGCTGTTGGCGCCAGCATTGCAGTAATTAGCCATGAAAAGCTACTCAAAAGCTGCCGTTCGGATTCGGCGTTAAACTGTAGGTCCCTTTCTCTTGTGCTAAAATTAGAAGCGCACAAGCCAAGAGATTGAGAGAGGCTCGGCTTTGGCCCCTTGGGGCTGTGTCATCTTGACAAGCCAATTTTACTTTACTTTTACTTATATGGACCTTCTATGGGTGTTTTCCTGTTTCGTTATTTTCTAGTTTAGGGTATGTATTTCAGGATTAGCTTCATCAATCGCTCTCAAGGCGTCTCTCCTTTCAGCTAGTTTAGCATCTTCGGTGGGAAATAGAGGGCGGAGATGCGGGATGCAGCTGGGATGAATCGTTTTGCGGCTTTCTGCAGGATGGACCCGAATTGTTTTTCACCTTTTTGGTCACATGATGGCGGAGATATCTGCTTCCGTGCTACACTCTAACCTATTCCAATCAGTCTTGCCAAAGTTCACAAAAGTCAGATTTTCAGATGTTAAGATATCGGCATCTTTTGTGACTTTGTCAGTAATAGGGACTTGATCCGAGCCTAGGACGAAGCCCGCGGCATGTCCAATAGGCAATTGGTAATGGCTCTTTTTGTGGAAAGCGGTTAGAATCTCGCTGACGAGTCTAGATGGTACTAGACGAAATGTGATCATGTCTGGGAAAGCTTAACTGCTTTTGTCAATATGTTCATATCATTTGTTGTTGATTTCTTGAGAATTATTGAATTATATTTTCTCCCCGACCTTAAAACGGATAAAACTAGCACTTCTGACTAAATATCAAATCAGGTCGTTAAACCCCAAAAAAAACTTGTTCGGAAACTTAATATTTTAGGACTTTTGAAGGTGCGGAAGTTTGGAAAATTGTAAATCTAGGTGTCCTATAATATTTGATGGAATATAATATTGGGTCCGAATTAGTTCAGGTTTTTAGAGGTATTATTCCCCTGGATTTAGTTTGAACCAACTCTATTTGGTTTAAGGATAAGCTTCTAAGGATTAGATTCTGAACCGAACCGGTTTGTATGCCAGACAGCAAAATTTCGGTCTGCGAATTATTGGCACTATTCGGTTCAGAATCGGTTTGCCTCCCTGGAAAGAACTACTTTCCTATGAATAAATACTAATCGTGCTTCCATTTCTAAATCAGGTTTGGACTCTACTCCCACTCCTTCTTATAATTTAAACTATTTTCTGGCTCCTCTATCCCCACTCTGTGAAACCTCAATTAGTGTAATTTCCTTGGCCCAACCAGATCAGACCAAATCTAGTGCTTGACAGGATGCGCTCCAGTCGCGACACACTGACGACAGTATGGAATGCCATCGAAAAACTAGAGGAAACATTCCTTGTTGACTGGCGCCAAAAGGCGTGTCGCTAATTGCGCCTAAACGACCCACATTAGGCGCCAAACTCCCAAAACAGGAAGCAACAAATACTCAAAACAGAAGAAATCTATAAAATGTATGTGGGGGCCATTTAGTTGCCACATCATAGCTAATAATAAAAGCTAATTAAGCAATTCTGTGACAACACCTGTAGGTTGCAGGGGAGATCTAAGTGTGATGGCTCCCTCTCTCGCGCTCTTCTGACAATAAATTGCCGCTAAATGTCACTAATAAGCATCTCCAGCTTTAGCTCTCCACTTCTAATTAATTTATGATTTTCCTCACCGCATTTATCACACTCAGATGGCGTCTCGGTGATGTCGCGAGCCCCAAACAACAAAAAAATGTGAGGCAGATGTGCCGCAAGGGTGTAGAAGGGGGGCATGACACGTTGTGGCGGTGGTGGTGTTGGGTTTAAACATTTATCATATCACAGAGAGAAGTCAAATAAGGGAATTAGTTGAATTAATAATTAATCCCGACAACCAATTGCAGCATCAGCAGAATCAGCAACAAGTGCAACAACTGCTGAACCTTCTTGGAAATTAATTAAAACATATGCTCATCAGTTTGTCCCATAAATCTGCCAGCCACAATTATCAGTTTCAATTTGTGCGTAAAACTGTTTGATATCACAGCGCGAAGGGAGTCGGAACATTGCCCATGTCAATTAGTAGAGTCACTCTAGACTCTTACTCCTTGGGGTGGGGACAATTTGCCGCTGAATCTCATTTGGCTCATTAAAATGCCGTCGCCAAGTGCAGCAGCAGCGGCGCACCCGTCGATGCGTTGAGGTGGCAACACAGCCAACTTTTCCATGTCAACTCTGAGTAATTACACTAAATTAATTGCCCAACGCTGTCAGGCCAGGCATTGTCTGCTAATCTCTGCCAATTGCACGGGGCGGAGAAACGTTGTTTCTTATTTTGTTTAATTGCCGCCATCAGCACATGATTCCCAATTTGATTGGAGTTGGCTATAAAAAGAACTCCTCGAGACAAACACACACGGAAATCCGACTACCTACCTCCCTCTGCTGCTACTCCAGCAAAGATCATAAAAAAACGCATATGATTTAAGCTGCATGTTTTGTAAAAATCTAATTTGATAATTGGTTGTAATTTATGAGTTTTGTCTGCCACGGAATGACGCCTTTTACGCGTACGCCTGGTTTTCTCAGAATCAGAATCCGCATCCGAATACGAATCAGAGCTACAAACTCTCCATCCAAACTTTGGGACAGAGTGGAACATTAAATTAATATGCAGTTCTTTCTCTTGTTTAATTATTATTTATATCTGTCAGTTTATAAGGCGTGGGCTTGTGTGTTTTACACACAAACATACATATGTGTATGCACAATATGCTTGTCTTTAGGGAGTTTTCATGAATGAAAATTAAATGCAGGCAGCGGGTAATGAGAATGCTTTAAAAACTGATATCCGGATGAGGTACCACAAGAAATACTGAAATTTGAGTAGCTGTGGTAAACTGGGGAAAAAAAGGATTTTAAATATTTGGCCTTAAAAAGCAGACCTTAGGGCCCAAGGTTGAGCATCTCCCACACTTTCTTGGCTTGTGTGCTTCTAGTTTTCGCACAAGAGAAAGGGACCAACAGTTTAACGCCGAATCCGAACGGCAAAGTTTAAGAAGCGTTTTAATGGCTAGTCATTGGCGCCAATAGCTAGAGAAAGTAATCTGGTGTGGTGATTTCATACTGTGAACCGAACCAATTGTGCAAAAATAGCTGAACCTGTTCCGAACCTAAAGTTAGTTTGTTCCCCACTTATAACTCAAACGGCGACAATTTGGGTAAAATTGGTAGGGGGTAGCTTAGGCGGAGACGGACATAAGATACTTTTATCCGTCGACAGCGTTCCGTGTGACTTGTGAAAACGCAGTCACTATAAACGAAAGATCGACTGGAATACAAACGCATGACGTTGTGACTTAGGGTGTTAGTTCAC
Source organism: Lordiphosa collinella (assembly GCA_018904265.1). NCBI lineage: Eukaryota > Metazoa > Arthropoda > Insecta > Diptera > Drosophilidae > Lordiphosa > Lordiphosa collinella. The sequence continues at coordinate 268,715 of JAEIFV010000062.1, read as the reverse complement.
CACTTATACTAAGCGGCTGGCGGTTTTCTGACTTTTTGTTGGTTTGTCCGGCCCGGCTTAATGAATCGCAAGTATTAAATAATATTCCAAAAACGGAGTAGTTCTTCATGATCTGCAGCAACTACTTCATGAACATCATTCAATGGTCAAGCTATTTAGTTTGCGTTGGAGGGGATGTCAAATGATGATAACAAGTCGTGATTAGAGCGGATAAACGACCAGCTGGGACCACGAACGCGCTTTAACGCTCCAACAGGTTGAAGTTGCGTTATTGTATACTTAGCGATACTGGGCAACTGCACAATTTGAATCACACGTTCAATGACCCGTGCAATACCCGTTTATGTTTTGGCAAGAAGACAATGGTAATCACTTTAATATCAGATGAAAATACCATTGAATGGTGAGGAAACTACCAAAAGGGTTAGCTCGATGAATAATTACGGATATCGTTTGATGATTCGTCATAAAGCGGACAACTATTTGCTGCGATTTCGCCGATTGTTTCAGCATTATTGCGTCGACATGTACGGGAAAATTGAAACGAAGCGCCTAACTTTCCTTCGTTTCAATCAGTCACTGCGTTCGGAAGGTATATTCTACGCGATGCATTGCTACCGAAGGAGGTGCATCTAATGTTGGTCGATGGACTATTCTGCCGGCGACGTACACAGGTAGCCCGCGTCATATCGGAATATGCGCAAGATGCAATGACATATGTTCGTCATTACGGTCCGCCAGATCTTTTATTACCTTTAGGTGTAATCCGAAATGGATAGAAATTGTTCATTGCGGCTTCCAGGACAAACATCAAGTGATAATGCGAATTGGGCGCACTTGCATAACTTTGTGAGCCTGTGACGTCATTTGACAGATGAGTCTAAGGTTGAGTTTTTAATTTAATTTAAAAACGCCTTGGATGTGCCTGGCCTACACCGCTCAATTTGCAACTAAAGGTTGCAACCAAAACTATGCAATGGAACGCGTTTGGTGATAAGAAAATTGATGACAAATGTGATTCACGGGGCGATAAACAAAGGAAAATTTAAAGGTGAAGAAGTTCTCATTCCGAGGATTCCGATGATCCCAACCGAGTGCCCTTTGGGTCTAGTCGAATCAATTTTCGATTTGCCATGCTTTCGCCGTGAAGATTACGGCCAGTCCTTAAATGTTTGTGGTCTGAATTTGAAAAATTCATGTTTTTCTAATGGTCAATTGTAAGTGGCATGTTCGCGAGTCGGCAAACCCTCTGCTTTATTTATTTTTGCTCCTGATAACAAAACTAAAAATGCTGTAAATCACAAGGTTCTTCAATAGTATTAACTAACTGTGCTTCACGAAGTCAATTATTTTTTTAAACTATTGAATTTAATAAATTTTGTACTCATTTTTTAAGTTAACTCACTACAGTTATAAATTGTTGGGCGGTACGAAGTTCGCCGGGCCATCTAGTTAAATATATAACAAGAAAGAAAGTCGGTCAAGCCCGACTAAAACATACTCTGTACCTGTAAAGTGCTGCCCATCAACGTTGCGACCGGTGCTGCCCATAATTGTTTATTTTTCTTATAACTTGACAACCGTTCATCCGATCTTTACCACTCCTTTGGCGGATCGATAAATAATTCTGATTTCAAAATATGTGCAGAAGGTTCGAACCTTCTATCTATAAAACTGACGGAGATATGATGTTTTTTTTAAATTGCGGGGGCGGGAGGGGGCGTGGCAAAAATTGAAAATAAACTTGACCTGCCTGCAAGTATAAGAAACATATGTCCGATACATGTCAAACCTCTATCTCTTACCATCTCTGAGATCTGTTTGTTCATACGGACAGACGGACATGGCTAGATCGACTCGGCTGTTGATGCTGATCAAGAATATATATACTTTATAGGGTGATTCCCTCTGCCTGTCAAATACTTTTGAGGTAGTCTACAAAGCGGAAGCGGGAATGGGAATGAAAGTATGGTCAGTCATAAAGCTACCAAACCAGAATTATATCAGAATGAAAAGAATATAAAGATGTAATACTACTTGTATATGCCGAAGATATTGATATTATCGGCAAAAACGACCGGGCGTTAATCAGGGCTTTTTCAGAGATTGAGAAGCAGCCACTACTCAAGGGCTTAGTGGTAAATGAGGCAAAGACGAAGTTTCTAGTCTCATCTCGCGTATTGGACAATCTGTTGCAATGGGAGAGTACAACCAGAGCGGGCAAACAAACGAAACGAAACGTTTCTGAATCGTTGCGTTTCGTTCTTTGCACAGAGCGAAATACTAACAAAACCCGAGAAAAGTAACTGTAACAAAAAATGAGTTCTGTTCTGTTTGCGTTCGTGAGAGCAAACTAAACGTAAAGCGAAATGCTCTCATCTTGATTTGCGGACAAAGGGAATCGGAACGATATGCAACGAGCGCGAACAGTTCGGAAACGTTTGCTGCTCAATTTGTATTTGTATTTGTATTGTTGTTTTTTTTCTGTTGCTTACTTCTTTGTTTCTCTCAGCTTTGTTGTTGTTGTTGTTCCGAAACGTTCCAAGGCAGTGCAGCTGTTGGGAGAACAATATTCCAATCGTTTCGTTTGCGCTCTTCGGCAATATAAAGTTAGTGGTTTCGTTTTCCCTGACTAGAGTAACAGTAACAAAACATATGAATCGTTTCTTAGCTTTCGCGAACGGTTCGTTAAACGTTTCGTTTGTTTGCCCGCTCTGAGTACAACTTTAAAATTGTACCGGATTTTGCCTACCTCGTAACGATGATGAAGAATTACTCTTGCAAACCGAAGTAACTACGGGCTTAGTAGGCAGTTTAAGATTAAGCTTTACAAGTCGCTTATCATCCCAGTCCTGCAATACGCCACAGCAGCGGATAAGGAGGTGATCGGCGTGTTTGAGAGAAAAGTCCTTCGGAGGATTTATGGACCTGTAAAAGTTGTCGATGAACCAAGAAGTGTATAAGCTCTATGGGGACACTAATCTAGTCAAGCGCATAAAACCACAGCGGTTGCGCTGGATTGAACATTTACTCGTATGGATGGAGAAGCACCAGCAAAAAAAGTGTACAATCGGAGGGCGAACGAATTCGGGACAAGAAGGAAGGGACTAAGATGGAAAATCCAGAGGCTGGAAGGCATTAAGGCGCTTGAAGTGACCAACTGGTGCCAGCTCGCACAAGACAGAGGCGAGTGGCGGGCATTAATTGCAGCGGCCGAGACCGTCAAACGGTTGTGATTGAAATATCGGGCCAAATAAGAAGAAACAGAAGTAGAAAACAGCCAGCAGTGTCATGAAGAGGACTTCTTATTCTCAACTAAGAACTAAAACAACCATGTACCATGTTATAATTCGCATAATCTTTCAAGAGAATACCTTAAGATCCTTAAGTAGGCGCTGGCGCTAAAATCAGACGGCCATTTCAGGAACTAATTGACTTACAATTTGCTAAGCAATCCATAGCATACTTCTGGGATGACAAATTCGACACATGTAAGAATCATGTAAAATGCAAGTAAAAATCATGTAACAAGCATGTAAAATACGTTCCGAAAGCAAAAGTAAGCTTGCAATTCCTATAGATTATTTTGTTATTTATATAAAACTATTTAAATAATTAATAAAATTATTTTAATAGTCTTACAAGTTTAAAAAAGCTTCCACTTGATCTTTTTGTATTTTGTTCGCCAACTTACTGAGAGAGCAAGCGAACGTGTGGAGGTCAAATGAAACAAAAATATACGCACAGCTGCCACAAACAATTCACAGCAACAACAGTGCAACATTTCATCAATCTATAAATATTTAAATATAAACTTGATGACTGACTGACTGACTGGCGACGACATGACTGGCAATGTTGATAGTGTTGTGCGGAAATTTGCAAAAACTAAGGTTACTTTTATTTATATGAATCGAAAATAAATATCAATTTCTGTGCGTTTTGAACTTGAAGATGACTGGGCGCTAAATGCAGCAGCAACTGCCGGAAGTGTAGATTAAGTATACGCCAGGCATTACACGTACACACCCAGAGAGACTTCGAGAGACACGGTCAAGGTTGAGGCAACTTGAGTTGCCACTTTGAGACGTTTTTAGCCAATCCAAGGATGTCAGCGGCTTGCCAAAAGCGTAACTGAGGTCAGTCCCCAGAACAGCAGATTATGTCATCCACTTGGTTTATATATAACCTAACCTGCTGAATGAATGCACTTTCGGTTGAACTCTCTCTCTCTCGCTCGCTCGAACTGGTTGTTCATAAAATTCACCAAAAATTCCTGTTTGATGTTTTACATTTTAATTAGGAAAGGGAATTTAATGCACTCTACAGGAAGTTGAGTGTCTGTGAACTCTCGGTTTATGTAAGTAAATTATATACACAGATCCTGCTACAATTACAATTAGTTCAGCCCGCAAACAAGTTTTTTCTTAGAGTGGGCGGCGCAATACCTTGGAACCGCAAAAAAAAAAAAAAAACAAACTCGCACGCACTCGAGCCAAAAAGCCAATAACAATGCTAACGGCCGCTTTATGAACAATTATGAACCGCAGGCGAGTTCGAGTTGGGGGCGCATGCGTCACGCTTTGCACATATAAAACTGTGTACGACGAGAGGAGACTGAACGGCACAAAATGATTATTCAATTCAAATTTAATATTGCTTTCACAGGCAAGGCAGACTGGTTTCTATGGCCACTTTGTTGGCCTAGTTTCCCACCTTCGATTCTCGAGTGGCGCAAATTTCGCTTTCAATTTGCACAGCTTAGGGGGATTACGCAACAAATTGCCAAAAGTAAAAAGTCCGAAAAAAACTGTTCAAGTTCATTGCGGTGATTGTGTGTGTGTGTGGTTTTTTTTTTGTTTACAAAATATTTAATCATATATACATACATACATATTTATGCACACTTTCAAAGTAATTACAACTAATTTTACAATTGGGGTTTTAATGGTTTAACAATTGTCATAATTTATTCCAAAAAAGCTAAAAGCTAAAAATGAAAAATATTTTTATTCTCTCCTGTATTAATCCGTTTGCTGTTCTCCTCTCTTACTCGAGGATAAAACCAGTTTCTTATTACTAAATTAACAAATATTAAAAACAAATTGCAAAAATCGGAAAATAAAAATGTGGAATTTGTCTTGCTCTTGGGTATAAAATCTAATAACCTGAGACACTAAGTTTAAGTAAACGGAGAATTAAGGCACCATTTTGGTCAGGGTAAACTATGGCCACATTTTAAAAAACTGTTAATGGGTTGTTTTAATGGCAGCCATATACTTTTCATTGGGTGTTCAACTAACAATCAATAAATCAACAACTTATTTGATACCAAAGACCATAGAACAACAAGACGCGTCAATGGGGAGTTTCCATTTTACTTTGGTGTGCTGCGCGTGTGAGAGGTCTGCCGAACAAACTTTGCACACAGACAGCACACTAATGTAAAATCGAAACTCCACATTGAAATTTCCCTTCAAATTTCCCTGACATTCATTTATATGGCCGTAGATTAGTAATCTTGTTGTTCTATGGCTTTTTTTGATACTATCTAATTTTAAGTACTTTTTGCATAAAAAAAGCAATAATGGGTAGAAAAAAAAATGGTTAAAAAGGGCGTTTCGGTATCGGGTGTAAAATTAATTGAAATTTGGTAATTAGGTTATTCACGACCCCCAGTTGAGCTGTGGAGTTGTTGTATTAAGGAAATTTACATTTTTTGAAAACATGTCAGTCGAATTGTTTTTGTATTATTCTTCTAGTTTTCGACTTGTAAAAAATTAAAAATTTCTTCAATTAAACAACTCCACAGCTCAACTGTGGGTCGTGAATACCCTAATTAATAACCACTTTAAAATTGAAAGAAAAATTTAATCAAACAGGAAATACTTTATATCTAAGATCAACTAAGCCACCACTGGTATTATATTTGGAAGCATCGTCTTAATGCTAACGATTTCTTAACTAACATCCATAAAAATGTTCTATGAAACTAACTTATGGTCTAACAAGGAGCTGTTAGTGGAAATTACCGTTAAGAAAATTTCCAAGACTTTTTTTTGGTAATGAAAAATGTAATTAAATAATTGTAACTGAAAACGGATTGTTTTGGTAACTAAAAAAGAATTGTGGTAATTATTGTATTAATTTTCTTGGCCACTTTTCATTATATTCTAAAATTTTAATTTCATTACCCCAAAAAATTAAATGTAATGATAATTTAATTTTCAATTACCCAATTACCAAATCAAACTGTTTATGATAGTTTCAACCAGAGCTGTAATTCGTAATTACCATTACAATTATTCTGGTATTTGAGAATTTAATTACCCTTACACTTATAATTGTTTCAGAATTAAAAATTTCTCAATAATTTTCTCAATAATTATCCATCTATTTTCTTTATATACCACTCTTCTTTAGGTTAAAATTTGTAATTTTCACACAGATTAATAAATGTAATTACATTTTTTCTCCGAAATTACTGCAATTATTCCAATTATTGAAATAATTACTATTTTAATGGTAATTAAAAATCGAATACCCCAATTATTGTAACGGTAATTACGATTTACAGCTCTGGTTTCAGCACTGGCAAATTGACAGATTTTTTGTCCGCCTTTTTTAAATAAGTAGAGAATGACAGATTTCTCTGAACATATATGACAGGTGTTCACACATGTATGAAAGCAACTGGCAACTTAAAATATGGCAGCCAGTCAGTGAGTGTGAAAGCAACCTAAAGCACAATAGAGACCGGGCTACGAAGGTCTTTTGTAACTGTCTCAATACCTATGCGAAGGGCCGATTTCCCATCTGTCACATTAAGCCATGCTCCCATTTTCACCTTACTTTTGGACATGTGAACGCCTGAATTTCACATTCAAATTTTATAAGTTTATGTTTGTGACAAAAATTTCAATGGTAAATAGATAAAGTCCAATAAAATTATACAATATATTTTCGTGAAATATTTTCGAGCCAGAATTCGAAATTTTTCGAAAATGGGAGGAACTTGCTGCGGAACACAGAGTAGATTTAGTTGTTGCCAATCGCTCAACTTGGAAGGATGGACAATAGAAAGAGCTGGGTGCTATTCGCATCAAAAAACATGAGTACGTGCAAGCAAAACTTGGAACACGTACAAGACTCTTGACTGTGAGTGTGGAGACGATACGTATTTCAAGAAAAAACTCGATACATTAACCATCTCCTATATTTTCAGAGCTAGAACTGAGGTGCTGTCCCTGAACTACAGGCCTTATTGTACAGGTGTAGGCGAGAGTAATGAGCTGTGCAGTCTCTGCAATATGGAAGCAAGAGAGGAAGTTGCACACGTCATAGCCATCCACCGGCTGGGAAAGTCAATGCACTCGTTGGAAGTGCTAAAGGCAGTGCTGAACGGGCTATCATGTGATCGGCAGGGAAAATATTTACTGGATGCGTTTAATTACAGAGCAAGAATCTTGGCGGAGGCTTTCTAGGAAAGAACTACGCCATAATTTGATAGTTTTAAGAGTCTGGGAAGGCCCCGTTAGGAGTGAAAGTACTGCTATCTCGCGGCGAGCGGGGAAGGCAAATGGTGTAACTCTGAAGGGTAAGTCTTCCTGAAGCTCACTAGGATTAACAAATATATAATGTACAATTTATCGATTAAGGTCGACGGCAATTATGCCATGCCTATATATACAAAATGTTCTTATTTTTTTTTAACAAAGAACCACTACTACTACTAATAAATTGTTATATAGGTACATAATGTATACAACCATTTACATTAAAGGTTTCCACTAGCTCTCCGAAAATCAAAACTCATTCAATATAAAATTCCTGATTTTAGCGAAAACTAAAGGGGTTAAGTGGAGCTATGACATTTGCTAGTGTTGTCAAGCTTTCAGGTATAACAGCATTATGCTAACTTTTTGAGTAAATTTTCCCTGTATGTCGTTGTTGCATACATATATAAAACTATTAACTAATTATAAAAAATTCTAAAAAAACCTTATTGCATTTTAAAGTGAAATCTTTAAGCTTTCTACTTATCCAGCGTCAGCATAAAAGCTTAAGCATTACAGCAAAAATCTAACTACTTATATGCTTTCATAACTTTAAAGTTCTCAACCGCATATAGTTTTGATTGCAAGGAATGAGAGAGCTAGTGAAATCCCTCATGATTTTAAACAAATATTACGAATTGAAATACTCTTTAAAAATAAGGAAATCAAAACGAAAAGCAACTGATCTCATGCTGAACCCAAGCATTTTTAAACGTGCAACTTGTTAACAGCTCAGATCCAGTTTAACTATATCCGATTCAGTATAAGGATAACGTTTCAATTTCTGTTGCTCAATTTATACTCTTTTATAAGCCATGCTCGGAAAAATTTAAAACCGGATTTTCGACCAAATTTGCTCTCCAAATAGCAAAATTTTTGCGAATGCGAAAATGGGAGCATGGCTGTATGTAAAGTGAAATGGGGATTAAATACTTCTTTAAGTCTTAAAGCTAAAAAAAAACAGAATAAGTGAAATAAATCTAATATAAATTCTTACTATTACTATAAAACAAGTAAACTTTATAAATAAATAAAAAAAACTAAATAAAATCTTCTTCGGTACATCTTTAACATTTTCTTACTTGAGTTAAGTCATATACATCAGCGGTGTGCAACTAAATCAAACGCCTGTTTGCTAGTACGCTATGCTAATATTATCATCGAATATACAAATGTTCGTCTCCCTTTTTAGCATTGTAAAACAACTGTAGCTTAACAAGCGACCTTTCTAATATTTAATTTAATTAGTCGAGGTCCCTAAAAAGTTGCGTTGGTTCACAACTGTAAACAACTTATGCATTGATACACCAAAAAGAGCAGATTGTCTATACAGTACTGTTTCAGAAACTTTCCAGTTTCCTCATCAGTAGGCTTGATTTTGGGACCTCAAGTCCCAAAAAACAACTTAAATTAATACACGAATGATATTAAAATATTGGTATGTACTATAATCAGGGGTTGCAAACCTTTACAGATTCATTACTGTTATGAACCAAACACTATACAAATTTAAAACTTTTTTAGTATTATTATTTTCAAAACAAAATTTCTTAAAAAGCGTAGAATGTTAAGTGTACTTTAAGTTAATCCCAGACTGATTTTTATATAATGTTAACTGCTAACTTAGTAGATGGTCGAATTTGCGACCACTGGACGAGATACAAGCACTCAAATTATGGTTGCTGTAGCGCCCTTTTCGTTAGATTTTGGAGCCCACCGCTGGAGATAGGTAAATAAATGGCTAGCCTTTATCCAATCGGATATTCAAGCAACTTCTCAACATCGTCTTTAGATTTTTAGGAAGACGCATTTCGATGGGCATGGCAGAATCTTTCTATGATTATTATGAAACTAAGGTTAGGTTAAAGAGGGTCCACACAAAGGCTAACTAGGCCCTTAGCTGATCCTAAGAACAAATATCTCAAAAATGTAACTTATTTAACTTAAGCTTTGATGAAATCTTTATAGTCCTTAAAACTGCTGTACAGACAACCTGCATAATTCTCTTGAAATTCACAAAAAGCTTTCTCAAACAAATAACTCTAGCCTAAAACAAACATAAAACATGTAAATATTCCAAATCTAAGATCTACCAACTAAATAATAAAGAAAATATGCTTCAAAAAAGTTAAGACCTAAACCTAAGGGCAGTGTTGGTTGTAATATTGCATAGAAGACTGAACTCCATATGTTAAAAGAATTCTAAAACTAATTTTAGAGCAAGATAAATTCCACATCCAATGATTCATTCAACTTATTCCTTTTCAACTAAACTCAACTAAGGGTTGTTTTGGCTGGATTCCAGGTCCAGGAACCACATCACAGTGTACAGCCATTAATTTCACACAGGAGATTTCCCCTAGTTAACCGGCGACACGGTCTGACCAAATTTACGTGCACGCTGACCAAATCCCTTGCTGCCATCCGGTCCAATGGGTGTGCGTACCAAACTTTCAGCCGCACGCTGTGCAAAGGAACCGCTACGTGAGCGTGGTGAGCCATCCAGAAAACTGTTGGTGCGCGAACGTGGCTCGTAATTGTTGAGGAAACTGCCGGTACGCGAGCGTGGTGAACCCTCGAAGCCTTCGGAGCCAAATGAACAGCGTCGATCGTAGCCCGAATCGGTGGAGATGCGGCGTCCGCCTATATACTGGGCATTGTCATAGGCGGCCAGTTTGCTGCTCAGTTGCTGGAAGTTATTGGAGTAGCGACGTGGCCACACCTGATAGCCACCACCACCGCCGCCCACCAACTGCTGCTGTTCGGGTTCACGCTCCACATTAAAGTCATTTGAGGGACGACGATAGAAGCCATTACCCTCGCTGGCATTGGAGTAGCTGCGTTCAAACTGGATGGAGCCATTGGAGAAACGACGTTCACCCGAGCAACTGCCATTGGAACAGACAGAGGTTTTGCGTACGTAGTTATCGGTGGCAAAATCAGAGACGCGTCGAGAACAGGGACAGCTTTCCGAGCAGTTGGAGTCACGACGTTGTGGCGCGCCGCCCGACTCTGAACAGTTGCTGGTGCGTCGTGACATTAGTGGAGCCAAGGGAGGGTCCGGTGCATAGTTTTGATCCGAGCAGTTCGATAGGCGTCTCTGTAGACTGCTGATAGGATTACTGGGAGTTACTGCTGCGGCGACGGCAGCAGCAGGCAAAGACGAGGCCTCTGCTGTATTGGCCGATATGGTGGAGGTATTGCTGTAACGTCTGGGTCCATAGGGGAAAAAACCCTCAACTGGTGGGGTATTCAGGCTACCTCTTGGCTGATAGTGCTGATAATAGTGAGGATTGGGTGCAGCATGCTGATAGTAGCTAGGCTGAAAGTCCGAGTTGTTACGCTTCAGCTTGAATCGCAGATCCGGCAAGGTCTCATGACCAGAGAAGCTACCGCCACGTGTGCGCTCGCAGTTGGCCTCATTGTAGTAGCGATAGTTCTCCACCATGCGTGCCACTGGAGCAGCCAGCTGTATGACGGCTGCCTTTTTGCCTGTCTTCTTCTTGGGAGCCACCATTTCGTACACCTGAAAGGGTCCATTCAAGTGACGCGCCTCTCGAGCCGACGACGACTCCAGGTACTCCACCAAAGCACACTCCTTCTGCTGCAGTTCGGGATATTTGTTCATAAACTGACGCACATCCACGGGTATGGCCATGCCCGGTTTGAGTATGCGTATCAGGGCAATCTCACCGCATTTCGAGAACAAATCTGAGACCTTTTCGATGGACAGTTTATCCAGGGGCAAATCACAGGCCACTATGGTGCGTGAGGGCATGGTCTCGTCAAAGCTGGGTAGGGGTTCAATGCGACGCACCTTGGTGCCCACATCGTTTAGTTCAATCTTTTTGGACTTGCGTCGTACTGCATCACCCACTACTTTCCATTCGCGGGTCAGTTGACGCACACGCTTGAAGCTTGATACCAGCTTGAGACTGACATAGCCCTCCTTGTTGCGACGCACATGTTTGAGAAGGAAGGCATCCTTGAGTATGCTCTCATTGGAGAAGTAAAACTCCACAGCCTCGGCTATGTCCAGGGCTAAATCATCGCTGGGTATGAGAGAGGGTTCGAGACTATCAATTTCATTTAAGCAGGAGGTTTCTTCCTGCTCCTTCTTAAGAGCCAGAAAAGAGCGATGCACTCTCTGGGTGGGTGGTGGAGCATCAGGCACGGGTGAGTTGGCAGGAGCCACTGCGGGTGGCGGTGAGGCATCTAAATTAAAGTTGGGATGCAAATAGATGTTGTCCATTTGATGCTTACGAAACTTCTCCAGATTGGCCTCGCTTAGAACAGCAGGTGGTGTGGTGGTCTCACCTTCGGTTAACATATGATTATCCACAGCCAAAGGTTTGAGTTCATCATCCTCTTCAGATTCCTCCGAATCGCCTATGGAAGAACCCATGCCCACGTCTATCAATTGCAGTTCATTGGTGGGCGACAAGGGTGGTGCTGAGGGTGAGTGTGAGGTTTCATTCAAAGAGCTGCCACTGCTGCCACCCAATTGTGAGTCCAAAGATTCCATTTGATGTAACAAAGCCTGAGCCGAACGTTTGGCATGTAAGCGTAAAAGTTTTGAAGGCAAGGAAGAGGATAAGGGTACAATGGCCTGGGAGGAACTAGAACAGCAGGGTTGCTCCTCCTCTAAGGGAGTGGGTTGAGTGATGGGTGGCGGTGTCATGACAGGCACCGCTGTGAGTATCACCGGAGTAACTACAAAAGTATGGCTAGCCGTAGCCTTAATCTCCTGAGGTTGGCTCATTTTGTTGGTCTAACTTTCACTTTCAAGTTCAGTTGCCGCTTTGGCTGTGTGTCTCAAGTTGCACTTTTTTCAAGAAGCAGACGTTGCTTTGCCTGCATTTGTGTAACTTCTGTTAACGTTCATTGAACGTAGCCGTCGTCGTCGTCGTCGCCGTCAGCTGTTCCCAGTTGGTTGTTTGCGTAATTTTGCGTGTTTGGAATTTGTTTTGATATTTTGATTCAATTTCAGTTTTTTATTTTATAGCTTTTTCTAGGCCGCGCTTGACACCATTTTGAAAAAATTTCAACTGCGTTTTATCCAACTATTTCCGTAATTTATTTTGAATTTAAAATTGTTTGTTTCGCGAGTTCATGCAACGCTGCAACGCGGAGATAGACTGAAATGGCAAATTGATTTGAGGTCGGTTAAATACCCTCTGCTTTCGTTTAATTTTCAACTGAGCAGTCCAAGTACGCACGATAACAACAACTACAACAGCAGGCAAAGCCAGAGAGCCGAGCCGGCAGCGACGTTGACAGCGACAACTTATTGGCAACACACGAAACTTGTTGCGTTGGCACCAACAACAACATCAACAACATCGGCCACAAAATTTGCTCATTGCACTTTTTTATGAATTTTATTTCTTATAAATTGTTCTGGCACTCACGCACACACACACACACACTCACGCACCCCGAGACATGTTTCCGATTTTGCTCACATTGCTCATACGCCCCGTTTGCTCAAAAATTGGGAAAGTACTCGAAGCGACCTCGTTGCATCAGCATGCAAGTCCAGCGTGTTTCATACAAATTTATCTATGGAGGAAGCAGGAAATGCAACCAAATGACAATTTGTTTCATTTTGAGGGTTAAACAAATTAGAACTGTCTATGGGAGAGGTAAGCATACATATGTATGCTAGAACTGTCTATAGTAGGAGAGGTGCATACATTTGCACAGCCGGCAACTACGAATAGTTCCGTTTAGGTGTGCTCTAAAGAAAGTGATTAAAATTTTAAATGAAAACGAGAACAAGGATTATAGAAAATAGGGTTTGGGTTGTTCATGAGTGAGTGAAGAAAATTGAGTTGTTCACTAAAGTGAGCAACTGAACATGTTCTTTATTAATTGTTTATTTTTGTTCAGTCAGAGCAGTTCAGTTGTCCTTTTTCAGTTGTTCACTTGTTCCGTTGTTCACTCGCTCTTGTTCTGTGAGTTGTTCAGTCAGAGTTGTTCACTTGGTCTTTTTCAGCCGCCCTTGTTCTGAGAGTTTTTCATAAAGAGTTGTTAAGTCAGTTGTTCAGTGACTTGTTCACTCAATTTGGTGACCTCTTCAGCTGATTTTTGTCCGCCTGTCTGCTTGTTCAATGTAAGCAAGGAATTTTCCAAATGTGTAACAAACTCGATATGCGTATGGTATACACCTACCTCCATGCAAAAATTTGTGGCTGTACCTTTTATAGTTTCCGAGATCGACGCATTCATACGGACAGAGGGACGGACAGACGGACAGGGCTAAATCGACTCGGCTGATGATGCTGATCAAGAATATATGTACTTTATAGGGTCGGAAATGTTTCCTTCTTCCTCCTACACAATTCTACAAATTTTGGTCAAAATTGGATGACTATAGCATATAGCTCCCATAGGAACGATCGGTCGAAAAACTACACAGAGGGAAATAACCGTGAACATTGGACTCAAAATGAGCACATTCGGTCACAAAAACTAATCATGACCGGATTTTGTCACTTTAAGAACAATTTCTCACTTTAAGAACTTTTTTTTGAGAACGCAAAATCTTGATGTGAGTTGATATGTTCCGTTTTTGAGAACATTTTAAAATTAAAAAAAAAAAAAATAAGGTCCACCGTACACAGGTCCGTCCAGTGTCCAGATCCAGGTCCACTCACTGTCCAAGTCCACTGTCCAGATCCACTGTCCACGTCCAGGTTCACTGTCCAGATCCACCAGAGACATCGCTTGTACAACACCCCACCCGCCTTGGTTATTTATTATTTATTAAATAAGTAAAAGTTTTTGTCGGACCTCACTGGGAGTAGAGCCCAAGACCTTTAGAGCGCGCAACGACGGCGGCCGTCGCGACGCGTCGTAGACGGTTAGGCTATTGCCATGCGTCTGAAGACGCACGTCTGAATGCCTACATATACTTTTCGGTGGGGTGGTTGAGGTGAGCTGAATTGTGCTCATTTCAAGAACATTCGGAACATTTGTGATCAAATATTTGAGATAACATTCTTATCACATTTTGAGATGAAGAAATCTTATTTTCTGACCACGTTTTTCCCTCTGTGTAGTTCTTGCGAGAAAAACTTTTTTGTTTTCAATAGAAACGTTCCTTACGTTGGCATATATTAATTTTATACACTTTTACAAAATTCTACAAAGTTTTGTCAAAATCGGATGACTATAGCATATAGTATGAGAAAAACTCCGTCCGTCTGTCTGTCCGTATGAACAAACAGATCTCAGAGATGGTAAGAGATAGAGGTTTGACAAGTATAAAACATATGTTTCTTGTACTTGAAGGCAGATCAGGTTTATTTTCAATTTTGGCCACGCCCCCTCCTGCCCCCGCAATATCGAAAAAACGTCATATCTCGCACAATTTTATAGATAGAAGGTTCGAAGCTTCTGGACATATTTAGTATTCTGGATTCCTTATCGATCCTCTAAAGGAATTTTAAAGATCGGATGAATGATATTTGAGTTATAGGGAAAACATACAATTATGGGCAGCACCGTTCGCAACGGTGATGGGCAGCACTTGACAGGTACAGAGTATATTATAGTCGGCTTGCTCTGTACCAAAACACACAGAGTATAATAAGCTTGTGCAAAAGTATGTAACAGCCAGAAGGAAGCATTTCCGAGTATATATATTCTTGATCAGCATTAACAGCCGAGTCGATATAGCCATGTCCGTCTATCCGTCTTGCTGTCTGTCCGTATGAACGCACAAATCTCAGGGATGGTAAGAGATACATAGAAGTTCGACGTGTATGGGACAGAAACTTCTTATACTTGCAGGCCGCAATTTAGAAAAAACGTAGTATCTCCGTCAGTTTTATAGATAGAACGTTCGAACCTTCTGGACATATTTCGAAATCAAGATTATTTATCGATCCGCTAAAGGATCGGATGAACGATCGTCGAGTTATAAGGAAACAAACAATTATGGGCAGCACCTGTCGTAGCAGTGATGGGAAGCACTTCACAGGTACAGAGTATGTTATAGTCGGGCTTTACCGACTTTCTTTCTTGTTTTACAACTAGTAATTATACAAAGTCGGATATGCAGACTTTCTGTTTCTTTATTTTCTGTTCCTTGTCTTTCGATTAAAGCATTTTCTTCTGAGATCTGTATTTTCAAATAGGCCAAATCATTCTCACAAACTATTCAAACGAATCAAGTTCAACCTTATAAGCCGCACATCTTCGCTCAACTGCAACTCACAATCAATTCACAATCAATTTCAATTCATGTTTTCCCCCTTTAGCTGTTTGCTGCGTAGGCTTAAACAACTCTCACACATAATTATTATTTTTAATGTTTTTTTCATTTATTTTATTTTATTTTTGTATATTTTTTTTGGGGTCCGCAACGCGTGCAAAATGTCAACAGAAGGACAAACTTCAACTACAACAATTGTTAATGTGCACGAGTCGATCACAAGCAGATCTACTCTAGCTGACCCTGAACGCATTGGGGAGCTCAAAATGTAGGCATCGGCATCTACTACAAAAAAAGTGCAAAAAGTAAATAAACACTAAATAAAGGCAAATAAATGCGTGAACAAAGCAAACAACACTAACAATGCATAGCAATAAGGCCTAAAGTGGCCTTTTAGAGGCAATTGTTGTTGAGATTTGGAGCGGGAACAAGTTGGGATTGACCTACCCCAAGAGTAGGTACAGTATTTGATTTACTTCCTGGTTATAGCAAGAGTTGGCTTAAGCCACAGTTGATGGACACGCCTTCGAAAAAAAAAAAAAAAACCGAAATCATAATTTTTTTATTATAAATAAATCATTTGCCATTTGCCATTATGGCCATAAAACATTTTGTGTTTTTTTTTGTGGTGCTACCAAATAACTTTGATTTCTTATTGTTGTATGTTAGTGTGTCTTTTACCGCAAGGTTATGGACAGATAATTTACTTGTTGGCAAATCAAATTGTGTGACTACTCGAAATCAAACGAAATGAAAAATGCTTGTCGTCAATTGGCAAATTAATGAACATTTGATGGCCAGTTGACCTTATATTAAGTATACGCCATACGCCTCGTGCTCGACAAATTGGATTGCAAACGTTTGTCAAGCAACCACCTACCGCTAGGCATATTCTTGTATAATTTTATCAGTCTGAGAAAGCTGACGCAATGCACATATTTCATAAAAGTTTCCCACTAAAAGGATTAGCAAATGCACAACATACCATTTTCATATGTTTACACTCAAATGTCAGGGGTATGGGTATGAGGCAATCGCTGAGACGCCTCATTGCACTTGGCTATTGATAATTTGCACTTGAACTTGCACTTGACTTGAGGCAATTGCAGGCGGCGTGTGGCGGCTTAGCGTATTTGATTGATGCTTCCGTTGGGAAAGGGATGCAGGCGTGAGATTATTTATCCGGTAAGCGCTGCAAACATTTCAAATTCTGAAGGTTTAAGCCGGTAGTAAAGTCTAAGGATCGGCTCGCTTATAAATTTATAAACTTGTCAAGCCTTAGTTTTTCTTAAATCGTTGATAAATTTTGCCTTTCAGCAGACCGTTCCAGGGTACAATTTACCAAGCTTTTTGAAACGTCAGTGCAATGTTATCCTCTTTCACGTCCCTGATTTTGGAAATTCACCACTTTCACCGAATGCTCTGAATTTAAACATTCGCTCCATGTATTTTTTAATAAGAGATGAATGTACATTCGGAGCCACGTTTGTGACGAATGTTAGAGTCACTCTTACAGCATTTTTTCTAGATTTTCAATCGATATGTTATCTAATAGCCAAGTGTCAGCAATAGTAACAGTTGATTGTGTCCAGGACGCTTTCAATGAAAGGGACAAAGAGGGAAAAAGCATGTTCAGATAATAAGTTGCTTTCAAGTCAAACTAAAAACAAGTTCTCACAAATTTCTGTGAACAAATGTTCTCCCAATTCAACTCATCCTACGAATCTAACCTGAACCGACAACTTTCAAACTGCCAATCAGCAAATGGAGATCTAGGCGTAGAGTGTATCAGCGAATGAATTCGCAGAGCTGCAGCTTTCATCCAAATGCCCCGGAGAATGGCTCTTTTCCATTCCTGGTTTGACGCGAAGTGCTCTAAAGCACGGAAACTGTCTTTTAAACATCTGCATATCGCAAGCACTGAAAATTCCCCCGGATCTAAGGCAGAATACCAGTCGGCAAACTACGCTTACAAAATCTCAGTGCAACCTTAAACAGCAGCTTTACTACCAACATATGAAATTGGAAATTGCCCTGGTCAACAACAGCAAGGAATTTTGGTCAGGAAGCTAAATACCCATTTCCCTTGCGCAAAAACCTACCCAGGTAAATGAATCCGAACTTGCAGAGTAGTTTAAGTCTATGCTTTTCATAGAAAATCTGAACAATCAAATTGCCTATGCCTCTCCATATTTGTTGGATGAATCGCTGGATGCTGAAATTTCCATCGCTGAGGTATACCTAGCTACAAGTCTGCAAAGCCTTACAAAGCTCCAGGGGTCGACTGTAATCCGGTAGATTTCTTAAAAAATGTCTACCCATTGTCTATTAAGATGTTAATAAACGCGTTCAATAAGCCCCTGTCGTCTTGTTGCATCCCCACCAGTTTCAGGGAAAGCATAGCAATATAATACTTGTTCGCCTCAATCCTGCTGAGACGTCTAACTAACAGGGTATCAGAAAATAGTGCAGTCAGCGAATTTCAATTTGTATTCCGCCAAGAATACTCGACGGTCGATAGCATCTTTGTGTTCACAGGAATTTCTCAATCTAATCTAGACAAGAAAAGAAAGCTCTATATCTGTTTCATCGACTTTAAAGCAGCATTCGATACCATAAACCGCCATAGCTTATTTTTGAAACTACGCCTCCTGGGAATGTCGACGAAAATTATTATTCCTTTAATAATCCTGAAATTTGTTGTTATTTTTTCTGGTATTCTTTTGGAGCAACAGAAATTTCCCTTGCAAACTTAAGTATGCAGCAGGGCAACTCTTTAGCGCATCTTTTGAACCTCATGTATATATTTATTAAATTTCAGTTTGGCTGGCTTTAACTTGAGATACAATAAAGTCCAAATTGATGAGTTATGAAAGATTTACGGCAAGCACAAATTACATGCAAACCCCCTTCCCGGGGGGTAACAAAACTGGGTCATGAGAACACCCAGCGTAAAAGAGCTGACAAAAGGATTGCATAATTCAGAACCACCAAAAAAGAAAACAGGTTCGGAGCACGACAAGGCAAGGCCAACTTTTGTCTGCTTCACAAGTGGCAATCACCACCTGCATCTGCAACTTGAACCGTCTCTGACCTGATGGTGGCACATCCAACTAGCAAACTGGTTCCAAGTCAAGTGCCTGCAACAAGCCCAAGTTTCGGCACTTCATTAAGGAAGCCAGGGGGTAACCTTGACAAACGCCGAGGCAGAGGCTACAGATCACAAAACTTATTTATGGTAAGCTGAGCCAGGAAGCCGCCGGCACCGCGGCCGATTCTGAGATGTAACAGGTTGCGGTGACCTCCGCAATTGGCGTTACATATTTTACATTTTAAGCGCAAGCTTTTAATTAAACAGCAGACAGAATTGGGTTACAAATTCTCTGGGGTTGGGCCTCGCACTTTTTTTTATTTTTGCGAAAATATTTGTTGTGCAATTAAAATCACATTTCAAACGTTTTGTGAATGGCCTGGTCTGTGGTGCGTGCAACGCATTGGGGCAGGCTACGCCTAACTATCGGTCTGTGTGGGTTGGTCTCTGGTATGTGCAAAATGTTATGGCCAAAAACACACATTGACATGGTCGCAAAGTTAACGTTTATTGGCCGCCAGCCGACGACAGTTTGTCAGAGAATGTCTATAGGTAAACAGGAACTGTGAAAACTGCGAAACAGTTGGAAAATTAACAATAGATTTATATTTATAGCCTAAGGTTTGTGGTTTCCCAGCCTAAACATTGTTCAATTAAGCTATTAAAATTCCCAACGCAAAATTAAATTGATGAAACAAACGGAAATTGCTGGCCAGTTGGAAATGAAATATCAATCAGCGAGTAAGGACAACTTTACTAAGCTAAATGAGTTGTGCATACATAAGTAAATTGTAAAGAGTTTTCAAGTAATATGAATATTAAATTGATGAATATGTCGGACTTCATAAAGTATTTTTAGTAGGCGGAAGTTTACCTAAATTCGTACACGAAAGGTATAGAGCAGCGTTTCCCAGCCATGCCCCTGAGGGCCGAACACACTAGGCAATTCACACCGAATGCTTGCCGAAGTAATGCATCAGTGAGTGTTAGAAAGAGGCTCTCTGTGTCTGTTTCTAACACTCACTGATGCATTACTTCGGCAACCATACGGTGTGAATTTCCGATTGCATGGGTCATACCGATCGGTACGTTTTCGGACATTCCCATACAAAATTCCTTAGGCAAATACTGGTGGTTGGTCTGGTGGCGAGTGCTCACTACGAAGAGTTAGAGAATTCGTTAATGCCGCACCGGTGCAGCTGAACTACAGGGTCATGTACTAGACTAGCGCTGTGATGCATTACCCGTCGTTGACGACGCGACTCACGCTCAATGACGCATTTGGTCGTTAGGCCTGGTAGTGCCTTGATACCAGCTGAACTACAGGGATATGTATGCTGGTGTCAGGTTTCAAACCTGACATGGTCGCAAAGTTTATCCATTGAGCCATCCATTGAGTGCCTTCCGGCCAAGCTTTGGGAAAACACTACCAATTTAAAATCCATACAGTTTCGGCTATGCGACACCAGAAATACATAGAGCAATGTTGTTAACAACAGAGCGCAAGCTGGCAAATGTCATATGGTGGCTCTAAGGCACAAAATGATCTGACAAAAAACACCATATACCAACTTCTAAAGTCAATTTTCTCCAAGTGTAAGCATTTTGGTAGCATTTAAAGCGCTTTTTGGGGTCTATCAAGATCATCAGAAACGAAATCAAAAACTCAAACGGTTCTCAGTCTTTGTCCGGTTGCGTGACACATGCACCAAAGCAACTATTTCTTATTCTTATTGTGGCATCGTGATTAATCTGCATATGTGTGTATGCATGTATGTACGCAGGTATATGTAGTTATAGAATAAAAATCAAAACAGCAGCCGCAACCTTCACAAAACACAAAAAAAGCAACAAAAATCGACAACAACGCGACATTAAATTATGCAGCTAGGCCTATTATTTTATGCAATTGATAAATTGACAACGAGGCCCGCTCACTTTTTGTTGTTTTTTGCCAAGTTGGTGGCCCCGCCCACCTACCTCCCATACGAAATGCTGGCAACTTTCGTTGTCGCCGACAACAACAACAGCAACTGCATCAACAACAGCAACAACTGTCATTCAATTTCAATGTCAAGGTTGGACATTTATAATGCACTTATTGACTTTCAATTAGCTGCAGCGTCGCATCCTTGTGAGCGTCCCCACACACGGCACACACACAAAATCAGAAGTGTCTGCTGGTTGCACTTAAGCAAATTAGCTGATACTTTTGCGCACATTCAATAGAAGAGGCGAAAATAAACATGAACAGAAATTGAAGGTGCTTTTGCGGCTAGGCCGCGCACTTGTTGATAATAAATTCTTCAAATCATTGACAAATTGCAGGCAATACGCGCAAATTTGTCTGCAAAAGAATTGGATACAAGTTTCTGTCAAGGCTAAACCAGTTGAGGATAAATCATTTCAATTGAAACTGGACACGGGCATAAAGCATTCTAAAAATGGGCTACTTTTTTGGATTTCTATCTATCAGAGATATCAAATCTTTACAAATTTCTATGTGAGTCATTTGGAATTATTAGAAATAAGACGCGGCACACAGGTTCTTAGGAGTTACATATCCCTCAGAGTGTGACTCCCTTAAACTTTTTGTAATCGCAACAAACCCTTTTAGAATTTTTACTGACAACTTTCAAAATATAGACTAGAGAACTCCCCAAGTCAATGCGAGTTAGGGAGCCGAACCGCTGATTAGTGCACTTTAAAGCTTTCGATCGGAGGTGCTCACAGCATATGCGCGCGCACCGCATTTGTTGTGTTTACGCTATACTCCTTCCAGTACAATTTCTCCTTTTTTCCAGTTTGCAAATAGAACGCAACAACAAAATAGCGATGTTAGTAGACTTTATTGTTGGCGACGAATGAGTTCGTGTGCATCAGACAGCCACGAGCACATACACACACATCACCTGTTTATATCCGGTTTCCTCCATATCTTGGCGTAGTTGTTGCTTCAGAAATATTATCTTCATATTGTATTGGTGAATACGCGGCCGTTAGCTGGCTCTGGGCACCTCTGCTTTAGAAAACTTTCATCGAAATCAAAAAGTTTTTCTTATGAAAACTCAATTTTCAATCGATTGTTTTCGACCGGTTTTGACCAAATATTGCAAATAAGTTTAAGAGTTCCGAGCTTAGAAAGGCTAGCATTGAAATCACAAAGATTTTCTCACTAAAACCCACTTTAATTTTAATACAGGCCGGGCTTAGGAACGCTGGCATTGAAAAAAAGTTTTTCTCACTAAGATCCATTTTCTGACAGAAGATTCCTATAGCAGCTATAAAATATAGTCATCCGATCAGGGCGGTTCCGACATATTATTAGTAAAAAGAAGACTGTGCGAAATTTCAGTTTGATAACTTCAAAACTTAAGGACTAGCTTGCGTAGAAACAAAAAGACAGACGGATAGTTAGACGGACTCAGCTCATAGCCCTGCTTAAGAATATAAATATGTATGAATAAATTCTATCAAAAACGGAAATAGTTAAGTGTCACAATACCTTCAATTGGCGTAATCAAGTTCTTCGCTTCAATAATATTAAGGCAGGAAAGTGCACAAATCCTTATTGATAACCTGGAAAAAGGGATAAACAATCAATTATTGCACTGTTTTAGTAACGAAATGAAAGAAAAACTTCCCAGTTATATTGTCTCAAGACATTTCTAATAATAAAAGATTAGACTAATAAATTAAGTTCAAACCTCTTCCACATCCACCTTTAAAGCCAGACTTAGAACACTCGGACTGTTTTCTGTTTCAAAACTTTAACAAATTTTCGATGGAAACATGAAAAACGAAAAAAAGGCGTAAGTTAAAGCTATATTTATGATTTGAAAAGGAGTATCGAGATAAAAAAGGAGACTTTGTAGAGAAGGAAGAATCTTTTTAGAGACTTCCCTGTTAGGTCTTTTAACTATAGTACATAGCCAAAGACTCTAGAACTTAACAAAACGAGTAACGACCATGCAAATAATTGTCAGGAAAATATGCGTTGAGGATCTGCAATCTTACACGTGTGTGCTGTATGTGAGCAAAGTTTCTTCGGCAGACTCATTTAAAATCGAAGTTTTACATTGAAATTTCTTTTGCCATTTACTTGTATGGCCATTCCTCAAATTTTTAGAGTCTTTGGTACAGCCGTTGTATAATCTGACAACAATATCTGAACCAAAGTAAAAACGGAAGTTATGTGTTGCTCTTTTTGTCGACTTCTCAAGATGGTTTAAATAGAGACCTTGCGTCCAATTAAAACTTTCAGCGTGTCTTCAGTCTTGCTAATCTTTCGATGAAATAGACTATGAACGTGTCGCACAGACTAAGATTTTGCAAATTTAGGCCGAGAAATATCAATTTTATTCTGATTTTTGTTTATTTTAGTAAAAATAGGATATTTTTCTTGCATAAACAAAAAGATCATTGCATTTGAGGCACTTTAATTTTTTGATTTATGTCGCCCTAGATTGGATAAGCCTTACACTGTGCGTCGATCTCAGAGACTACAAGGGATAGAGCCACAAGTTTTTCCATAAACGTAGGTGTTTACCATAACCAGATGAAGTTAGTTTCAGATTTGAAAAATTTCCTTCTTCCCCCCTTTAACAGCAAAAAAAATGTCAAAATCACAATTTTAAAGTTAGAGCCAATGTTCAAAAGGAGATACTAAAATACACTATGCTACCATATGACAGTTGGGAAATGCCTAAAGAATGGACATTTCAAAAGGACAAAAGGACTCGCAAAAGATTGGTTTATATCTGAGAAGATCGATGTGATCCAATGGTTAGATCGTAGTCCGTAATAATTGTGGCAGCTGCAAATCCTTCAGACAAAGCACAGCTTTTGCAAGTGGTTCAGGAAGCGTGGTCTCAAGTCCCCTTGAAGCGTTGTCAGGACCTTATCGATCTCCATGCCCGCCGCGGCGCGCCGTTGCGAAGCCGTTATTAAAAATGAAGGATATACAATTAAATACTAGACTTTTTCCAATATTAAGATCCAGTAAAATCAATTTTGAATAAAGTTATACAGTTTTGTTTTTCCTTTCATGTAGTCACTATTATTTTAATGAGCAGCCAAATTTCGGTGCATCACTCAAAAGTCATCAAAAACTTAACCAAACCAATGCAAAACTATCGGGATCGCTTTTTCTTCTTTGCATTATTATTTTTGTGTACAGTGAAATTCCTGTCAAAGTGGAACTCTGTCACCGTTTCGTCTCTGGGGTAAAGCATTATAGAGATATCCTTCCCCAACTTTTTAGAGTCCCTTAAGCTTACTATGTAGTTTCCTACCTACTCCTTCTGCAGTCAGTCCGTAATGTTGTTTTTTCATCAGGATAATGCTATGGTGGAGTGGTGTTAAACTTCTAGGGCTGCTGATGGGCAAGTACGCATGGCTCTGGGCATGCATATACTTGCCAACCTTTGCTGCTTTTGCTTGCAACTGCGTCCTTACAGTGAGGAGATTTGCTCTATCTCCCAACACGACAGCTCCATACGTGAGCATCGGTCTCACTACCATGACATCGACTTAAATATTTACTTAAGTGCTTAGCACTTAGCATGTAATGCCCTGGGACGCGAGTCTTTCGATAGTTCATCCACAAGTAGACTCCACAACAGTCCTCCCCGAGGGCATCCTCTATTTGTGGTTACTCTAATGGTTTTTCCACCTTCCACTTCAGAGGTTTCCTTGCATCGTAGAAGTGAATCTACATATATATCTGCCTATTGTAGGGTTTATTCCTCTTCTAATTAGAGTATTCTTGACAGAACTATGGGAGCACATGTGACATACAGTGCTACCTAGAAGATGTAAAACTAAAGTAATCGGTTCAACATATTCCCCACCGATTAATCGCCCTCCATTTATAAATATAAACCTCTCAACTCCTGTTTAATTGCCTCTATCTTCCCCTTCTACGAATATTTCAACTTGAAACTTACCCCTGGGGAATTTTTGCTGATTCATTTCTAATTAATAATTTTTGGCTTGGTGAGTATGTAGTTTATTGCCTCGATATGGTCACGCCAGCAGCATCATCATTACCATTCTGACCTCAAATGTCACTCGCTTGGCAGTTTGTCTCGATATTTTGGCGTGAGCTTTGCTATTGTTAACCTTGGCCTTAGAACAATAAATTCTATGTAAACGCCTCTGTTGTTGCTATTGTTGCGATTTGTATTAAAACTAACGGCAGTTAAACAGCTGTTAATAGGCTACCCAACCCATACACTCTCACACGCCTCTCGCTGGCATTGCAAAACTAAAAATATAAACATCAAATCAAACTATAAATACAATGCAAACAAAAACAACCGTTACAGCAACCCCCTACCCGCCCGTCTGCGGCGTTAGATTAATAATTGCACTTGATTACAGACAATTGCAATGCCAGCGAGCCGGCCACCATTGCCGGCGTCAAACGGAAATACAAAACGCGCGCGACAAACAAAAATCGCTGGCAAAACGCTACCAAAACGCGCTACAAACCCGGAAGCTGGAACTCGGAGAGAGCAAAAGGCGAAGGCAAGCTTCAGTGTCAGTTTACCGTTTTTTTTTTCTGTACACAATTGACGGTAAACAGTAAGTAGGCTAGACAGTAGAGATTCGCTAAAAACCACTTTATAGAGGAAGGAGTAAAAAATAGTTTTTAGAGTTTCCAAAAAAATATCAAATACCGAAATAAATGAAAACCAAAACAGAACCCTTTACCGAGAATCGGAACCGAAATACGATTTCTGTTTGATTTCTGCTTTGACAGACAGACAATAAAACTGGGAAAGAAATCATTTAAATTCTGCAGTAAAATTTTTCGAGACTTCCAAGATAAATGGAGCGGTTCCTAAACTTGTCAAACCTATGGTTCGGTGCGGTTGCTCCTCATGTAAACCGATGCCTGTGCCGCATATTTCTTATATTCGGCCCTTCGTTCGGAATTGCTCACTTACGAGCCGCCAGCACTGGGTTTTTTCGGCTCTCGCTTTGAGCCGCGAGTCACAATCCGCGAGCCCTTGCTTGGAAACCGCGAGTCAATCGCTGACATTCTGAGCCGCGAGCAAATAGCGATTTCTAACCCTTATTTTGGACGAAAAACTATGGAGAGTGTCAAAGAATGAAATAGAGCTGGGAAGAACATACACAACGAAATAGTGCAGGCAGACCCAAAAAAAACTTGGAGGAGGACTGTCAGCAGAGAAGTGGAAAGCAGGGGACCAATCAAGGTCTATGTTCCACACGGGATTGAAACTAGAAGAAGTCATCCAAAATATTATGAAAACTTTATAAAATCTTGAAAATTGATTTAAAAATGTTCCATTTTCCAAACATAAAGGGTCCGATTCGTGAGATTATAAATCTAAGAAGTTCGTTTGATAGGCCCGACTCGAACCTGCTTTGTGGGGTTTCGCAATTATAACTAAAATATTAGCACCTTGGATATGGATTATATGGACCTTTAACACGACTTATCCCCATATAACATGTTTAACAATATCACTATATGAAAGGAACCTTAGTAATAGTGTAAAAATAATCACCACTCTTCTGCAGCTCCATTACTTTTCCCACTCAACACGGTTTCATGATGCGTCGTACTACAAAAATCAACCTCCTTGAGTTTACTTCTATCATACGGCGCGGTTTTTTAGAAAAACAGCATTCTGATGTGATTTTAAAAGACTTCAGAAAAGCGTTTGGTTCCGTTGATCATCTTCTGCTTTTAGATAAACTTTCACTAATAGGTTTCCCTGGCCTACTGCTCAAATGCAGCTCTTGCATTTGATCTCTTCAGTACGATAAATTTCACGACCTTCTTCTCCCTTTGTTTACCGTTGACCTTTTAAAAATTGACCATAGATAAATAGAATCTCCACCAAATTTCGGTTTTTGTCGAGGTTCATACCAGAATGACATCGATACTGATTATAACCTGGTTTTTACTTTTCATTTCAAACAACCTGGAGACGAGAAATCGTGGCCGCCAGCACTATACCTTTTTTTGGGACACCCCACTTTGACGACTGAGAACTTTTTGAGCAGCCCCCTTATCGAAGCAGAATAATTGTTTTGTTTACTTTGATCTATTTCTAACAAAATAAAAAAAATCAGAATTGGAAAAACTCTGCGTTTTGAAATAGGATTTTTTTAGAAAAGAGGTTCAAAAACAGCCTCGACATGGAGAATCCCCCCTTAACGTTAACATTGATGTTTCTCCTACTCCATTCTCTGATTTGATTGTTTATTAAAGTGAATGCAATAAATAAATACCTAATGGCTATGCTGAAAACATGTGTAACACACTCTTTAGTTAGCAACTAATACAACTTCGCGCAGTGAAGTGGGTTGTTTTTTTTAGGCGGAGCAGCTTGGCCGCCCATAGGAACAAATACTACAATTTGAGCTGCTTCTTGGACTGCTGCTTTTCCAGTTTGCGCTCGCGCTGATGCAGGAACTCTCGCCTTAACAGGCTCGAACGCATCTCTAAAATGCAGTTGAGTTTGTTATTGATTTGCTCCGCCGTTTGCACATCCGTATCGAAATCATAGTGCTTAAAGCGTATATTGCTGCTCCCGCTGCTGCTGCTGGTGGTGAAGAAACCCGTGTAGTGGCCCGGACTGCTGGGGGAGTGGCTCCCGCTGCCGGCACTGCCGCTGCCCGTGTTCAAAGTGTTAACACTGGCATTGAGTGGTGCCGAAGTGCAGCCGGAAGACATGGAATTCGATTTGAGCCATATGCGTAGCAAAGCCTTTAGTTGACGTCGCTCCACAATCTCGCAGTGCGCCACCAAGTCCATGGGAGTGGAGACGGATTTTTTGTGTGTCCAGAATTTGGCATTCTTCTGCTGATCAATCTCAATGCGCTCGGAGGAGATGCCCAGAGTCACCTCAGACTTGAAGAAACGCTTGTCAATGATGTTTAAGCGGAACGAGCGATGCATGGGAGCCTCCAGCAAGTGCTGGTGGTTCAGCATGCGCTGCTCATATTCCTGGGGACCACCTCCTCCTCCAGGGTCAGCACCATTTAGATTGATATTTTTCAAAGCCAGCACCGCAGCATCGGCCAGCGACGCTTTGTCCTCCTCCGAGGTCATAGATTTGTGGCCCCCCAATTGGCTGTGATAGTCCACTCGTGTCACCGGAGCCAAGGGACGACGCTCGGCCAGCGTCAGATGCGAGAAACCAAACTTGGAGCAGGGTTCACGATTGTCCAACGGCGGGAAATCCTCCATATCATCATTGTCTTCGGTCATGTAGAGGGCATAGTGTTGCACCGACTTCAAGGTCACTTCTGGATACTGTATGGAGGTCTTGTAGCACACCAGGCCGATCACTTCCAAAATCTTGGCCGTGGAGATGACACAAATCTTGAGTGGGTAATTGCGTTCAGGCTCTGGCAGCATATTCAGATAGACATTGATCCGCTTGATGGGCATGCCCACTTGGGCGGTGCCATCGAAGCGGGAGTACTCTATAAATCGATTCTGCGTCTGCTTGGGACTCTTGGCCAGTTGCTCGGTCAATTTACTCTGCACCCCGCCATCCGAGAGCTCATCCTCGCTGCCGCTCTTTTGACTATGCTGCTTAGTCGGTTGCTCGCTGATCATCACCATCTCCTTGCGCTTAAAGAAATCCTCCGTCAGCGGCGGCTGCACTTCCTCGTTGTAATTTATGCTTTTGATGCGCGCCGCCTTCCGCTTGGCTATGTCCAATTTTTCCAGTTTCTGTGCAGTGTTGGAGCGAAATCGATGGGCACCCACCTCGGGATACATTTGTATGTCGAACGAGTGGGTCGAAGTGTCCAGATCCTCATCATCACTCAAATCGAGGCCAGGATAGCAAATGAAATCCACTTCCTGCAGCGGAGCATCCGGATTACGCGACAATCGGTCAGCCGCTGCGGCTGCCGCGGCACTCTTGGCCAGGGCTGTGGTCTTGGCCGGGCGGTGGCGACGATATGAATCCATAGAAGTGGATGACTGAAATTTTCGTAGGAAATTCTTGGGCATGTCATCGCTTAACATCACCGTCTCGCACAGTCCCGTGTCATCGCAGGAGATGAAGGAGTTCCGTATGTGCGAGAGCAGCCAGTGCTGGTTGGAGTAAGTGGCCATTTGCCCGGATAGACAGCCCTACTGATACAGTAAATCGTTCGGTTGGATACCCTTATTGATAGTGGGCCCAAAATAAGAAATTGCCTGCTTTCCTTATTTTCTTCAGATTTGGTGAGACCTTGCTTTGGTGTGACCGCTTTGGTTTGTTTTGGTAAGAAAATTCCCAGCTTTAAAATTCCCGACCTACCTCAAAATTACCCGACATTTTTTTGGGGATGTGCCAAGAGGCGATAGTTTTGTTTTTGTAAGGCTGGGATAAAACATTATTCTATGTTTTCTTTTTCCATTTTTTTTTTTTTTTTTTTTTCTTTTTTTTTTTGGTATTATCGTAATGGTATAAATAACATTTTTTAAGTAGTGGAAAAATTAAATTCTGAAATAAGTCCAAATCTTTTCATTCTTTTTATACCCGTTACACGTAGAGTAAAGAGGGTATACTAAAGTCGTGCAAATGTATGTAACAGGCAGAAGGAAGCATCTCCGACCCATAAAGTATATATATTCTTGATCAGCATCAACAGCCGAGTCGATATAGCCATGTCCGTCTGTCCGTCTCTCTGTAAGAACACCTAGATCTCGGAGACTATTAGAGCTAGAGCCACCAAATTTTGTAAGTAGACTCCTATTGTCCCTACGCAGATCAAGTTTATTTCAAATGTTGGCCACGCCCTCTCCCGCCCCCACAATAAAAAATGTTGAATAACTCCTACAATTTTGAAGATACCAAGCTCATATTTTGCAGTGTAGTGTATCTACAATCTCTAAATAAACAATCCGCCAAATTAAAATTTGTTTTAATTTTTGGATTTGACAGATGTAGAATATATATAATATTTACCTCTTTATATTTTTGCGGATGTTTGGGATGTGCCAAGAGGCGATAGTTTTTGTTTAAGCTATCACTTCTTGACTATACTTGAGGATAGGGTAGTTCTTTATTTTTGCAATATTTTTATATTTTCCGGAATGGATTATATAAATTAAGATAGATTTTTCATTTACCACTGTAAGGGCCGTTTTCTCATGTTCCTGTTTTTGCAAAACTAGGTAGTTTTGGTGAATTTGCACTGCTCACTTTGAGCGTGAGCTATGCAAATGCGTAAAAACAGGAACATGAAAAAACGGGCCTTAATTTTATCAATAAGTACCAAAAATTAATTTTCTATGCTTTTTATGTGGAGAAAAAAAGCACAAAATTTCAATTTTTGCACTTAAAAAAAATCACCTTCAATCCACAACAAAGTGAAATTTCGCTGTACTTTTTCTAGGAATCCCTTTCCGGGGTTTCGATTTAGTTCAATGAGATTACCTAAGCAGGCCACCAATAAAAAATTTGTATATTTCACTTTTGTAAACAAAACTTGTTTATACCTTTTAGCTGATAAGCTGCAAAAATAAAACATTTTGAAACCAGAACGAACCGGTTTAGGCTCTGGACCATGCGCTATATGTGCCAGATTCGACCTCAAACCCCTGATAAGCCAGCAGCGGCAGGCTTCCATGTCTGGATTACCAGTTCAAAGCAGATTTTCAGCATTATTTTTCAATTATTGAGAAATACAAATTGTTTATACCTGATTTAACGGTGTCAAAGGTTTTGTGTTGCTTCATTCCGGTTTGGGACTCGGTGGTAAACAATACTCCAAGCATTCCTCTTGATAGTGTGGATGCAGCAGTGTGTGGGTGTACAATACCTCATCCGTGTTCCTGTAGACAAATGAATGTATGATTTGATTGCAAGAAATCGGAAATATTTTGTATATCTTACTCTCAAATCTCCGGACAGCTTGAAGGTCTTGGCGCACCTGGCTACCTGATGATTGCAAGCAGCATTATATTTCCAATGGGCTTCCTGGTTGGGCGAGATCTTGAGGCTTTCTACCGTGTGCATCATTTTAATGTGAATAGTTAGATCATATGCGGGGGTCATTGCAACACATAACAGGTATCACAAATCTTGGCATTTTTATACAACCTACTGCTTTTCATTGATTTGGGCCGTGGTCGTCTTGAGCTATAATGCTGTGGGTTCTTCGATTCCATTCCTGTTAAAAGCCTGACTGCAGTAGGGCCATATGTACAATAGGTGGCTCTCTGCGGAGTGGCGGCTTTTTCTGTTTTGCGTGCTACCTAAGACGACGCTTCACCAAAGCTGTCAAAATTTCCTGCCGCGGTAGTACCTGGTCCCGCCATTTTCTTACAGCCCTTATTCTGCAAACTCTTATAAAAGTTGTAAATCTGGAGCACTTGTTCCCAGCCAGATCTTAGTTTTGCTGCTGTCAATATGCAATTTCTTTAATACAAGAGTTGGTTTACAGTTAGGTATTTACCCATTGTTGGCCTGTTGTTGGCTTGCCTTCAGCAGGAGCGAGGAACTGAGGAATCCGCATTTGACCTAGTGCATAAAACACACTTTATTTGTGGTTTATTTATTAATAACAAACCATTAAACTTTAAATAATGCTTATATTAGAGAACCTAAGCGCGCGCAGCTGTGCTGTAATTTCGGAACAATCGATAACATATCGTCAAAACTATCGGCGTGATAGAAACCACCAAAGATGACAGTGCGAAGCTTGTATACCCTTACAAAGTCTGCTAATGAACTAAGCATGATAAATTTAATTGAATAAACCAAGCGCTTGCATAATTTATATTAATAAATGATTTATGTGTCCCTTTGGTTGGCCAGTTTCTTATCTTACTTGTTTCAATACAATTTTTGCAAAAAAGGTTGCACATAATTACTTTAACACTGTACACATGACGGCATAAATATTTTGACAAAAAAATTAAATAAATAAACCATTATATTTTTTAAACAAAAATTCCTAAAACTTTGATATAAAAACAAGTATTAAGTATTAAAAATAAGTATTAAACCATGAACATGTCAAATTTTTAAAATATTTTGTTTTCTTGCATATTGAGTCCTTGGAAAAATTAATTTACAGATTCTAGTTCAGTGTGAAAAAGTTATCAAGAATCAATCATTCTTTTAGCATTTGAGGTCCAGTGCTAAGAATAAATCAATTTTTAAGTCTTTGTCAAAATAATTATGCCACCGTCCATTTGGACAATTCAATTAACATTTTCTAACACAAGCAGCTGATTTTGGACTATTTATGTTTTATTAAAAGCTTTATATTAAAATTTCAAAGGTTTTTGAATTTTTGTTTAAAAGATATAATGGTTTACTTATTAAATTTTTTTGTCAAAATATTTATGCCGACTTGTGTATGCTGCTTTGCCTTGGGTACCAAGAATTTTTTGGTTCTCTTTGTTTTTCATTTGTTGCCTTTGGACTTTTCTTGAACATAAAATAATGTTAACTTATTATTAATCATATTATTGAGATATTTTATTATTGAATAACATTGTTTTTTTTCTCGCCAAATAAGATTTTATGATTTTCGAAGCAAATTAAAGACTTTAGTTTGATTTTGCCATTTTTTTTGTTGATATTATATATATAATGAGAATTTAAAATTAAAAAAAAAGTTTTTAAGATTTGCGGAACTCAATCCGCTTACAAATTTGTATAAGGTTAACAAAGGCTGGAACGGGAACCGTATGCCAGCTGGCTGAAAAAAGTTATATTACTGGTAAGACAGATAGATATTTCTTTTCGGGTGAGGCAAGCAGTGTATCAACAGGTCTGTGTATCCACAGGTCTGACGGGAGTCTCCTTTTAAGCCGTCTCCGTATCCGAGTTGTCGCTAGCTCATTGGCGAGACGGTTTGTGTGGGCCAGCAAAAATATATTTACTTTATGTGAGATATTTTCTTCTATGCTTTATAAACATCAGGAAAATTTCAATATTCTCTATTCAAGAGTATAATACCAAACACTGGCTTGAAAATAGCTATGCCCTAAAAAATGCCGTTACCGACTATCGATAACTCTTAGGGCTGTAATGGATTCAAATTAAAATTCAGTTTTAGCCGCGGTGAATTCAGTTGCCGACGCAAACACCTTTCTTATTTCTGTCTATAAATACCACTGCTGGCGGGGCATTCTAGTCAAAACTTATTTGCTCGTTGAGCGATAAGCAGCGTCGTGCAAGCTAAAGAAATTTCATATATAAACAAATCGTCTAAAAGTGCAAATAGTGCTATTAAAGTCATATTTAAATTACCTAATTAGAAACAAGTGAGTAATGATTTGATAAGAATACAGTTGTATATAACGGTTTGGTTAATGAAAAATGTAAATTTTTCTGCAATCCCCTTATGGGATTCCCTATTCCCTATTATCAGTTAAATCTCAAAAATATTCCACCAATATTCAAAACAAGAACCCTCAACAAAATATGTTTTGTCATGCTTAAAGAAGCTGTATGTGAATCGAATAGAAATTTTTTATACCTTTGAACTGATAAGACACAAATACCACTTTGAAACTGGTTTAAGTCGGTTTCATCATCTTGTCTAGGCTCTGGACCATGCGCTATATGTGCCAGATTCGACCTCAAAGCCATGATAAGGCGCTGCCCGGCATCGATGTATGATTTACCAGTTCGAAGCGGATTTTCAATTATTGAAAATAACAAACAGTGGCAAATCTACTTAAATTCGGCGGCTACATGCCGAGATTCGTTGGTCTTGCACACATATTTCTAGCTTGAAGACGATGCTCTTCCCATTCCTTGCAGAACTCATCTAACTGCAAGCTACGAAATTGGACTGCATTTTAAAATGCTGCCTTAGGTAGTCATTTAATTCCTAGGACTTTTCTTTAATATTCAAGGACCTAGCTGTGCTTCTACCCGCTTTTTAAGGCGTCCCTGGCGTGGTTTCGTCTGCTATGGCTGCTCATCATCTTAATCATATTGTCCATGCTTAGCTCTGCCTCAGGAAACTTAATTTGGTTTTCATTCAAATTAATCACTAATTCACTCATTGCGTGGATGCCCACGACGAAGCTTCTTCTGAAGCACCTGAAGCACTTTCTCATTGAATTTGTGAAACTGGTACATTTGCTCCCAGCAAGTTGTCGTCATCGCTGTCTTCGCTAATGTAAATCTGCAATAGCTTAAATTACACTCATTTGTTTACCCGCAGCCAGAAGTGTTTGTTTTTAGTTCAAGCGCCTCGGGTTCAGCAGAATTGAACTCGATACGCTCAATGGTTTTGTCCGCAGCACGTTTATTTCATAGTAGACACGTCATCAGTTATAGACAATTGTTAATATTGGGGAACTCAAGCGCAAACAGCTGTTCTATTTCGGCAGGTTGTCATACCAGTGCAGCCAATTATAAAAGATAGTAGATGATAGAAAGATAGATTGTAGCCTAAATATTGATTAAAATAACTTAATAATGCTGTACTAATTCAGACACATCTATCTGTGATGTCTCTGTTATCACAGTAGGAATTTAATGTGTATCTTTTCGGTCGATTGTTCTATTAAATACATTTTGTAATGCAATCCTTAAACTATAGGACGTTCTCCCAGGTAACTGGAATTTTTTTCTTCTATATATTTTAGGCATTTTTAGTGCTCATATTAAATACAGAATTATTCCTGTTCCCGTTTTCATGTTCGATCAGATCATTTCCAAAAACCGATTGTGTTATTGGGCTTTTAACTGCAAATGTTCACTCCTCTTCATTTGACAAATTAATAAGTATTAATCGATGAGTTCAGGTTATGAAGTTGAAATTCAAAAGGGGAGCCAAATGAGATGAATTATAAAATCCATAACGGAGAATTATTACTCTCTCATAATAGCTAAGAAGTGGCAAATTCATTTAAATAAGTAATAATTCCAGTAGAAATCAGTCTAGAAATATTTTTGAAAATAACTGAATAGTTTTCGCCTATCGACCCTTCTAAAGCTAGATCTCGTGAGAAAAAAGCTAAATTGGCAACACTGATAGTCATATGCGCCAGACTGATAACATTTCTATCGAATGAATAACAGTAGCACCGTTTCTTGAGAACTTGCCAGCACTGGATGCCTTAACATGGTGAGGCAAGTTTGAAAATTTATTAACTGAGAACTGTGACTGATAGAGCCTGAATTCAACCCCTGACAACAATTGTTAGCTTCATATTGCAGAGCTGTAAATTTAAAAGCAAACGCTCTCTCATCTTGCCTCACCTTCTTATTCCACCCTGGGCCTTGTCTTAGTTCATATTCTTTAGGCAAACAATTGCGACTTTGATTTAATTTAAACAATTTATTTTAATTTGTTAATGAGCAGACACTTGCAAAATGCTCCCGCCAGACCAAAGCCAAGAAACTGGCAATCAAGTGTCTAGTCTTTGTCTAGGTAAATTAAGGTGAACTCCATTGTTGTCTTTGGCACCTGCTCCAGAGCAATTTGATTAGCTTATCAAAATAAATAACATTATTAAATTACGTCTTATCTTCTTGTCTTTTGCAGTTGAGTCTGACGATTAGAATTAGTAAAGCAGATACATGGAGCACAGCCGTGTTGTGGTGCCGGATGGTGGCTATGGTTGGGTGGTAGTAGCCGCCGTTGCCCTTATCAATGTGAGTAGCCAAAATATTCAAATTTACTGCCTTACTTATGCCACGCTTTTCCACCTTCTCCAGATGACCAATCAATCAATCTTGTCGGTTTTCGGACAGCTGTTTGTGGGAGAGCTGCGTCGCCTGCACGAGGACACCTTTACGGCTGCTCTCATTACCAATCTGAATAGTCTGACCTTGAACTTTTCCGGCTTGTTCATTGGTCCGGCCATCAAGAGCTTCAAGCCACGCAATGTGGCCGCCATAGGTTGTATATTTGTGTCCCTGGGACTGGCCCTATGCTCTTTGGCCACGCAGAGTTGGCATTTCATAGTGGGCTACAGCTTCTTTGTGGGCTTTGGCTTGGGTTTGATATCGCCCTCCACTTTTATGGCCATCAATTCGTACTTCAGCAGCAAGCGAGGCAGAGCCGTGGGTGTGTCCCTGGCAGGAGCTGGCATGGGGCAGGTTTTTATACCTCATGTGGTGCGTTACTTTTTGGATAATCATGGCTTTCGTATGGCTGTTTTGGCCATGTCGGCGCTGTCTTTGTTGGGGGTAAGTAAAGGAAAGAGCTGGAACTGCGGGCAAACTAATGATTTTGTTTCAACTTTTTCAGCTGGTGGGTGCTTTGTTTCTGAAGCCCTTGAATCCTCCAGTTAAGCAGCATAATAATCGCAAACATTTAAGTCTGCTGCCTCAGAAGCAAGGGGACAAGCTGCAGGCGGTAGTGGTGGTCCAGTGTCAGTCCACGGAGGCGGCACCCCCTAAGACTGAGACCATCTTAAGCAAAATGGCACAACGTTTGGTACAGACCTGGGACTTGGAGTTGCTCAAGGATTTGGTGTTCTGGAGCATCATAGTGGGCATGGCCTTGGTATACACCTCCACCATCAATTTCACCATGATCTTTCCCAACTATTTGAAACACACGGCTAACCTGGACAGTCAAATGGTGGCCTCCTGCCTATCTATAGTGGCCAGTGCGGATATCGTGTGTCGCCTGCTGTTACCCTGCTTAACGGACTACCTAAGAATACCCTATCGAGTGGTGTTTTTAATGGGTACTGCTGGTCTGCTGTTGGCTCGCCTGGTTCTAGCCCAAAGCCTGGACTTGAGTGTGATTATAGCCATGTCTGTGCTGACGGGAATAATGAAATCCGCAACTGTAATTAACAATAACTTGACCATCTCCGCCCATTGCCGCTCAGAGAAATTGGCTGGTGGTTTGGGCTTGAGCATGATGTCCAAGGGTTTGATTGTCATCACAGTGGGACAGCTCTTGGGCTGGATCAGGGACTTGGCCGATTCGTATGTCATGTGCTTGTATGCACAGAATGTGCTGCTGCTATTGGTGGTGGTCATATGGACACCCGAAATGTATTATCGCTATCGCATGCAGAAAAGGACTGCATCCAAGTCTATGGAAACTGCGCTGGAAGCTTCGGAAGAGGGAGTCAAACTGAACGCGTAAAGCTCTGCAGAGAGAGATTGGGGAGAGATAAACATGTGATAGTCGATGTGAGATAAGACCCGAGTGCTACTTTGATATAAACTATCCATTCTATGCATTTACATTTAGACTGTAAGCCATTTCAACTATTTATTTACCATATAGCATTATCTTAATCCTAAGACTTGACTTTTGTACTGCCCAAAGAAAAATAAACCCTAAATTTAATCCTCTGGTTTATATGTTTAAATACAGGTTCCTACATACAATCACATAGGGCTATCCAAGCTTCGGTTCTAGATCTTCCATTTACAAATTCTGTGGACTTCATTTTATCATGGGAAACAAAAAACTGCAAAATAACCAACAGCAATCACTATCCTGTCATTGTTAAACTAAACAATCAACATTTAATACCAACGCTTTTTTGTTATATTTTGCCTGCGGCGCAGAATTGAGAGGTTTCTTTTTATCTTCCTCTTTGGAGAATCTATTATATTACCACTACACCTGCGCCGCTCTTTTTGGGGTGATTCTCCATTCCATTTCTTCTTACATTCTTCCCTCCCATAAATGAATGTATTAAGGTTATACATCCTCCCAAAGGACTAGAATATCTAGTGGACTCTTTGAGAACGCCAGAAAAACGGCTTATGGAAAATAAATTTGACCAGGTATCCAAGCTATAGGTATAGGTCGAGTGCCCCGATTCCAAAATACCGTTCTCTTGATTTCGTGTGTTTTCCTTTACATACACACACACACACACACACACACTCCAACATACACACAAACGCATGCGCGCATGCGACCGCGCGCTCTAGCTCACAATGCAAGACCCCCTCTCTCCCACAAGCAATATTGATTCGTATATAACTTCGGTGTTTTTTGTCCAATCCAATGATCTTTTCAAAATAGATAAATATTGGGCCTTACATGATATATATAAAGTCTCGAGGGTCTAACTTAAAAGTTGTGGCCCTGACAGTTTTTTCCATTTTTAATGGGAACAGGGTATAAAAACGGTCAATTGTTATTTACGAGCTCTGCTTTTCGGACTTTACTTTTGTATGACAGCTATACTTTATAGATGTCCGATTTCGACCAAACTTTGTGATAACATGGGAAAACATAGAAAACTTAGAAATACGAAGTTTGGACGCGTTTCCATTGAAAACAAAAAAGTTTTTCTTACCAAAACTAGTTTTTCGACAGCTATATGCTATAGTCATCCGATTCAGCCGGTTCCGACAAAGACTTCGTGCAGAGTCTGGTCAAACTGACGGAGATATCATAGAAACAGACGGACAGGGCTAAATCAACTCGGCTCATCATGCAGATCAAGAATATATTTACGTTATGTGGCCGGAGAAGCTTTCTTCA
Source organism: Lordiphosa collinella (assembly GCA_018904265.1). Taxonomy (NCBI): domain Eukaryota; kingdom Metazoa; phylum Arthropoda; class Insecta; order Diptera; family Drosophilidae; genus Lordiphosa; species Lordiphosa collinella. The sequence goes on along the minus strand of JAEIFV010000062.1, from coordinate 230,416 downwards.
ATGCGTTTCAAGCATCTGGACAATTTTAACATATCCTCTGCAAGGGTATAAAAAAAATAAACTACATTTAATCCAAAAATCCAAAGTTTTATTCTGACGAGTAGTTTACAACTGCTTGGATCACATCCTAATTTACTAAGCTAGGCGATTGGCCCTCCACCACAGAGGCGCCGGATTCAGTGTTGTAGAACAAACGACGCTCAATGCCCTCCTGGGTTATAATGCCCACACGCACCACGCCGCCTGAGCTGCCATCATGATAAATGGCATGCTGAACGGCTGGAAATAGAAAACACACGCTTAATCCTTGCGATTCTCTCAAAGCTCAAACCTACCTTTCTTCACAAAGTCCACGCACTCCTCCTTTTGCATGCCCACACGGAAATGTTCGCGCACAAAGCCATATATGAAACTGGAGCCTGAACCGCCTATGGTGCAGGCCTCGCGTGTCAACATGCCACCCAGTGGTATACTGTACACCTGACCACCAAGCTGCTCATCCCAGCCGGCAACTATGATGCCAGCCAACAGCGAGTCACGGTAATTGTAGCAAAAGTTGCGAAACTCCGATGCTGCCTCCCACACCAGAGCATCCTTGCTGGTCTGGTTCTCGTGATAATTCAGAGAGTAGGCCACAATGTCGGCTATGGCCTGGGTATCGGCGGCGGATCCACTGCGACAGCAGTAGATCTTATCCGTGATGCGGGTCAACTTGTCGGTGACACGATTGGCCACATAGGCGCCCGAGCTGGTGCGAGAGTCAGCTCCAATTACCACACCACCATCGAACTCCACGGCCATGATGGTGGTCTGCAAATGACAAAAACGGATGAGGAACTGTGCTGTGTAAGGCTAAGTAAAACACTTACGCCGGTGCTGACGGGTGTGTCGGTAAAGTCGAATTCGGGACCCATTTTATTAGCCTATAATTTGTTAAAGATTGAATTTGTAAGTTCTCTGTAAATCTTTTGCGGAATAGCGGCACGAAATGACTGGCTTGTTTTCGACAAGTGTTGCAAAGTGTTCGAGAGTGCCAGGGATGGCAGCTACTTGTATCGATAGCAATTCGACTTATCGATCAGTGCTGCCAACTCTCGCGGCCTAAGCTAGCTGGATCAACATTTAAAAAAAGCTAGAAAATATTGCGCGTTAAAATATTTACATCTGTTTATACATGCAGCTCAAAAGCAACTCTGTGTAAAGTGGATGCCATATGAAGAAATTGGAATTATTTTTTATGATCTAAGGGCCATTGTAAATAGGAGGTGTGAAAAGTCGGGAAATTTAAAGCCGAGTAAATCAAGTTGAAGATCATTTGGTCAAAAAAATTGTGGGCGAAGAAATAAATAATAGCTAAATTGTCAACGCTGGTTAGGGGTGGCAATAGCTTACATCGATAAATATTTCGTCTATCGATAGTGCCTCACATGTTGATTTGTTATTTTTGACTTTTAAAGATTTAAACTTAAATCATGGCATATGTGGCTCTAAGCGAGGCGGAGAAGACATTTATACTACACGGCGTGGAGGTGGGATATAAAGCCACCACAGAGCAGTCAACATATAACTAAATTCCCGAATCTTCCCATACCAGGAAGATTTCCGCTGCGATGGACGCTCGCGCCGTGACTATCGCCCCATGGAGCTGGAAACGGGTCTGGTTAGCAATGCCAGCGGCTCGGCACGCTTACGCCTGGCCAACACAGACATCTTAGTGGGGGTGAAGACGGAAATCGATGTGCCCAATTCCCTGACACCGGAATTTGGTAAACTGGAGTTCTTCGTGGATTGGTAAGTAGCAGTTCGAGTTGAGAGTGAGTGGTAACCAGTTTCCTTTAAACCCTTAGCTCCGCCAATGCTACGCCTGAATTTGAAGGCAGAGGAGGCTCGGATTTGGCTCAGGAGTTGGTTCTTTCCCTGCAGAATGCCTACGAATCCCCTTTGGCCTTTGATTATCGCTCGCTGTGCCTCATACCAGGTCAGCAATGCTGGAAACTCTACATAGATATACTGGTAAGGTTTCTCTTTTATTTGGCAACCAGTTTTGTATAGCCCTTTTCCTGGTAGATCCTGGAGTGCGGTGGCAATCTGCATGATGCAGTTTCTTTGGCTGCCAAGGCGGCTTTGTTTAACACCAAATTGCCCAGGGTAACAGCCACTCTGCTAGATGCGGGCATCACGGATCTGATTATCTCCGATAATCCCTATGATTGCAGCAGGTTGGGCATTGATACGGTTCCTTTGCTGGTGACTGTTTGCAAGATAGGCGACTATTGTCTAGTGGATCCCTCAGCCGAGGAGGAGGTATGCAGCACTTGCAGCATGGTGGTGGCTGTGTCCATGAGAAATAATGAAGGTAAGTTGAGCCACAAGATCTAAGCGCGCTTTGAAATTGTATGCATTTGCGGCTTTTTTTGTCACTGTTTTTATGATATGATATTGAAAGTCTGTTTTTTTTTTGCAGCCTTCCTCTCGGGCACACACATGACTGGCGGTGGTTCCATGCATAAGGACACATTGCTGAATTGCCTACAGCTGGGTCTTTCCATGGGTGAAAATCTGAACAGCTTGCTTATCAAGATGCTGAAGCAGGAGGAGCAGCGTGTGGGTCCCAAGCGACCCAAGACAGTGGGTTTTCTTAAATAAAAAAAGGCAGTCTGTGCCGCCGTCCCTCTGTGTTTGGTATGAAAATTGATTTATTTCCTGTTGGCTTGTTTAGCAATTCAATTTAATTTTTTTGTTGGGAGAAAAGTTTCTCTTATTGCTTAGGGCCTAAGATCAACTATTTAACAATGCTAACTAATTACGCTTCTTGGTCTGTTTGCTGGCCGTGACTGGCTTCTTCTCCTTGGGTTCGGGTTGCTTCCCCGTGAGCAGCGAAGTCAACATCTCGCTGATCTCTGGCATGTCGTTGGTCATCTTGGGCAATTGCATGTTCTCGATTTCCTTCTTAGTCTCCGGGTCGTTGATCATCTTGGGCAGCACCAGCATGAGCAGCAGAGGCAATGCCATCATCAGCACCATAGGGCTGAACACGAAGTCGGTGATCTGTTAAGTAAACCGCGAAAATAAGATTCTTTTGCCTGGTTACAAATTATCGGGAACTAACCTTCCATTGCTCGCGTGTCTGGAAGTATTTGAAACGCATCAGGGGCTTCAATCTGAGTGGGTAGGGCACTTGTATCACTTGGGCTGGCTGCACAAAGTTCACCTTGCGCGCCCGGAACTTGCCCTTGGGCGTGATCTCAACGCGCACCTGCAAGAGGCACACAAATATGCATTATCAACTGATCTCCCTTAAGTTAACTTTAACCTGGACTCACTGGCTCGTAGAACACATCCGGATGATGCACGTCCAGAACATAGCTACCCGAGGGCACTCCGCTGATGATAAACTGACCATCTTCGCGTACATATCCCCTGTACTCTCCGTCATTGATAGTGATGGTCAAGTCCAGTTGCCATTTGTTGCCACTGGAGGAGAGAGCGGCCATTTGCTGGCCGCCCGCATCGGGATGAGCAACTCGGCCCTCAATGGTGTAAAGGCCCGACACTTCATCCACTAGCTCATCCTGTCCTATGACCAGTTCGCCCCTGGTCAGGGCTATGAGTGTTCCAATTAAAAGTAATTTCAAGAACATTTTGCTAGTTTAATTAAACAATTTTCATATGAAAATTGAGACTAGGTTGAGGGTGAGGGATGTCAGCAGTTTTAGTTATGAGAGAAAAGCAGAACTGGTTCGAACTGAACTGGTGTTCGCTCAGACTATCGATATACTTCTCTAACGTATCTCTAGCGCAGCTATAGTTTTTCCCCACTTCTTCTATTTGTATTTAAAATTCGAGCGGAGTTAAGTTTAATTAATTAAGGCCGAAAACAACTTAAATATTGAAAACAAGGCAGCAAAAAAGAATGAGCAGTTTTAGTCATGAAAGTAAGGCAATAGTGTCGATTGCTTGGTTCTTGCTTTATCGATAGTAGATATTTATTCTTTTCCGTTATTTCCAAAGAATTTAATCAAATAGTTAAATGGGCAAAAAAATGTGTAGAGCAAAGAAAAATAAGGAAATAAGGACTGCACACTGGGACAGAATGAAAAACTGACCGGCAGAAATTAAAAAAAAATCAAGGTTGTCCTGCTGGACCATTGAGTGGCTTAAATAGTTAACCCCCGAGCTCGGAAATCTACAATTTTGAAGTCGAGCATTACCTGTACGGAGTCTACTTTTTGACTATTTATAGCTGATGCGTGCTATGTGAAGACAACGTGTCTGGTTCCTGATAACTTTTTTATTAATTATGTGTTTCTTGAGGTAGGAAATTGCATAATCGGTGAATGAAATTTATATAAGATGGTAAGTAAAAAGGAAAGGGAATAAAAAGACTAAAAAAACTCTTTTTAAATCTTTTTTACATATTTCGTTGTCTAGCCTTGTCAAGTTTAAAAAAAAAAACATTTTGTTTAAAGTTCTTAATAATTTCTACTTATTCACTTTGCGAGGAAGCTACATCTAAAAATTGATCTTCATGAAACTCGGCCAGAATGTTATGCTTTACATAAGACGAGCGTGTACCAAAATATGAAAATTTTTTTTAAGGGAAATTGTATGAAATCCACGCCCAACTCTTTCTTGGGTTGCTCATCGATGCCCTGATCGGAAAAATATAGGCAGAAATGAAGTTGGAGCACCGAAAAACCTATAAAACTACATCTTCTTTTAATTTTTTTTTTTAAGTTTTTACCCTCTTTCCCTCTATGCATATATATTTTAAATAAAAAAGGCATAAAGCGGTTTTTGGACCATTCTTCATTAAATTTTAAAAATTTGAGATCGATATCTTCAAAATTGTGGGAGCTATTCAACATTATTTATTGCGTGGCAATAATTTGAAGTAAATTTTGATCTGCGTACAGATAGTTGAAGTCTACATTTTTTATAACCTTTATCGCTCTACCATTTGTTATCCGATGTTTATGAAAATTGAAGAGATTATAGATATTAAACACCGCCCTTCAGCAAACTGCACCTCACATCCGATGCTTTCAGCATCGTCCAGTTCCCACTATAAATTAACGGGGAGACAGTCCCGATTCGGATCAAAATCAAGACTACTCGTACTTAAAATTTTAATCCCGTTGCCGAAATCAAATCATTCTTTTTAGGCTTTAATTTAGCCCATTTTTTTCGGTGTAGTAGTAGCAGCAGAAGCAGCGCTGCTTATGATCACATAAAAAAGTACAAGAAGTCTTATCGACTAAAGAGTGATACGAGTGAAACCGCAATTGGATTCATTGAGTTGATTCATTCTTGAGTTTTTTTTTGAGTTTTGTTATTATCGTCCAGCTTAATTCGTTCTCATTCTGGTTTTTATAAAATTCGCGATCAAAAGTTAATGCTTGGATCAAGAAATTGAGTCTACTTCTGACATCGAACAATTTAACTTAATGCATGAGAATCTCTATCTTTTCTCTGTGTAATTATTTTTCTAAAACTAATTTCTTTACAATCCACTGCCCCCCCGGTGATCCTTCTATATGCTTTGCTTTTAAGATTGTATAGAAAAAGTTAAATACAGAATGGAGGTATCCACGGCGAGCTTTCACTGTGGTTTATACTGTACCTTAACAAGCAGGCAGGGCAGCAGTTGGAAGTTAATGGCTTGCTCTGAAGCTTCAGTCGTTGGCGGTAACGCGTTGAGTTCGGTTTGCTTCACGAGCGAAGCGCACAAAACGGTTGAAAGAAAAAAACCAAAGAGTTAACACAAAACTGGCAACAGGCGAAGAGTGATTTTGGGAACGTTTTTTTTTGGTTAACCAAGATTTTAGGTTAGTGCGTGCTTTTTTGACAAACAAGTTTTAAGTTATGGGCCATCAATGGCATTTCTGTAGTTGTGTGTGTGTGTGTGTGCCAAGTTCTGTCCATTTACAGGTGTAATACACTTTGCAAGTTGACAACAACATTGTAAAAAGTGAAATTTAACTTAAGCCGCACCCAAAATAATATAAAGAATTTATGCATATTTCTGGTTAAAGACTTGTTTCAAGTTTAGAAGACAATTCACGGGTCCATAAAAATTCCAAAGTCGCGTAGAGTGTGAGAGAATATTTTTCTCTCAAAAACAATAAATATGGTAAAAACAAAATAGTGTCGCATGTACTGGAACCGGTTTCCAGTAATGTTTATGATGCTGAGTGACTCTCTGAGAGTGTGCACTGTGTGTGTGTGCATGTGTGTGTGTGTGTGTGTGTGCATAGATTTGAATTTCAATGGCAAAACGCAATGCAATTCTAAAATACACAATTAATTAGACAACTTTTTATGCGGTTATAAAAATAAAACCTGATGTGAACTCCTCACTAGCCACTTGCGAGCAGGTGAATGTTAGTGATGTCAAGCGTCGCGCCTGCGCCATGTACAAAGATTTGAGTTTTCTATGATGTAAACAACAATGAGAAACGAAATGCATAAAACACAAAGCAATTTAACAACAAAAAAGCACATGCAAAATACAGTTTTTTCAAAAGTGAGTGGGAGTGGAAGGGGGAGGGCGTGGACCTGTAAGCCATGAAACATGTTTATCTCTGAACGTGACGTTTACCCTGAGGAATTGGCACACTTGTCGTCACTCTTTACGCAAGTCCTAAAATTGTTTGATAAATCTACAAAAAAGAAAAAATGAAACTACGCCACTTTCTATAAACAAATGTTTCACTTTATGTGTGTCAAAAGACAATTTGTAGACGCATTGAAAATTTTATTAAGTGATGTCATCTAATTGAAGTTCTATATACATTTTCAATTATTGTTGAAACATTTTTAAAGTCGGTCGCATTTGACATAGTTTTACAGTTCGCAAGGCTTATTGCTGTCTGAGAACAGGTGTTCAAGTCGCAGCACATTTTGTATTTACATGTAAATTTATGTATGTATGTTTGTACTGTAAAGGCCACTCACAGCTACGAAAATGTCCAAGATTTTGTTTGAAATTTATAAGCCGGTAGAACATTATCTTAAGTTATTTTAAGATATGTTAAAACTGTTGTCATATCAGGTCAGGCATGGCTTGTCCCCAAATTTTGAAAACCTTCTTGAAACTTAACCTGAACTTCCCCCAGCTCTATTTGAAAAAAGGTTAGGTTCAAATTTGTCTTTCATACTACCTTAAAAACTCACATCGTTTTCAAATTAGTAACATTTGATGTTCTTGGAATTTAAACACTCAGCTAAAGCTCAGTCGAAATACTTCAAAATGTTAATTGTTCAAATCTCGCAGATTAGATATTATATCATTTATTATATCATTTCATTATATCATATTTCTAAGATCTGACACTAAAGATATGGTAACAACTAGTATGATGCGACTATACGACCATAAATAAACGAGAAACTTTCAAAGTTTCAATACCCTTGCAGGTGGTTATTTGGAAAATCTGTTTCAAAGAGTTTATATTATAATATTGGCCCAGCTAAATAACGCTAGCATTAAAGAAAATAAAGTATTTTGTACTTAGACACATTTTTCGACCAATCGATCCTATGGCAGCCATAAAATATTGTCATAATCGGGATCATTGAGTTTTGAAGAACGGTCGAACCAGGAATTTGACCTTTTTTTTGCTGTGGACTCGAACTTGAACCGAACCTCTTTAAATATAAAAGCTGAACCTGAACCTGTTCCGAAACTAAAATGTCGGTTGGGTTCAACAAAAATAATAGACCAAAGTTTGATCGCTGGTCGGGTCCGTAAGGGCTGTTATTTCTAAAGAATTTGGATTCATTTCTTTCAGAAAATTGCCCAAACTTGTTTTCAAAATTATTTAAAAAATTAAAAACCTATATGTAATTAGTACAACTTTACCAGCTACAACGAGCACTTAAGTATATTCAATAACGCGAGATATGACTCCGCAAAAATGTGAAGCAAAAACGTTATTAGAGCTGCATTAAACATTTAAGAAATTCATTGCTCGATAGAAAACCAAAATAATAAAATTGTATGATATAAAAAAAGGAAAGAGTGAAAAAAATTAAGAAGCAATCTTTGTCGGCCGATCTTTTGTAGTTCCTTGAAATTTATGTTTTTATAAGTACTACTTTTTAGTACCTACTTTTCTGGTGAAAGGGTTAGGAGTATCTCAATTCAGTTTATGCAAAAATTGTGAGTAAATTGCAAGAGCCATTGTGATTTTTGCAATTTATCGGAAAAGTCATTTTAAAGTATAAAAGTTTTTAGGTTTCATTGCAAAACAAATGTTCCACTTCCAAGTTTTTCTCACTAAAACTAGTTTTTCGACCGATCGTTCCTATGATAGCTATATGCTATAGTCATCCGATCCGGCCGGTTCCGACAAATGTACAGCGTATATGTACCAAAAGACTTCGTACAAAGTTTGGTGAAGATAGCTTTCAAACTGACGGAGGAGATGGCATAGAAACAGACAGACTTTGAGCTTAATTTTAACGCTTAAACTCCCAAATTATTGAACATATGTCAAACGTGTGTCATACCATTTACTTTCAGTGCCTTATCAATTTGTGTTTAATGCCTAATCATCCAATTAGGATACGGAAATTACTATCACGCGCCACTTGAACTATAACCATACATAGTTTCATATCTCGCTCCACTAGCCCCAGTCATATTTGCCCTAGTCAAACATGCTTGATAAATCTAAGCAGCCACATTTCCAGTAAATGTGTACACCTTGTCCTGGAACTACCCACTTTTTCTATTGTTTTATAGTTACCTAGAAAACATCGATGCAAACGCTAATGTTAACCCACTTTTCAAAGTGGTGGCACGCGATGTCCAGGCAAAGATTGCGTCAATATGACCAAGACAAAGGTTAGCCACCCTGTGGGCCAATTGCTTAATGACCGACCAACTACCAGCCAGATACATAATTTTAACAACTTGAGTTAAAAATATGAAACAATCTTATCAGGCATAAAAACCCCGAAATGATTGGCAAGAAAGCCAGAAATAGTTGAGCCACTTATTACCCTTGTATTGGCGATTTTACTTGCATATTTAATCAAGTAATTAGAGTGGAGCTGTCAACTCGAAGAGCACATACTTATACAGGCCATATCTATGTACAACATTCAAATTGTGAGTTTTTAAAACTGGCTTTAGCAAGGGCATGACTCCACTTCACATGCACCGACAAGTGCTCAAAGCCCACATACTCGTGTACATACAAGTCTAATGTGCCATTGTAGTCGTCAACCTGCTAATCATTTGTGTCTCACGTTCAAAAACCAAAGCTAAATTCCGTCATGGACTTGGTGCATTGACTTGTATTAATGTGCCAAGAATTTTGCATTGAATCATTTTGAGGTGGAGAAATTATTTCCAGTTTTCACTTTACTTCCATATTGATTTTACTGACCGCTGCTGAATTGGGCACTGAAAAGAGGGCGGTTTGATGAGGTATCCAATAATAGGTTAAAGTGTTTTATTTCACCAACTTTCACTTCCAACTAATTCACTGAGTCCCTAACTTCTCAAACTGCCTTCGTAACTTTCAAGGTTTTTCATGTTGTGAATTCGTCGTCCATTGTGTGATTCTTTTATTTCCAAAATCCACCCATAAAAGACCTTAAACAATGAGTGTGTCGAATTCAAGCTTAATCCCTCATTTCAATTAGCATTTCAAAAAGCAACCACATTTATGTATTTTTTATTTGGAAAGAAAGGCAAACACTTGAAGGTTAAGACATTTCAAATTCAAGTTCAAATCGCATTCTCGATTTGATATAGAGAGAGAGAGAGAACTGCGCCTTCCAAATTGAATTTCAACGAGTGCGTCATACAAATCTAGCAGAGACTCTGTTAATTAGCATCAGTCGGTTGAGATCGTGAATCACTCACTCACTATATACACTCAACATTCACAACATGTCCAGCTCATGGGAAAACACACAAACACCACAAACACTTTTTATGCTAACCCGCTTACTTCCTTATGTGGCCACCACAAACCTTGAAAGCAAAAGTCATGCTCTGACTCATTCACAAGGGAATATGTCCACCTACAGTTCCAAATCAAATTCAAAATGTAATTAGTATTTGCTTAATTAAGACCCAAATTGGCCACAATTCTGGTTAAACTTATGTATGGTACTTATGCACGAACTATATGGCTTATACGCACCGCTGCCCAGCGAGGCATAAAACCAAATCAAAGTGATAAGCTTCCATAGCGGGGGCGGGGGAGTGAAAAAACAAAACTGAAAGCTAAATGGTGTTAAATGATTGTAGTTTAATGTTTGCTCTCTTCATAAATAATTGGCTGGTATTATCAATAGCAACCATCTGGCAAGATATCAATTCTTTTTTGCTTCACTTACAGCAGCAGGCAAAAATGTTTGCTCGTATTAGGGTGGACTTTCTTCGTATTAACAATAGAAAACTTAGTACAAACCTGTAAAATTATGTAGACGGTACGGTTCGGAGGTTCCAAGGTCCTAGCTTTTTACACTGTCAGGATATTTACCCTCTTTTCTTGTAAATTTACCAAACATATTCATTATTGAACTGCTCTACTTCCCAAATAAACCAGGATATCCAACCCAAAAAACAACCATTGTGTTTAGCCGGTATAACGGAATCAAACCGTAACCGGCTACCTTTAAAATCAAAAATGTATTTCTCACTAGAACTAGTTTTTAAGCCGGTCGTTCCTATGGCAGCTATATGCTATAATCATCCTATCCGTATCCCATATGTACTTCAAGACTTCGGCAATGTTTGGTAAAGATAGCTTTTAAACTGACTGTTGAGATGGCAGAAAAATTTGTGAATTACAGGGGATTTCGTTGAAATTGAGTTTTACAATAAAACGGAAAAACTCAAAGAAAAGCAAAAAAAGCAGTGTCTAGGAGTCCATCCGCTTTTCCCCCTTGTGTTGGCAACATAGATTTTCTTACTCTTTTTAGGTGTTGATGAAAAAATTTAATACAATTTTTCAGTAAAGGTAATAAGCCCTGGTTTTGAAAATTTTTGAGATAAACTATTCAAGAATAAGAAAACAAAACGTTGGGAAACAATCTATTAAAGTTTTTATAATCTGAGCACTTTTCCAAAGAGTTGTGTTCTGTTTCGGTTTCAGTTTCGGGAGTTTGCAAATTAAGAAAGTTTAATTCAGGAGTTCTGTTCGGTTCCGTACCTGTTTGGTGACCCCATCTCAGAGTGCACATTAGCAATTAGTATCCAAGAAATGGTAGTTCCAAAATAAACTGAGAGATTGTGCCGATTCTTTAAAAAGAATTATTCAAGGAGATTTTCTGAGGAAGGGGTTTTCCGCTCTCTACTACCTCAGAGAGATGCGTCCTCTAAGTCCTGAAAGGCGCATAGGGATCTTAACTAGCCTCTTCTCATTCCCCATGGCCTCTCCTCATTCATCTACCGTTTCCATTAAAAACGGTATCAAGCTGATGAGTCTAAAGCAGCCACGCCAAGTTTTATGCCCTTTGGCTACGTTTTGTTTTTGTAATTGCACCGAAGATAGGAAGTCAATGAGCGTATACATGCAGAGTGCGAGGTATAGAAAACGACACGATTTCGTCTGTGTGCGTCGCGTAGAACAAAATCGGTTTTATTCTTTTCTTTGATTGGCGCAAGAAAACTGACCAACAACAATTTTGTGTGATTTTGTTGTTGCCTTAACCAAATTCAATGTGCTTTTCTGTGTGATTAGTGGTGAGTGCTCTGTCGTATGCTTTTTTGGGCATGCCTGGTCTAAAGCCTACTAAAATCTTTCCTTATAGCTTTAAAAATGAAGACTACCCTAGCTGAAGTTGGAATGTTTCCCTTTGCTAGGCGTCTTGTCATCATCTTCCTGAGGAGAGTTTGGCTCCAAACCAGTTTGTCTAGGATACGATTCTGGGTATTCAAAAAACTCAGGGGAGTTCAGTTTCCGATCAAAGGGCTCTTAAAAACTTTGGAGAATTTGGTTCCTTACTGGTTCGGTGCCAACAAAGCAGGGATTAAAACAGAAATGAATTTGGATTTCGGCCGATAGCTTTTTTAACTGTGTAGGAAACGGTAAGGGTAAGGGAGGTTTCTAACAACGAACCCGTAAACAATGTCTATAAATACTTTTCCGAGCATTTTTATGGGTGCACCCACTTAAGGTGAAAGAAGAAGAAGGTCTGTGTAAAGTGTCAGCCCTCTGAGTAATCTGGAGTGGCGAATTTGTACTTCTTCACCTCTCAAACTACCTTACAATCTTTGAACTTATCTTGCTCAACCTCCCCCTCACCAGCCAAACACCCACCCTTGAGTATGTCAACTAACTGGTGGCTACATTCTGCGATCGTCAGTCGTTCTACTACAGAACATGTCACCGATAAGAGACATTTGGCAAAGTTGGCAATGCAATTATTTATGCCATGGTAATTAAACAGTCATCGTCAGCGTCGCGGAGACGGAAACACAGACACGGTTCGCTTATGATCACTCGCGGTTGCCTAGTTGGACAAAAAGCTAATGGCACTCTTCTAACTTTGCTTCTTCTCTTCTTGATTGGCAGGTGCTCAGGCAAGATGACACTGACTAGATTAAGACTGCTCGGAGCAGCAGCAGTGCTGGTGGCTTTGGCTCTGCTCCAGCCCAGTCAAAGTTTGCCGCAAGGTGCACCGGAAACGGTGTGCGACACAATGCTGCCCTTCCATGCTGGTGGCAGTGTCTTGCCCGAGTCCAGTGTATCACCCTTTCGGGTGGAGACTTCTACCTCGGTGATAGGTCAAGGCCAGACTCTGAGAGTGGATGTGACCGGTGTGCCGGCGGGTTTGACTTTTGGTGGCTTTATGATACAGGCACGCAATCGTAATCCTCCCTATCAAATTGTGGGCCAGTTTAGTCCAGCCCGGGATGGCACTGTGAAGCTGATGAATTGCGAGAATTCGGTGAATAACTCGGCCACGCACAGCAATGCGGGTCCCAAGCCCCAGGTGAGCTTGGACTGGCTAACGCCAGTGGATTTCCTGGGTCAGGTGGTGTTCAAGTGAGTATGGATAGATGGGTATGAAGGAACTCTTTAATTGTGTTAATTCATTACAGTGCAACGGTGGCTCAGTCCTATAGTCAGTTCTGGGTGGGTGTGCCCTCTAATCCGGTGCAGGTGGTCAGAAGAGATTTGACCGCGGGGGTTCCTTTACCCACAGTTAATCCTGCCATCAATTTTGGCACCACACGTGCTCCCTATGTTCCTCCTAACTATGTGGCACCCGTACCAGTGGCTGCCTCCAGTGGTGATCCCTTTTACAATGGCTGCGGCTCGAGCAAGACCTGTTTTGGGTTTCCCAATGGCTGCGTGAGAAGCAAATCCTGCACTTCCCTCACCGCCGTCACCGTACGCGGAGATGTCTATGAGTTTGAATTGCAATCGGGAAAAGGTGCGTTATCCCCTGCTCTTTATGGTTCAGTTGTGCAGTTTTTCATCTCTTTCTCCAGGTACCAATGCGGCTTATGTGGCCATGGGCCTCTCGGATGATGCCAAGATGGGTGAGGATCTGGCAATTGAGTGTGTGCCGGAGAATGGACGTGTGAACATGTATTCTTCTTACACCTCGGCCTCTCCCTATGCAGCCAGCAGATCAAGTGTGGTAAGAAGTAAAGCTTCATTTCTTAAAGGGATTCCCTCTAACATTCTTTGCAGTCTCAAAACTCGGCTCGTCTGCTGAATGCGTCGCTGGTGGATGGCGTCATCTACTGCAAAGTGCAACGTGATCCCCTTACGGTGGTACAAGGACGTACCTTCGATCTGAGGAACGGAAAATACAATCTACTGGTGGCCTCTGGCAGCAGCTTAAAGGAGAACAGTGTGGGCTATCATGATATTGGACGGTTACCCTCTGACACTGCCATCAATCTGGCTGTGGTGCAAGATTTGGACGGTTCCAGCTATTTGTTGGTGCGTTTGCATGGTGCCTTCATGATTGCCGCCTGGATTGGTACCACTTCGCTGGGCATCATCTTTGCACGCTATTTCAAGCAGACCTGGGTGGGCAGTCAAAGTTGCGGCAAGGATCAATGGTTTGCCTGGCATCGTATGCTGATGGTGACCACTTGGTCTTTGACTGTGGCAGCCTATGTTTTAATCTGGGTGGAATTGAAACAAGCGGTTTGGCATGCCCACTCGATAACGGGTCTGATTACGGTTATCCTTTGTTTTCTGCAACCGATTGGGGCTCTATTTCGTCCGGGTCCGAATGACAAGAAGCGACCCTACTTCAACTGGGGTCACTGGCTGGGAGGCAATCTGGCACACATTTTGGCCAGTAAGTTGGATTGAGAGAAGATGGAGTAGTTGCCTATCTTAACCAAATTTCTCTTACAGTTGTGGCCATCTTCTTTTCGGTGAAACTGCCCAAGGCTGATTTGCCCGAATGGATGGACTGGATACTGGTTAGCTTTGTGGTGGTGCATGTGCTGGTACATCTGATATTTTCTGTAAGTGAAACGAGGGGCTTTATGTGTGGTGTTAAAGTACCTTTCATGTGAGCCCGTAGACTGGGTGTTGATTTAGAGTAGAGATTTTTGATTATCAAGGGTCTTATACATAGTCGGGATTTACACGATGAAGCAAAGTTCATGAGATTCTAAACCTTTCGCTTATAAGTTCTGGTAACATTCCCTTGATTTTCTCGTTTTCCAAGCAAAGTCAGATAGCTTGATTTGGCGTAGTCATAGTAAGTTTTTCGGTTGTATCTGTAGTTTTCGAACCCTGCATACGATTGTCTGGTATCAATGCGTTGCAGAATCCAATCAGAATGCGAGTGGCCAAGAAACGCGAACTTATCTTTTAGTTTTGCAAGCCATCCCAAATTATTTCTCATCATTTTCTCAGCTAGGGAAAATCTAGAATCTTCATTTATATAAAAATGGCAGGGGTGCAAGCCGATCGGAAATAAGGACTGGTTCGTTTCAGTGGTTCACACAATTTTTGAACCACCGATTCGGTTTGTTACATGGTTTTTGAAGCCAAATGAACCGCGGTTAATGCAAGGTTTAGTGGTTCAGGTTTAATTTATAATATATTTTATGAAATCCCGAACTTCCCTCAAATCTGGCGGAAAAAATTTTTTTCGAAGGTAAGGCAAAACCAAAAATGCCAAGAACGCAATTAATATTCTTGGATGGGCCGAAATGCTGTTAAATCTTAAGTCTTAAAGACCGTCTTTAAGTATAATGACCCGTAATTTCGTCGAATCTCAACTCCTAAAGCCTATTCTTATGAATGACGTACCGAATTGTAATTGAATTGAACATTGTTTTAGTTCTCACGAAACTTGCATTTGCGATGACCAAGCAGAAGACACAAGGACAGTCATGCTATATGTGGCATGTTCCCGAGTTGGGAAACCATCTGCACTCTTCATTCACGCTCTGGAGCAGAAAAAAAAGAAAAAAAGTTGTGCTTTATTTGGAGTACAATCATTCCCCATATACAGTTTGGCGTGTTTTTTAAAAAATATCGCTACAATTGGTCTGCCCCTTCGCTTATTTGTTCGCCGCAGAAATGTTCTGCTATCAGATTTGAAAATGTTCCATTCAGAGGCTACGTTCACAGTTCCTTTTTTAATCACATTTGCCCACATCGAGTTTATACTCACCTCATTGTAGAAGTCAGGATAACCCGAAGGTATTTGTACTTCTGAACTACTTTCACCTATTTCTCCTGAAACGTACAGTTCTCCGATGCCGACAGCTTTATTGACTTCCATGCCCCACAAAATGCAGTATGTCTCTAGTTTTATGATCATTTGCTGGAGGGTTCAGGCAAAGACCCTCCTAGAACAACGAAACGCGTAACGGCTATACAATTGAATGACAGGAAATTTTGAAGGGAAATTTCAAAGTGGAGTTTCGATTTTACATTAGTGTGTTGTCTGTGTGCAAAGTTTGTTCAGTTTTGTAAAATCAGAACTCCACATTGAAATTTCCCCTTGCCTTTCACTTGTATGGCCGTTACACGTCTTGATGTTCTAGGGCAGCGATGTCCAAAATTTGAAAAGGCAGCCACGCGTGGTTGGCAAGTTTGGTGATTGTGTGTGAGTTTGGACACCACTGTTCTAGGGTCTTTGGTTAAGGGATTGTCCGCTACAATCACAGTATCATAAGTACAGCTTAACTCCTTCTTAGAAAACTTGTACCCAGTCCAAGTAAAAGCCCCTTGTATAAGATCCTCAAAACACCTCTTTAGAGTTGATTGATTCCCCTGCATTGCTGCATGCCTGTATAAAGTTTTGTACGTTTGTTCTTAAACGCTCATTATCATTTGCTACTAATTCACCCATCATCCCCCATTCCCCACCTGAATCGGTGCTACGTTCATTAATCCGTAGATTGGCTTGTGTTTGAATCATTGGCAGATAACGGGAGTGGCCTCGGAACGACAACAGAGCCAAAGGATCAATACATTCCAAATGGGTGACATGGCGCATCATCAGCAGCATGCCATGCGGAACGGCATGAGCATGGAGCGTAAAATGGATGCACCCGTAAATGATTTATACTCCATATTCAGCCAAAGAAACTAATCCTAATTTTATTTTCCAGTATGCGGGTCTGCGCAAGGGTCTGCTGGGTGTCTATGCCGTTGTACTGGTATTATTTGTGGTGGTGCTCATACTTCTTGTGGTGCTGGCGCCCATTGATCAGTTGCTGGGCACAGCTTAAGCATTTATTTTAACCCCCTTTCCAACCACCCAATACTCGTCGTAACCATTTTGTTTAACCTGCAGCTCCCCGTGTTTTATGTTGTTAAAGTGTAATCTAGGGCGTGCGTTCAGTACATCGTTATATAATTTATTATTAATAAAGTAAAACAAGCCAACATAAATGCGTTTCTTCTTGCTTATGTGTCGCTAATATAGCCGCTGCTCGGTCGGATCGGGCTTTATTTGTATGCTTATGTTTTGGGGTTATGCTATGGTAAAAAACGTTTACTCTGCAGTGTGTGGTATCTGTATATATCTAGGCTTGTTCCGCTATCGCCAATCTATAGTACGTAAAACATAAAACTCAAAATTTTCTCCAAATATTAATGCAAAAACTTAAAACCAAAATCGAAAACTTTTTAAATCAGAAACAAAATCATCGCTCCTCCAGTATGACCGTTTCCTGCGGATACAGTTTGAGCGCCTCCAGAGTTTGGCTAGCATCGATAGCGGTTAAATCGCGACGTGGCCAACCACTTATAACCTTGTACTCATTGATGAGAAAACCATTGGCCGTCACAAAGTTCAAAAGATCCTTGAAGTAAAGAAAAAAATATGGGTCCATATCTAGCGAAATGGTTCGAAGGATTGCTCCAACTCACCTGTAAAGTGTCGCGTGTGTAGAATCTTCGCTCTAGGTGTTCGCCTGTAGGTTTGCGTACACGTATTTTGGAAATGTTTGCCTCTTGTTCAGCCGGCTCTTGAGGTAAGGAGTGTTCAGCCTGTTGGAAAAGTTTGAGAATATTATAGAAGCTATGAAGTTGAATTTTATTGTGCAGGTGGATAAGTTGGATTCTTTACGGTTTCAAAAATGGTTCCGAACCAGGTTAAACCGTTTCAAAAGTGCTTCAAAGTCATATTTCAGAAATGATTTGGTGTTGTTAATCCAAAGTTCGTTATGTCGGTGGGAAATATGGTTCGAATCCAGTTTTAAAAAGTGGTTCAAAGACAGAACTTAATAATTTTTCACCTCTAATCTAATGGATTCGCGTCGAGCCTCTTCTTCGGCCTTTTCTGATTCAATGCGTTTACGTTCAGCTAACTGGGCGGCCTCCTTTTGACGTTTTGCTGCCTCCTTGGCCATGTCAGCCTGTAAAGTTTCCTCATAAGCCATATCCTGCTCGGCCTTAACCTGATCCCGAGCTGCACGTTCATTCTCCTCGCGAATCTCCACCTGCAATTGCTCTTCGTACATATCGCCAGTTGCCATGACACGTGTAAGCAATTCATCCAAGCCAAGATTGCCTAAAAAGTTAACACCGAAAGTAAACACAGAACACCAAGCATAATTTCCTTTTGCTAAACCAACCATGAATCACAGAAAGCACCTCGCAATTGCGACCCAACTGCCGGCTCTTGCCCACCAACATTATAGCTGGCATCTTGTCTAGCTTTATGTTTCTGGCCGTCAACGAGGCATTGCTGCTTATGCAGGCCGTCAGCGAGGAGAGAAACCTGTAAATTGGAATTAGTATTAATTCTTTCCACAAGTTGTTCCACTCACATATCCTTGTTGCTTTCATAGGTCATATCCCAGCCGTAGAGTACGACATTCTCCCTGAATGTTTGGATAATGCTTTCATGTTTCATCAGATGATCACAGAATACATTTGTGAGTATGCTCTCGCCATGATGCAGATAAATGGCCAACATTTTGCGATCCTTGGCTGGTTTATGGCAGGCCAAGCGCAGGGCATTCTCCAAGCTGCCCACAAAGAAGTCCGGATGAGGCTCACCAAAACGTTGCTTGTAGTTTTCCACAAATTGTGTGGAACCCTGGGTCTCATCGTCTATGTTGTTGGGTACTTAATACAGAAAGAGAGAGATTAGATTAGAAATTCGGATTCTAAACAAAGCTGGGTCTTACTCAGATGTCTATTGAGCGGCTGCACTGGTGGCGAGTCCGAGAATATATATTCTGCATTGTTAAAGTCGGTAGCATCTTCAAACTCATCCGCTGAGCTACCACTGTCCACAGTGACCACCTCGCTGAAGATATAAATAACAAGTTAAAAGAAATAGAGGGAAACTAACTTCGGCTCGGCCGAAGTTTATATACCCTTACAGCACGAATATGCTAGCTGAGTGATTTCCAACGCTGGACAATAGATGGCGACTCTTCTGTGACCAGTTTTTTATACGACAGCTATTCGATATATTCATCCGATTTTCATAAAAGCCGGCAATATTGTGCTGAAGCAGATAGCATTTATATCTTGGCCAGTTTAAAAACTTTACCATTGAAACAAAAAAGATTTTCCCACTAAAGCTAGTTTTTCGACCGACCGATCCTATGGCAGCTACATATATGCTATGGTCATCCGATATTAACAAAACTTTGTAGAACTTTGTGTGAAAGCAAATTATATAAATACATGCCAATTTTAAGGACAGTTCCACCAAAAAGTATTTCCAACTAAGACTACTTTTGGGAGCTTACTTTTCAATGACAACTCTACTATATTAGTGTTGGGTTAAGATTGTTTATTTCACTGAATATGCTCACTTGTTCTTTTTTCCAAAGAGAGTCAACCCACTCAAATTGTCCAGCTGCTCAGTTATACATTCAGTACAATCGATTGAGTTATATGCTTTGTTCCACTGGCAAACATTCAACAACATTCAAGAAATGTGATGTTTTCTTGTGCCACTGACGGATGAGCATTACGGTTATACTAACGTAAACAAAGAACAGCTGGTTGGATTGCTTGGCTTGCAATTATGAGTAAAAGTTCACCTTCCACCTTGCCCTCTTATGGTTGGCTCTTCATGCTGCAGCCAGTATTCGGTGTGCATTCATAAGAAATATAATGGAAGTTTAAGATTCTATAACAAAGAAAGAAAATCTGGCGATACCTTGGCAATGCACAACCCATGGGCGTAGTCAGATATCGATGAAGGGGGCCCATAAACTTTTCCCTCTCTGCTAAAACGCGTATTTGTACCAGAAGATTTCTTGCAAAGTTTGGTAGATAGCTTAAAGAGATGGCATAGAAACAGACGGACAAGCCTCTATCGAGTCAGCTCGTCGTGCTGATCAAGAATATATATAACTTTATGTGGTCGGACATCTGGACAATTTTATAATACCCTCTGCAAGGGTATACAAAAAATCAGTTGAAGCAATGGCTCATCACTTACTTGGTGCTCAACAAATTGGAATTATGCTGCACTCGATCCGCCAGGTTGCGTATTACAAAACTGTGGGTCAGTTCAATGCCCGATTGCTGTAAGGAGTAGGCATTATAAATATGAGTGATTCCCCTTAGTCAACCTTGAACCTACCGCCAATGTGGTGTCATTGTCACAACCGCTGGGCCAGCCAGACCAATCCTGATGCCTGGCTGGTATGTTGGTTATATAATAGACATTTGTTTTTAGCTCTAGGATGGTGGTGCGTCCAGATAAACTAAGCGGTGCCAATGGGCCATCGGGCTCATGTAGAATTTTAATTGTGAAAATCTTGTCTAAGCGCAGCGAAATGTCATCTCTGTGTACAAGTTGAGAAAACGGATTAGATTGGTTTAACACCCTTCCCACTTTCCCACTTACTGCTCGGTATCCATGAAACCATCATCAGTGATATCCACCAGTATAAGTTCGTTCTCCGGAGCCAAATCCAGATTGCAGATTTGCGATTCAGGCAATTGAGCATCGCTGGCCTTGGATGGTGGCCAGCCGCGTATGGCCTGGCGGCATTGTGGAACTTGGGTTGCATCAAAAATTTTGCGTTTCAGTTGATCTGCAAGAAACCAGTTGATTACTTGATTCATTTGTGTACCCGGGGATTCCTACCTATGGTGGCATTTGCGGGCAAGCGCAACTGATACATCTGCTGATTAAAGTGTATGTTAAAGATGATGATATTCTGGTTGTTGTTTTGCCTGGACGGATCCAAGTTAATGCTGGACGTCAGCTGGGCCAGCAACTGTGATGCTATGATAGATACATACATATATATAGATACATCTATGTAGTCCAATCAGGTTTAATCAACTTACTGGGAAATCTTTGATTCGGATGATTCAGAATCTCGGGAAAGATCCCTCCAGCATGAGAAGAGGGACCTGGCAGCTCATCATAGCCGGGTGGCCTAAAGCCATTCGTATTCTGATGTGTTAGCGGATCTGGTGCTGGCGGCTCTGGTGAATGTATGGGATTGGACAAAGCCAATGGTGCATCGTCATGTGGCATGACACGGCTCAACGCTTCCTGCAAATTGTCAAACGCAACGCAATAGAATTTACGCATGTGCGGACACAAAGACGCAGGAGGACAAACAACAAAGGCAAAGAAGCACACTTACCACGAGATTCCAGTTGGTAGCCTCCAGGTGGGAGAATGCTTCGCCCACATCATCGATGCCCGTGATGGCCTGGGAAAAGATGAAAAGACAACAAATGCAATGGTAAGCGAAATTCTCTCCACAAAAGTCACCAAGTTAGTCGCGTTTCGGATTGGGGAAGCGCAGAGCGAATATTACCTGAAAACTGGCCAAGGTTTCTTCTTTGTTCTCTGACATTTGTTTCGCTTTGGGGGAGTGTATTGAATGTAAAAACTTAGCTTTTTAACTCCTACTACAATTACAATTAAAAATTACACAAAGAATTAGTATGACCAGTTCGTCACTTGGGCAAAATTGCCAACTATCGAGTTGTTATAGAGTGGTTTTCATTTTAAATGTGCCAACGGCAGGTGGCACAGTGGGTGTCAGCATGGCAAAACTGGTTTGAATTTAGTTTTGTATTTTAGTTGAAAAAAAAAAAAAAATTTTATTTTAAGGTAACAGAGAGTGTAGAGTGATTACACAGTTTTTTTTAGTTTAGTTTAATTTAGTTTTTATCCCAGTGCATCAAAAATATTCCTTTTAAATTATTGCACTAGTTACAAAAAAAAATCAAAACATACTTTTCACTGGACCCAGCACATCTTGTCAGGCAGGTCGAGTATAGCTTTGCCTCATACTTGGTTTCTTCCTTACACCCCCAAAATCAGTGATTGGAAAGGTACTCATTTTTTATTACATAGGTAAGGTATGTACAAGGTAAATGTTAAAAATATACCTAGGTAAGGTAAATAGTATCCAGAATTTTCACTACCTAGGTAAAGGTAAAAGTTCAAAAAAGGTACTTTTAAATTTAAAAGCATGGTTCATTCATTTTATTATTAAAATCAAAACAAAACAACCTTAGTTCATTACAAACATTGATAGAGTTATACATTGCTATAAGGCACTGTAAGAACTTAAGATTTGAAAATGAATCATTTTGATTTCATTTGACGTTATATTATTATATTGTTTCTTATATAATGTTTCTAAAAATTCTTTTAACTGGGGCATAGCTAGGCAAAATGGTATTATACTTCTAAAAAACATTACAAATATTTGTATAATTAAGTATAGACTCTAAAGTCTTGCTATTATCTGCCAAATAAGTTAAGACTTCCAATTCAATATTAGAACTCGCAGAACAATTCTCAGTTTCGGCCAATGCTACATTATTGGAATCGAAAAAGTCTTCAGAATCTTTTGAATTTGAACTCTCATTGACAACAGTTTCCAAATTTTTCGTTATTTCTTCTACAAGAAAATTTTTAAAACTCTTAATGATGGTTTTATTTGGAATCTACTTCAATTTAAATTTAGAAAGTGTCATAGTGGACAAAACAAAAGTCTTTGCCTCGCTTCAAATCAAGTTTTCAATAAAAGAAAATCGGTTTAGAACTCCCTTTTCAAGAGCATCTTTAAACTGTATACTAACTCTAAACTGTTGCACTGGGACTCTAGGTAAAAACTCGATGCCTAAAAGTATTTAACAATATATTTTTGGCATATCTCATAGATTAGACCACTTGTAATTCTCAAGAAGGAATGCCAACTAAGCGCCATAAGGAGCTTTAAGAAGTAACTCAAATAGAAGCAGAACCAGAGAAGATTAAAAATAACTACACAGTTTGTTTTAGTTAAATTCAAATACAAAGGCGCTGAGTTCAAGTCCCTCTCATATCAAACAATACATTTGACTTGATCATACAATTCTAATTCTATAAATCCATGTCTATTCATCGCACTCAATCAATAGCCCACATCCAACCCCTTTCTTCCTTTCCAATGAGGTAATGTATTCAGTTTTAAATTGTGATTAATATGCGAAACTTAATACAGTGCGCACCCAGTGGGAAAGCTGCAGCCGTACTCGATACCCCAACGCCCACCCAAACAGCTCCAGCAGTACAAATGTCGCACAATTAATCTTCATATAAAAAGTGAAATCAAAGACGAAAGCCGATGTGATTTCGTTGGTGGCCAGCAGCTGGGCTGGTGTAGACGCATCCAGGCTGCTCCTGCGATAACATGTTGCTCAAAGTTTGCCTAATACTTGTCGCAATTAGCGGTTCCTGCTCTTTGGCATCCATGGAGCAAGTACCTGCAGTGGTTACTCGGCTGCTGGACAAACTATCCTGTGCCCATGAACTGACAGCCAGCTCCAAGTTTGCCTTGCTGTTGGGTGAATTCCTGATAAAACGTAAGCCTAATGAGATGTACTTGAATGATAAATGGAATATTGTAAATTTTTTTTAGAAAAATTGCGTTATGTGGCTCCCCGACGAGACGAAAGGCAATTTTACTATCATCTGCTGCATAAAATGGAATACATTGAAAACCACGCACCACTCAGGAGGAATGCCAGTGCCATGGAGAGCCAGAGTAAGTACTTGGAGTCACTTGAAGATTATCTGTTGAATTAGTTTTGGCCAATGCCTTTCAACGTCATGTGCTGCTGCTGTCTCCGGATCTGAAATATGGCTCACTAAATGCCAACGCTGAGTACGAACAATTGGCCTTGAATTATGGCCAGCTGGTAAATGAGGGCGCACCAAATAACACCCTATCGGGTAAGATTTACTTGGAATGGTTAGGGTGTGTATATATATTTGAGTTTTCGTTTCCAGATTATTGCATGAGAGATATAGTGGAGCTGAAACTGAACAAGTGCAAGCTCAGCGTGGATTGTCTGCGAGTACTGAGCAGTGAGGCACCCACTTATGGCTATCAGCGCACACATCAGTAAGTATTACGAATATCTTGAACCACTAACCACAACCCAGGGCAAAATACTCACGAGGAAAACATTAACCTTAGATATTCTTAGCTTAAGGACGATTGATTGAGACCTGAACCTTACCCTTAAACAAATTTTCCAAATTGCTTATCCAAGGAAATCTGCCTCTTTGTGTGAATAGAGGGTTCTGGTTCAAAAACGAGAAGCTTATTTCTAGTCATTTAAAATCCAGATTAGTTTTGAAGCGTTTGATACATTTCGCTTAAGGACCTTTTGTATTTTGGTATTATGGACGATAGCAGCGATGGTCACCTAGTGGCTTGTTGTGCCCTTGATGCCCAGCCCGTATTTCCTCTTAAGACGAAATGACATGAATTTTGTTGATATTGCCCTTCAGCTATATAGAGATTGGAGATAGAGATGAGAGATTGAGATAGGAAATAGGAGATGGAAGATGTAAGACTCAAGATGGAAGACAGAAGATTGAAGATAGAAGATAGAGGATAGAAGCTAAAAGATAAAAGATTAAAGATGGAGATGGAAAATAGAAGTTAGGAGATACAGATACAGATAGATAGAGATATGGACAGGTTTTTCATACTCGGCACGGCAACTACATTAACAGGATCTCCTTAAGAACGAAAACTCTAGAGAACAAGTTTATTTGATGTTGAGTTTTAACAAGGGATTAATACCGAAACCAAATTCGGTTCCGGTAACGGTTCCGGTACGTACCGAAATGAATGTTTCGGTTAAAGGTTCTGTTTCGGTTTTTAATTTATTTCGGTTTCGATACGGTACGCTGTTTTTTATGTCGGTATACCGGGACGTACCGGTACAAGTAAAAAATTTTAAGTATGGAAAAAAATAAATTCTAAAATAAGTCCAAATCATTTTATTTCTTTGTAACATTGTATTCAACATGAAAGTTTCAGTCGTTTGATATTTAAGTAAAGTTATAGACGCTATTTAACATTTCGTATTATTGTACGTACACAGAGAAAAATATGACTTTAAAAAATCGTCACCAAATGGTCATGATCTTGGTCTGTTTTTTCCGTTCATAAAAAATGAACGGTGGTCATAAAAACAGAATAGATTTTCATAAAGAAAGTAAATATTTGAAAATTTTTTATGATTAAAGTCCTCATAGCGATTTTAATTGGCGTGAAAGCAAAGAAAACTCGGTAAAGGAGAAAAAGAAGGGCTAATAAATTAATGTCCATTCAATTTGGTTAATTGATGGTTGACGAATAAAATCGAGTTTGGGACCAAAGTGCATTGTAAAAAATATTGAAAGAATATACATTTATAAACAATGTTAAAAACACAAAAAAAAAAAGTTCTTTATTTAACCCATGACCTCGCCGTTGCAAGGCAAATGTCTTGCCATTCGACCACCCGGCGTGTTGATTTCATTGTTTAATGTCACTTCGCGTCAAGCGCGACCTGTCGAAACGTATAACGTAAAAATCAGCCTCTCTCAATTCTGCATGTTTTATTTTCGATCGTTCCGCTTGATTCTCTCGTGCCGATTTCGTTTGGCCCGTGGTTTGCCAAAAGTAAAACGTAAGCAAAATCATTTGGAATTGAGAACAGCAAATCCAAACCGAAACGGAATTGCTTTCGGTTTACTTTTCAAAACGTAGCAGAATTAAGAACATGCCTGATAATGTTGAAATGTTAACGTTAATGTTTATGCTCTGTTAACTAACATAAGGGAAGGCAATATAACATAAATTCCCCTGAGTAACGGGTATATCAAAGTCGGCCAGGACCGACTTTAACCTACGCTTTCGTTTGGGTCAGGCACGAGCATGCACGAATTATAGGCGCACGCCTATACGCCGGACCGTGTCTATTTAAACACTAACCCAAACGAGCACAAAAACCTCTTTTCACTCTCCCAAATCGATGAATTTTAGATTTAGTTAAAAAATAAAATCCCATTAAATCTAATTAAATTATTTTCTCAACTCGAGGTCAATTCCTATATATAATCGTTATTCCTTTCCTCTTTTGTTCAGGGTCCTGCTGCTCTACATGCTGCAGCATCACCAGTGTGCCCCCCACTTAAGTGCACCCGAGATCTATGAGCTGCTAGCCCAAACCTATTGCAATGAAGTGGAACGCGAACAGAATGCCATACGTAGCCTGGGGTTGCCCCAACAATATCGTGATTTATATTTGGAGCAAGGTGAGTGAGACAAGGCACAGGCCACAAGTCGCTTATCGGCCACTCGGCATCTTCTACATGCTTGCAGCAACAATTTGTGGTCTCTATGGTTACAATGAGTTTCTCAACTGGCGCAATGTAATGGAAATTGGCAGCTGGATGGATGATGATGATCTGAATGATACCAGCCAGCATATCAATGATCTGGCCTTGGTGTTCCATATAAATGCGATGCTGTTGTTGCATTAATCTCTGTTTTCCTCGATTCGCTTGATAACGTAATAAAGTGCCGCTTATTGCTTTGAGGGTTGTGCGCGCGTCAACGTCTTTGTCTCCGCCTGCAGTTAATACTTTTGTTATTGAACTGCGTGGGAAGCCAACAGGGTGGGGGTGGCGTCGGGGTCACCATTTGTAATGTGACACATTACTTGCGCTCGACTGCTCCGACTGATGGATATGCAGCCATGACAACGACAACTACAACACTTTCCATTACAAAATGCTAACATTGAAGTGGAATACTAATATTTACCCTGACATACTCGAGAACATGGAAGAAGCCAACAGCATGAGGATTGGCTTGCGGGGCTCGACTGGGGTCGGGTCGGGATATTAATGCCTCATTTGCTGACACAAGCCAGAGACGGAGCCCCCGACTGCACCTGCTAAGCCTTGCACAAAGGACATGGACGCGGACACGGACACACAAAACCCTTTGTATGGGGTTGTGCATTGTGTTAAAGTCCATGAATAGCTTTTGGTCATTAGCAAAAGTTGAGTTGCAACAACAACAACAATAACAACGACATCCGCCGCAGACAGGCCAGGACAGACCAGGCGCTTGGGTGGGGTGGGAGTGGTGAGAAAGGGCACATTCCTGACTTATTTCGTTTTCATTTCTTTTTCAGTCCACCCCCTTGCAACCTGATCAGCTGTCGCTGCTGCTGACTTACTGCCCATTGCCCTGCTGTCCCCCTCTCTCTCTCTCTCTCTCTCATCACCCACAGTCGTCGTCTCGTCTCGTGTTGTTTTTGTTCACGCGTGTCGTTCAGTTCATTATGGGCTTATGTCCTTTAAAGTGTCGGTTGCCTTTCCATAGGTGTTTATTGTGATGTTAAATGGCAACAACAAACTGTAGTCTAACAGTACTTAGCGCACTCTCCCGCTCTTATTCTCTCTAACGTTGGCGGCTACACGAGCCCAGAATGTTTGGTCATGTTTCGCTCTTTCGTTGAGACTGCGCTTTACTGTTAGTTGTGAGTGAACGCTCTCCTTGGATTAGAATGCGGTTTGAGTGGGTGGTTGCCCGAGTTGTCAAGTTTATATTAAATTATTAACAATAAAAAATTTTGAATATCTCCAACAATTTTAAAGATATCAAGCTCATATTTTGCAGTGTATGTGCCCAATATCTACAATCTCTAAAAGTTTCATAAGGATCGGACAATAAATGGCAGAGTTATAAATGTTATAAAAACGTTGCATACTTTTGGTCACATAATGTTGAAATGGTCACATTAATGTTAATGCTCTGTTAATTAACATAGGGAAAGGCTATTAAACACTAATTGCCCTGAGTAAGGGGTATATCGAAGTCGAAAAAGGATCACACACATCAAAAAGCGAATTCAGGGTATCATAAAAACAGTTTTATGGCAACGTCAAGTGTACAATTGAGACCAATCAGTATGCAATATTAGATCGTTAAGCTTTATAACATCAGCTTTTTGAAAACAGCCAGTTTTAGCCATCGAATTTTTGGAAGCAGAACAATGTGAAGCTTTCAAGTAAGGAACCCCGACTTATAAAGGGCAGACAATTGCTGGAGATGTTTTGTTACAAAATGTTAAGGGAAAATCTTTTCTGGCAAACTTATTTTTCAACTGGCTAATCGCATAAATTATATATTTTATTTTATTCAAAGTGAATGTTAGCAGGCTCAAGGTCGAGGCTTGATTATAGTTCAATAATCAGCCAGAAAATTCAACAGAGAATACATTTGAACAGTGCTGTGGCGCCCAGGTCGCACCAACAAGCCATTTGCAAATCCTATTTATACTACCCAGGCGGCGAATAAATTGTTGAGAATTCCATGTGCACAAATTTGCACGAACTTTCAACTCTTTTAAGCTAGAATTCCAAGTGCACAAACTTCACGAACTTTCAACTAGCTTTAAGCTCCGCTCTTTTAGGGTATATGAAGGTATATGCATTGGCATTGAAGGTTGTTCAATGTATCTCTGTTGTTTATGGCCACTATTTTAATTACTGAGAAATTCGTCTCAGAGTGTGATTAAAGTGTGCCACGATTTTCTTGGTCTTTATTTAAAGGGTATGCTTCCTTTTGTATAAATACCAAGGTATTTTTTATTGTTTGTTTCAATGGGAACCGTTAAGGTTTATAGCAAACACACGGCGGCCAATCCGTATTTATCTGTAGGGTTTACGACTATTTTTTTAGTCAAGTGAATGTTACAGGCTCAAGGTCGAGGTTTGATTTAGTTCAAGAATTTCATTTGAACATATCAAACCCGACGAGCCAACATTCACTTTGACTAAAATCAAAATAGGTCGTTAAACCCATATTCATATTTTATTTTATAGTAAACTAACTAGACAACCCTGTTTTAAGTCAGAGCAGCCAATTGAATTGGCGCCTGTTTTATATGCCCGGATAATCAGCTGCGGATACTACTTACTCTACTACGGCCCGAGTCAGTCCAAGGCTCTCGCTCTCCAAGCTGTTAACAAGCCGAGGGTGGTGTATTTTTGTTGTTGCTCGGTGTTTCTCCTGTCGCGCGCGCTTCGTCGTCGTCGTCGTCCAGAGTGTCGTTTCAATCGGCTTCGATACGCATACGCTCAGTAGTCTCCCGTCAATTAGAGTGTAATAACGTTACGCTCCACAGCTGAAAACGGAAAAACGGTTAAAAGAAAAAAAAAAAGAAACGGCACGTCGAGCCGCCATCAAGTGCAGCCATCCTTTCGCAGGATACAACCAAAATAATACATATACATACATACATACAGCAATAGCAACAACAACAAACTCCGTTTAAGTAAAAACTACTCGAGAAAATGTGTGAAAACTCAAAGGTTTTCCAAAAAGTGCAATGAGGAAAGTTCAGCTGTAAAGAAAAGCTGACTGTGCGTGTGTGTGTAAGTGCGTGCGAGTGAGTGAGTGTGTGAGTAAATGTAAATACCACGAAAATCGCTGAACGCCGAAAAATAAAGCAGCAGCAGCAGCAGAAATCAACGAAGACGCTGGCGAAGACTTCGTCGTCCCCTTGCCAGAAACTGAAACAGGAATCAAGCAGTAAGGATTTGGTATGTGGTTGTTGCCTTTTTTGTTTTTTTGGGGTTTTTAGAAACGAGGCGAAATAAAATAATGGAAATTGATGTAGCTTCCTTGGAGTGGCCGCTCATATAGAAAACTTTTTATTTATTATGATTTTTTGGGTCAAACTGCTGACGATGATTATGATGTTAGGGAGGTGGGAGGGGACTTTGAAAGTCCATTCACATTGAAAGCAGCTCAAAAGCATTTAATATCAAGCTGCAACCAGCATTATCCGTACTCCTGTATATATATATGTGTGTGTGTGTGTGTGTGTGTATGGCTGCTTTTGTCTTAGGTGGGGAAATTCCTGTGGCTTTTTCTTTACTGTTTTCTTGTATACAAAAGAGCGCCGACTTTGACAGCTCTCAAGTAATATGCGCACCTGTGAATTTGCCATAAATTAGGCCCCAGCTGCTTACATACAAACATTTGTATTTGTAGTTGTATGTAGCAGATATTTAAGAACTTAACAGGCAAGCAGAACAGAGAAAAAAAAGGAAAACAAAAAGAAATTAAGAAAATAAGCGCCAAACATGTCAGCTTAACACAGTCAACACTCATTAAGTGCTCTCATTGTCACTTTCGCCAAAGTTTGGCGTTGGTACTGCAAAGTTTGGAAGTCGAAAAACCTTGGTCACGTTTGTTGGAAATGGTTTAATTCTGCGGTGGGCACGAAATTTGATTTTGGGAGCAGTCCAACAACAAAAACAACCAGTATTACCGATGCTCGAGTACACAACCATGTATTTGTTTTTGCGGACATCTCAGCCACGCGCACGACTGGCACCGTGCTTCGATACGCAATAGATTTTTGTTTCCGTTTCGAAGCGAGGCAATTGCGTTTGTCTTTCTGTGTGCGTTTTTAATGAGTCTGTGTGGCGCCATTTGCCGTAAAATAACTCTCGGGAGCAAAGGATTGTCCACCGCTGGTTTTATCTATCAAGATATTGCTCTTTTATCTCAATTTTTGGATTTTAAAGCTATCGAGCAGCTAAAAAGAGTCTTTTTGGCAAGAGATATTTATATTACACAAGGATGCAAACCGGTTCTGAGCCGAACCGAAACAAACCGAAACTAAACGGAACCGAAAACCACAGCTCAAAACGGTTCGGTTCAGTTCACTGACCAGTTTCAAAACGTAAAAATTTCGGGAGTTTTAATCATGTCCCTACCATATGTCCTTATCGATGCTAGATTTATGTATTTGACAACCATTTTAAGACATGTGATCCCTTAAATCTTCTGCAATTTTCCACCAACCTCTTAATATGCCTGTTATTAGTTAATATTCGTTCTTTGGAAGTTGCTAGTCAACTTGTGTGCGTATTGCATTTCCTTTACGGGTCGATCGTCACATTATTATACTCTGTACCAGAGGTACACAGAGTATATTAAGTTTGTGCAAAAGTATGCAACAGCCAGAAGGAAGCATCTATGACCCCATCGCATCAGCATCAACAGCCAAGTCGATATAGCCATTTCCGTCTGTCTGTCCATATAAACGCAGAGATCTCAGAGATGGTAAGAGATAGAGGTTTGACGTCTATGGGACAAAAACTTATTTTACTTGCAGGCAGATCAAGTTTATTTTCAATTTTTGCCACGCCCCCTCCCGCCCCGCAAATTGGAAAAAACGTCATATCTCCCACAGTTTTATAGATAGATGGTTCGTTCCTTCTAAAACATATGTACTAATGGTAAAGATCGGATGAACGATAGTCGAGTTATAAGGAAAACAATCAATTATGGGCTGCACCGGTCGCTAAAGTGATGGGCAGCACTTCACAGGTACAGAGTATGTTATAGTCGGGCTTGACCGACTTTCTTTCTTGTTCTGTCGTGCTACTTCAACTCAATCCAACATTAGCTAGGAGCACGGCTTTCAAAGTGATATTATTATGGACAATTCAAAAAATCTCTTGAAATTCAGTATCGAAATTCTTGAAAAGTCATTTGATCTCTTAAGAAATAACAAGTAAGGGAGCTGTAGTCGAGTGCCCCGACTCCAAAATACCCTGTTCCGTTGATTTCGTGTGTTTCATTTACATACACACACACTCACACATACTCACACACCCCAACATACACACAAAAGCACGCGCGCACGCTCTAACTGTCAATGATAGACACCCTCTCTCCTACAAAGAAAATTGAATCTTATATAACTTCGGTGTTTTTCGGTAATGGGAACAAGGTATAAAATTATTTAAAATATTTTGGATTATAAAAGTTTACAAAGTGATTGAGTAGAAACTTGAGAAGTGATTTTGGATTACATTACCTTTGAAAAAAATCAAATTGTGTTAGAATAAGCAATTCTAGCACAGAAATGAGTTTTGGTTTTTTTGTTGATTAAACTTCAAATGTCCGAAAAATAAGACGCGCAGATTCATGAAAGAATTGACTTATTTAAGTGTTGAGATTTGATGGAATTACGTCAATTAAAAAAAAAAAAAAAAAAATAGGAAAAAAATTTTTTGGGGAGTTTGGATGGGTTGTTGTTGTTGGTTCAACTTCTTAAAAACGCTCGGCTCTCTTTGCCCCATGCGGCATGCGTGCTATTAGAAGAGAAGTTTGCATGTTATGCAGAATTTATGACTTCCAACATACGGAAAAAAAGAACATGTCTGAGAAAAACGAACGATCGTCAATCATACGGGCCTCATTTCGCATATTGGTTTTCAATAGCACGGGTGCTGCATGCGTGACGTTCTTCAATCAAAAGGAACGTGCATCAGTTTTAATACAGATTATATGCCTTCTATTATACTGCAATAGTTGGTAGTGCATTCTTCCTAGTAAAAAGAAGTGTGCCAGAAGGCATTCTTTTGGGAACCACGTTCCGACAAACCGACTGGGATCTCACCTTATTTTCCCCTACTGGAAAAACAACAAGAAGATTGCTTTATAGAGTAAGCCCCAAATAACCCTACGAGAGTAATTAGGGAATAAAATTGAGATTTTAATGCTTTTTATAATTGCCTCAAGATTCTAAGAATTTTTTGAACTGTCATCTAGTGCACCAAGTAAGCTTTAACCGCAGATTTGTAATGGTCGATCAAAATGCGATGAATTACAGTTTTTGGATAGTATTTAATTCCATTTTTATGTATCGATATAAAAATGTCGGCTCGATGAATTAATGCAATTTACGGTGCTACTTTCAGTAAACTAAGCTTATAATTAAACCTAACAGGTAACGCTTAAACTAACCTTATTTACCAATTGAAAGGTTTCGGAAAAACATTTACGCAGCTTAAACGCGCAAACTAAAAATGTTTTGTATAAAATTGGGTAAACACTTATGCACAAAGCCTTCAGTTAAAGTAGCGTTGTCTTTTGGTGTCGGATTTTCCATTAGTATTGCATTATAATTCCCAAACAGTGATGGCATATCGAATACCTTTTATTTGCCCGGTTGTCCGTGCTCTCCTTTGGAATGACTCAAAATTGATTTAACCTTGGCTGAGCTCTAATTAATGTAGCCTTCGTTTATAATGACGCAGTAGCTAATGCCAGTCATTATAATTTTTTTGTATTTTGCCTTTACTTTGTAAGAGGATAAGTAGACTCCATCATTTGGGGACCAATTTGCTTTTTGAGTGTTTTTTTCCACTTTCACTCAACTTGACAATTTGTTGGAGCTTTAAGTAGCATTTACTGTAGTTGTTGTTTGCCATTTGTTGTATGGTATCCCTGATGTCTGTGTGACATTTTGGGGTTTTTGGTCAGGGGTTTGAGTCCGAGTCTGTGGCATGCGTGAGTCCAACTCCGCCCCCTTCTTTCCGCGCCCCTTTGTTTTATTTGTTGTTTTTTTTGTATGTATTTTGCGGTTTGCGTTGTGGGCCCATCCAATTGGCTCTCCACGGATTTTGTGCTCTATTTACCTTTCCTTATAAAAACACAATTTATTGCTGCCCTAACGATTTTTCTTTTGTAGTTACTTCTGTTTTCCGATGTAGTTTAGTTTTGCCAACTTTTTTTTTTGTATTTTCTTGCTGTTTTCTGTTCATTGACTTTGATGCTCTCTAGTTGCTGTTTTTGTTTGTGCTTTGTAGTTGCTTTCGGGTTTCTTATTATTGGCTTTTGTGTGTAAAGTTTTGCGTGACATCAGCAGCAGGAAGAACAGGAAAAAATTAGCCACTCAGGATATAATTTTTGTTGCCGACTGGCCTTGTTCGGTTCGAAATCAATAATTTATACTAGACAACAGAAAGCAAAATTCTAAATAATTGAAAAGCAAGTGTGCGAAGAGATTATGGGATACACATGGATGAACTCATTTCCTAAGCTCTTGATGGAAATCCATGCAGCTTATTAGTAGTTCCGCAGAGCAGCAGTTTGTCTGAGTAGTTAATCCTGGGTGTTAAGAAGTCTGAAAAATATTTCCCGTATTATGAATTCATCAAAATAAAGCTGAGTGTGATTTTTATAAAAAAAAATAGGGGAAAGTTAACTTCGTCTCGGCCGAAGTTTTGTACACCCTCCATTGAAAAGTTCCATTGAAAACAAAACAGATTTTCTAACTAAGACTTTTCGGTCCTAACTTTTCTAAGAGAGCTACACTATATAGATTTCCGATTTCGACCAAACGTAGTGAAATCATGGAAAAGCATAACAAACTAACATGTTCGAAATTTGGAGTCGATTCCATTGAAAGTTTTTCTCACTGGAACTTCTTTTTCTAACGATCGTTCGTGCTGCAGCTATACGCAATAGTCATCCGATTTTGACAAAACTTTGTACAAGTATATAAAATATGTATCTATATGCCAATGATAAGGACGTTTCCATTGAAAACAAAAAAGTTTTTCTCACTAAAACTAGTTTTTCGACCGATCTTTCCTATGACAGCTATATGCTATAGTCATCCGATCCGGCCGGTTCCGACAAATGTGCAGCATATATGTACTTCGAGTTGACTTTGGTAAAAATAGCTTTCAAACTGACGGAGGAGATAGCATAGAAACAGACAGACGGTCGGACAGACGGACGGACAGGACTAAATCAACTCAGCTCGTCATGTTGATCAAGAATATAAATACTTCATGTGGTCGGAGATGCTTCCTTCTATGGGTTACAAACATCCGGACAATTTTATAGTTCCCTCTGCAAGGGAATAATTACCAACCACTTGTTGGTTTTTTTATACCCCTCTTATTGTCCTTTTCAGAAAGTAATACTTTAAAGTATAAACATTTTTGAAAGCCTGGTTTAAGATAAAAAGATCAGGTTCTGAACCCAACCGAACCGCTTATTCCAGCTGATGAACCGAGCCGCAAACTGAAACGGCTTCCTTTTACGAGGGCCGTCCCAGAAATGGCCGACCTATCACAGTAGTGTTGGAAAATGTTCACAAAAAATATTAAAAAGGGGAAGTACCGACTATTAAAAGCTTTAGTTTGAAGTTTGGTGCCTTTACCTTGCACAGTTTTTTTTTGGTCGATTTTAATAGAGAACGCTTGTTATTGATTTGCAAACATGGACAAAATTGGTCATCGTTATGTGATACAATACTTTCATATAAAAGGTCTTAGTCCAACCAATATTAAAAAGGAGCTGGATTCTACCTTACGTAATTTTGCTCCCTCGTTTACAACAATAAAATATTGGGTGGCTGAGTTTAAGCGAGATCGTTTGAGCTGCGAAGATGAACATCGTAATGGGCGTCCAAATGAGGTGACCACTTCAGAAATGGTGGCCAAAATTAAAAAATGTGTATTGAGTGACCGGCGATTGAAAGTTTGTGAGTTAGCTGAATGTGTAGGCATTTCAAAAAGTGCTGTTCATCGCATATTGACCGAAAAATTGGACTTGAAAAAGTTATGCGCAAGATGGGTGCCGCGTTTGCTGACTTCAGAACAAAAACAGCCGGTTCACACCTCTACCGTTGCAATGGCTAAAATTAATGAATTAAAATTTGAGTTGCTACCTCACGCCCCTTAATCGCCAGACTTAGCTCCCTCTGCTTATTTCTCATTTCCAAACTTGAAAAAATGGCTCGGAGGAAAAAGATTTGGCAAAACAGTTCTTATTATAAAAAAGTTATCGAAGCTATAGAACATCGCCGGGAAAAGTGTATCGACCTAAAAGGATCCTATGTTGAAAAATAAAAAAAAAAAGATAAATTTTTGTGTTTTAGTAGTTAGGTCGGCTATTTCTGGGACCGCCCTCGTAGAAATGCTGAACCGAACCGAAGTTAAAGTCGGCATTGCCCGACTTCGAAATACCCGTTACTCGGAAAAAAGTGCTTAATAGCCATTTCTTATATTAATTACGAGTATACATTTCAAATTTGGTTGCGCTATGTGTTCTAGTCTCTGAGTTCTAGGTGTTCATTCAGACAGAAAGACAGACGGACGGACAGGGCTAGATCGACTCGGCTGTTGATGCTAATCAAGAATATATATACTTTATGGAGTCGGAGAGTAACGGGTATAGAAAAAAATAGGGGAAAGTTAATTTCGGACGGACGGACAGGGCTAAATCAACTCAGCTCGTCGTGCTGATCAAGAATATATATACTTTATGTGGTCGGAGATGCTTCCTTCAATGCGTTACAAACATCCGCACAATTTTATAATACCCTCTGCAAGGGTATAAAAATTAGATACAATTGATGTTATGATGATTTTGTTTGAATTTAACGTATATGTTATTCGATTTGTACCAGAGATTAATACCGGTACCGGAACCGGAACCGTTAACCGAAATAAACCGATTCAAGTCACGTACCGGAACCGAAACCGGAACCGATACTAATTTTTTTTTGAGAACCGAATACGTTTACCGTTATTATTGGAACCGATAGAACCGGTTTTTTTATGTTTATGTTAAAAGGGAATAAAGTGATTTGGACTTATCTTAGAATTTACTTTCTAGAATATTTAAAAATTTTGACTTATACCGGTACGTACCGGTATACCGAAATAAAAACCTGGGTAACGTATCGAAAAAAACTTCTTAACGATCTAATATTACACTTTCCAAAGGGGAGCCAATCCCCAAACCGAACCTTCTACAGAAATTCAGAGTGATTTGATGTTTAGATTTTGAGAACGATACCTTTTCAATATCGACAGAAATATCGATATAGATATTGTTTAGATATGCGGCAACCCTACTTTTTATCATGGATCAGCGATAAAATGTTCAGCTGAATGCGTCCAGGGTAAACTAATTATCTAACAATCCTTTTCTCTTGTTATTTTCGAAGCTCAAAGTCTCTCGTTATGTTTATTCTGTATACTAATGTGGTATTTCCTTTCACTTGCCAACACCGCCCGGTGCGTTCGTATGTACATTTAGGATATTATACCACATATGTCATCAACATTCATTACAGTAACCAGGTGCTCACCCAATTTTATCATTTGTTTTCAGCGCATTCTCTGGAATTTTGCGTTGTGGTCACGTGCCACACTACGGCAAAAGTTATGAATTTACCATTTCTTTTTTGTGTGTTATCATAAACTTGGTCCTGTGCAGTCCTGCGAGTCAACCACCCACTCACACACCAACACACGCACAGCCAGTGGCGAAAGATCAAATGTTTTGATAAATGGCCCAGTTTTACAGTTTTTGATAGGCGACTACTTAACTGTCTAATTAAATCAATGCCACTCCAGGCATTCATTTCTGTCCATTAGCTGTGTAATTAGGTTGATCAACTTTTCCGTCTCTTAGCTGGGTAGCTATTAATTTCGTTTCCAATGTGTTCTAATTAGTTTTTTGGCCAGCCACTTTTTGAAGCCACCTTTCGCCCAAATGAGCGCACGTTTACCTGAATAATGAGTTTTCCATGCCGCACATACCAGCCATAGCCATGGCGGCCATGGTTAAACGTATGCATTTTCCTGAAAAATTCAAACAAAAATCCAGGCGACAGCCTTCAACATTGCTCTGGCCATTCAGAGGCGTCGTACCGGAAAGAAATGCCATTAAAAACGCAATAAAAATGCAAAAAAAAATGAAAAAACTTGAAAAAGGGGAAAAGAAATACGAAAATATAACGTAGAGTGTGGAAAAACGTATGAAAAGAAGTATGTGGGTAAGTGTGTGGGACTCCGTCTCCCAATGGCAAATAGCCAAGGTGGAAAAATCGATATAAATGAATACGGCAACATTTGGTCTGCTCCAAAATAAGCTCGACTCGAGACAGTAGGAATTGCGCTGGCGAGGGGATTTTTTAGCCCAAACGCCAACTTATAAAAGTTTTGCACGCACAGCGAACACACACACACACACACTGGCACTTAGTTACCCACCCACCCAATCACACACACACACACGCACTTCAAAAACCAAACCAGGAGGCAGTCGTCGCGATTTTAAGCGCTGGCATATAAATGTTGCCATCAAAAAATAAAGCAAAAGGTACATATACATGTACGAGTATGTGGAATGCGAACTATGAGGAAGCCAATGAATTGTGGAATGCTCTTTTCGAGTTTAATCAAATTTCATTCATCTTAGACATATATTCAGCCTTGATCTCAATTCCACTTTCTCAAAAGTTTTGTAACTATGAGACCAAAACTAGTCCAAAAACATTTATTAAATTTCAAAATTCTTGTGGAAGCGGAATTGAGAACAAAGCTGACTATTTCTTTTCTGTTAAAGGATCAGTTTCGCTTCTAAATTTATTTCGTTTGTAGTAATATGGGTTTTAGCGACCTGTTTTGATTTAAGTCAAAGTGGTTGTTGGCCGTCTCCAGCTCAAGGATTGATTATAATGCAATAATCGACAAAATCAACAAAGATTTTTATACTCTGTACCAGAGGTACACAGCCAGAAAGAAGCATTTCCGACCTATAAAGTATATATATTCTTGATCAGCATCAACAGGCGATTCGATCTAGCCTTGTCTGTCTGTGTGTCTGTCTGCCTTTCCGTCCGTCTGTCCGTATGAACAAACAGATATCAGAGATGGGAACAGGGTATAATAAATCTACTCATATTTAGCGCTGTGGAGTAGGTCTGTTTTCCTTATATCAATTTGTAGTATAAGCACAATACTTTTACTTTAACTTGAGCAGAAAAAAAATTGTAAAATAAATATTGGACATCAATCCAATTTATCAGCCGAATGATCAAAATGAAAGCACCCGTTTTGTTAAGCGAAAGAGTATATAAGCGAATATGTGGTAGAAATAAAGAAGCAACAGAAACACAGCAGCTAGGGCAATGAGGAACGATTTCATGCTGCGGCTGCAATGTTTGCCCCAGTAAGTATGCTACATATTTTTTGAGCACGGGTTAAGTGCATGTGTGTGTGTGTGAGTTGATGGGCAAGTGTGTCTGTGACCCGACTTAACAGCATTTGAGCGCGTAGCTCTTACATCTTAGACATTTGACATTTCAATTCAATTGGCCTCAAAAACAAAATCGAAAATGTCAACGTTAGAGTTGGAATTGGTAGCAGCCGCAGCGGCGGCAGCAGCAGTTGTACTCTCCCAATTGCCTTATTGATTTCTAATTACCGGCCCCATACCAACATTTGGCTTAAGGTAGGACATCGTGGAGCGGGAGTGCCACTACCTAAATGGGTTCGGGGTTTTGTCTATTTGTTGTGGTGGCAAGTGGTTTTTGGTCGCGTTTCCATGACGCTTTTATTGATTTTTACTACGCCATGAATCATGCCTCCGTGTGGATGTGAATGTGACCATTGCGTGTTTGGCAATTTGTGGTTATATTATAATGACCACTTGATTTGCTGCACACACACTAATTGCGCTCTTGTATTTACGTATGTTTTTTCCAGAATCAAGCCGCCAGCAACAGTCGCCGAGGCAACGTTGAGACGCATGCACGCTCCATGCCTGCCGCTGGCTGATGGCCAAAGACGGAATCGGAACTGGAACTGCAACAACCTCAAACTGAAGTGAAGCGGCAGGAGCAGCACAAGCGAGCACAAAGGGTATTCTTTTTGGGCTCACACAGAATCACACACACACTCATACCTGTGGACCATGACCCAGCAACATCATCATTATCAGGCGGGATTCGTGTGGCTGCTGCTTTTGCTGTCAGTGTTGGCAAACAATGAGATGGCCAGCATTGCCAGCGCCAGCATTGCTGAGCCAGAGGAGGCGGCATTTCAAGGTGCGTAACACATTTGATTCTACACTTGAACAATTTAAGAGTGACATTGTACTTTAAGAAACTATTAACTGAAATTGAAGGCTATAAGTCAGGAAATCAATAAGTGGGATGCCAGTTCCTTTTGATCACAAAACCGGCAGTTGAGTATGGGTGTGGGTATGGGTATTCCTAGAATCTCAGAATGGCCGACATTGGCCAGTGAACTGGTAGTTTTTGTGAGAACCGTGACCACGTGCCCTAGAAATGTCTGCCAAGGCAAGTGAAACTGTGCCGAATATACTTCAGGGGACGACCTGGCAAGCATACTTGGAGACGAAGACTTTGTATTTGCAGTCTATGGGAAGTACAACCACGATCACCTAAGGGAAGGCCCAGCACCCGGGTTCAGCCTCACACTTGAGAAATTAAAGCACGTGGCCAGACAGGTGGTTCAGTTTTTTTCTATATTCTGGGTTTTATTTAACTCATGTTTTTAATGGAAATGCCGCACCGAGAGTTATTTTCACAATGGTAAAGATCACCTAATCAGAAACCCTACGGCCAGCTTACCACGTTTTCCCTGTGGGCGGGGGTAACACCTGGAGCCGCCACCGCCTCCTGTTCGCCGTCTCGGCGTTGGGAACTTGTGTCCAGTTCACCGCGTGTCTCTCGTTGTTGCGCCTGGGTTGCTTGCTTGAATGCGCGCCACACGTGGTTTGCGTTGCCGGCTTCGACTTCGCTTCTCTTCCTCGACTTAGAATTCCGCGCACACAACCTCTCGCTTCCTCGCTCAAAATCCTCCCTCCCGTCACCAAAAATGTGGCAGCGATCGTGGCTTCCCGGAAACTCAAAACTGTGTTACCATAACGAGTGGGTTAGTGATGAGACTGCGGTGAACTGTAACTGGTTCGTGATGGTGACTCCGCCTTACTTAGGAATGTTTTCATGGTTGGCCGATAGGTTACTAATGACTAATTCTAAACCAGGGGGGATTGCCCATTACGCAAGTCACGCTTGTTTGTTGTTCTACTCAAAGGAATAGCCTGCGCGTATTCATTTTCGCACGAAAAACTAATCTTATGCGTGCTTATGTTTTGTTGTTGTTGCCTCTGACCTGCAATATATAACTTCATGTTTTCTATTCTTTTTGCAAACTCGAACACAACAATTTCAAAATGCTTTGTATGGCCGAGTGTTCTTTCCGATAACACACAAAACAAAAATTAGCCATGTCTGTCTGTCCGTCCGTCTGTTTCTATGCTGAATTTTCCAGAATATCTTCATATAGATCTTTGAAAATGATTTTGATAGTGTTTAGATAATAAACAAAAAGATAATAAATAAATTTTCTACGTTTCCCGACAAAAATTTTCAATATCTAGTCCAGCCAGTCCGTCAGGTTGAATATCTCGAACCAACAAGCATTTACTCAGAAAAATATGCTCGTATTTCGCAATTTTCGTTTCTCAACGAGCTATTTAAGTATAAAATGAATCATTTTTGCTGAGGCTTGTGTTGATTTTGCACTTGTTTGCTTTGTTCAACAACACCCAAATTTATCGGCGTTCGCTTTTTTTTTTGGCCAAGTGTACAAGTGTCTAATTGTGCCAAAATTTTTGGTATTGGCATTTCATTTGAAGTGGCGAGCCGGGGAACATATCAATAAAGGACGACGCCCCCTATTGTGTGAGTTTGTGGGAGTCAGCAACTACTCGTAGGATTGGCTTTGACATTAATGAGCAACTTAATTATGCGTAAAGCTAGGAGCAGATGTGGAGTGGGTGGGTCATGCTTTTGTCAAATTTGGCCAGACGGGTAACGTGTCTGTTGCTGACACTTCGATTTCAATTGCATACAATATGCGATTTTTCAATTTCAATTTGAATACGCAATGCACACTCGCAGACACAGACAGACACAGCTGCAGGCAAAGGGAGGGCGGTGGGCGTGAGTGTGTACATATGCAAATGCATGTTCTCTGCGTGCTGTGTCCAGTGCACTTTAATCGTCCCCACAGTTGCTTAATCAACTAGCAAGCCTGCACACATGCATACATACATGCATGAGGAGAGCCCCCCGTCTTTCACTCTTGATGGCACTTTAACAGAGTAGCTGACATCCTCCTACACTCACTCAGCCTGTGCTCGTTCCATTTAATACAATGTATGACGTAAGAGTTGAGTTACTCGGGGTAATGTTTCCCTTTTTGGTCATATTTTTTGGTGTCAAGTGAATTGCATTTGCTTAGATTTCTGGAAAAACTTTCAATATTGAAGTAGACCTAAAACAACATATGCCGGGCCCCTAAAGCTCATTAGAATTTATTGCGGACATGTCGGTCACACCCATCCAGGGAATGGGAAGGGTCAGGGTAAATTATGAACACGCACACACACGAAAACTGACTGAAAATTTGCTTTTATCATTCCCATCCCCCATTCATACATGTACACAGGTCACTGCGGCCACACCAGTCCCTGTGAGCAGCTCTGCTATGAGATCCATGATGGCATGTACGAGTGCGATTGCATCGAGGGCTATGAACTGAACAAGAATGGTTACAGCTGTCAAGGTACGTAAATGGAAATTGATTTGGCCATTTGTGGTTATTATTTGGGAATTATGCAAATGGAAATTTATTTACCGCCTCCCCCGCCCCTCCAGTTATAAACACCACAAATAATGGCTCAGATGGTCATGGCAAGTCGGATGAGGATGTTCTCTATCAAAAGGGAGCCTCCTTTAGTGCCAAATTGGCCAACGATGATGGCAAGAAACAACGTTATCTTAGCCCTTCAGCTGGCTTAGCCACAATAGGCAATGAGGAATCGAGTTCGGATAGCGATAGTTACGATTACAACGAAGGCGAGGACATGAATCTGTCCCAGCAACAGAGAGTCAATTCAAATGATTATTACATATCAGCGGAGAGCATCAGCTTCAATTCCGAGAATGAGCCGGATGGTCCAGATTTTAAGATGGCCAGCACAGCTAGCAGCGCCACTACCACTTCGGCCAGGACAACAACAACAGCCTCTACGACCACCACGACGGTAGAGTCCACAACTACGGCTAAAAATCTGCCAGAGGACTATGATTCAGATGAGGTGGATGATTACTACAGCTACAAATCGGATATGTCCATCTACGATGATGTCAATAATAATCAATTAAACTTAAGGCGCAACAGCAAATCGCATACATATCAGCAGATGAGCAATACCAACAACATCAACAACAAGAATCGAAAAAAGAACATAAGCAAAATCCAAATGCATATCAACAAAGGAGCTGCCAAACTCAATGTCAGCCCCAACATATCATTAATGGAAAATATGAGCAGCAGCAGTAGCAGCAGGTGGGTGCAGTTAATCCTTACCCTTAAAAGTAGGCTATGAAAACTAAAACTCTCTCTCCTGTTGATCAGTTCTCTCTGCAACTTGGACTGCGGCTTGGAGGGCATCTGCGCCCTGGAACCCAACTCCAACAGTGTCCGCTGCTTGTGCCCCTTTGGCAAAACAGGCAATGGCTGCCAAGAAGGTAAGTGTGGCTACGAGGGTTGTTCAAAAACCAGGGATGATAAAAATATATCCAAGTGAATCAAAAATTCATTTAGGCGTTGATTAAAGTGTGTTAGCTTTTAACTGTGGGCGCACTTGATTAAATAACTACAAGGTAGCGCAACCGGAATTATGCATCAGAAATTATCTCAGCTCAAGACCAAGCGGTCATTCTTTATATTTTTGACTTTTATCGATAGAAGTTACGTGCTGAACCGAAAGCAACCATGTCAGATTACAACCTTGAATCACCGAACCAACTGAGAATATCAAAGAGGCGCAATGTA
The DNA here is from genome assembly GCA_018904265.1 of Lordiphosa collinella. NCBI lineage: Eukaryota > Metazoa > Arthropoda > Insecta > Diptera > Drosophilidae > Lordiphosa > Lordiphosa collinella. The sequence goes on along the minus strand of JAEIFV010000062.1, from coordinate 187,174 downwards.
CCACCTTGTACACAGAAAAAAAAGATAAAAAAAAAAAACGATTTGGACTGAATATTTCTGTAATATCCTTTTATCTTCCAACGTAGCTGAAAAATCTCCATAGGGATGATAATTTTTCATATCCTTTGGATGATTTTTCAATTCCATTGGATGATAAAAGGATATTAAAGACATATCCAGTCCAAATGGATACGGAAAATCATCCAATGGATATTTATACTCTGTACCAGAGGTACACAGAGTATATTCAGTTTGTGCAAAAGTGTCCGTTTGTCCGTCCGTCTGTCTGTCTGTCCGTATGAGCAAACAGATCTCAGAGATGGTAAGAGATAGTGGTTTGACATGTATGGGACATATGTTTCTTATACTTGCAGGCATAACAAGTTTATTTTCAATTTTGGACACACCCCCTCTCGCCCCCGCAATTTGGAAAAATCGTCACAGCTCCCACAGTTTTGCAGATAGTTGGTTCGTTCCTTTTATACATATTTTGTATTAAGCCTAATCTATCGATTCAGGATGAACGATTCGAAAGTTATGATCAAAAGAAAATTCTATATAGCAGCTCTGTTTATTTCTAAATGGTTATTGTCATTGGGCGTGTTCACCAGCACACACCAATCATCTAACATAAATCAACAATCACAAAAAACGTGATTGGCTGCTGGTGAACAGTTTTTGATAGAATTTGCAGCCAACAAAACTATCGATATTTTTTATTGGCGGAAAGTTTTGAACTTTTGACCGCAAATAAAAAAAATATTAAAATATGAATAACATCAAGTACAATCCATTACATTGGATCAAAAACGCCGATATGGCGAAATTTCGACATCTTCGGTGGCGACTTGGTTGTCCCATATTGGCTACTTGTAAGCAAAGTGGAGAACTCCTTGCAGATGACCTCTATTGAGGAGTTTCATGCGGCCAGGTTTGAGGAATCAACTGGGGACCTTCTTGCAGCTCCATGATAGACTCGGAGGAAAGCTCTCTCCCAACCGATTTGGATGAGATGCAGAGCACGAACACTCGAGACCATTGTTTGCGGGAGGACCCAAGATTGTGCTGCATAGTCTATGCATTGCACTGGGAGTTTATATAGTGAACATGCTGCAGCAGGATTGGCCGTTTGCCATTGAGGTGATCAATAAGTTCCAGCAGCAGCGTATACCATATGTCAGTGAAGATGTGCAGCTCTGAATCATGCTTGAGGTGCTGCAGGCCATACCGGAGGAGGCAGAAGTTATACACACCACGGTGAAGCGAGTCATATTTAGGGCAGAGCTGGGCAAGCGGGTGTCGGTGGTGTGGCAGACATGCGAGACGTATGTATGTATTTAAAGCTGCAAATGAGACGCAGTGAATGGGACGCGGTGTGCGTGGGTGTGGGCACCTGAACTAGGAATATTGGCTACTCCGTTGAGGGCTTTTTGGTATGTCGAAACGGTCACCTACTGATGAGAGGGACTCCTCGTTTTGCCAACGTCCAAACTGCAAAAAGCAAAGACGATTCCTTGGCCATTTGTTTTAATTTTCACAAAATTAATTCTTTGTTGGTTTGCTGTCAAAAAAACCAAAACAAAAAAAATCAAAAAAAAAAAAACTTTTATGATTAACATCTAACACAAAAAAAAAAAATTTATACACTAACACAATCACGAACATTAGCAATCATGATTGCACATCACGCCCGTTCACCAGCACAATCTAACAAAATTAGTCGATTTTTGGTTATTGATTTATGCTGGTGAACACGCCCATTGTCATTGCCATGGCTCGCATAGTTCAGGTGTTGAAACGCGGCGGCACGCTACAGTATACTGGGCGTTTCAATCTTTTTTTTTTCTATTGAATTATTATTTTTTTTTTTATAATTTTTTTACATTTGACTAGACTATACAAAGAATAGATCGGACATCTCATACAAAACAAAATGATATATGGCGAGTCTTGTGGAACCCGCATTTTGCAGTAACTAGAACCCGCACGCACAGCTTATTTGTGAATTGCCTTTGCGTCAAAAACTAGCCCAGAGGGTAGACTGTTGAATCGCAGTACGTTGAAGTGGTGGTTTGAATCACAGTGGAGCTCCTAGTGGCCTCCTAGATCTTGTGTTATTATACCACTGGATGTTTTCTTTGGGGTTTTGTGAAATCAAAAGTCTTCGTTGATAAGCCTGCTACAACTCAAGACTTGGAAGCTAACATTACTCGCGTAATTCGCGAGATACCGGTAGAAATGCTGGAAAGAGTGATCGAAAATTGGACCTTCCGAAAGACCGAAATTCGCCGAATTCGCGGCCAACTTTTGAATGAAATCTTTTTTAAAAAGTAAATGCCAGAGTACTGCTGTTTTGGGTAATAATAAATGGATCACCCTTTATATTTTTAAATTAATTTTAAGCTTTCGAAGTCTTACTGAATGTCCCTCGTCTACATATAAATTTTGTCTTAGTACTAATAAGTCCCTCTTTCTCTCTCTCTACCGCAGATATACGGGCGCACGTGCCGCGTTTTGCCAAACGTTCCTGGCTGGCCTTTGCCGCCCTTCATGGCGCCTATAAGCATGTACAGCTGCGTCTAGAGTTCCGTCCCGAATCCTTCGATGGCATCATTTTGCTAAGCGGCGAACGTGACGACCTTACGGGTGACTTTATGGCCCTGCTATTGAACAAGGGCTTTGTGGAGTTCTGGTTCGACTGCGGTTCGGGGGTGGGCAGTGTCAGGTCGCGGGAGACCATCATGCTGAATGAATGGAACTCAGTGATTATCTATAGACATCGCTGGGATGCCTGGTTGGTGCTAAATCATGGCACTAAAGTCCAGGGCAGATCGAATGTGAGTCAAAGCGTGGATAGACTCGTATGCTTTATATGCTTAAATCAATTACTGTTCCAGGGTCTGTTCTCGCGCATTACCTTCCGTGAGCCTGTGTTCCTGGGTGGCATTGGTAATATAACCGGGTTGGCCAAGCGTTTGCCCTTAGCCGAAGGATTTGCGGGCTGTATACGTCGCTTTGTGGCCAATGAGCATGACTACAAGTTCACGGAGCATCCGCTGGGCGATGTGATCAACGGCTTTGATATACGTAGGTGTGGAGGAGGGTTTCATTTATCAAATTTTCATTTTAACTGGCTTCACAGAGGACTGCTCCACGGACAAGTGTGTGCGTTATCCCTGCCAGCATGGTGGCAAGTGTTTGCCCTCGGATCAGGGTGCGGTTTGCCTGTGTCCCATAGGATTTGTGGGCGATCTGTGCGAGATACGCATGGACCTGCAGGTGGGTTTGGTTTGCAAAAGAATTGAGCTTCAAGTTACTGATTGTTTGTTTCAGGTGCCCGCCTTCAATGGCTCCTCCTTTCTGCGCTATGCTCCGCTGGGCGAGAGTGCCTTGATCTGGCTGGAGCTGAAGGTTATATTGAAGCCTGAACAAACGGATGGACTCATACTGTATTCGGGTCCCGAGCAAAGAGGTGATTTTATAGCCTTGTACTTGAACAATGGTTTTGTGGAGTTTGCCTTTGATTTGGGCTCCGGACCGGCCTTAGTGCGGTAAGTTTTCAGCCAGGACTAGCAAGCTAGACTCTTAACTGTTTCTTTGAAACCAGCAGCAGTGAGCATGCCCTTAGCCTGGGTCGTTGGCACACCATTAAGATCTCTCGCACTGCTCGATTGGCGGTGCTCAAGGTAGGAACTTGAATTTTATGAAAGAAAACTCTAAGCCTTTACCTGCCCCCCCTCCTGCATACAGATCGATCAGCATCAGGAGGTCATGACCATCTCCTCGAATGGCTTTTGGCATCTCTCGCTGGGACAGAATCTCTTTGTGGGCGGTGTGAATCATGTGGACCGTCTGCCATTGGACTTGAAGTACAAACCCTTCTTTGTGGGCTGCATTCAAAGGGTGAGTTGGGTGAGGCCAGAAGTGTAGAAGCTCCTCCAATTCTCTTTTGCTTACAGATTGACATCAATGGCCACTCGCTGGGCATTGTTTCGGAGGCCTTGGGCGGCAGCAATATAGCTAACTGTCCGCATGCCTGTGTGGCGCGTCCCTGTGGTCCACTGGCGGAGTGTGTGCCGCAAATGGAGAGCTATGAGTGTCGCTGCAGCATTTACAATGAGCGGTGCAACAAGGCGGCTGAAGTGCCACCCGAACAGCTGCCGGTGCTGGCTTTGCACAAGTCCAAGGTCCTTGAACACAATAGGGAAGGAGTGGCTGGAGTGGCCAAGAAGTACGCCAAGAAGCCAGGCAAGAAGCATAAGAATTTGCATAAGACCACACCTGCCACAACCACAAGTACATCGTCCACTGCCACGTCCCCCACAGAGACGTTGGGCACAGCAGGGGCACTCAGCAATGAGGAAATCGAAGATGATATCATATTTCGCTTTGTCCAGCAGCAGCAGCAGCAACAACAAGCTACTCCCACTCCTTCCACTCTGCCTTCAACTCCACCTACACCCCCCAAACACGCCAGCAAGCATCATGTGAGCAAACATGAGCATCATCAGAAGCCAAATGCGGCCTTCGCACGCAAACTTAGCCGCCTGCCCACCCACTATGAAAGTTTCCAGACAAATCCGGATAGCGATATTTTAACTTTCGATGACAACAACGATTGGGTGACCAGTCTACAGCAGCAGGAGTATGCGGATGCTTTGGCAGCCAAGACCAAGGACTTTGTGTTTGATGAATCGCTGTTTGATGCCTCCGATGGCACCGAGGACTATCAGCGCAAGCAATTGGCCCAGGATATGAAGCGTATTATGTCCAACTCGAACACGCACAAGACTGACGAAGATCTGGTATACAGCGAGGACTACCACGACGATGCTGATGATGATGGTGATGAAAATGACGAGTTGCTCACTCCCGTACTGCAGTCCCATGCCTCCTCCACACCGCAAACCCACACCGATTGGAGTCTGCTCAAGAAGTTCGATTTGTCGGCGGAGCATCAGTCGCAGGTGCAAAGTGTGCGCAAGAATTTCGGTGCCTGCTTTGCCGGTTCGGATAGCTATTTCCATTACAACGATGCGGAGACCATGAGTCAGATAATAAGCTATAATATTGACCTGAATCTGCGTATTAAGACGCATTCAGGCAATGGAGTCATCTTGTGGACAGGCCGGCAGGGCACGACAGAGGAGCATGACGATTATCTATCGCTGGGCATCGAAGATGGGTAAGTTGTGTCTGCGGGAGAGGTAGGTGAAGATTGGACTCATTGTTTGTTCTATTTTATTGTCTAGCTACTTGCACTTCCGCTATGATTTGGGCTCTGGGGAGGTGGACATACGCTTCAATGGCACCTTGGTCAGCGATGGACTGTGGCATCGTGTGAGAGCTATAAGGTAAGAGGAAGAGGACTTTCCTTTTGAAGTACCGTAGAAATAGCTGATACTTGTATCCATGCTAACCGGAGAGATGGAGAGAGCGAGAGTGAAACCTGATGCCACATCTGAACGGAAAAGTTTGAGAAGCTCCTCCATGGTTACAGACTTCACAGCAAACGAAAGTAGCTGTAAAGGTGAAGGTTGTGTAAAGGCTTAAATCTAAATAATTCCACAACCACCAAATGTACAATACATTGCGCGGTTTAAAGTGGACTTTAAGCCATGTCTTTGCACCCTGGAAGACCCAACTTAAACGCCTGCCCCTTTGAAGAATCGCTCTGCAGCGTAGCGACAGCATTTAGGCTTATTTTGATGAGTTTGAGGTTTATGACCATTGACATTGCCACCAGCTAGGAAGAGCGATTTGGTTTTGCTTTTGGTCCCTCTCTGAACTTAACCTCCTTTTGATGATAAAGCAATCACACAACAGAGTAAGCTCTCGTAGAACTTTTCGAGAGCCAACTCTTAGCCGGGAGACAATGTAAAGCCCTTGAATTGGTTGCTGTCCATGAAAATTTACCCGAAGTACTTCCTATAAAACCTGCTCATTGACACTCTTCTGGAAAGTGGCTCATTTTTTGTGCCTTTATTGTCCCCGAAAAGAACAAAAACTATATAATCTATATTGGCTAGATTTCTGGTTGTTGACTTTTTTCAGCCTATCCTTTTGGATCAACAGTTTGGGTAGAGCAGGTTCACAGGTTATATCGTTGCCTCAGAGAAAAGGAAGAACTATTCGACAGTATTATCAGAGCCTTCGATTGAGTCTGGCTTGAGGGATTGTTCTATAAGTTGATGCCCATACTTCCATTGTCCCACTGCCAATCTTCCGTCCCCTTACATTTAAGGTTGATCTACTATTCGGATGTCCCAGGCCTGCCTCTATGCGAGCTCAGCAAGTGTAGGATGAATTTGACTTCACAAAACCGTGTTGCGCTTAGAGACAACGTTACACATCCGAGGGCCTCTAGTGAATGGGGATAATAGCCCAAGAGAGACCTATCACTCACAGCTAAAATCCAGGGTTTGTAATTGCATTTTGCACGCGAATTGCTCTTGACACTTAGCACTTATCGAAGGAGTGTTTGCTATTCCACTTAAATTAGAGAAGACTGAAAGGAGTTTATCCTGTAACGCCCCCCTACCCTGAGTATATTACAATATTTGTTCCCCATGCCGGAACAAATGAATCTTTATTAAGGAGCTCGGTCTCTTGTATTACACAATCCTTTTTTAAATATTTTTGACTGTTGGTAGAGTTGAAAATAGTTAGTTCCAGTGCGTCCACATTGTCTAAATCTGAAAATTTTGTTCGATTTGGTTTCTTTCATCAGTTTGAATTCATTTTTTTGAAAATAATGCACAGCGATAGTCTACATGAACTATATGGTGCACCCATCACCACACTAACGACTAGTAATGCAGGGTCGTACTGACTGGTGGTTGGTCTGGTGGCAAGTGCTCACTACGAAGAGTTAGGGGATTCGTTAATGCCGTACACGTGCAGCCAATTTATAGGGCAGCTGCATTTGGGCACTTAAAAGCTGGATTCCGTCGCATCGGCAAAGCCGATAGTCAGTTTAATTCCGCACATCTCACATCAGTATAATGGACTTCAATCCCAAATGTTTTCATCCCAGATGTCCACCAAAAGTTTCTCCATTTCTGGGGTCCACACAGTGCGAGCGTACGCTTTTTTTGTAGCTAACATTACAAAAAAACAAATACAAAAACTCCACGTCAGGCGGTACAGACGTATCATAAATTTGCCCTTGAAGACGGATGCCGATGCGGGTCCGAAATATATTGGATGAAAACTAAAATTTAATTTGAGTATTAATCACGACCTCGAGACGGCTATCTAACAAATACAAAAAACGAGAAGGCTAAGCTAATTTCGGCTGTGCCAAAGATTTAATACCCTTGCAAATGCTCGTTTCCATATACATACATAATGATGTCCAAGTTAAAGAACTTGTATGACTAATATTGACAAAAATTTTTTTTTTACTTTGACCCATTTTCCGACCGACCGATCCTATGGAAGCTATATGCTATAGTCATCCGATTTTGACAAAACTTTGTAGAATTAGGTGAAGGCATATTAACTAAATAAAAGCCAAATTTCTGGACGGTACCATTCAAAACAAAAAAGGTTAGCAATACCGTATAGTTGTACGATTTTATATTATGGTACATCACAAAGGTCACCAACCCAAACCACGAACCAATGCTATACAATTTTCATCAAACTTAGTAGAACGATGAAATCCAAAAAATAAGAAGTTTGGAGAAGTTTTCATTGAAAACAAAAAAGTTTTTCTCACTAAAACTATTTTTTCGACGATCGTTTCTATGGCAGCTATAAGATATAAGCCGCACGGTTCTGACATATTAGTAGAGTGCAGTTAAAAGAAGACTCTGTGCAAAATTTCAGCTCGATTTCTGCAAAACTGAGAGACTAGTTAGCGTAGAAACAGACAAACAAACGGACAGAAAGACGGACAGGACTAAATCAAGTCTGCTCGTCACCCGATCAAGAATATATATACTTAATGGGGTCGGAAATGATTATTTCCATGCGTTGCAAACTGCTGGCCAAAATTTTAATACCCTTTGCAAAGGCATACAAATAACTTACATTCTTCTTCAACAGTAGAAATTTGAAGTTTGACAATCTCTTGCGCGCTGACATTGTTTATGTTTTCGTTGCGAATGTCAATTTTTGTGGAACAGCTTGAAATAGGAATATCCCCATCTGAAGGGGGAATATATTGAGAAAATTTGGCACGGCAATTTCTTACGTACCACCTTTGACGGTAGACGGTTGATGGTGGCTAGTGTGAATTGGCTACTAAACACACTTGGTCATAGAAACACGAATCTTCAATAGCTTAACAGGCATGATCTCAATTCCGAATGTTCCATTTTCGATCGTTTCGCTTGGACCTCTAGTGCCGATTTCGTTCGGCCCTTGCTTTGACAAAAGAAAAAGGATGCAAATTCATTCGGAATTGAGAATATCAAAACATGCCTGTAAATCTATATTAGTTTTCATCTGTTCGTTTCCAAACTTATTAAATCCATACATAATGCTGAAATGTATATATTTTTATTAAAGTCTGAACTGAATAAGAGGTTTTTACCAAGCTAGACATCTCTAGCTCTTACTAACTGTGATAAGCATTCTACCGGCTTGATGGTTTTTGCTACAAAACCTGTTGCTTAAAACTTAACTCTAAAATTCCAAATAAAAATCAATAATTCACACACTTCTAACTCACCTGGTGCTCTGCTGCTCATTACAGAAACTCCCAGGAGGGTTACCTAGAGGTTGATGGCCGCAAAACAGCCACCATGCGAGCACCTGGCAAACTACGTCAGCTGAATACGGATACTGGCCTTTATGTTGGTAAGTGTGGACACTCCCTTTTTAATATATCCAACATGCTCCTCCTCACCCACAACTCTTCTTCATCCCTCCCTCTACTTCAGGTGGCATGCCCGATGTATCCTATTTCACACATCAGCAATATTTCAGCGGAATTGTCGGTTGTATATCCGAAATCGTGTTGGCTGGCGAAATGAAACTAAACTTTGATCCCAACACATTGGGCACCGAGCACAATGTGGAGACAGGCTTACTATGAAACGCTGCACTTACGCCTCAAGACTTTTGATATCGAATAGTAGAAAAACAAATGTGTTATGTTTAAATTATACAAAAAATGTCCTTTTTCCCGTTTGTGTTTGTACAAAGACGCTTTAAAAACGAAAACGAAATTTGAGGGGAGTGAATTTTTTTACACCAAGCGAAGAGAAGAGGAAGAAAACTTACTACAAATTATATACAAGCATAAATATATATTTAAAGGAAGAAGACAAGCGCAAGCTTTCGTATAGAGCCTTGTGACTGTCAGAACACTTCAGAATGGAATAGTTTATATATAACTTTAGCAAAAAATTGATAAAAAATTACAAAAAAAAAAACACAAAAACAAACGAATTGAAATGAATGGCAACTTTGATATAGTAGTCCAAGTCCAGTATCAAGATTTGATATGTTTTGAGCGCTTTATTGGAATATGAATCGTTACGCTTTATGTGCAGAGCTGCCAACCTTGGGCAAACCAATTCTTTCATTTTCGCATTGCTGTACCTATAAAAACCAAACTGTATAACTGTGTACATTCTGTACTATTTTGGCAACTTCTGTCAAAACACAAAAACAAAAAAAAAACCAAAAACCTGTCTAAATGAAAAACGAGTAAACATATTAAATGATAAGTTAATAAATGTGTAGCGTGTATTAGTATGTAAGTCGGTCACACACACACACACATAACACAAGCCTGCCTAAAAAAAACACACAACTTTTATATACACACACACACACACACCAAATGAAACATACGTAAACACACCATGATTTTTTAACAACCATAAACAACAACAACAACTAGCTAACAAATGGAAAGCAAATTAAACAATCCCATAGCAAAATTTAAACAAGAAACCACAAAACTAATTCAAAGAGAGAGAGCAAAGTATTCATCCTGTGAGTATGATTTTGTAGCTTCAATGATAACACTTCTACACGTATGTAGCTACGTATATACATACATCTAAAAACATATATAAAATTATATATATAAAAATAAAACTATAGAAACAATGCGTAAAAATGAATAAAGAAATCACAACCACCAATCAATGTAAAAGTAAAAAGCAAGAAACTAAATTAAACAACATTCAATGTAGCTTATTTATATAACGACAAACAAAAACAAAAAGGGACAAAAACGAAGCATTGAGATATTTAATTTCGTACATTGGTTTGCAGAAAAAAAATAAAATAAAACTGATTCTAAATGCAAAGATAGTTTTAATTGAGTTCGAATAATGTGGCATACTTTTTAGCTGAGGAGAAGAATGCTCCCAAAAGCATGCTGCAGAATATATGGTAAGATGTTCCATAGCAAATGAGTTTAAAAGTGTGGCATAATTTTGAGCTGAGGCGAAGAATGATTCCAAAAGCATGCTGCAGAATATGTGGTAATTGGTTCATTGCATTCGAATAGTGTGGCACACTTTTGAGCTGAGGCGAAGAATGCTCCCAAAAGCATGCTGCAGAATATGAGGTAATTTGTTCGTTGCATTCAAATAATGTGGCATAACTTTGAGCTGAGGCGAAGAATGCTCCCAAAAGCATGCTGCAGAATATATGGTAAGATGTTCCATAGCAAATGAGTTTAAAAGTGTGGCATACTTTTGAGCTGAGGCGAAGAATGCTCCGAAAAGCACGCTGCAGAATATAAAGTACTTTCTTCAATGCATTCAAATAGTGTGGCATACTTTTGAGCTGAGGCAAAGAACGCTCCCAAAAGCATGCTGCAGAATATGTGGTAATTGGTTCATTGCATTCAAAGAGTGTGGCATACTTTTGAGCTGAGGCGAAGAATGCTCCCAAAAGCATGCTGCAGAATATGAGGAAATTTGTTCATTGCATTTAAATAGTGTGGAATACTTTTGAGCTGTCGCGAAACAACTTCTTGACCGCCCCCCAAAAGCATGCCGTGTTAATTGCAAATTTGCTGCTACTTCCACCAGCAGCTGTTCGCCTGGTACTTTGTGCTGTTCGGTTGCGTCTGTTTGCTTGGCAAATTGTCAGAATTCGCAACCAAATTTATAAATTGTTGAATGAAAGAAAAAATTGAATTGGAGTCCCACAAGATCGGAAACTCGTACCGGCCTATTCACCATTAGGAAGATCTTCGAGCGTTGTATACCTTGAACAAGTACATCCACGAACGGTACCTTCTAGTCCATACAAGTCCTTACAAGCAGAACCTGTAGCTTAGGATGGATCGAATCATTTGTGCTGGTGTGGCGCACGGTAGCTTGTTGGGCTCTGCGATATACTTTGTATAAACCCACGATATGCCCAGAGCCATATCCTTTTGAAAACTCCAACGAAACAACTACTTAGCAACAGTCGACCTCTATGAGTAACTGAAAAGGTTCAGCCACTGGGCTGCTAAATATATTAATAAATACACAAATGAGAGATATACACAATTGCAGCCTAGTGGGAAGACCATTTTTTTTTTATACGCCGAGGTTGTGGGTTGTCTATATTTTTTAAAATGCTGCGTGGTCCAAAAATCCTTTGAAGAACATCGGTTAAATTTGCTCAGATTTTTAATGTACCTATTATATAGGGGACGCTCAGTTGAATGGGCACATATTAAATATGTACATTTTTGCCTATGGAAAAAATGTTACATATTTTTTGATATGTGATAAAATGTGAAAATATGTACATATAGCAACTATAGTGGAAATAGGCTATTACTCATGAAAAATTTAACAGTACTGACCCTAGATTGCGGGACCAAAAATGTGTACAAATGATTAAGCTTAGCCTTGTGATTTAATAGGCTCCACTCCTAGTGGAAACCTTAAGATACATTTTCTTTTAAATTGATGATTCATTTGACTTTTTGAAGTGGTTTTTCGCACTTCAAAAGTCAAAGCGAATGCGGTAGTTCCACAAAACAATTTTCGAATTAAAAACTTTGATAGCGATTACCTTCATACGTCAATAGAATAGTAAAGATGTTCCATTTTCGATTTCACTTTAAGTAAAAATACGAACAGACTTGTATAACTTGACCGTTACCTTAAAGATTTATAAGAACAACAGTTGGATTGAAAATGGTAAAGGTTCAGAAATGTTAGGTACTAGATTTTTGGGGGAAGGTTTTGGTTCAAACCTTGGTTCAGCCCATATTTTAAACGATATAAATAACAAAAAAAAAACACCTAATTTATTTAGTAATCAATACAATCCCATACATAAATCGTATGGGAATTGGATTGTTTTTGGATCGGAAGCGATATAATTTACAGTAAATTTGCATTCCATTTTTAAGTTTATGTTTTGCGAATCATTTAATAAGCTTTGGAGGCTCTTTAAACAAAGAGGCCATTATGGGTAGAGATTCCATAAGGTATTCTGAACGTTTTTCTAGATGTTTTATTAAGCTTTCCTGCAAAACCGATCAGATTGGTCAATTTTTTTCATGTCTACCGAACCGAAATCTTATGTTCGGAACAGGTTCAGATTCAGCATTTATTTTTTAAAAATTTCGGTTCACACTAAAATTAAAGTCGGTTCGGTTTAAATCCGCTTTAAAGCTTTAAAGAGCATTTATAATTATATTTTATGTTCTGAATAAGCAGGTAATACTTAGATTGCTTGCTGGTCGAACTAATGCACGAAGATGCTCAACTCTCTTGGTGTTTGTAAGGAAGTTTTCCAGCTGTGGTAGGACTCAGTCCTGTCCAAGGTCACTTACAAAATTTTTATAAAGTGCCGGAACTTGGGAAAAGGGGGAAAATTCTTATAATTTTGGCAAGCTCGGACGTAATAAAAAAAAGAAAATAATCGGACCTTCCCTTTGGTCCACCCCACCACGTTGACGGCAACCTAGGACAGAGTTCGGGTTGTAAGAACTTAGAACCATTCAACTTTGCACACTCTTTTTAGTTTAAGCAGCTCAAATTCCACAGAATTAAGTTTTTATATTTTGGAGAATTGGTAATTTTATTTAAGATAAAGTTTGAATTATTAATTAGGTAATTAATGTATATACATATACAACTAGGTTTCTCTTTTGTTGTTTTTGTTTCTTTTTAGATAATAAGATTACATTTTAAATCACAGCAGTCTTTTAAAAATAGATTTATCAATTTGATGTTGTTTTTCTTGTTGTGTTGGTGGATTACTACTACTACGAGGACATCAATATCGAACAAAGTTACGTTTAGTTTTTAAAATTTAACGGAATCAAAGAGCTTACAAATAAAACGGAGCATAAACAACTGCCTAGGCTAGCTAACTAATTAACATACATACGCGTAGAATACGCATCTAAAGTAGAAACAAACAAATTGCACAAAGGTTAACACAAGTCAAGTTGAAACGTGTGAAAATTGTTGCTACTGGAATGTAAATTTCGGTATTTTTGTTTTTGTAATTTCAGAACTCGCCTCTAAACTAAAGTTATTTGCTATATATATTTGTTGCTGTTTTTCGTTTATATATATATATATGAGTAGAAGGTGCAAGTTGGAAAATTGTACGCATAGCTAACATCAATATGGTCTAAAATAACAACTAGAGGGAGCAGCAGCAGCAGCAGGAGGAGGAGAAGGATATTACAAATTTTGATTATGTTACAGAAACTTGTCCAATTTACTTTCGCCGCATGGAATTGCTCATGTCCTTCTATCAAATCACAGCTATGCAGCAGACAAACAAACAAACTAAAACTTTGCCGCCACCCTCAACCAGCCACCTGTTGCATGGTGATGGTGCTAATCAGCTGCTGGCATATCTTGCCATACTCAAACTGATCCCCCGAAATGCGCCTCAGCTTGATGCCCTTGCCGGCTCCATGATGATCACCTGAGCGATTGCGTCCCTCGCACACCTGCAACTCAATTTGCAGTCCTCCGGAATACTCCAGGCTGAGATTAGTGGTGGGTGGCTCACCAAAGGCCACCACATTGAGCGACTCGCAGGTATGCGACGAGGCACTGCTGTGTCTCGATTCGGCTCCACTGTCCTCCGAACTAATGCTGCCCTTGTGCAGCACAAATCCCTTGGGCGGCATGGTCGAGTCAATCGTTTGCTTCACCAGCTCCAGTATGCGCGTGGAGTCCAGATTGGAGCATTCATGCGGCAGTGGCACCTCGTAGCACATCTCGTCGGACATGCGCCGCGAATCGCACATGGAATCGGGTGTCAGGTGGCCACACTCGGTGTGATCGCCCATCTCGGAATGTGAGTCAGACTTGAAGCCCGAACTGGCCGAAGGCTCCTGGCAGGGTGACAAGTTATTCGAGTCGTTGCTGAGGGAATCGTCGGAGAAGCCCAGCGATTTGTCGCTGCCACGTCGATGCGCCTCGGCCTGCGCCTGGGCATTGGATTGATGTGTGGATTGACTAGCCGGTTCACAGTCCAGGCTGGCCTTACGTCCTATACCTCGCGTTATCGAGGGCATATCGCTACTGGGTTCGGTAATGATCAGGCCCTGGAATGGTGGGGGGAGAGTCAGTTTAGGGGAATTACTACCCTCAGTTGCCTCACCTGCAGCGACATGACAGGCGTGTGCGGCGGCTCCAGCGAGTCCTCGCTATCGCGACTATTGTCCGATGAGAGGGCCACCAGGGTAATCTCACTGCCCTGGACATCGGTAAGGCAAATTTGCGGCGTTATGCCGCCGGTGCAGCCGGCATAGGGTGTTCCCGTGCTGATGGTGTGGCACATCTGACCATTTCCATTCTCCTCCTGTATGATGCACAGATTGGGCGAGGCGGGAGGCGTGGGCACCACTCTAACGGGCTGGGCAGGTGACAGATTTAAGGGTTTCAGATCGTAATACGAGGCGGTGGGCATAAACCAATTGGGCTGATCGCACACATCCATGGACAGATCCAGTGGCTGCGCGGCGGCGGCTACTTCGCTGGCGGCTGAAGTGCCTCTGGTTATAGATCCACTGGCTCCCGTGCTCAGCACTGAAATGCCCTTGGTAATCTGATGTAAAGGCGAAGAACCGCCTCCAACCTGGCCTGGCGGCAGGTAAGGATTGGGTGAGCAACTGCCGCTGAAACTGCTGTTGCTGTACACGGGCGACTGGCAGCCACTGTTGGAATTTGAATTGCTGACGCCCCCCAGGCAGATGTTGCTAAACTGTCCCACCAATTGTTGCGGCTGCAGTGGCAGGATCAGGGTCTGGTACTGAGGATAGCCGCCAATGGGTTGACCAAACATTTGCTTGGCCGCGGTGAGGGAGGCATTGACGGCTGACAACGGAGACACACTGTAGCTGTGCATGGGCTGTTGTGGATGCTGATCCAAGTGGCCGCCACTCACCGCCGCCGTGCTGGCCGCATGTGCCGTCAGTCCCAGCTGAGGGGCCAAATCCAGGGGCACCACATGCGAAGAGATTATTTTGTTGGCAATTTCAAAGCTGACACGCTGCTCCTTGACCAAACGATCCAGAGCTGGCATCAAATTCTTGATGGCCTCCGGTGGCACTTCAATGTCATGTCCGCGACGCAGAGCCAGCTGCATGCCAGTGGGTTTACCATGTATGGGAGAACCTGCAATAAAAACATTCATGATGAATCTCTCTCTCTCTTGATGGCAGAATTAGTGCTTTCTAGTGGCATAATTTGGGTCTCTCTCTCTTACCTGGCAGACTGATTGAGTTTTCTAAAAGCGGCGGACTGGGTGCAACCAAAAAGTTTCTCTGTGCAATACCTTTTTGCAGGGATTGGCATTCCTGGAGTGGTCCCTGGAATTGGGATTTCGAACCTTCGGAGGCACGTCGCACCGGACTGTAGCGTCCTATGGTTGCTAAGTGAAAGGTGGGCAGGTGAGAAACGAGAAGAGTTGGGGAGAAAGGCGACTTAAAAATGTTGGTTTGTCTTTGTTTTACCCAATCTTTCTTACCACCCTCCTGCACAGTGGGCAATTTACAGTGGGCAGCGCGATAGGCGCGTCGATTATTGGCCCCAGTTGTGGCTGGGGCCACCACCAGCGGCACAGAACCACCCACAGCACCCACACCCAGGCCCATGCCAAGACCAAAAGTGCCATTCGGTGGCGATTGGCTAAGCGACTTGAGGGTGGGTGGCAAATAGTCGCGATTCATGCGAGATTCAACTTCACGTATAAGCTCGGGGCAAATTACTGGAGGAGGAAGCAGCAGCAGCAGCAACAGCAGCGGATGGTAGCAAAATCAAATCAAATTCATAAAACGAAAAGTAAAAGTTAACAAAATTAAATTATAAAATAAAAAATATGAAAACTAATTAAACTAATAACAAAGCATTAAAAGCCAGCCAAGCAGCATAACGAGAGCTTTAGTTGGGGATTCCCCTTTGTTCAATGAATCGCTTTAGGAGATTAAGGGGCATTCTCTTCTCTACATTAACCTCCCATTAACATATGTAATCAATTTTTAGCTCATCATCTAAGAAAATTCCAAGAACTGAAGCAAAAGGTCAACATCATAAAAATCAGCTAATTTTGGAAAAGAAATAACTCATCAAGACAACGACACGTGTATTTTTGGTTTCCAAATAGCGGCAGCTTGGGTCAGATATTCCATAATAGAAGCCAGTTCTTGGAATTTCAAAGCTTTACTTCCTAAGCAAGTAAGAAACTAGGTCAAGCTCTAATATAATATACCCCGTAGAGGCCTGTCGAAAGGGGATTCCGGGCCCGGTGGGTTTTTCTCATGTTGTACAAAGTTTATTTAAGTTTTCGCCAAAAATTCGGGCTCCGGGCCCCTCTCAGAAGTACGGGCCCGGCGGGAAACGCCCCGATGATAATAATTCCAGTGCGGCTCGAAGTGGGATAAGAGCGATTCTCTACCGTCTGCGCCACGCGGATTTTTGAAAGCTGAGAGCTTCACAAATGTTTGGATTCTTCAGGATAATTTTACGCTAAGTTGCGCATATGACCGGGCGCCACGTTAACCGCTGTAGTTCCAGTGCAATCGGCTTATCAAGAACAACATGCCATTTTATCGAAGACGTCTGGCACGTCAGTCGGAACATACGGCAGTAACATAGTCATACCACGTGCTACGACATGAAACTATTGTCAGGACAGCGTAGCCCAACAGCCCAATACGATGTTTTTGCGTTTACTTTTTCTCGGTCGCCTAATTGTCGCCCGACTTTCCCCTGCAGACTTGTTCTCGTTATGGGCATACGACGAGGTCCTCAAATACAGTGCCCAATGGTGACACGTAGGATCGCGACGATGGGCTTGATAGTGGTGACTAAGCCCTAACCGAAGCCCAAAATCGTACGAGGCTACATAGTGTATGTGGTAAGCCCAAATGGTCGACTTGCATAAGCAGAAGCTGCCTACAGCAGGAAGTTTCGACAACCGTGTGGGGGTTAATCTTATCGCAGAGGGGCAGGTGTGGCATTACGGAGAGCAGCAGTTTGTGGGTTGTGGGGTTTCACGGGTTCTATGGCTCGGTATGTATCTATATCTTAGGCGGGTGCTTCAAACATCTTGGAGGTTTAAGCACTATGCGATCTAACCAGCAGCTGTCAGGGGGTCACCAAGACGCAGACATATATTTTTGTCCGTTCGACATTCAATAAAGACACAAATAAGTTGAGCCGAGGGTGGGGAGGCGGTGGCTTCGCTCGAGTGGTCGTAAAGCTATGGACTTAAAAAATGGGCTACTTTAAGCTGTTGTTTAGGAAGAGTGTTCCGCTCGCAGTGAGAGAACGCTTGTTCTTGCTGTGTTTGTTTTCGTTGTTGTGTTCTGTTTTTCACTGAGGCTGGTCGCATTGAAAAAATGTTTAACAGTTTTTGGCGAGCTATGCTGGACACTCATCGTGACGAAGTGAAGATAGGTTTATCTTGATGTTTCATTGCTCCACCCATAAGCGTGACACTGTGACAAAGTACCCCAAGAAGACCAGGATTTTTTCGTCGACTCCTCAGGATGGTTTACAGGGAGAACTGACAGAGAACCTGACAATTTTGACGCAGTATCCAATAACAACGTGGTTATGTACATGTACCTCATTAGACCTTTCGACTAAATCAAACATTTTACAAACTATTACATCTTATCAAACTAAACAGCTTAAATTTATTGCCCCAGCTTTCTTAGCGGTACTATTGACTGAGGTCTCAGTTGATAGGGGTGTAAAACGTTTTTAATACACTGAACACTTTCTGGGTGAGAACAGGTATACATTCGGCTAGAAAATGAATGAAAACACACGAAATCAAGAGTACAATAAAACAGGAAAGGAAACCCTTGTATTTCCATTTACCATAGCTCAACCATGAATATTGAGTAACCCTTCACACAGCAATTGGATTATTGTTTTAAAATGCATTTTCTTTTTTCACAGTATGCCACATACCTGGCGGTCGTTCCGTGACGGTCAACAGGCCTGTGCGTCGTGTTCGCATATTTCCACCACCTCCAGCTGAAGCAGAAGCCTGACTTGAAGCGCCGGGTGCACCACTCGACATATGACCCATTTCGCCAGGATTGTGCGTAACGGACAAATCATCAGTGCAGCCCACCGTATGACGCTTGACACATCCTCGCTTTTGCATGTAACTTTTGGGAAATTCAATTAGTTGTTATTAATGAAAAATGGAAAAATCCTGCACCCACCTTTGTATCTCTTCGCTGCACTCTTCGTTGCTGTTCTCCGCACAATATTGCAATTGGCCCGTGGCCTGTTCACTGAGCGGCGCTAGCTCTTGTGTGCCGGGCGTAGTAGTGACCAGGGTATTGGTATTCATGTAATAGCCGGCCGTATCCATTTGCTGATTTGCCGCACCGGCTGAATTTACGGTGCAACCAGTGGCAGGATAGTAAATGTGCAAGTTGGCTCCACCATCTGAGGCGCGACGACCAAAGGAACCTGTAACAAGGGAGTGTAAGCAACAGGAATTGCAGGAATGACATTGAGCTACTTACTGGCTCCCATAACCACAGGCGGCTTGAGCAGATGCTGATCCTTGATGGTAAGATTGTGCAGCGGCTGGTTTTGCAACATGGGCAGATTCATGGGATAGTAGGGCACGGGCTGAGCGGCATCCTGGCATTGCGGTGCACATTTGAAGTCAATCGGTGGCACATGAGGATTGGCCAAGGCCTGCTCATGGGCCACGTCCCCGGGACCCACGGTATGTCGTCTGGTATTGGTCCCATTGACTCCACCAGCGTTGGCACTCAAATGCTGCGCATGAGCAGGAGGCTGAAAAGTGGTGGAATGTTGAAAGATTCCGAGCTGATGTAATTTACTTACCTCATTCGGACGCGCCAGGCATTCCAGCTCAAAGTCGCCATATTTCTCCAGATCCACCGCCACATCTGTCCAGCCAAAGCACAAGGCTGAACTGGATGCATTCGTATTGCTCAGCGGACTGAGACGATCCAGAGATTCCTGCTTGACGGGCTCGGAGCGATCCACCACGCCTGTCGTTATGCTGGTCTTGCGGGATCTGGAATAGGCCAGGCTGGCATGGTGCTGCAGTCTTTGGTTTTCACGTCGCTTCTGCTGCAATTTGTCCTGCAGCAGATTGTATATGGCATAGATGTTGTCGAAACGCTGTTCATGCACGGATTGGGCAATCATATCGGCCGTCAGACCAGGCAACTGGAGCATGTGCGTCATCACCACCGAGTCGAGCTGCGGTGCGGCCGAGGAGGAGGAAGAGGCCATATCTGAGCTGGCCAGTGAGGAGGCAGAGGCTGAGTGGGAGAGAGGTGACTCGAAGCGTTCCTCCTCCTGCAGTTCCGATTGCCATTCGCTGAGCCAGCGATGTTTGATGATCTGTTTGATGGTATACCGTCGATCGGGCTCTACGACCAGCATATTCCGTATAAGATGTTCGCATTCTGTAAGGGACTAGCATTATTTTCATTTGACATCCTCAAAAAAGAACTTACCCTGCGACATGAAAAAGGGTATGCGAAATTTGCCCAACACCACGCGACTCTTCAGCTCCAAAATGGTCTTCCCATCAAAGGGCAATGCACCACACACCAAGGCATATAAAACCACACCCAAACTCCAGATATCCGATTTGGGACCATCGTATTCAAGACCCTGGAATACCTCGGGTGCGGCATAGGGCGGAGATCCACACCAGGTTCTTAAAGTGGAACCCTCCTCGTAGTGGTTACTAAAACCAAAGTCAGCGAGCTGCCAAAAAAAAAATATAAAATTATCTAATCCTTCTTCTGCTTCGGCCCCGCTTCTCACCTTAATGTTCATGTCCTTGTCGAGCAACACATTCTCCGCCTTGAGATCGCGATGCACCACCCCCCTGAGATGGCAATAGTGGACAGCCGAAATGAGTTGGGTAAACACTCGGGCTGCCTCCGGCTCCTTCATACGTCCATTGGCCACCAAATGATCAAAGATCTCACCATTTGGTGCATATTCGGTGACCAAATAGATCATCGACTGTGACTCCATCACTTCGTAGAGGCGGGTTATATGCGAATGCCTCAGCGACTTCAATATGGAGATCTCGCGAAAGGTCTTGCTCAGGTATTCCTCGTTTAGACATGTTTTGTCTATGATCTTGATGGCCACCTGCAAAGGAAAACGAAATTGATGGGGATTAGTGAGTAGAATTCTTCTCAGAGATTGGGTGAAGGTGAACGAACGAACGTTTAGCCAGGAAGAGCAGCGCAAACAGAGAGACGACAAATGGAGAGCGCACGCATGACAAGCGCTTCGAAATTCAAGCTGTGTGGGTTTTGTTGCTGGCCAAAATGAAACAACAACAACACTAAAACGTGTCTCGCTTGGCTGGTGCACAGTGGAACGAATTCTCTTAATTTGGTCTCAAATAAAAGAAATTTAAAATTCAATGTATTTAGTTTGATTAACTTAATTTTCTCTAAAGCGAATATTTTGCGATCCTCATAGGAGAGGGAATTGGGAAAACAAATTGATTCACGTCTCGCCCATCCCTTATCAGAAATGTGATTTCCCAAGAATCTCAAAATTTATTTCTAAGCTATTTTTTATCCCATTTTCTCCTTACATTTGCTTTAATGGACCCTTCAATAACTAATTCCTATAAGCAATTACTGATTTACGATTAGCAATTGCTGATTGATTGCCGGCTTTAAAGATTTTCTTGGCTTTAGCACATTTTTTAACTGGTCTTTTGAGGTAATTAAGATGTCATTTGACGCGTAACCAATTTCTGAGTAAAGAGATCGGAGATCCAATAAACTAAAACTTATATATTACATTTTGATTTATAAGTTTACCATAAGAAAGAAGTTGTGGAAACTTATCCATCAACTTTTATTGAAGGAAGATACTGAAGTCTAGTTCAAATTTGATCATTTGAAGCGCATTTTCCTCAATGTTTTGTAGATAATGTAGTAGAATAGTGACGACATATTCAAAGTCAACCATTCATGGTCAACCCAACGGCTATTCCCTTTAGCATTAACAAGTCATAAAATATTTAAGTTCATCGTCATCTCTTTCTCGCATACAAATATATGTAAGACTAAACCTGCAGATTAGTGTAAAACTAAACGTCAAAGAGGAGCGACTAGACCATTTTAGAGCGAACCATTGTGGAAGGTGGAAGTGCAAATTAAAGAAAAGAACATGTAACCTTATTTGTCTTTCCTCTCACAATAAAGATGTGTTTACTTTTAAAAGTCCAGCTTCTTTCAATAAAAAACATTCGAACTTAAAAGATGAACCTATGCCGAGTTATGAGATCATCAGTCATTCAGCTCCTGCTGTTGGAAACCACACTTCTTTAAGGGGGGATTCTCGATGTGCAAAAATTTTTTTTTCGATTTTTTTTTTTCATTTTTGTATAGCCTGGATATTTGAGAATATCGTCCTAAAAGGATCTTATGTAATTCGAAGTACTTAAGAAGATATAGCCCTTTTAAAGACCCAAGGTGATCCAATTTGCCAAGCAAATGCTAACTTTAAACGCATTTATCACGAAACCACGTCTTTCGAACTGGCGGCCATGATATCTCCTGTTACACTGAACCGATTTTGATGAAACTAAATGCAATCGACGCAGAATTGTCACCATTTTGGTCTGAACCTCAATCGTAATTTAAAAAATTTTTTTTTAATTTTTTTAGTTTTACACTAAACTACCAAAAAGGTCCCAAAATCGATTTTTTTTTCAATGACCACCGTTTTGTCAAAAAAATCACAAAACTTTTTTCGAGGCTCAGACCAGAATGACATCTATACTGATTATTACCCTGTTCTGTACTGTACTTTTCATTTCAAACAACCTGTAGGCGCATCAAAAAAGCATCTTTTTTCGAGATGGTGACCGAAAATTGGGAGAAAACTGGGAAAAAGAAGTGGCAAATAACAAATAATGTAAATACTTATCGATTCAGAAGCAGAATGACAGTCTTATTTAGGCCCACAGTATTAGCTCTTCTCACAAAAACATTGAAGACATTGACAGGATCACTTAAGATCATTGTAAAGCGATGGAGTCGAGTTCCAAACCTATAAAATGCATGGACAAACACTTTGAGGCTTTAAGAAACGATAATGTGATAGTTTCTTTCCTTTTTAACCAAATTCAATAGACACACTCGTAATCAACATTTGAGACCTTGTCTGTTGTTTTGGCTTTGCCTTGCCTTAAATCAATACCCAAAGAACCTTTATGCCATTTTGCCTTGGTTTGTTATGCCTCCCCTTCTACTTGGCAAAGGATTCCAAAAAAGGCGACATAGTTGTTGTTGTGACTGCGATTATTTTGAATGTCTCATTTACAAGCCAAGGCTTAAGGGTTCATCGCATTCGCATCGCATGGGGCTGCGCGCGACTACACTCACAAAAAAGTTCGCCATGAATTTAAGAAAATCGCCTTATTTTAAAATTTGCCTTGGTATTTAGAAAAATTTTCTAATAAACAGAAAAAGTTTTCCGAAACTAAGAAAAATATGCCATAAAAAAAATGTTTACAAAAAACTTTTCTAAAAACAAGAAAAGACCAGATTTTTCTGATAATTAGGGCGCATTTTTCTAAAGTCATTTTCTTAAAAATAGGGCAAAATTAACCTTATAAGAAAATAAATAGTAACAAACAAAAATTTCTGGACTAATTTCTTAAAAAAGCGGAAAGCCCGACTATAAATACTTGTAAGAAGTACTCAATTGGGTGCGACTATTTTTTTTATAAAACCGACGCGATTTCTTTGCGTTTCGGGGCGGGGGGGGCGTGGCTTCTAAACTGATCCCGCAAGTTGAAGAAAGTCCCCATGTCAAACTCTATTCTACATCCGGAGTGTTCAGGGACGGCTGAAACTTATTATACCTAGTACCTTGGTCAGATATAAAAAGGTGTTAGATTTCAGGAATTTTTACTCCACTGCAAAAATATAAGTAGCCCATTCAGACGTAACACTTCAACGCTGTGAAATAGCCTGACCGTCTAAGCGGCCGCCGTCGTTGCGCGCGATTGGGTTCTAATCCCAGTCAGTCCCTGAAAATTTTTATTTTTTTAATAAAAATTAATCAAAGCTGCTGGGGTGTCTATTATTGAGAAATATTTTTCTTTATATAAGAAAAAAATTTCAGCTTTTAAGAATTGTTTTTCTGACTTTAAGAAAATAGTTTTCTATGATTCAGAAAAAGATTCTAATTCTAAAAATAGGGGAAAGGCTCGGCCGAAGTTTTGTATACCCTTGCAGCTTCCATTGAAAACTAAAAAGTTTTTCTAACTAAGACTACTTTTTTGACCTTATTTTTCTATGGGATCTATACTATATAGATGTCTGATTTCGACCAAACTTGGAAATTATGGATAAGCATAATACACTGTTAATTACGAAATTTAGAGGCGATCCCATTTAAAACAAAAAAGTTTTTCTCACTAGAACTTTTTTTGACCGATCTCTAGGAGCTATATGTATAGTCATCCGATTTTGATTAAACTTTGTAGAATGTGTTAAAGTATATAAATAAGAATATCCATAAAAAGGACGTTTTCATAAAAAACAAAAAAGTTTTCCTCACTCGAACTAGTTTTTCGACCGATCGTTCCTATGGGAGCTATATGCTATAGTCGTCCGATTTCGACCAAACTTTGTAGAATTGTGTAAAAGTATATAAAATAAGTGTATGCCAATGATAAGGACGTTTTCATTAAAAACAAAAAAGTTTTCTCACTAGAACTAGTTTTTCGACCGATCGTTCCTATGGCAGCTATATGCTATAGTCATCCGATTTCAACCAAACTTAGTGAAATCATGGAAAAGGATAGTAAACTAAGAAATACGCACTTTGGAGGCATTTCCATTAAAATCAAAAAAGTTTTTCTCACTAAGACTAGTTTTTCGACCGATCGTTCCTATGGCAGCTATATGCAGTTATCCGATGCGGCCGACAAATGTGCATATTACCAGAAGACTCGTGCAAGGTTTGGTGAGGATAGCTTTAAAACTGACGGAGGAGATAGCATAGAAACAGACAGACGGACAGGGCTAAATCAACTCAGCTCGTCATGCTGATCAAGAATATATATACTTTATGTGGTCGGAGATGCTTCCTTCAATGCGTTACAAACATCCGCACAATTTTATAATACCCTCTGCAAGGGTATAAAAATAGTTTTCTTATATTCAAGGTTTCTAGCCCTTTGGTTAAGAAAAGCTTTCCATAATATTTAGAAATTATTTTTCTAAATTTTAGGGTGAGTCGCTTTAAGACGGATTTCAAAGGCGAATTTCCAATTTTAATTTTTAATTTAATTTGGGACTTTTTTTTTATGAGTGTAGAAGAAAAAGGTCAAACGAAACGTGGCAATGCCATTTCTTCCCTCAACAGCTGTCGGCCAATTGTCGTGCTCCATCATATCCATATCCATATTCGTGTAAGGCTCACGTGGCATTATTGGCATAACATCAGTTTATGTAAAGTGTCATAGGCACACATTGCCCCCCTTCCCCGCGAACGTTACGCATACGTTGAGAATTGCATTTAACAAATATTTGGCAAGTTCAAAGTCCCTCAAAAAATGTAAATAAATATGTTTGTATATTGTGTATTTTGCATTTATTGCATTTCATTTGATTGAAAGTGTTGGCGCTTGTCGCCATCGATTTTCAACAAAGAAAACAGAAACCACAAACAGAGGAAACCGAAACAGAAACGAATTTGTTTAAGACAAAAACCGGTGTGTGGTGATGATGCTGCCCTGCCTGCCGCCTGTCATTGTCATTGCCAGCGAGAGAGATGGAGAGCGAAAGAGAGGGGGATACTTTTGTTGTTAATTATTTAACTTTTTGTTAAATTATTTAAATGTTTTGCAAAAGGCAAATAAACAGTCAGCGCCCAACGACAGCAACGGCAACTGCGACGAAAGTCGTGAGTAAAGAATGTTTTGTGGTCGTCCCCGCCTTCACCTCTGCCTCTACCTCCACCTCGTCATCTCAATCTCACACAGATACACAACCGAACACGCGCACCATGTATGGCGCTGTCGTCTTGTGTTGTTGTTGCTGTTGGTGCTGCTGCAGACTGTGCGCCACCTACCCACCTGACCCCCAGCAACAGACCGCTTGTACAGTGGTTTAAAAACGCATCAACTTTCCATTAGTCGCAGAAGCTTATTAATCAGTAAAAATGCGTTTTATTTCAGAACATCAGAATTTTGTAACATCGAAGTTCTGTACGATACGATTGGGGGAGCAGGAGCAAGACAGCTACGTGATCAGCTGAGTCTTACGAGTGTGTCTATGGGTTAATTATCGGGTTCGTATGCAAGCAAATGAGTGAAAACATACAAAATCATGAGTACAGGTCAAATTGAAGAAATGGGGAAAACTATTCTTCGACAGAAGTGAGTAGAAAACCTCGAGGCGGAAAATTAAAAAAGAAAATAAAAATAGAGGGAAGCTAACTTCGGCTCGGCCTTGGTTTATATATCCTTGCAGCTTGAATATATGCTAGTCATCCGATTTTGACAAAACTTTGAAGAATTGTGTGAAACCGAACTCGCCTCTCAATCGGGCCATTGTTTCGCGTGCTGTGTGGCATGTGGCATCGCCTTGTTGAATCCACATGTCAGCCAAGTCCAGCTCTTCCATTTTGGGCGAAAAAGTTTGTAATCATCGCACGGTAGCGCTCTCCATTCACAGTAACGTTTCTGCCGTCGTCATCTTTAAGCAAGAAAGAAAGTCTGTCAAGCCCGACTATAACATAGTCTGTACCTGTGAAGTGCTGCCCATCACCGTTGCGACCGGTGCTGCCCCTAAATGTTTGTTTTCCTTATAACTCGACAACCGTTAATCCGATCTTAACCATCCATTCCTTTGGCGGATCGAAAAAAATCCTGATTACTAAACATGTCCAGAAGGAATAAAGCTTCTATTTATAAAACTGTGGGAGATATGACGGTTTTTACAATTTGCGGGGGAGTGGGCGTGAGGAGGCGTGGCAAAAATTGAAAATAAACTTGTTCTGCCTGCAAGTATAAGAAGCATATGTCCCATACATGTCAAACCTCTATCTCTTACCATCTCTGAGATTTGTTTGTTCATACGGACAGACAGACAGACGCGGGCAGACGGACATGGCTAGAACGACTCGACTGTTGATGCTGATCAAGAATATATATACTTTATAGATTCGGAGATGCTTCCTTTTGCCTGACCTGACCGAGCTCACCTTATTTTCTTGGCTGGTATGCTTTTTCATGTCTAGTTACTTCAAAGCTGACGCCAACAACTAGTGAAGGAGACCGGGTGTGTAAGTTTTTCAAAGAAAAAACTTTTCATTAGATGTCCCGAGGCGGAATCAAACCCACGACCTAGCTTCTGAGACACACCCGGCCATTCTGGGATCAGCTTCTTTATAATTCGCTTAACGTAGAACTTTCTTGTGTCCTCATGTTTGTCATCGGAAAATCGCCAAATAATTAATTTATAATATCCGATGACACTTCCTCATATAAAAGGGATAACACGGCGTATGAGTAATTAACCAGTTTAGATGAAAGAAAGCCTCCTACACTTACTACGTACGTATGTATATACTCCACATTTTTTAGGAACTTAATTGGCATTTTTAAATTTAATTGAATTTGTGGCGCGTGTTTTTTTTTTTTTTATTGTTGCCTTGGCAACTGTTTTTATAACTCGTGCCACCTCCATTAATGCTCCAATTGATGCAATTAAGTGGATCTCTGTTTGCTCTCTCTCTTTCAATCCGTCTCGTCTCTTTGATTGATCTTTCGCTATGGCCAAATATTTAACTAAAACATTCCATTGGCCATACAGGAGAAGTCATTTATCTCTTGGCCAGCCGACCGAAAACATGTTTGAAGATTCAATAGGCGAGCAAAATAGCAATAATTTATTATTTACCTTTTTATACCCTGTTCCCATTAAAAATGGGAAAGGGGGATCATGAAGTTGTGCAAAAGTATGTAACAGGTAAAAGGAAGCATTTGCGACCCTATAAAGTATATATATTCTTGATCAGCATTAACACCCGAGTCGATTTAGCCATGTCCGTCTGTCCGTCTTCCGTCTGTCCGTATGAACGCGTCGATCTCAGAGACTATAAGAGATAGCGCCACAAATTTTTGCATGTTGGTAGGTGTAAACCAGATTCAAATCGAGTTTGTTTCAGATTTGGAAAATTCCTCCCCCTCCCCCCTTTAAGCGCAAAGAACTGTCAGAGCCACAATTTGTAAGTTAGACCCTCGAGACTTTATATATATCATGTAAGGCCCAATATGTATCTATTCTGAAAAGATCAATAAGATCGGACAAAAACACCGAAGTTATATACGAATCAATTTTGCTTGTAGGAAAGAAGAAGGGTCTTACATTGTCAGTTATCGCGCGCGGCCGCATGCGCGCATTCGTCTGTGTGTATGTTTGAGTGTGTGTGTATGTAAAAGAAAACACACGAAATCAAGGGAACAGGGTATTTTGTAGTCGGGGCACTCGACTACAGCTCCCTTACTTGTTTTTATAACAAAAGCCGCACAAAAATCGTGCGCTCCAAATCTTGTCTGGGTTCATATTTGGTCTGGTTCTCTGCGATAGTGAAAATTTGAACGTCTGAAGTTTGTTGTGCGTCTGCCACTTGTTGTTGCTATTGTTCTAAACGCGCGCACACACACACACACACACACGCTCACGCACACTCGATAAACATTTGGCGTTCGCATTCTGATGATAAGAACCGTGTTATCAAGTGCTCCTTGTCACCACAACAACAGCAGCAGCAGGAACGCGAAGAAGAGCAACAACGCATAAACAAGACCACAGAGCAAACAAAAAAATAAAAAATAAATTCGCAAATCAATCACGTGCGCTTAGTCTCTCTCTGGCTCGCTGTCTCTCTCTCTCTCTCTCTACGACTATAAATTGTAGTTGTAGAACTGTGAGTGAGGGGGAGTGCTTCAGCCGCACGCGCCTGGGCTGGGTGCGCACATGTGTGGGTGAGTGCTGACTCTTACAGTTCTTGTCTGCGATAACCAAACAACTTTAAGTTAAGAATGTGACGATTAGGTTATTAAGAATCCTGAAAGATATTAACTTAAAGAATAGAGCTTAATTGATGGATCGTTTGGAATTCGACAAGTAACTAGTGCTTTCTCAGAGAGAATTGTGTTCTGAGTACTGAGTACTTAGTAATGAGTACCTAGAATCGGGTAGAGTATCGAGTACTTAGTATCAAGTACTAAATACCAAATAATTAGTATCGAATACTAGGTATCATAAAATTAGTATTGAGTACTTTGTATTGAGTACTTTGTATCGAGTACTTTGTATCGAGTACTTTGTATCGAGTACTTTGTATCGAGTACTTTGTTCGAGTACTTTGTATCGAGTACTTTGTATCGAGTAATTAGAATCAAATACTGAGAATCAAATACTCTGTATCAAGTTTGGAGAATCGAGTAACACACACCCACAGGTGTGTTTTACATCAAGTGTTACCCACACTCACTCCTCTTTTGCGTTTAATTTCGCCCTGAGCCATTTCTTGACCTGCTGGGAAAGGCGAAGACTTTCCCTGAAGATAGAACCGGGAGGTTTTTGAAACAGCTGAGCACTTTTTCGATCTTGTTGACGCTATTTTCGCTGCCTAAAGGTAGTACTCACCCTCCCTAGTGCTTAATTTGAAAAATATGTTCGCCTAACCCTTTGTGCTGTGAATTTTTAAGGATTCTCCTTTTCCAAACGCCAAATCTTCAATTTGTTTTATTAAACTTTATTGTTTTTCGCTCATTTAAATACTTCCCCTCCATACAAAGCTATTTTCCCTTTCCATTTGCTCATACTGCTCTCGTAACATTTCCAATTCTTTGCCATTTTGCACACCTAATCTCTCCAGTTGTGCATTTAGTCCTATAATGCGTTCTCTTAAAGCATTCACCGTATACTGACTGAGCCGTTCGGGACGAAATACATCCTCCTTCATGGTTTTTATATAATGCCACATGTCCTGAAGCTCGCCACGCTTTGTTGAACGATATGCCTGCAACTTGTCATCTAGCTCGAATTTCAATCGTTCAATTTCATTGATAAGGTGGGTGGTGGTGGTGCTGCTGCTGTTGCTGTCGTTGTCCTTGTTCTTGTCTTCATCCTCCTCGTCGAGAAAATTCTGCACGTTGAGCTTTACCTGATTGCATTCCAAATACTTTTGCTGAGCCTTGAGGCGTGTCAATTCGCACAGGATAGAAGTGGGCGTAGCAAGTTTCTTCTTACGAAGCGGCTTTTGTGGCGGTAACGACTTTTGCCTTGGAGGAGTCCGTTGTTCGTTGTCTGCCATTTGGTTTTGCTTAAAACATGTGACGATGTTGCACAATCAAGCGACCACGAGGCAAGTCCTCGCAAGTTGTGCACTTTTGGTTTTTGTTGTTTACACGCGGTAATCAAACGTGTTGCCAACCCTGCTCATGTTTAATCGATATGCAGTAGTAGCAGGACACTCCTGTTGCCCCCCTTGCTTATGCTGCTGCTGCACTGGCTTTGGACTTGCAATAGCTTCTTTTAGAACTCGCTCTCGAAAAGGGTTAGTCAACTTTAAAGCAGCTTAGAATTTATTTACGATACGAACACAAAATCGATTTATTAGTAATTTCATGTCATGGCCTACTTAATTGCCCAAAAAAGGGTAGGAGGATGTATGGTGTTTTCATTGAATTGCTTAATTTCTTGGTCATATATAATGAAAGTATTCTGTATAAACCATAAACAACTTTGATCTTGAGCCGGCTTTAGCTGAACCGCCCGGTTCTATCATTAGAGCAGGAGCAGAGGGTTCCTCATGCCACCATTGCTATAACTGCTTGGGAATTTCAAAGCAGCATAAAATTTTTCATGATTTCCGAACAACTATTCGCTTTATAAACGGACGCGCCGGTTTGTTGTAATGTAGTGTGACATGAGCTGGTGTTTTGCCGTGAACGTCGGACTTGTTTTGTGAACAACAGTTCATGAACGAAATGGGTTAAAAAGGAGTCCGCTTGGGCTGCATTTTGGACCGCAGTTTTTTCTTAGTGTAGGAACGATAGGTCGAAAAACTAGTTTTAGTGAGAAAAACTTTTTTTCTCCAAACTTCGTATTTCTTAGTTTGATATGCTTTCCCATTATGCCACTAAGTTTGGTCGAAATCGGACATCTTGATAGTATAGCCGCCTTAGAAAAGTAAGGTACGAAAAGTAGTCTTAGTTAGAAATACTTTTTTGTTTTCAATGGTGGCTGCAAGGGTATACAAATCGTGGCCGAGCCGAAGTTAACTTCCGCTATTTTTTTTTAAATGGAGTCATTGCAAAAGTTGTAAGCAACCTGTACACTGTAATTTCTAAATGCGTGCCACGTTTACAGATCGTTTGACAAAAATGCCGAAAATTTTCAAAATAAAATGTCCCAAAGTCTGACTGTATGAGTTTAAGGCTATCTAATTTGTATAAATTCGCAAAAAAATAGGAATATTTCAGCAGATAATATACTTATATAACAAGTAAACGATTTTGTGAAATTTGTTGCCAAAGATTTATATCACGGATATGAGTTCGATAAGCAAATCAAAGGGCTTCAGATGGGAAAAATCTCCTAAATTTCTTAGTTGATCTTATAAAGCAACTTAAGCTTAGGTGCTTGTGGGATTTAAAATATTAACATATAGCTATTTAATAGTGTTCGGGTTACCTGACAATCTCAGCATTCTTCAACATATTTACATACTTTGAGCTCACAACATTTTACAAGCAAAAACAAAGTATTGTTCGCATTTTGGAAGAACTTTTAATAGAAGGACGACATGGGGAAGGTAAAAAGGATGTCAATATGTTGATACATTTAGTGAAATGGCAGATCAACGATGAAACTCTAAAGTTTGGAGTGAAGTTATAGTTTTCAGAGACTCTAGAGGTCATTAACAATTTTTTGTATTAGCCTCGTTTGCCATTCAGACGTTGAACTTGTCATGGTCCAACGCTGAAGCGTCATTATAAGATAATATTGTAAAAGCAAAACTTAGAAATCAAATGCACCTGAGCACGCTTATCTCAGTATAATGTATACATTATTTGGGTGCGTTCAGACACACTGACCGGTTGCCATATTTTAAAGTGCCAGTTGCTGCCATACACGTGTAAACACCTGCCATTGTAGCGCCAGTTGACTTGTGCCATATACGGCCAGAAAAATCTGTCAATTTTGTCAAGCATTTTACTTGTCTGAACTGCCAGATAACTGGTATACAACAATCTGACAGCCTTTCTTTTTGAAGCTTAAGTGACTTCCGAAAAGTTGTCTTAGTAGGAAAATCTTTTTTGTTTTCAATGTATGTTCCCTTACTCGGTGTGACTCACTCTTAAGGTAGGTGCTTAGCAACAGCGAGCTAAGTAATGCACCGAACCGAACCATTTTCATCTTCGGCTTAGTATTTTTCAAAGAACACCGGTTCGTTTTGCAGGAATTTTGAAAAATGTGAAACTTTCACTAAAATTAAGGAATTCCCCAAGTGGCAAGCCACTTATATTTTTGCCATAAATTTGCAAATTCCACATATTCCATATATTTTGGATAAAGCCTGCCTTTTTTTTTTGAGTTTTTATCGATAGTTGATCCTCCCAGGTTTATATAAGCACTTTTCTACATTTGTACACGCATTTGATATGTGTAGAAATGAACTTTTGTCATTGCCATTGATAATCGTAACAATTATTGGTAAATGCGCTTAAGAGATAAGCTAAGCTATATAATACTCATGTATTCTCATATGTATATATGTGCATTTTGCAAACAAATAAGATAAACGTAGCCAATTGGAACTTTGAGATTGCCAGACAGCTGTGTTTTATTATCGCAAGAAAGTTAATTGAAAAACAGTCCCCCATTTTTTGTTTGATCTTTCAATTATAATATTTAATATCGATATCAAAGTGTGGAAGCTTGACACGTGCTAGACGCAGATTTTGTGAATTTATCTAATATATTTGCACTCTTCTTTCGGTACAAATGTGTCACTTGACAAACCCAATTATCAGCTGAGACAGCTGTTTGGATACCTGAAGGTGACTCAAGGCAAATAAAATGCATATTTCAGCTGATATTTCTAACAAAACTTATCTTTAGAAAACAGAGGCAAAAAAATATTTGAAATTCTTAACTCATTTGTCTTAACTTTACAACAGGAAACAAAGCAGGCGATCTTCAACAGAACGAAACGAAATTCAATTACTTCCTCAAATGTCTCGGAACCCATTAGCATCGTTTGCCTCTAGAGGGCTCTGACTTCGCTTGGAGTGTTCGACAGAGATGGCTACAGCACATTTTACCCGCTTACAAATGCGTTTCAATTAGCATCTGTCGAGCAGCAGCATCATGCTCCTCCTCCAATACCATCACAATCCACCATACATTGTCAATTGAAAGCAAACAAACACAAAACAAACTCCCGATTTCGATTCCGTTGCCATTGAGTGGCAAATTTGTATTGTCAATAAGTTGTGTAAATAATAATTATACCTCATATTTACGCGGCAATAAACAAAACAATACAAGAGAGCCAGAATAATACCAATAATAATGGTTAAAATCAATTTGATTAAGCCCAAATGCGCAGGAAAGTTTACTTTGAAGCTGGAACTCTTCGCAAGCTTTTGACCTGCATGAAAATATAGAACTAAAATAAAGCTGTGCTTTTACTTTGCTAACTATTCAAATGATATGCCTGAAAATACCTCAGTTTACTGTGAGTTGACGGTCAAAAACTCATATGAGAGCTCAGTTATGCTACTTCTCATATAATCATAATTTTATTGAGCTCGGTAAAAAGTTTTAGTTATTTGGAATAAATTTAGAAATACCTGAAATAGTTAACTGTGAAACAGTGTTCAGCAATGGGAGCACAGAAGTTGCCACTGGCAACGGAGAAAATATACGTATACAAAAAACAGTCAAAGAGCTTTTAAAAACTAATCTTTTATGCTTTGATTGGCTCTAAAATACTCTTGCAGTTGCGGAAAATCTGCCGATGTCTCTGCTACCATTGCCGAACCCTATTAAAAAGTGATCAAACAGAGTTCGAACCAGTTTCTGCTCTCAAAACATCAGGGAAGCAACCAAAAAGCATGCTGAACTTTTCATCTATGTCGTATTCCACGCTTTAAGGCAAGTACATTTCCGTCTGTTTGCTGTTGAGGATAACTGTTGCGAAGTCTCTGCTCCAATTGCCGATCATTACTGTATCATCTGCTTTCTGAATTCTTGAAAGCTCATTGTTCAAAAGTCATGTTTAAAATAAATATAATAATGCAGTACTGCAGTTATGCAGACCAATTACCCACACATAATAATAATAAAGCCTTTTGGCTAGTTGATCCTAATTGTTTTGGTATACTCGAATACATTAGTCAATTCGAACCATTTATCACTCTGTTAATTTTTACACAAAATGCGCCCGCCCTGTGAAAAATCTGTAAATGAACTATTACATTTTCGTTATTTGAGATCATCAACAAAATATATTCTTATGTCAGAGACGCTACTACAAAAGAAATGGAAAAAAGGCTTATAAGGTTCAACAAACGCATTCACGTTTCTTTTTCAAGCTTTCAAAAGGCACTCAAAATACCAAATTTTGTTGGCTTGAAAAATAAAAACTATACAAAATTAAGAGAAAGTGAAGGACTGAAATTTTTTTATAATTTATTTGTTCATTCTATAGTTTAGCAATGTTCTGTTTAACTTTAAAGCGAACGATAATAAATTATTTTTTATAACAAACAAGGAGGAAAAAATCGATTCGTTGTTGAATTTTTAAGAATTTTGCTCATGAAATCGAGCAAAATTCGTTCTTAATTCGTTTTTTGTTATGGCATTGCCGGCATGGAAAGACTGCTGTTAGACTGACTGTTGACAGGCAACTGCTGCTGCTGCCTTGTGATGTTTTGGTTCCTTGACAATTCATTTTATATGAAATAAATGTAAACAAAAAAGGAATAAACAACTGATTTTAAATTGTTGCTTGATTGGAATATGATCGCCCTTACTTATGAATCTGCGGAGCTCTTGATTTAAAATTGAACGATCTTACTTTTGAACCTGATGAGTTCTTGATACAAGAATTAACATTCTTGGTTTTTGACAATGCATTATGCTCTTGATTCAAGAAAGCATCTTGGATTTGGTAGAAGAATTGTTAAATTCAGACGTTGAGAATGGTTCGTACTGGGGTATTGCGAAGTATTATAGTGAAATGGATACGGGCCGGCGACGAATCATACAGACGAATAGAAAGTGTGGGGTTCGGTACGGTTGACGTGGTCGGTTTGGGGCCCTCCGGCTCCGGGCCGGGCCGGGCGTATAGAATTCCTAATAGAAATTCTTAATTCATTCTCGAGTCAGGATCATTTGAATTTTACGATTGTTTCAAGCCTTCCTTGTATCAGGTACGACTTAAAATTTCCATTCAAAGTTCAAGAGCTTAGATAAAGAGGAAGGCTACTAGCCGAGTACCAGGTGTGAAGAGAGTTAAAGTTTAAAAACTCTATAAACCACTTAAGCGACACAGTCCTAATTCCTGCACGGTTTGCCTCTCTGGATTTTATAAAGGGACATATCAATTTTTAATGAACTGTCAATGTTAAAACGTTAGTTAAAGTCAACTTTTTCTCTAACCGAAGAAAATATCGCAGCCGTGAATGCCGTGATCGATTTCAGGTCGTCCGTCAATGGAGAGCGCTATCGTGTTAGGTTGGAAGAATATTTGTGGCGAGAATTCTATGAACTTGACGATAACGATGTGTGGCTTCAACAAGACGGTTCCACACAGCACGCGGCACAATCGATTTATTGAAAGTCAAATTCGGTGAACGTGATATCTCAAGAAATGGTCCGGTCGAATGGCCGCCTCGATAATGCGATCTAGCACCAATGGATTTCTTTTTATCAAGTCACTGGTCTATGCCAACAAGCCAGCAACTTAACTAACTCAAAGACAAAATCCAGCGCTAAATTGCCAACGTTCC
The DNA here is from genome assembly GCA_018904265.1 of Lordiphosa collinella. Taxonomy (NCBI): domain Eukaryota; kingdom Metazoa; phylum Arthropoda; class Insecta; order Diptera; family Drosophilidae; genus Lordiphosa; species Lordiphosa collinella. Next base: position 151,675 of record JAEIFV010000062.1, on the reverse strand, counting down.
GGACGAAATGTGTGCCAGAGTGGTGGAAAATTGGGTCCAAAGAATCAACTGCTGGAAACGGACTCGGGGTGGTCATATTGCCAAAATCAAATTTCATCCATAAAATAAATTTGAACTCAATATCTGAAATATTTAATAAGTAGATAAAATTTGTAAATCCCTAATGTTTCATAATTTATAGCCGGTTTGGGGTATGATTCGATGCGGCCTTAGGTTAAATTAGAAAGGTCAGATAATATTTCGGTTCGACAGACCCCGAATACCTAATCCGAGCCCAGTATTTAAATAGTTTTTTAGATGTGTTATTTCCCTTTTTTGAATGGAAGTAATTCACAGAACTCACCTTAGTTTTGGTCACAATATTCGTGGCGAGCTTAACCACCGCAAAGTTGCCTTTGCCAATGGTCTTCTCCAGCTCATAGTAGCCCACGCGCAGAAGTTTGTCCACAGAAATTTTACTAGTCGATGGCACTTTATAGTTTTGTGGCGTAGATGTGGAGGCCATCGCTAAGGCTGATATTGGTTGATTTCGGTGCTGGGCTCTCGTAATTGGACGCAGGAAATTCACTTAAAATGCATTTTCTTTTGTCGCCGAGCATTGGCCTGCTGGCGGCGCAAACACGGAGACACACACACGCACATGCACAGAAGACGGAGACGTAGAATTAGTTGAAGCAGCACCGCCAGCAAAGTACAACAGAAAAAAAAAACAAAATAAAATTGGAGCTTGGCTTTAATTGAACCGTTAGCCAGCGAGACAGCGAGAGAGTGGCGGCTGAGCCATGCCCAGGTAAGGGTTAAGCCGATTTTAGTTTGTTTTTGATTTGGTTTCTCCTTTGGATTTACACTCTTTTTACATTGCAGATTATTCCTTGAAAGAATTATACAATTTTAATTAAAATGTGATAATATGAAACGCACTTTATCAGCTAACAACAACAATAACAACAACCACTTGTTATCTCTTTAAGCAAAAGAAAACATTGCAAATCCCCTTAAAAAAACAACAACAAACTTTTGGCGCGCAGTGTAACACAATAAAAGAGAAGAGCCAAAAGAAACCAAAAACCAGTGTCTGGTTCTGTTTTCTGTAAAATGATCACCACCAACCAACCATCCAACCAAGGCAGAGAAGGCTTCATCTTCACGACAAACTTAATGGGTTAATGTACAGCATCAAGGTCGTGTGGGCCCCCAGACATACAAACGTACGAGAATGAGTCGAAGAATTGCTGTTGATCTTATTGAAATCAATTTAAAACAGAACAAAATACACACACCTAGAGTGAGCGAGAGATATGTTATAAACAATTTGATTTTTTTTTTCATTATTTTTTTTGGTGCGAAAAGAGCCAGGGCAGCTGGGACGGACGGACAAACAACAATGCAAAACGATTTTTAAGTGTTTTCTCCTCTCGCCTTTTTCACTCAATTCACTTCAAAATTTTGCACATTTTCACATTTTTTCTTACTTATAAAAAAATTTAGATTTTTATACTAAACAATCGCCTGGCAGTGTCCAGACAACAGATGCGGCAAAGTCAAAGAGCAAAACTGAATGAACTTCCAAATTGGAAGCACAAACTGAAGCTGGAGCCTGAAGTGTGCGTGTGCCGTTTGCCGCTAATACGTACATTTCCAGTTTAATGGCTTCCACTGCACATGCGGACCAAAGGCCTGAGAGGAAAAGCAGCTGGTAAAGACGTCACCAGATCTGAAAAGGTGCTTTCCCCCTCTACCCAAATTCAGAATGGGTCCAAGCCACAAAACTAGGGCAACGCGTAGTAAAAGTGTGGGGGATTGAGATGGGAGTTAGTGATTGTGTTGAGCAGTAAAAGATATAAGGGAAAGGGAATTAATACATATATAGAGGAGATGTTTTCAGATTTGATTTACTTTCGTTAAACTTGTTCCATAACTGGGAATAGCTGGTGAAAATCTACTTATTAAAACAATGTACCTGAAAATATGGGTTTAACGACCTGTTTTGATTTTAGTCAAAGTGAATGTTAGCAGGCTCAAGGTCGAGGTTTGATTATAGTTCAATAATCAACTAGGAAATTCAACAGAGAACAATAGCTGTGGCTGTGTAGACGGCCGTTTCGGCTGCCGCCAAGTGCACAAATAGCACGAAATTTCAACTAGCTTTAAGCTCCGTTGTTTAGTGATACATTGAACAACCTTCAACGCCAATGCATATACCTTCTGCTATCCTATGTTTAGTATTTTGTTGTGTTTTGAAGTGTACAGAACCCCTTAGAACCACTTGGGATCGGTGTTCGAAGCAGTTCGGTTCACACAAGAAAGGCTACTTCTATTTGAAAAATGGAAATAAGAAATTTTTCTGAACATTTAACTAGAGATGGGAGCGGTGTGGAATTCCCGCGGGACCAGGTCGGCCAGTACTTTCGAGTTGTAATATTTTCGGGATGTGTCGTGTCAGGATCGGGACGGGATTGAATTGAAAAGTTGTGCTAGGCATAGGGATGGAACGAGATAAATAGAGAGCAGAACAGTAAACTACAATTACCATTAGCATTTTTAAGATATTTTAAAACCAATTCCTGATTTCGATTAATCAATGGCTATTACAAACTGTAATTACTTTTACAATTACTTGAATTGTGGTACCTGTAAAGGGGGACTATTGAGTATTTATGCTTGAAATTTTGAATTATTCATGTATTTTTAGATGTAAACTGAAAATATATACTATTGGAGTCAGTGGCGAAGGCATGCAAAATTCTAAGGACTAAGGAAAAAGCGACCTAATGAAAATTTTCTAATTTTCCAAAACCATAGCCTTAAAATATCTGAACAGCAGTCCCCGGACTTTAATTAATTTCAGTTCACTTTTAGCAAAGTTAATGGATTGTCTTCTTGTATACAGTCCATAAACAGTCCATAGCCTTAAAATATCTGAACACCAGTCCCCGGACTTTATTTAATTTCAGTTCTCTTTTAGCAAAGTTAATGGATTGTCTCCTTGTTAACAGTCCGAGTGACCTTTCAAAGGTGATTTCCGAACCTGAAGACTCATGCAACCAATACAAAAACGCCCAGCATTCGTCCAAAACAATTGCTGATGCTGGCTTTCGATGTAATACGAATTTCAGTCCTACTTAGAGGGACAGAGAAAAGCGAAGTAGAGCTAGATGGGGCATAAGAAGGGGAAAGAACGAAAAAGGAATGAAACCAAAAATACTTGGACTAGGACTGTAGATAGAAAAGCGCAAAGCAGCCAACAAAGCTTTGCAGAGGGTATTATCAAATGGTCCGGATGTTTGTAACGCATTCAAGGAAGCAACTCCGACCACATAAAGTATATATATTTCTTGATCAGCATGACTAGCTGAGTTGACTAAACTAAGAAATACGAAGTTTGCAGGCGTTCCCATTGAAAACAAAAAAGTTTTTCTCACTAAAACTAGTTTTTCGATCGATCGTTCCTATGACAGCTATATGCTATAGACATCCGATCCAGCCGGTTCCGACAAATGTCCAGCGTATATGTACCAAAAGACTTCGTGCAAAGTTTGGTGAAGATAGCTTTTAAACTGACGGAGGAGATAGCAGAGAAAAAGACAGACGGACATGGATAAATCAACTCAGCTCGTCGTGCTGATCAAGAATATATATACTTTATGTGGTCGGAGATGCTTCCTTCTATGCGTTACAAATATTCGGACAATTTTATAATAGCGGGATTCCACTACTTTTGTCAACGAATGGGATTGATTTCGGTAGATTTAGAACGATTTTTTCTTTGTGTGACAAGGTATTTCGATATCCTCTGTTCCATTATGAAACATTTTTCAAATTAAAGTCTTAAGAATAATATTATATTAGAATAACTTGATCATTTTTCGGAAACGGGAACAGCTACCAATTCCGATTCCGCATGATCTGATCGAAGTCGAAAACGGGAACAGGTCTGTTAATAAAGTTGAAAGGCAACACTGTGTATGAGTAATATCAAAAACTTGGGGGCCCCAGCACAACATACATATATGTATATGTGTGAGAGAAAAAGTAACTGCAAATCCTTAACCCACCTTAAAATATTGACCCAGACTGTACACTACATAAAGAAACAATTCACCGTATCTGTGTGTGTTTCTGACTAGCTGATAACTATAGTTATAGTTGTAGTTGTTGGGCTGGTTGTACTCGTGCATATGTACTTGCCCTCAGTTGTTGTTGTTGTTGGGTTTCTTTTACCAACATATAAAAAACAACAGCAAAATCAGAAAAGCGAAAATAATTTAAGAAAAAAAAATGAAATAAATGAGCCAACAAAATGAAAGAGAAGAAGCAGAAGAAAAAAACAACAAATAACAAAAACAACAACAAAGGCTAGAGAATGCGACATGGACTTACACAGCAGCCCAAAGCCAGACAGACAAACAGCCGAGAGGGGGGAAGCCGCCAAGCGCCAACGCCAAAGAGAGGCAAACAAACGAGAGGCAGCCCCACATCGATTGCAAAAGGGCAAGAAGCGTGGGGGGAGATATACTTTTATGAGTGTGTGTGTGTGTAGAAGCGGGGGCGCAGCAACAAACTATGGTCCAGAAGACTACTTTTGTTAGACAAATTTTTTAACTCGCGAACGAAATAAGATATTTTGAGTTGGTTCTTTTAATTGGATATATATAATCCCGCGGATACGACAATATCTGCAGCTTGTCTTCTTCGTGCTCTTTGATTTTTTTTTGGGATACGCTAATGCAGGGCGCCAATCCACATGCTTTCGTTTAAAAACCTTTTCATATGACCTGCACATCCTCCATTTTTCTGCCAAACGCTAACAAAATCTCATAGAAGCATCTGCAACAGCTTTATTTATTGCATCTGAAATTTCGTGGATCGTGGATCAACTTAAGAAATGCATTAAAACTGGAATTATTTAATGTACGACACATAATTAGTTTCAAAGCCGGAAAAGGCCGAAATCATTTTATTTACCTTTCGACGGTGTGTGCAACTGCTCGCTGGCTGCCTAGGGTCAAGCTCGCAACCAAAAATTTGTATTCAATAAGTTAAGTGAAATGATAAATAATATAGTCGATAAAGCACAGCCCTAATCCCTATAGATTTCGCGAATGTGGCGCCATCTATGGGAATTTCCGGTATGCAGCTGAGATGGTCAGTCTTTTTATACTCCGTACCAGAGGTACACAGAGTATATTAAGTTTGAGCAAAACTGTCTGTCCGTCCGTCTGTCTGTCTGTCCGTATGAACAAACCGATCTCAGAGATGGTAAGAGATAGAGGTTTGAAATGTATAGAACATATGTTTCTTGTATTTGCAGGCAGATCAAGTTTATTTTTAATTTTGGCCACGCCCCCGCAATATCGAAAAAACGGACATATTTAGTATTCGGAATTCTTTATCGATCCTCTGAAGGAATTTTAAAGATCGGATGAACGATATTCGAGTCATAAGGAAAACAAACAATTAGGGGCAGCACAGGTCGCAACTGTGATGGGCAGCACTTCACAGGTACAGAGTATGTTATAGTCGGGCTTGACCGACTTTTATTTTGAAGTAGAGCGATCAAAAGTACGTTATTTTTTTTAACTTTTAAAAATTAGGTTTTGGCCAACAAAAGTGGTTGTCCGGACCATAGTGCGGGGGCGCAGCAACAGTTCCAGGGCAAAGGCGTGTGTGTGTGACAAAGAGGGAGCGGGTTCAAGGAGTCAAAAAAAAAAAAACCAGCAAAAAATGACAATTATCCACTCACACACACGCAGACTGGTCGAGGTCATAAACTCACACACAGAGACCAGGGAAAGCACTTGCTATTGATAACAGTGCACAAGTAAAGCGCAAGGTGTTCAATTAGACCACTCAACATTGCCTTATTTGCGTTTTACTGGAGTTTGCTATGACGTACACACACAAACACACCGCGCACACTCACTCACACAGAGACGCCAACGTCGCGTCGTGCCAAGGAAAAACGTCACGACTTCCAAAGTGGAAAATCGTACGCATAGTTTTCAGAGGTAAAACTCAAGCGATACATAATTGCCATTCATGAATATGTTTTTTTTTCTGCTGCTGCTTCCGCATCACTCCAACGGCGGGGGAGAGAGAGAGAGCGGTGGGAGCGTGAAACTTACAGTACTTTGTCTGTCGTGTCATGTGGCCATCACTAAATAGCATTACATGTACGAGTAGTTGTTGTTGTCTGTAGACCTTTTCTTCAGCCTCTCAAATAACACACACTTGTAAATTTATTTAATCTTGCCTCGTCGCCGTTGCTTACACATTACGATTTCTATCTATCTTTTATTTTGTATTTTTCTTGTGGTTGTTGCTATTTGTTGTTGGCAAGATTTCTTTTTTTCACGTTCAATTTATTATATTAATTCTCTTATCACTGTTGTTGATATTGAGAAGCCTCGTTTTCATAATTGACCACACTGGTACAATTATCAGCCCCTCTCTCTTCACTTACAACACTTAATTCATTATTTTAACGATATATTATCAAGTGGCATTTTGTTGTTGCTTTCGGCTATTGGAATTTTACATATTAAATTCTTTTTAGATTCGCGCAGCCCACCTGCTCACGAAAAAAACTCGCAGCAACTAAACGATAGAGATGAACGATGATGAACAAGCTATCGTTTCAATAAAACTATCGGCGTTTCGATACCCTTGGCGGTGGCAGCAACACTGTTATGAATTTAATGCTACGTTTACACTGCGTCACACTGTGACAGTATTGTCTGTGACAATTTGTGACAAAGGTTGTCACAGGTCAAGAGTGTTAACATAGACGTCACATAAATTGAGTGTCACAGCACTGTGACAAGACAAATGAGTACTTTTGGTGTGAACGATTTTTGTCATTGTCACAGAGCGTCACAATGCACAAACGTGAACATTGAACGAGCTACTGTAGTAATTTTTAGGGCCAACTTTATTTGTAAAAACCTGCCGTAATTTCGGCCGAACTAATTTTAAGCAAAACTGTCACCTTTTTGTACGGCAAGGGCACACTTTTTCGGCTGCCTTAAGGAAATTTTCAGTAATGAAAGCCTTTATGCCCTAGTGTAAATTGGCTATAAACCAAATGTTTAGACGAGCTATTTTTTGAGTACCAAAACTTGACAAATAAAAACAGCAAAATAACGAGAAAGCAAAACTAACTTTGTCTGTGCAGAAGTTTAAATACACTTGAAACTTTTGTGACCACTGACTTAATTTTGTGACCAATGACTTAATTTATATTCCGACATATGTGCAGTGTGCACCTAAAAGATATCTCTTTGCAAAATTTCAGCTCGATAGCTTCAAAACTGAGGGACTTGTTTGCGTAGAAACAGACAGACGGACAGACGGAAGGACAAAACTCAATCGACTCAGCTCGTCATGCTGATCAAGAATATATACGGCAACATTTGCATTTAGAGTTTAAACTTAACAATGTTATATGGAAGGTGACGAGCATTTCAACTGTTACTAGATTAGGTTTGACGAAAATCGGAATTGCTTAAGCAACTGAAATTGTGAATTTTACATTAGAAAAAGCTACTGTTGATTCGATTCGGGAGAGCTCCGCAAATAAAACGCCACCAGCCGCCAAACACACACCTCCAAAGCAGATGCTCGCCCAACTTAATGAATATGCGTATTTATTCAGGGGAATACAATGTGGTGGGGGAAAATGGTGGGAGTATGTTTTATCTTCTGTAAAACAGTGTCAATTAATTTTAAATTTCACAAATTAAATTTTTCTTTTTAACTTACGCTTCTTCGCGCTCTGCCCTCTTCCTTCTTTTAACATCGAAGGCTCAAACCTATCGACTTCAGGCACTAGTATCGAACACATATCGATATATTAAAGGGTTGCCACAAGGCATCAAAGTGCTATGCGATAACAATTTAAATTCAAATTTCAAACGGTTTCTTAAATTACTAAAATTTCTTCACAACAGCTACGTTTACACGAAAACCGACTCGGAATTCGGAACATGGCCGATATACTTAGTGTGGTCGGAGATGATTCCTTCTATGCGTTCCAAACTTCTGGGAAAAATTATAATACACTTCTCAAGTGTATAAAAAAATGCCAAGACAAAGGGTGCAACAAGCTTTGAGTAAGCGAAAAATTGACTTGAGCCTTTAAGAAATAGTATGCAAACTAGCTGCATCAATAAGGAAAATTAAAACAATGTTTGGAGTAGGTGATGGCGGCTCTTTAGGTCTTGTTACAGACAGAGTTTTATTGATTGTATTTTTTTATGTTTTTAAATCTTGGGTGTTTTCGAATTGATGGCGTACGAGTTGGAGGAACCCTTTGCAGCATTCATTAGCTTATCGACAAAGCACTCGGCAATGATCTTGGTGTTCCTGAAGGCATCCCCACGTGCTCCAGTGCACAGCAGCCAACATACCCTAAGGCATGTTAAATGCGGCAATTGTTTTCTCATGTGTTTTGTTGTGGCTTCGTAAACTTTTGGATTTACGCTTTGCCATTTTACGAGGGCTAGTGAATACCCTCAATAAAAAAGTGGAAGTAATAAAATGAGTAGATAAATAATAAACAGGTTGAAAATTTCAAGGTTATACTTCATGATTTCATATCGACTCTATTAGTCTATTCAAGTTAGGCAAAAAAGGGCATATTTAGGCATGAAACCAGGCAGATTTTGATGTGTGGTAGGGGACTGTGTCTCCCTCCACCTTTCAAATAGTTAAGAAAAAAATTCTTTATATTTTTAATACGAGCCGAATTAATGATGAAATGATATACGAATGTCGAGCTTAAATCAATATCGGTCCTTCTTGATTTGATACGACGAAAAGATAAAGGTCGAGTTTGAACAATATGCTAAAATCAATCTCCTGTATCGAGCTAAAATGAAGTTCTTCCGAGCTTAAGTCGGAAGCAGGACTAGAATTCCAGGATTGAAAATCTGTACTTAAGTCAAACCTCTCGTACTTGGCTTGAGAAAAACGACTTCCGACTTCGTTTGGGGTTGATTTTAGCCCGTATATCTCGATTTTTTTCCTATGACTCAAAACATTCTCTTCTCTCCCCAGAATTTCCGCCTAAAACAGTGTTTAATCAGATTTTATCAAAGAAACATGTCATAACAAGCTTGGCTAATAAGTACAGACACTGAATAAAGCCACCTGATAAGTTAAGTCCAAAGTGGGACAAAGCTTCTCATTATGGCTTTAGCCAGGGATTCTACTTATTGACCAAAATACATTTAGTTTTACATTTAAGCGGTTCGGAGTAGCATTTTGGGTTCCCATAAGCGACTGTAGCCTTGTTCAAGGCACGAGCATTCTGTGGCTGCTGCTCCCAGAGACGCCAACTACGCTGCTGTTCCAGTGTGGTACTCAACGAGCGTTTAGGCCGCACTTTGCTAGATTTTTTTTTGGTTTTGACGCAGGCTTGGAATAATCCGGCTTGGGCCAATGTAAAGGTCGACGCGGAGGGCGTTCTGGATAAGGTCCAACAGATACCTGACGACTTCTGAGGGTGCGACGATTTTGTTTACGACGTTTCTGTAAGGTGGGCGCAGGGGGCGCTGAATGGTCGGGTTTGTGCTCGTCTTCTTCTGCTTCATCATCGGACGTTACCATGAGGTAAACCGAATACTGCTTTTGACCACATTTCGCATTGAGTTTAGAGTCCGCATCCTTTTTGGCATCACACATATGTGCCACCAGTTCCATGAGCGATTCCCACACGGGATTATTATCCATGCCTTTAAGTTTGTTCTGTTGGATTAAATCTTTGAGATTAACTTGCCGGGAGTGGGGTTTTTTTGAAGAAGCAGAAATTTCGGGTAACATGAATTTCTTCAAATGCTCCAAATCCAAGGACTGTTCAGTATTATTTGGTGTCAGGGTCATGGTGCTGGTGTTGTTACCCGTTTCGGTTGGAAGCGTAAGTTGTACCTTTGGCTTGAGCTTTTGACTCTTCAAGGAAGTTTCCGATTCTGTTTGTGTTTCGGTAAAGCGTTCCAGAAAATTGCCAGCATATTTACCAAAATTAAACGTAGTCTTGACTGGTTCCTTCTTTCGAACGGGTGACTTGGCTTTGGGCTTTGCTTTAGGTTTGATGACCAAAGGATCACTGAATTTACAATGCGTAGTCGATTTTGGTAAGGGAATTTTCTTGATGTGTTTTACTTGAGTGGGTCTGGTTTCAGTTTGACCACCCACTGAACGTGTGGGCTTCTTGAGTATACCTATAGGAGTATACTCCGGCTTCTTGGGTAATATAGTAACCGATTCATTTGGTTCCATCAGATGATTGGCACATTTACCAAAATTGAAAGGACTAAACAGGTTTCTATAGAATTCCTGCGACTGTAGTCCCTCCTTTGGACTTAATTTGGATTTGAAGTCTCCCGGAGATTCACTCTTTTGCGGCACACCTAGTTGATACTTCTTGGGTAAGTCCATGTCATAAGAATGCTGGTTGGGATAGGTCATATATATAACTTCTCTGGGAGCGGCTGGCTTCATGAGATGACGTCGAAATCGATTTAAGCGACGACTACTAGCCTCCGGCTGTATCAAGGCACCCATCCTAGGCATTGCGCCCACCAATTTGTTGCACATGTTGGACCAGTATTCGGGCATTGAGGGCACCATCTGTATCTGTCCTGGCCTGGAAATGCTACGTGGAGTGAAGCCACCCGGCTGCTGCTGGGGCTGCTGCTGAGGCTGACAATGTGGCGATAGCAGATGCTGGTAGGCACTCAGCGACAGTTGCCTGGCCAATCCGCTCATCATACCCTTGCGTCTTACCATTTTTGGTTTTTCTCTTTTTTTTTGGATTTCTGTAAGTTGCGTACATTTAAATTTTGCTTGCACTTAATGTGCCATTTTGTATTGAGACCTTGACGAACAACTCAAGGCAAATATGTTCCCTGGGTACGCATTTCCCCAGCCTCACCCACGCATTTCCCCTGCCTTCCTCTGCCGGATTTTCATTCAGCTTCTGTTGCCGCATGGAAAATTTCATTCATTGTCTGACATTTGACTTCTTGTTGCGTATTCCAAGCTGCGCAGTGCCACTTACTCCACGATAACCCAGTGGGCCTTTGTTTAACCTTCTGTTGCTCTCCACTCGCCTAGACTCTCTCCCCAAATCATTTCAATTCCTGTTTTGCTTACAACAACAACCAAATTTCGTTGTATTTAAAAATTGTTAACTAAAAATGGTTTCAGCCGGTTGTATTGCCAAGTTGCTTAACTCTTGCCAGGGTGGCGGTGGGCATGTGTGGATCAAGACAGTTAATCCCAATTGGTATGAGGCGCGTCAGGTGCCCAAAACTATGCTGAAGGAAAGGAAGGGACCGGCCAATCTGTTGATTGGCAAGACTGTTCCTGCAAGGAAAATCCAGAAGCCAAAGGGACCGTACAAGTTTCCCAAGCATGTCTTTCCCCTGCGCCGCTATTTGGGCTAAGTAAGATATATCTAAAAATCACTCTTTCCAAATTTAATAGTGAACCGTTTTCCAATTAGGTTATAATTGAACCAGGTCAAATTGTGACTTTCAGATGTATAAAACGAAGCCAGAAGTGAATGATTATAGCTCTTGTATGACAAATCTCAAGAATATAATGCAGAATTAGTTGCAAATTTAAAGCCAGTTTCGGAATTTATTCACTAGAATTATTATGGCATTTTTACTGAAAAGAAATCTGCGTAGTCAGTTTTTTTCCTAAGCGAAACCCTCTAATCTCTAAACCCACTTCGCTTATGGCTAAGCCCTTGAGACAATCAACTGTTCCTATTCATGATCCATCATGATCATTACAAGGTAGCGCACAGCGCCGCTTCGATATTTTGAGTCCTCCTTGGTACGATTATTCAAAGGTGTAGTCTGGTATTTCTAACTGACATGGTCGCTTTCGATTTCCTGGTGTAGGCAGTAACTACTATCGAAAGCTGTCAACAAATTACAAAAATCGACTTTGTGGCCCTGGTTTATGTGTGTGTTTTAGCCATTGGGCTCTATAAATTCTCGCGCATACGAAAAGGCACTTCCGGTTGCGCTACCTTGTAGTTATTGTATCATGGTTCCTATTGCTATCACTTCGACAACATATCGATAGTACTAGTTTTTGACCGATCTTTCCTATGGCACCTATGAGCTATAGTATGTACAATATTGTTAGTACCAGAAAAGTAGAACGAATACGAGGTGTGTTCAAAGGAAAAGGTGAATTTTGAATTTTTTTTTGAAAAGAACTTATTTATTCATCAATATCAATTTAGTCCCCTTCAAAGTAGTCGCCCTCGGATATAATACACTTGTGCCAACGCTTTTTTCAATCCTCGAAGCACTTCTGAAATGCGCTTTTCGGTATGGCCATCAGCTCGTTCTTTGATTCTGACTTGATTTAATCGAATGCGGCAAAACGCTTACCTTTCATTGGTCTTTTCAGCTTTGGGAATAGGAAAAAGTTGCAGGAAGCCAAATCATGGTTGAGGCATGATAACGGTGTTGTTTTTGGCCAAAAAATCACGAAAAAGCATTGATGTGTGAGCTGGTGCCTTATCGTGATGCAGAATCCACGATTTTTTTTCCACAATTCCGATCGTTTGAGCCGTTTTGATTCACGCAAACGTTGCTTAACTTCCTTGTAGTATTCCTTATTAAGTGTACGACCTCTTGGCAGGAACTCATGATGCACCACACCGTTGTAATCAAAGAAAACAGTGAGCAAAACCTTCACATTTGATCGAACTTGGCGTGCTTTTTTCGGTCTTGGCTCATCTGGCCGTTGGGATGATTGGGCCTTGGTTTCCATGTCACACCCATATACCCACGTTTCGTCACCAGTTATGACCCGTTTGAGCAAACGCGGATCGTCGTTGACGTCATTCAACAACTCCTGAGCGATACTAAAGCGACGTTGCTTTTGCTCAAAATATGGTCAAAAATCGAAGAGCACTCAAAAACGTGACTAACCTTTTCAGTTGCCAAAAACAAACTACTAACCGAAATTGGCTGCTAATGCAAACATATGATAAACATATGTGTCCGAATATAACAAAAACAAAATATCGATAATCGAATGTACATAGCCCGCGAAAATTCAAAATTCACCTTTTCCTTTGAACACACCTCATAATTTAAGTACGAACGCTCTAGAAAAAAATTTATGCATTCTTGAATTTTTAAGAATTTCGCGCTTGATATCGAGCTAAATTCGTTCTATTTGGTGATTTTAGGCAATGGGAGTGAGGAAAAGAAACTGATAGAGGAGAGCAAGCACATTTGAGATAATAGAGATGAACCCGCTCTCACTGTATCGTTTTTATACCCTGTTCCCATTAAAAATGGGAAAAGTTGCAGGGAGCCAAATCATGGTTGAGGCATGATTGTGCAAAAGTATGTAACAGGTAGAAGCAAGAATTTGCGAACCTATAAGGTATATATTCCTGATCAGCATTAACAGCCGAGTCGATTTAGCGTCCGCTGTCCGACAACAAGTCGATCTCTCCCAAATACTTAACATAAGATGATAGAGCCACAAATTTTTGCATTTGGTGTATACAGATCCAAATCGACTTTGTTTTTAGATTTGGCATTGCCGTGTCCACGACTATGTTGATGGCATCGATAGTGGACCTTGCTTTCCGGAACCAAAACTGGCGATGCGAGAGGTCACCAGCTGTAGAAATGGCCTTTGGTACAGAGTATAAAAATGTATCCTTAAGCCTGAGTGTGGCTAGTCGCTGGGAGTCGCTCAAGGACATCCATCATCTGTATGTCAGCACCTTCTCTGTTGAGGGTGCGAGCATTTAGGGTGCATATCCTCAAATCGTCGTCTTGGTCGTCTTCAGAGGCATTGCTGTCGCAACTTTAGAGTTCTTTTGAGGAAATCAAGCACGACGCGCCAACCCCATTTATCCTACTTATAAGAAGGAGGGTTCTCCGCTCACGTTAGCCTGCAGTTTTGACTATGCATCGCTCAACTTCAGACGCAACAAGACAGAATCGTGCAGCTTTACCTCACTACTTATACTTATTATTCTAGGAGTCATCCATTATGACATCTTTAGTAGCTGTAGGTGCAGGGAAGAAATCAAACTGATGTCACATCTTTTCTGACTAAAGATCCTTGGTCAACCTCTTCTACTCCTCTTGGAGACCTCGAGCTAGAGATGCCAGCTCTGTTCACTGAACAGTGTTTACTTAAGGGTTCAGTAGGAAGGTTTTTCCTGGTAGGGATTAACAGGGAATGGAATTTCCATATTTTCTTTATTTGGTTTAAAGTATTACCCAGGCAGTGGGCTTTGACCTTTCAATTGTCAAAGGGGTCTAATTTGGACACATTTAGTACTTCGTACACTTTTGTTGCATTTGTGTCTACACATCCCAAGCCTGCACCGTGCCATGTAACACTGCTCTTTCAAATGCCAAGTCCAAGGTCTAACGTTCAATGTTGGTCTCGGGTGAGGGGGAAGCCCGTTTGGGAACAACGCCGCAACGATACTTGATCCTAGAAAAGGAGGAAAAGCGTCGAAGTACATCAACCGATGAGACCACACGGTGTAGCAGTCAAGAGACTCTACGAGCGGAATGGCCGGAAGAAGAAATGCCACCGAATCTAAAAGACAAGTCCTCCAGTCTGTTGGGTTTGACCTGGAATGTGAGATCTCCAGCTAGGGCTTATGGAGGTAAAAGCGAATATTATCCCAATTCGACTTTTATAAGAAATCCCATTGTGTTTAAGAATGGCATGGGTGTAGTGGACTCTACTTGTCCGGGTGGTTGTCAGCCAAGGGGCAGGAACTATCAACAATACCAGGCGGAGCCCAGGGTGCGATATTGCAATCAGCAGCCAACTCGGCGACAGTCACAGCAGAGATATTACGATGAACCTAAGGGCGGGGGGAGTCGTTACTGTGCCTGTGAATCCAGAAGTGAAATACCAAGTCGAAGATCATCCGCCCATTATGTGGAATACCGCGATTATCAACAGGACACCAGCAGAAATCCCATTGTGAATGAATCCGAAATGGAAGTTGATGGAGATAGAAAGAGTAAGAAAGACAAGAAGAAGAACAAGGAGAAGAACAAGGACAAAGATAAGAAAAGAAAAAAAAAGGAGACGGAGTGTTACTGTGATCCCGAAACGGCTCCACACTGTAACTGTGAACAGACCAAGAATTCGTGTAAAAAAAGAGACAAAGACAAGAACAAGGTCAAGTATTCCCAAAGCTACAATGATCCACCGGAGGAGGCCTACTACCAGAGAGGCAACGACAATAATCTACCAGAGGAGTCCTACTGTGAAAGGCCGCCCGCCCCACGAGAGAGAAGAAGAAGCGAAGTGTCGCCTAGAAGAAGTTGTTGTAAATGCTCTTCAGAGCCTACTCCTCCTCCTCCACCTCGCTATAAACGACCACCGCCCCCCAAACCCTGTACCAAATGCAGACCTCAGCGCTCGGCTTGTCCTCCTCCACCTTGTCCTCCTCCACCTCGTCCTCCTCCACCTTGTCCTCCTCCACCTTGTCCTCCTCCTCCAGCTAGAAAACGTCGCAAATGTTGCAGATATCCCAGCGGAGAAAGCTTGGCTATGGGTTACCGAACTCCCACAGACTACGTCGTCGAACGTAGCCGCTCACGTATGAGTTGTTTGAAGAATCCCATAGCGGTTTCTTACATTAAAAGTGATCAATATGAAATCCTACCCCATGAAAGCTTCGACGATGACTACATCAGACGGAGAACCAAATGTAATAGAAAACAATCCCAGGAATGTCCCCGATCGCGTAGAAAACCCCAAACACGCTGCTCCAATGAGACGCTCCTGGAAAAACCCATGCAAAGCTATCGTTATCCCTGCCCAGAGAATAGACGCTATGAACATACCTCGGCCAGAGTCAACCGTCGCAATTGTTCGCAGTGTAATAAACCCAGACAAAATCACAGATGCCCACCACCACGACCACCGAAATGTTGTCCCTTGTGTGGTCTATATGGAATCTTACCGAAATTAACAAATCCCTGTGTACCACCTGAATGCGTGCGTATGCCCTGTGGCTGTATGAAAAAGAGGAAGTTGGTTAAAAAGCCTAAATTTCCACCGGATTGCTGCTGTGTAAGTGGCAGCTTCTCTGCTCTCTTTGCCCACCCCTGCCCCCTTTTCAATTATTAACTAATGTTTGTTCCCTAGAAAATCAAACCAAAATGTTGCCCCAGCGCTAGCTTAAGGGAACCCTCCCCAAGCTGCAAAGTGCCCATAACCAAGATCATCTGTAAACCAAAACCCAAGTGTTGCCCGAGCTCTAGCTTGAAGGAACCCTGCCAAGCTACCATAAACTGTGGGGTTCCGAAAGTCCCCAAACGAAAGTTGAAACGTTGCTGTGGAGGTAAAGTGCCCGGAGAGCACTTGAGGCCAATGGAAGACCATCGATACAGGAATCTCATTAGTCCACAAGGAAGTGCTGTGGTTAGACGGCAGAGTGTACAGCGTAGAAGTGGTAAGTTGCTTGCTTGGGTTGTATTTTAAGTGTGACCAGGTGCAAATATAACAATTTCATTGGAAATTTGACAAAGGCTACAAAACTCTGCAGTAGATTCCTTACGGAGCCCAAAGAGCACTATATGTTCTATTCCCGACTACAGCTGATTCCATTTAGATATAAGAGCCTGCTAGATGCCTTCATGATCCAAGTTATATGATCTATTAAGAGTCCTTGGTATCTGTTGCTAACAGTGTGCTTCAAATGCTTGTATATTCTAGTGCTGTTTGCCTCCTTTGATTTTATATAACTGATACGCGATGTTTGTTTTAATTGATTTCGCAGAATGGAAGTATGCTTGAACCATGCTAGCTGCGCGATATTAGTGTGCCATCTGATATACCACTCTGTTCCTAGTATGATTATTTCTTATGCCCAGAAAATGCTTTTATTCAAAAAATGCTTTGTTAAAGGGGGGTAATGGTCGGTCATCATAAGTATATAGCTTTAAATGCATTTCCAGAGTGTAGAAATCCTTAAAGAAGCTGGACTTTTACTTCTACGAAGAGTTCGAAAACGCTCTTTGAGGTAGTCGCACAAAGGCATTAATTCTATGCTCTGATCTGCTATTCACAGCTCGCGATTCGGCAACTAGCAGTGGTTCATGAGCCACAACTCTTTTCTGTGAGCAGATCGATAGTCGTGAGCAGTAAACGGCTCGCAGCGAGCTTTCAGTTTAGAGCAGGGCTCGTCAAGAAGAGCGAGGCCCAAAAGTGAGAGCTGCTCTCGTCGACCGCTAGCCTGCGACTGAAAGCAAACAGAGCGGTGTATGTTCTCTTGGACCAAACATAGTCTCGTATCGATGTAAATCGGGCCTGCGGGCCAGGCGTGACAATCGCTGGTTTAGAGTCAAGAGCTGAGAATCCTTCATGGCTCTCTGCTCTAGTCAAGAGTCGAAAAGAGTCAAAACTACACAGAAAAAAAATTATGTAAAATGTAGTTTTTCTACACGTTTTACAGAGATTTTTAACCCACTACGTTTGTGTAGCTTTTCTAAACGCCACGTATAGCTTTCCCATTTCTAAATGCGGCGTGTAGCTTTTCTACATGAACGTTTAGGATTTTAATTTCTACATGCGGCATGTAGCTTTTCAACACGCCACGTATAGCACATATAAAAATAAAAAAAAACTACTTTCAACTATACTATTTACACAAAGGATTGTGTGGAGGAATGGGAGGAAGTGGCACAAAGAGGGTAGGGTCTTCCTTCCGAAAAACTTACAATTTAATTTATTCTTAGTTTTGACTTACCTTGTCTGGGACTCGAACTCACAACTTACTTACCTTGTCTCGGGAACTTACACGCAATTGCCGGCAGCTTAGCCCATACGACTATATAAGCACTCGCGCGGCAATGCCGCAAATCACAGTTATAAAGGGAAGCGACAAGCGACGATGAGCTACACGTTTCGTGCATTTGAAATCCTTAACGTTTGTTTAGAAAACCTACACGGCACGTGTGTAAAACAGTTTTCTAGACGATAAATTTAACTTTTCTGACTGATTTTAAGCTATATTTTCGTTTAGAATTTCTAAACGTTAATGTAGAAAACCTACATTTCCGTGTGGAAGTCATAAAGCTTAATGAAAAATGTTGAAATACTTTGAAAAAACGCTGATTTTCTCTTGTCATGTAGCCTTTGCATTTGTCCACGCCGCATTTAACTTTTCTGCATGCCTCGTTTAATTTTTTTATTTCTACACGTTCGTGTAGTTTTTCATTAACGCCACGTGCAGCTTTCTGTTTTCTACATTTTCGTGTGAGATTTTGCAAGGTAAACTGCGTTTCGTTTAGTATTATCGTTTCTAGACGTGGCGTGTAACTAATTTTGTTCTCTCTGCGTAGAGACTTGAGCGCGGGCAATTCCGCTAGAGCTGGAATCATCAAAAATAAGTTTATTAAGTTAGCACCTGGTCACATTAAAATATAATAATCTCAAAAATAATCCCACATACCGTTTCAGCTTCTCAAAGTCCTTCACCTAGACCAGCTGCACGTCCAAACCAATATCCTGTGCGGCATACTGTTTCACAACCGTCTCGTAGGCCACCCGAGAGGCCACCAGCCAGACCTCTAGCTAGGCAAATAGCTAGACCAATACTTTCGGATGATTCCGATGAATCGCCTAGCACTTCACGTCCAGCTCCAGCAAAAGCCAATATTCTCTATCGCGGCAGTTTTCTAAGAGTTCGTTCCACCTGCGACTTGACACAGAATCAGCGAACCAGTCCACAATTTGTACAAATGCGTGGAGAACCGCCCAAGGCTGTGGCACAGGAGTTTCATGTTAACAGCAGAGTTCCACGCTCTTCGCTGGTGGTCACACCCAACAGGCTGTGGCGCGATACCTTCAAATCTGTGAGTGCTAAAACCACTTTCATAGTGCCCGGAAAATGGCCACTCTTGAGTCAATTGCAAGGATGCAACCATTTCAAAATCAAGGAACATAAAAAGTCCTCGATTTGGCGTAAGCTATTACCACGAAGGCACAAGTCGAAAGAGGCCATACCACCAATTGATAGCAATGACACTCTGGTGGCAACTCCTGCCTAGAGGGAAGTGTCAATTGAATTTCAAAATTTAATATGTCAACCTGGAACGGAATCAGCAAAATTATAAGCCACTACCAGAACTTAAATGGAAGCAGGATAAGAGCAGGCCAAAATGATGAAAGCGACAGCGACAGCACATCGGATGAAAATTGTCACCCCAAGAAAAAGAAGAAGGGTTGTCCAAATAGTCAAGTACCCCCCGAGTCGGGTGAAAATATTTATGTCCTAAGGAATTGCGATCAGTGCCATGATTATAAAGTAGGTCCTTGCAGAAAATGCAGCTGTGCGCCCAGAAGAAGACCCAGTGAGCAGGAGAGGGAGAGCCTAGAGGTGGCAATGCCTTCCACAAACTCGCATGTGTCCAGATCAGAGGAAGAATCAGAGGCATCTTCTATAAAGCCAAAGCCTAAGACCAAAAAGCGAGTATCACGTCGCTCGGGAGGAACTTGTCCCATATGCCAGCTGTGTGGACTGGAGGAAGTGGCTCAACCCACAGCACCCGGGGGTTATGAGGGCATGTGTATGAATTGCAATGCCAAGATACAAAATGCCATCAACACCTACTATGCACAGCAGGGACAAAAGCTAATGAAGCCACGGTTGTTCCCACCGCTGGGACTAAAATTTCAGTCTAATCCGCAAACACCCTATGAGCCACAGCCATATCCACAGAATTCTTCACCTCAAAGCCAAAACTGGCAACCCACGCAGCAGCAGCGACGGCAACAGTCTAACCTCAATACCGATCCCAATAAGGCGGCACCCTTTAACATTATAGTGCTGCAGGATTGTGATAATAGTGCTCTAATCGATCAACTTACCACTGCCATTACCCGCAGTGGAGGTCAACCTAATTTACCACCAGGCGCTGAACCACCACCTGACTATAATCCTCTAGGCGGTTACATAGATTACCAGTACGTGGACTATCCAGTCCCACCCCCACCAGACTATGGCAGAGGCTACCAGCGTCAAGAATATCCCCAATACGCTGGTGACTATGAAGCACAATCACAATTACAGTCACGTCGAGCGACGTACAAAGAAGATGAGCGACGTTACAGCCAAGTGTCTCATCGGTCTGGTAAGTGTGATATTTTGGGTAAACAAAGGCAACAGCAACTCAGCAGCAATCACATTCGCTACATAGGACCCGACTGAACCATTGTAAAGAAGATAGGACTTTCAGAAGAGACGAGATACTTACAAAAAGTTGAGTAGAGAGTGTTAGTGGTACAGAAGATGCAGCAATGTCTCCTCCTCTTTCTCATAAATGCACGCACAAGCAAAGCAATGAGTCAAAAGACCCTGACCAGAAGTTAGATGATTTCTCTACTGTTACGTCTACCCGTGACGTGACCTTAGCTATATATTTAATATATCATTTGTCTGATGAAGTTCCTCGTCCTCATCCTTGTTGTAGACATTATTTGTGCCTGTAAGGCTAAAGGTAACTGGGGGGACCTCATCGCAGCAGCATTTCGCACGTCGATACTACACCCGTTTCTGTAATTGCACATAGTATATTTCTAATATTATTTCTTAAATACAGATACACTAACGTCCATTACCATATGCAGAGTACTAAGTTGATCGTGCTCACTTCCATTCGATTTCTGAGTTTTAATTTTACAATATTGACCTGACTAAAGACTCGCACAACTTCTGCGTTGAACCATGCCAATGACAACATCTGAATCGCGAATGAGGCTAACTCCAAAAATCGTTGATTACCTCCAGAGTCTCCGAAAGCTATTACTTTACTCCAAATCTGTATAGTTTCATTTGTTGTTCCGCCATTTTACTAGGTGAACATCATCATATTGGCATATTGAAAATAAGAACAGTGAAAATAAGAATTGCTTAATCCAATGTAGTCCATGAAAATCCCACAAGTTGATCACTACACCTCTCTCCTACAAACGAAAGTGTTTCAAAAACTTCATGAAGTTTACTCCACAGTGTAAATCCAGTCTAAGTAATTTATTTAGCAGTTTTGAACAAAATTCCTCCAGTTCACTATCCACCCAAAGCATTTAAGTTTAATTTTTGAGCTCAGATGCTTGATATAAATTTTGGCAGCAAATTTCTCTAAGTCGCCTACTTGTATTATCAGCCATGCTCCCATTTTCGCATTCGTAAAACTTTGTAAAAACATGGGAAAGGATAGTTAACTAACAAATACATAGATTGGACGCGTTTCTATTGAAAACAAAAAAGTTTTTCTCACTAAATCGTTCCTATGACAGCTATATGCTGTAGTCATCCGATCCGGTCGATTCCGACAAATCTGAAGCGTATTTGTACTAAAATACTTCGGGCAAAGTTTGGTGAAGTTACCTTTTAAACTGACGGAGAAGAATGCATAGAAACAGACGGATGGACAGGGCTAAATGAGTAGAATATCCTGTAAGTCGGGATTGAAATTTAAAGCTGGTGCCGGGATTACTCCAAGAAAAAAAATAGGGGAAAGTTAACTTCGGCTCGGCCGAAGTTTTGTATACCCTTGCAGCTTTCATTGAAAACAAAAAAGTTTTTCTAACTAAGACTACTTTTTGGACCTTACTTTTCTATCGGATCTATACTATATAGATGTCTGACCAAACTTGGTGAAATCTTGGAAAAGCATAATACACTGTTAATTACGAGGCATTAATTTGGAGGCGATCCCATTTAAAACTAAAAAGTTTTCTCACTAGAACTTCTTTTTCGACCGATCATTCATACTGCAGCTATATGCTATAGTTATCCGATTTTGATAAAACCTTGTAGAAATATGTTAAAGTATATAAATTAAGAATATGCCAATAAAAAGGACGTTTTCATTAGAAACAAAAAAGTTTTTCTCACTCGAACTAGTTTTTCGACCGATCGTTCCTATGGGAGCTATATGCTATAGTCATCCGATTTCGACCAAGCTTTGTAGAATTGTGTAAAAGTATATAAAATAAGTGTATGCCAATGATAAGGGCGTTTTCATTAAAAAGAAAAAAGTTTTCCTCACTAGAACTAGTTTTTCGACAGATCGTTCCTACGGCAGCTATATGCTATAGTCATCCGATTTCGACCAAACTTTGTAGAAATGTGTAAAAGTATATAAATTAAGTGTATGCCAATGATAAGGACGTTTTCATTACAAACAAAAAAGTTTTTCTCACTAAAACTAGTTTTTCGACCGATCGTTCCTATGGCAGCTATATGCTATAGTCATCCGGTTTCAACCAAACTTAGTGAAATCATGGGGAAGGATAGTAAACTAAGAAATACGCACTTTGGAGGCATTTCCATTAAAAACAAAAAAGTTTTTCTCACTAAGACTAGTTTTTCGACCGATCGTTCCTATGGCAGCTATAGGCTACAGTTATCCGATCCGGCCGGTTCCGACAAATGTTCAGCGTATATGTACCAGAAGACTTCGTGCAAAGTTTGGTGACGGAGGAGATAGCATAGAAACAGACGGACAGACGGTCAGGGCTAAATCAACTCAGCTCGTCATGCTGATCAAGAATATATATACTTTATGTGGTCGGAGATGCTTCCTTCAATGCGTTACAAACATCCGCACAATTTTATAATTCCTTCTGCAAGGGTATAAAAACTTGAATTTATTTGGCCGTTTTTATTTTACTTCTACTATGGTTGAGCGCCTCACCTTTTGATAACACCACAATGGTTGACAAAAGCCACAAAACACACACAATACAAATACATCTTAAGCCGCCCGCACACGAAGAGCGGAACTGAGTAAAGCTTACTATCATTAAGAGATCAAAGAGCTAGCGCTTACCACAGCAGCTTAGCTCCGCTTTGCTCTCTGAATGCGGGGGGGTTTGGCTTAAGTTTCAACACTTGGACAAATTTATACAACTTTTGTAACTTTTACAGCTCGCGCTCAAGATGATTACCTGGAGAACCCGCCTACAGAACCAGGTAGTAATTACAGTACCTGTGATTTGGAAAGCTGTTTAGCCAGAAATGATCCGCCGGAAAGAGATCCTGATTGTATTTGTAATCGTGAGTGTAGAAGTAGTTCCAAACTGAATTTGGCCAAGCTGATTGCCCAAGCGCTGGAGATATTCATCCAAAGTTCCATCTCCAAGAAGAAGAAGCCTAAGAAAACGGACAAAGATGACAAAAACGACAAAAAGGACAAAAAGGACAAGAAGGACAAAAAGGAGAAAAAGGCAGGGGGAGGAGCCAAAGCAGCAGCAGGAGAAGGAAGAGTAAACACTGGATTAGTAAAAAAGAAAAAATCTAAGGCCAAGGCAACTTTATCCAGAGTCCCCTCAAGTGCATCTTCCAGGGCATCTTCCAGGGCATCGTCTAGAGCACCGTCAAGGATATCATCCAGAATAGGATCAATTAGAGCGTCCATCGCTTCTTCAAAGGAGGAGGAGGGGAAGCCCAAAAAAAAGAAGGGTTCCAAGGCAAAGTCTAAATCAGAAGTGCTTAGAGCCTCTGACACCAGTTCAAAGTCTAAGAAAAAGAAATTAAAACGTTTGCCGCGGCCTCAGAGTCCAACTCGCAGTGGGCACAGAATTGAGCTCAAATCATTCCACAGCATTCCTCGGACTGCAAGTTCAGCAGAGGATCACCCCGACGAGTTCTTTTTGCCTGACTGCGAAAACCATCACTGCAAGCCCAAGTGTGGTGGTACTTGCGCTAGAGCACCTCATGATTGTGGCACTGGTTGCAAAGCCTTATGTAGAGCGGGCTGCTCCAAGCAGAGTGGTGCCGGAGGGGCCAGAGGAGGAGCAGGAGATGGGAATAGTCGCTGTATTAACCCGCGAAATACGCGCTGTTTTCAATGCAATCTAGGATCCAAATCCAAGGACGATGCTTGTCCCATGAATCAAAAGAAAGGCAAATATGATCCGGAGAAAAAGGCGTGTACCGACGGTTGTACGGGTTGCGTGGGACGACGTGTGGGTGGCGAATCGCGACCATCAAATGTCGTCGAGGGGCTCAGCCCCATAGCACACTACAGACCCGGAATGCTGAAGTTTCCGGTGAACTATTTGCTGGCCGGAAACTGTTCACGACGCAGCGTGGTGCGTACCGCGGCCGGAGTAACACTGCACCAGCGTCCGTATGTTAACCTAAATTCAGCCGGCCTTCCACCGCCCCAGAAGACAGCCATGCCAGTCAACAGGCAATGGATTTGAGTTCGGAGGGCGTCCCTGGAAATTATGCATTAAGGCGGTTTTGGCTTGGAAAATGCAGATACCAGCGATCATCGCTTAAAGCATAATTTCTAGCAGACGTGTCTCTAGTGGTGGTTTATAGTTCCGATTCCAAACACACACAAAAATTTACAAGTATTTTACTCATTTTGCAATAAACTGGTAAGAAAACAAGTTTTCCGTGTTTTTTGTCGGATCTTATGGGGATTTTTATTTGAGATTTCCTTATCCTCTTTTCACCCATTCGAAATGCAAACGAATTTGGCTTCCGCTTCCGTTTCCTGTGGCCCAGATTAACTTCTTACTGCAGCGAGCGGTGCAAATCAAAAGCAGGGACAAAACAATTAACGCCACAGGCGTTTCCTTTTTTTTGGCTAGGCGCAAAGTCACTAATCACCAAAAATATTGGTGTTCGTATACCTGGCTGAGGACGTGATCGCACAAAGAGGCGACGCCTTTGCCTACAGCTTCCTGTGCTGCTGCTGTTGCTGCGAACGAGGCTCTAATTGCCTCGCCTTGGCCACATGTCCTGCTGTGCCCGCAGAGCCAACGGAAAATGTTAATTGCAATCGCCGCACAACGCACTTTTCCTCACTCAGCAGGACATCCTTTTCCTTGTTATTGTTGTTTGCCAACATTTGTTTTTACAATTCTCTCTCACTCGTATTTCTCAGTTCGATTCTGTTGTTTGTGTACAAAGTACGCGCCTTTCCTGCATTTCCGCTCATCAGAGCAACAGATGATTGTGAACCCCCGTTCTGGGTTAATCCTATGTGTGTGTTGTAAGACAGGATGCATTTTATGCAGGAAATGCAATTGTCTCGGAGCAGGCTTGAGTCTAGCAAATATTTGCCAAAATCTAGAAGATCGGTTTATAATGTTTTCAAGCTATTGTTTAGAGTTTTCAAAGGGGAAGTCATCGGCTAAGAGGCGGACAGCTTACTTTTACTTGGAAATTTTCTCAAAAATTTGTTGAGATTATTCTCAAATTAATTCCGTTTGGCGCCATTCAGAAATCAAGAATTTTTGGTCTCACAATTACATACAGATAAAGCACAAAAAATCAAGTAGAACAACTCATGTGAGAGCGAATGCTCGGGAAAAAAAAACAAAACGGAGAGAGCAAGGAAATTTGATTCAAAAATTCTGGATAAAGAAATTCGGTATTAAAAAAGTTTATTCACGGACGAAGAAATTTACTCTTGAATCAATCGAACATCCAAGTTGGAAATTTTTTAAAGCGAAGCTCTTACGGACGGTCGGCTGGGGGGCAAATCCAGAAAACGATCGTCTTTTCGACAGATTTTTTGGCTACGCTTTTGACTTTGCAAAGTCAGCAGCTTTGGTCATTGCAAGACAACCATAGCAGTAGGTGGGTTGTGAGTGGGTGTGTATGTGGTGGTGGATTAGCGGTGACCGGAACAGTGACCAAAACAGTGACCGAAACAGTGACCAAAACAGTGACCGAAGCACGAAAAAAACGTTATAACTCCCACAGTTTTATAGATAGAAGGTTCGTTTCCTCTGGACATATTTAGTAATCAGGATTATTAATCGATCCGCCAAAGGAATGATAAAGATCGGATGAACGGTTGTCGAGTTATAAGGAAAACAAACAATTATTGGCAGCACCGGTCGTAACGGTGATGGGCAGCACTTCACAGGTACAGAGTATGTTATAGTCGGGCTTGACCAACTTTCTTTCTTGTTTTATTTTACAACAAAGGAATAAAATGATTTGGACTTATCTCAGAATTAAAAAAAAAAAAAAAAAAAAAATGTTACTTATACCGGTACTAGAGAGCTGCACGAGTGATTCCGGCATCGTATGATTACTGGTAAAAATTAATCATTTTTGAGTACAACGATTACTTTTTATCATGTATTCGTTTGTACGATTACGATTATATCCGAGTACTACTCATGATTACTTTCCGAGTAGTACTCGTGGCATCGTTTAAAAATTGAATCGTAGTAAGCCGATTTTTAATGCTGCTTTCAACTCTGCTTCTATACGAGTTTCCTTATTTTGATATTAAGCAACGAGTTTTAAAAAATGGGTGTTAGCTGGGTGGTTAGTGTTGCCGCCCATTTTAGATTTGCAGGTTCGAATCCATGTTGAGATTTTTTTTTTTTCGGCAAATAAAAATTAAAAATGCACATTCACGGGCGGTCAAAAATCAAATGTCCTTGGCCTCGTACAGGCTAGTCACAAGGATTGAAACCTGGATCCAGGCTACGGAACGTGGTCCACGCTTAACCAGAAACGTACCAGTAATATTTTTCGCTTAAGAAGAGGAATCATCTCACTTCCGGCCGGAGCCTTTACGTGTCACTGCCTCATCTGTGTAGGCTTGTAGCGCAGAAAATAGACGATTTCAGAAATAAAAAACTAGAGAACAAAGACACAACCTTACACAATCGGTAATAAAGAAAAAAAAATGTCGGTCAGCACCAGGACTCGAACACACAACCTCCACTTTAAGAGAGAAGGGCTTCGTGCACAACACCACATCACATAACCCGAATTTTGTAGTAAAAAACAAAGCAGAAATTCAAAACACCGAGCGCAAAGCCTTTATGATTGAAAAATAACAAAAAGTAACAATAAGTATCGCGAATTTTGTGTTTTTTCAAAAATTATTTATTTATTAATGAATATCTATTTTGTCCTCTTCAAAGTAATCCCCATGAGATATTATACACTTGTGCCAACGGTTTTTCCAATCTTCGAAGCACTTCAAAAATCATTTTTTTTATTAAATCTTGTTCAGCGTAACGTCGTCCTTTCATGGGCCTCTTCAGTTTAGGGAACAAGAAAAAGTCACAGGGGGCCAGATCTGGGGAATACGGTGGCTGCGGCATCATTAGTGTGTTGTTTTTGGCCAAAAAGTCGCGTACAAGCAACGATGTGTGAGCAGGGGCGTTATCGTGGTGCAAAAGCCAATTTTTGTTCTTCCACAAATCCCTGCGTTTCTGGCGGATTGCTTCGCGCAAATTGCGCATAACTTGCAGGTAATATTCCTTATTGACCGTTCTTCCCTGTGGCAAGAACTCATGATGCACCACGCCCCTGCAATCGAAGAAAACTGTCAGCAAAACTTTCACATTCGACCGAACTTGGCGCGCTTTTTTCGGTCTTGGTTCGTGCGGCAGCTTCCATTGAGATGATTGAGCTTTGGTTTCCACGTCATAACCATAAACCCGCGATTCGTCACCAGTTATGACCCTCTGGAGCAAATTTGGGTCGTCGCGGACAGAGTTTTAGCATCTCATTAGCAATGTTCATGCGATGCTGTTTTTGGTCGCAATTGAGCAATTTTGGTACGAATTTCGCGGCGACCCGTCTCATGCCCAAATCATTGATAAAAATCGAATGGCACGAGCCAATCGATATGTTTAGGTCCTCAGCAACTTCTCTAACGGTGATTCGACGATTGGCCAATACCATTTTCTCCACTTCGTTAATTTTTTCGTCTGTTGTTGAAGTGCTCGGGCGTCCGGCACGCTCTTCGTCGTTCACATCTTCTCGGCCTTCTGAGAACATTTTGTACCACCGAAAAACGGTTGCTTCGGTCCAAGGTAGCTTCTCCGTATGCCACAGTCAACATTCGGAATGCATCCGCGCACTTAATTTCGTTTTTCACACAAAATTTGATACTGGTTCTTTGATCCATTTTTTTGAATAGATAAAAATCGAAGACGATCCAAAACACGTGCAAGCAAAGCAGCTGTCAACAATTAAGTGAACATTCAAAATGGCCGAGCTTGTCGGCATAAGTGAGAGACATGAGTACCAACATAACCCCCAAAAAAACGAAAAAAATCGAAATATACGTAACCCGCGAAAATTCAAAATTCGCGATACTTTTTTGAACACACCTCGTACACACTTTAGACTTACGAATCTCATACTTAAAGCTAAACCATTGTAAATATTAAAATAACAGATAATTTTTCCCTCAGTTTAGAAGCTTGCCAAACTCCCAATCTCTTCAATCAAATAACCATCCATCATTGACACAAACTGCAGTAGTTATTGCATTCTGTCATCATAATGATCATTACAAAAGATCGACTTCATTTCACATTGGAATTTCATGGAAATCTTTTAGCTTTGACTTGTCACCTAATTTATTATAGTTTCCCTCAACAATTTATCACTTCACAGTTCACAATTTTTCCAGCAGTATGTTTCCCGCATATTAATAAACTTATCATTAATTTAAGTATTCTGTCAACTAATTATGCAGCCAGCATATGATTCCTAGACCTCTTGCCGAGTAATTACAGGAAATCCTTTTCACTGCATTCAAATGTGTTGTTTTGGGGTTTTTGCGGTGCGACTTCCTTTCGAAAAAAAAGTGGCAGCTACAGGATCATCATTTGACTGACACGCATATAAAACGCGTGCGTTTTTGTGTTGTGAACCCTGTGAAACATATGGCTAGATGGGGCCAGACACATGACTGACTGGCATTTAAGTGGCCACCGAATCCTTTCATCCTTTCACATGTCATAGACAAGCGTGAAGTTGTATACTCAAATTACGTAGCTGGAATTCTAGGTAAAGGACCAGGCACGCGTATTCTAGACGACAGGACGTGCTCTTTTGATCTCAAATTGCAGCAGATGTTCGCTGCAATTATTTTCGGTTGCACCTTTTGCCTGTGTTTCACTTTGAACCCGGATCGTTTGTCGATTTCAAGTGCATCTAATGGCTTGTTTATCAGTTCTGTGGATCGCAGAGCAAATAAATTAAGTTCTTTTAATTGGGCAACCTAATTGATATCGGCGTCGTTCTAATGATTATTTTAAATTGAAATGAAGATTAACAGTTTACAGTTAACAGTTAATCCTGGGCAGCTGCCTTTGGCCTATTGTAAATCCACACACACACACAAACACACACATGCCTCAGGCATCTGATAAGCATCAGTCCACAAACAGGAAGCGTTTGCCAAAAGGATGTTTGCTTAGGGTCCGAAATGAAAGAAGTTTTATTATTTATTTATTTATAATTTTGCTGGCTCAGTTGGTACGTGACTTTGTATGGATCTGTGAGGTAATTGTGTTTTATGATGGGTAAAAAGGAATCTCCTTGTTTGATTTGTTGTTTATTTTCAATTACGTGAGTGAAAAGTAACCTGTGTTTGCGCATAATTTCGAAAGGAAATTCATAGATAAGCAAGAACTGACATGAATTGTATGACTAATTGATTTGCTCTAATCGTGCTTTAAAATTCTATTTACACGGCACGAAGAAGCACGAAATGGTTCGAAAAGCTAAGAACTTCCCTTTGGACCAGCTGGCTGAGGTCTCTAAGAGGGGCGTGTGCCTCAAATATATCAAATTCCAAAAATATATTTCGAAACTATCAAATGTTATCATAAGTAAAGAAATATAAGGCTTCGCTATTATTAGACACTGATGCCTTTTCATTTCCAACCCCCGGCTAAACGATTTATGGGCAGAGAAATTGAATGCAGCCTACACTCCCTCCCTTCTGCCTTCCTTCGTTTGAACGAAAGTCATTAAAAATGCACGAAAATATACAGAAAAGTAAATTTTATGATCCTAGGGGAAATTTCCCCCTAATCCTAGGCAGCTTCTGTATTAAACTCATGGGTGCGCAATGTTTTATTGGCACTTTCCCGAACTATAAATCAATAAACAGATTGTGTGGCATGTTCATCATAAAGTTTTCAGCGGTATTTCCGAATTGAAACAGCTGACAAGCCCATCATAATGCCTAGTTTATGGTTCTATTACATGTGTCTGAGTAAAAACTAAGACGATCATTAACACCGAAAATGTTTAAATCAATCAGTCCACCACACAACGAAACGAGGTAACCGTAAAATAAAGCTGAAAATGTGCTCGTAAAACACACCAACACACACAGATTCTAAATGCCACACAAACCTTCATAGACTCGGGGGAAAAAAAAGAAGAAAACCTGGTGTACAATGGGAAACAAGCCGCAGCAGACTTCCGCTTTCGTTTCATAAATTCGGATTAAGGCATTTTCAAATGATAACAATGAAAATAAATAAAGAGAACGCAGTGAAGAAATGCGTCGTGAATCTGATTAACGGCAACAACAACAACAACAACAAGTACATAAGTAGCAGCATAGTTACAAAAAAATAAAAAACGTGTCACGTAAAAACTTAACCCAGCAACTTGCCCAAGAACAACTGAAAAGCTCACAAATTGTAGCTTCAAGAGCGACATTTTTCGGTTGAACAAATAAACCTCCATTTGGTGCGTAAATTGAGCATCCGTTAAGCATTCCAATGTGGAAGCACTTTAGGTTGAAAGGGCGCTAATACTTAAGCAAATATTGATGAACAAGTAAGTATGCATGTAGATGCTACCGAGGGGAAGCTAAAGTTCAGATTTCCTGAAATATTGTCTATGATAGCAGAAAATCAAATTCTTTTAGATTGCTAAAAAGCTAAGATCCACCCACCAGTTTGGTTTTAAAAAACAACGAACAATAACAATTTGTATAAGCTTTTTACTTACTCTGTGACTGTAATTCGAAACTCTCTTTGATTTCACCAAAAGTATGAATAAACTTTATTTCCGGTCAATTAACGGGTGACAACTAAAAATCTGCACAAACTTTAAAATGCCGCCATAAACACAATTCTCCACGGATCTTTATGAAAATTTGACAGTTTATTTATAACTGCATATACAGAAAATAGGGGAAAGTTAACTTCGGCTCGGCCAAAGTTTTGTATACCCTTGCAGTTTGTTTTTCTAAATAAGACTACTTTTCGGACCTTACTTTTCTATGAGATGTCCGATTTCGACCAAACTTGGTGGAGTCTTGGAAAAGCATAACAACTAAACGAAATTTTGAAGGCGATTCCATTTAAAACAAAAAGTTTTTCACATAGAACTTCTTTTTCGACCGATCATCTATGCGCTATATGCTATAGTCTCCGATTTTGACAAAACTTTGTAGAATAAAGGTATATAAAAGAATATACAATAAGGACGTTTATAAAAAAAAAGTTTTCTCACAGAACTTCTAAACAGTCTTTGAGTATTAGTCCCGATTTCGACCAAATTTGGTGGAATCATGGGAAGGATAGTAGACTAAGAATTACAAAGTTTGGAGGCGATTCCATTGAAAACAAAAAAGCTTTTCTCACTAAAACTAGTCTTTCGACCGATCGTTCCTATGACAGCTATATGCTAAAGTCATCCGATTCGGCCGGTTCCGACAAATGTGCAGCGTATATGTACCAAAAGACTTCGTGCAAAGTTTGGTGAGGATAGCTTTCAAACTGACGGAGGAGATTGCATAGAAACAGACAACGACGGACAAACATCGTCGTGCTGATCAAGAATATATATACTTTATGTGGTCGGAGATGCTTCCTTCACTGCGTTACAAACATCCTGACAATTTTATAATACCCTCTTCAAGGGTATACAAAATTGCATCAATGGATTTGGTTTAAAGGACCGTTATCAGCCACTCGACGTGGCTTCCGGAAAATGTCTCCGCAAGCGGCCTATACGACTTTTAGGACGTATTTCCGTATTTCGAGTGGCGGGGTGCGGGGTTTTGGTGCTATTTTTGGCTTTCCAGTTGTTTTTGTAAACTGCAGCACGCAGACTTCCAAAAAAATCTTCAATTGGACGACACTGCGGCAAGTTTGTTTTCTAACAGCTTGGCCGGTCATAATGTATGCTTTCCGAACACTTCCAACTTCTCTTTTATAAATAGTGCGTTTGGACTTGCCCTCTTGGGTAAAATGGTTTACTGTAAACACTTTACCTTTGTCAGCGTGCATTTCGTAGAATTTTACAACGCGATCACGAAGACGTTCTTGCTCGGACGGCATGATGGCGACTACTTGTCAAAATTTTTGTCAGGGGGGCATGAAAACGTGTTGACAGGAGAACAAAGAGAAAGAAATGTCATGCCGAAAGCTTTTATGTAAGGCTCAGCTAGGGGCGCGCTCTCTCAAAGTTTGTGCAGATTTCTAGTTGTCACCCGTTACAGCTGAAGTTTTCACTTAAAACGCATTTTACAAGATATGTCGTATAAATATGAAACGCTAGCGGGCAGATAAAAATAAGAGCTTTTTACTAAAAATAACGATTCTCTTACAGCAATCCGTAAAAATTGAGTTCAGCTGAGTTCTACTACCCTTTTTTCCCCATCCATCCATTATGTATGTTGATTACCGTTTTTTTTTTGTGCTTGCTAAGATTTAGGAGTATTTAAAGACAAATTTTGGTGACTGTCGTATAAATATGAAACTAAGGTTAGTTCAAGAGTGCCTCCGAAGCAGTTCTTTCGGTGGTGAACTTAAATTGCAATTCGATTTATAGAAAGTACACAAAATTTAATGGATTTCAAGTCAAGTCATTATTTGTCTGAAAATCCTAACCAGCAGTTTCTGCTGTACCTACAATTTTCTGACATATTTGTAATTTATAAAATAAAATTCCCACCCTGATCATTAACTTCAACTCTTTCATTAAAACCAACTTCTAATTTAACTTTGACCTATGTAAATATGCGGGTACCTAATGAAATCCACAAACACGATCTACGATTATGTCCACAACTGTCAAGAAAACAGCTGAGAGAGAGAGAGAGAGAGTCACTCACCACTAGCAACCACAAACTGGGCGCATGCTCAGAGAGTAACACATGCTCTCTCCCTCTCTCTCTCTTTCCACAAACGGCATCAAAACTCGCTGCACCATCGTGATCGCAATCAGTTGAGAACGTGAAGTGCGCGTGAACAGAACGGAGATACAACAAAATCACATCCGTCAGATACACAAGCAGCAGAAGCGAAGATACTTTTGTTTTACGTGCGGCAGCTGACAATTGCAGTTTGTAAACTGGAAATACCACCCAAACTATAACAACAAACACAGCAACCACAAATTGTGCTAAGTGAAAAACTAAAGAAACCAAGCCAATTGCAACCACATCTCAACAACTACAACAACAACAACAAACTTTCGAAACTTGAGACCTGAACAAAAAGAAGAAAAATAAAACGAAATAGAAAAGTAGTTCAGAGCGTGAAAAATACTCGTAACTTTGGCGAATTGTGAAACGTATTATCTCTAGTCCGAGAGATACAACAGATACATATATACATAAGTATATACATATATATTGTACGGAGAGAGAGCGAGAGAGTGAGCGAAAGCGAAACGCGACAAAAGTGCAATTTCTATTTTTCGCAATCGTAAATTCAACACAGGAAGCTGCCCATAAACAAATTAAATAACACAAATAAAACGGATGTGGATAGCAGTTCCTTGTGGCTAAACCTCGCATTTGGATTACACTTTGGCATAACACAAGGTAAGCGCCGTTTAAGGGCCTCATTAACAAATTCGAAGGTTTCCCCATTAACAAAATAGTAATAATAACCCATCAGCAGTTGCTGTTGTGGCCGTTTCGAGTTGTGACTTGTTAATTGACCTCTAAAAAGGTGCTTTGTAATTTTCATAGTCTTTAATTAACATAAACGAAACATTAAACGAAAAAATCAAAATATTGAAAGTGCCAGTGGCATGGACTTACGAGGTTTTTCAAACGATCTTCACCGCCAGCTTAATTTGTATCGTTAATTTTCAAGGAAAACATCGCGAAGCAAACGTTAGTCAATTTGGTTGAGGTATTTGTTGGACGGTTGGTCACGATTTATGGCTATATTTGGGTGTGCTGTCCGATGTAGCAACACTTATACTTCGTATTGAGTCGAGCATGTTCGTGTCTCCTTAAACTTCCCCAAAGGAGCCCAGGAAGAACCAGATAAGATAGTAGGAAAGTAATTTGTGCCAAGAGACAATTAAAGAGTAGGAAAAATAACAGTCCTTAGCAAGGCTGCAGACCTCTAAAATTCTGCAGGAGGTTTGGTCCGGGGGTTTGAACCCAAGACCTTTTCCTATATCCCCTGAACCCAAGGTTTTGGTTCGAACCTTGGCTCGCTTAAACAATAATGAAGAGTTTGACTTTCAATTTATTAATAAGTTGATAATGATATTTATATACGTTTCTATTCATTTACTTAATCATACTATCCACTACTTAAGTTATTGATCAAAGCCATTAGATGAAATTTAAAATTTTTGGAAACAGCATGTTTTAATTTTATAAGCATTCAGGCCTGTTCCCATTTCCGAGTGGAATCAAAAAGTAAAACGATCGCATTTCCGAATCGTTTTTATTTCGGAGTTCCCGTTTCCGAGTGAAATAGAAATCGATTATCTTTCGAATGAATGTTCGAATCGTTATTGAATCTTAATTCAGCTATACAAGCAGCTTTGACAATTTCGAAGTGCTGTCGCATGCGCTGATTCGGAATTGCGAACAGCTCGGTTTTATTCTGATCGTTTTTGCTTTCGTTTACATGCAATTTCTGAGGTAAAAATTATCTAATCTATCTATCAATATATCTAAGGATACTTCAAAATTTCGACAATATTTGCCATTTACTTTACATTACACTGATTCTTAGGCAAAACTTTTGCAACCGAATAACTTGATAGTTCTTCGAAAACGGCAACAGCTACCAATTCCGATTCCGCATGATCTGATCGAAATCAAAAACTGGTACAGGCCTGATTATTTGTTCCACAAGCTGTTCATATACACTGTCTCTTAAATCTAAAGATCAAACTTTAGTGTTGAAAATGCTCGTTCAACTGATATTTGAGTTGCTGGAACGTCTAGTAAAAAGTTAACTGAATATGGGTTTAACGACCTGTTTTGATTTTAGTCAAAGTGAATGTTAGCAGGCTCAAGGTCGAGGTTTGATTATAGTTCAAAAATTGCCGCACTTCATCGGTCAACTTGTGTTATCGATCAACTAAAAACTCAGCCCTACATTGAATCTATTGGACCGAGGCAAAGGGAAACTATCGAAAAACTTCATTGCCTAGCTGGCCATGAAGCTTTGCCTGCATCTACTGCCCCCACACCTCTTCCCTACAAACAAAAACTTCATAAATAACTTCATGAAGGAAACTGCGTCGTGTAAATGCAGACTTAGACGGTTTTTACACGGTGAAGCAAACTTCATGAAGTTTTTCAAAAAGCTCTCGCTTTTGGTAGAGAGGTGTAGTGGTGTTTCCTACAAACGAAAGCTTTCACCATGTAAAACCCGTGTTAGACTGGATTTACACTGTGAAGCAAACTGCATGAAGTTTTGCAAAAAGCTCATGCTTTTAGAAAAGACCTCCCTCTTTCCTACAAACGAAAGCTTTTTCAAAAACAACAAGAAGGGTATTTTAAAACCCAAATCACTCCTGGCTACGCCACTGGTATAAGGAGCTTATGTCCTATACATTACGGATCTCTAGCTCCTACCATCTTTGAGATCTGATTGTTGCAAAAAATGAATGATTTATCTTAGGATCTTCTACTATTCGGAAATGGGAACAGACTTCATACCAACTTAAGCTAAAAACCATGTTTTAAATCACACCAAGGACTTCTTTGTTAACGACTGAAAAGCAGCTATACATATTTTAAAGGGTTTTCATCTCTGGAATAAGGAAAATAAAGAACAAAGTATCCGAAAAAGCTACCAAGGAGGACAGAATGAATAGGGAATTTTGTTCCTTAAGCCCAACTTACACGAACTGATCTCTCAGGTGAGTTTTGTATCTGAGTATCTGTCAGCCTGTGTAAACAGGAGTCTGAGCCTACTCAGTTGAGCGCTCAGGTGTAACAGTATCGGCTCAAATTGAACTGACCGCACAGCAGTGCGCTCAATGAACCATTGGTTTTGTAACTGAGTCAAATTAGCTTCTCAGACAAGTGTAAATGCTGAACCAAGTTGCTCACCTAATTTTTTTGACACTCAGGTCTGAAAAACTCAGCTGAGCGATCAGGTCGTGTAAATTGAGCTTTAAGAGAGTTAGATTAAAGTGAAAGAAGAACAAAGTAACTGAAACCACAACAAGGAGAAATTTCGTTTAATAAATTAGTTGCAATATTCAGAATGAAGAACAAAGTTTCAGAAAAAGCGACCAAGTGAGAGATTTGTTCGAAGGATATGATAACCGAAAAAGTTTCAAGGAGAAAATTTGTTAATTAAATGATTTAGAATAAAGAGAATGAAAAACTTAGGAACAAGAGGATTCTTGCTTAAACTTATATTAATTTTAAACAATTTCATGCGAGCAAAAGGACATAAAATGCTAGACTAAGAACTGTCATAAAAGTCTTAAAAATTTTTATATAAAATTCAATATTTGTTTACATTCGCCACAGTTTTAGTTGAAAAATTATACAAACAAAAATGTTGGGGCCATAATTTAATGGCATTTAAATTGAGATAAACATTTCTAAATTATTTTCGAAAAAATTCAATTTGCTTCCAACATATTTGGCAATTTGTAAAATTTGTGGTGTTTCTTCTTTCCCCCTCATATTTTTTGTATATTTCTTGGCTGAATTTCAAGGCAATAAACTTGGTCATTCATCAAGAGTGCAATACAACGGCGAAAAAAGCAAAAAGCAGACGCGACACATGATAATCTGTTGAATATTGTTAAAAATAAACATTTTGCCAGTCTCCCAGTGGCTGTGCCGAACCGGATTCCGTTTATGTGTTGTGCATGCTGTTGTTGTTGTTGTTGTTGTGACGTATGTTTTGCTGATATTACAAATCATGTAACGCCATCGATGCAACTCGGCGTCTGGCTGACGTCTGCACAGCTTTACCTCTATTCCGCCTGTCCCATTCATCATGCGGCGGTCGCTTCAGTTGATGGACGGATGTGTGACGACTTTTGCTCTTTAAAAATAAAGCAAATGGCGCCAAATGCATTTCGAATGTGGTGGGGTGGGGTGTGGTGAGGGGGGGAGCTGGAAATTGAATAAAATGCCTTTGAACATGGCACAGCCAGCAGCCCGCTGTCTGTTTCTGTTCACGCCCCACACGTGTCGAGGTGAAGTGAGCCATATAGCAAAGAGGCGTCTGCCTCCTTGACACGCGTCATAAATAAGTCCAATGTACACTTTAACAAGACCAGGTAGAGCAGCAGGAAGTGCCAGCCAAGCTTATCAAGAACTTATTGGAAACTTTGGATTTGTCATTTCCCTATGTGGTTATGTGGAGTGGGTCAAACGTTGAGTCAGCAATTTAATTAAGAATTCTCTACCAGGTGCATTTTTTGTGGCAGCTGCTAAGATTATTTTATACAGAATGTGTGCCGTTTCCTGCGTGCTCTTTGTGCCTCATCCTGAACGTCTGTCCATCCCCCAAAAGAGAAGAAAAAGTATCCTTTGCGCATGCGCGCGCATTCAACGACAACAAAATGCGGGCCAAACGTAAAGAATGAAATGAAACAATCGTCTAAAAATGCATTTTATCGACTTGACTGGCTCAGAGTGTTCTTTCTCACTCTCTCTCTGGGCCACATTTTGCAGCTGCCGTTCTTTGGCATTTTAAGTGTCGCTTTGTGTGGCTCTTTTGTATCTTGCGGTTTTTCTTACTCAAGGGAAGGTGGGATGACGCGTCCGCGATGAGCACTTCATTATCGCAAAGGACTGCTAAGTGTAGACAATGACTGGTCAAGAAGACTTAAGAAGGCTAGATTTTTCAGTGACTACTGAAGTCAACGATAGATATGTCTTTAGTTTAGTACAAGATGATTTTTCAGTTATATAAAGTCAAGGCTAGTTCAAGTTTGTTTCAAAATTTCTCAATGCATGAGGTGCGCACTTTGATCGATGAGTGGCCAGAGAGACTTCGGCTTTGCTGGAAGGTACAAGGCGCCAATTTGAATAAGTTGTTGTACAATTTGTAGCCATTGAGTGACCGCATACAAAGAAGAATACAGTTTTGAAAAATATTCATTTGTTTCATTTTATGACGCAAAAACAGTGTACCAAAACAGTTATGAGAACCAGGTAGGTCGATTAATAAGATCAAAGATCCACATTGAGTCCTCCCACTGTGGAAGTTTTTTATTTGGGCATAATTAAAATGGCGTAATAAACAAGTGATTTTAAAACTTTAAACTAAGTTAAAGATATATTTTATAAAAAAAGAAGCCTCTTGGAAATTATGCATTGCAAAAAGTATGTGATATTTGTAATTAGATATTTTAATGAAAACAAAATATCACCAAATTGTGTGAAAATTGGGAAAATATGGAAAAAAAATTTTTCCTAACAGGTTCTAAGTCAATAACTGAAAATCAAAAGATAGAGAAAGAGATGGGCTTTTACTATTGTGGTGGTTCTGTAATACAAACAACGGAAATACAGCACGAAGGTTCCAAAACTATTGGCGCGAAAGTGGCGGAGTTAATGTGAATTAATTACAAAATTTAGGTTATCTACGTGTTGTCTTGGGCTCTGTAACGTAGATGTTTTAATGTGTATGCTGGGAAATGCAGAACTTGTGGCAGAACCCATGGTTTAAAGCACCGTCTATTACAAAATTTTTAAGGCCAGTTTGTTCAAACGTGTTCTTGTTTCGGAGGGTCGCCGTGTCGGATTTAATTATTAAATTCTTTCTGATAGGCTAAACAAATACAAAAATTGATAAACACAAAAAAATACGATGTAATATTTTTTCGTTTTATTTGAATTTTTGGATAATTAAAACAATTAAAGAATTTAAAAAAAAATTTTTCTTAAATAAAAATAAAATATAAAAAGTAATAAAAAAAAATTTTTCAAAAATGGAAAGGAAGTTTAAAATGTGGTTTTTATCTCTGGTTTGGGCTACGAACAATAGACCTGTTCATGGTACAAATTGGGTAAAAATTGAGAAGGAAGTTTATAATTTAGCAAATTATAAGATAAGATTTTAACCACTCGTATCTTTAACAGAGAAGAGCGTGAAAAAACTAAAGATATAATTATCAAATAAGCAGCAGAAAAATTTACACAATTTTTTCCACTAAGATTAACTCACAAATCTGTGGTAAAAAAGCAGAAGATTTGCCAAACGGAAACGACCAGGCCCAAAAAAATAAATATGGAAGAACATATACACCCAAGCCACACATACAGACATACATACGTACATATAAGTTTGTGGGGAGCAAATTACGCACTTAAAGTGCTCGCCAAATGACAGGAAACGCGTCATTTTTACGAACTTCAAATTACGGTTTTGTACATTTCGGTCTTGTCTTTGCACACTTGACGGATGTATGTATATATATGTGTGTGTGTTTATTTATTTAGTAGCTGTTACTAAGTAGCCACAACAATCAAAATGCAGAGAGAACGCATATGTAATTAAAACTGGCGTATATATCATACATTTCCTCATTTACGAGAGAGAATATTTGCCATTGTCACTGTGTGTGAGTGTGTGTGTGTGTGCGAGCATTTCCTTGAAACCCCCGTTTCCAGTCAGCGACTGCATCCTGTGCGCGGGCGTTGGCGGATATGGCAAGGCAGAACTTCCTGTCATTGACTTTGTCACACTGCGACACTAAATAGTAACAGAAAACCATTCATTTCCCAACCGCATTGGCCCCATGGCGCGTGCTCAAAACGCACGCCAAGTCATACAGCGAATCAATCAGTCAGAAAGAGAGAGAGATTTTTACCCTTGCTGGCTGACAGCACAACAACGGAAGTGTCATAGACAAATGTATCTTTTAGATACATTTCGTTTTTGGTTCGAATTGACTCACAATGCCCCAACTAACCCTTTTATGTAAGCGTCGGGGTCATCTACTTAATCTTGCAGTCTTTCACACGCCTCTAACTCTTCGTAGAGCGTGGGAGTGAACTACAAGTGCTGCGGCTGACATTTCAAAAGTTACACTGAGAGAAAGCCGGAGAATCAAACCGCTAACTGAAATGGTGCCTTTTACCGAAGAGAAAATAGTAAAACTAAGAACCAGGACCGAAACTAGAACCAATACTTTGAATATTTTAAGATTGGGCTTTTGGAAACCAATATTTTTGAAACCGAAAAGTACCGAAAAATGGTAATAATGCATTAAATCTGCGTAATACTTATCACCAAATGCAGACCATGCTCTTAAATGGTGGTAGTTAAAGAACCCCCAACTTTGGTCTGATTTTGCAATATAAGAAAGCTTACAACGATTATCCTTAATTCATTTTCGAGGGCCTAGCGGTGCTATTATGCAGACTTTCTGCAGTCACACTCCATGTCCATTTGCATGTCTGCTTTTGAGCACTTCAACGAAAGCTAATTGTTGTAAAGGCCACTGCCGGCTGGCAGTATGCAATGTTTTTGAAGGTGAAAATACCCTTAAAACTGTCAAGTCTTTCATTTTAAAAATATTTTTTAAAGATTTTGAAAGGGAATACCAATATAAATTAGATGGTTCGAACATAAGCCGAACCTTTTCCTGAAACATGAGTTTCGATAGGTACCAGAGTCCTGCAATAAGCCTCTAATGTTCGATCACACTCGTGCGTTTACTAGGCTTGGTTGGGCTCGCCGCCTTGTTTCGACACACTCGAAACGAGCAAGCTCTTTGCTTCGCACGAGTAATAATATGAACAAGCTTTTCATAACACGAGTCATAACAAGCCCTTTGTCGGCAATGGCAAAGGCAACACTGTGGTAGGTACCAAAAACCGGTTGATATTGAATTTTATTGTTTAATATATCATTGAAGCTTTTCTGAAGAATTTCAAGAATGCCTTTTTCACTGCAGAATCGAATCTTTAAGACCAGAAATTATCCGAAATTTAGAAGACTTTCATTTCCTTTTTTAAAAAAAGTAAGAAAGGCCGTCAATCCCAACTGTAGAGTAATCTGTACCTCCCAAAACTTGTGTTAAGGTGTGTGAAGTGCGACCCATCGCCAATGCATCCGGTGCTGCCCATCCAATCTTTACCATTCATTTGGCAGATCAATTGCTAATGATGATAACTAAATATGTCCAAAAGGTACGAACCAGATCTATATATAAAACTGAGAAAGATATGACTTTTTTTCAAATAGCCAACCAGCTAACGTACCCCCGGCCCGGACTTCTGAGAGGGGCCCGGAGCCCGGATTTTTGGCGAAAACTTAAATAAACCATGCATAACAAGTGAAAAAACCCCCGGGCCCGGATTCCCCTCTATTGTTCTATTGTTTTGTAACTCTATTGTAACTTCCCGGTACGATACACAAAGTTTCGGGTGATTTCCTGTGGGCGCAATGATTGCAAACAACTGTTCCTCTCCAGTCTGCGAAGCTCTTTCATCGTGATCGCAGCAAGAAGTTCTGACTGCGTCCCACACCTCTTTCCTTTCGATCATAATGGAAACCAGGTTATCGGCTCTTATTGGTACTCCGACACTCGATGCCAGCCTCTCTCGTTCGACTACAAATCGCCCGCAGTGGAAGAGGATGTGTTCGGCGTCTTCTATTTGGCCTCTTTCACACCAAGTGCAATCGTGGCCGAACCGAAGTAACTAAATAACTTCTGAAGCACCCATAGCCACTCAGAATTTGGGTTAGCCAATGGTTAACTTTACCATGCTTCCTTCCTAGTCAGTCCTTCATTTGGGGGATGAGGCAATAGAGCTAGCTTAAATGTCACTTGTCAAATAGCCATCAAGTTGGAGTGGATGCGTTCAATGATTCTCGAGAACGAGTGTGTTCAATACGTGTACCAAAACAATTGCGAATACTATGTAGAAAAATGGAAAATGGATCCTTAAATTTAACAGTTTTTATATGAAATCTAAGTAATGCTTTTAGAAATAGTTCCATAAGCCTAACCTTAAATTTTGTGAACGAACTTGAGTCCCGGAAAAAAAATCGTCTTTAGAATTTTGTTGCTTTCCATAACTTTTGTGTAGGTTATTTTAAACTCAAACCCAAAAACTAAGCTAAGAATTATGCTTTTTAATGCATCTTATTTCTCGTAAATAAAATTCTGTTCAAAGGTTCGGATTTTTCGAACCTTACGAACTCATAAGCGTTCTGTTGGCATTCCAGCGGAAGTGATCAATGTAGCTGC
Source organism: Lordiphosa collinella (assembly GCA_018904265.1). Lineage (NCBI taxonomy): Eukaryota > Metazoa > Arthropoda > Insecta > Diptera > Drosophilidae > Lordiphosa > Lordiphosa collinella. The sequence goes on along the minus strand of JAEIFV010000062.1, from coordinate 109,440 downwards.
CACAGAGGTGGCCTAACCCGCATCGAACTTACATAATTATTTTTGTAGACCAGTTCAACAAAAATTATAAAGCTCAAGCTGTGGACCGCCCGAAGTTCTTAAGAGCTTCTCCCTTTCCACATTTCCATTTGTAAGGCCTAAGCCGAACAAGGAATATTTTATGGCATCCGCTCTCGATTGAGGACTGAGTCACCTGTGTGTTGGATAGGCGTGGGTCGTAATGATGCATTTAGGTTCGATAAGAAGCTCACATTTTACATACGGTCATTCCCATGTAAATTTGTTAACCAAATAAACAAAACAACAAGTGGCATTGTGTGTGGTTCGGTTCTCCAGCATAATTTGTGTTTGTTGATTCATCTCATTTGTTTACCTCCACCCCTTTTTTTTTTGGTTACTCCCCGAGTTTCGTGGGAATTGTGATGTATAATTAAAACTGGCTTCTGAGCTTCCCTTGCTCCTTTATACGCACTTCCTTCCTCTGGCGGAAAACTATTAACAACTACCAAGCAAACATGACAAATGGGCAAAGGTAAAGGTTTCCTTCTGCTTTGGTTTCCCCCTCTGTTTTTCGGTTTGATAATAAAAAAAAAATCTCAGAACTGTTGGCCCGCGGCTTCCGCCTGGCTTTTGCATTCGCATTGACACCTTTTGTGCGCCGGCGGCGGATGTTTCCCATTCTGAGTTTTTGTTTTGCTCGGTATTTTCGCGAAACGGCTGCTAGTAATTATTTCCGCTTTGCTTTTGATTGTAATCGTAATCGATGCCATTCCGGTTTTGGTTTCTATGTCACTGAAACCCCTCCCCCAAATCGCTATACAAACGGAAAACAAGATAGGCGGGGTCAGGAGCGACGTTTAAAATACCCTGTAGTTAAGAAACGGTTCCTTAAGTTTATAGAAACGTAAGAATTTTGTATCTGATATCGAGCTGCAATCGTTCTACTTTTGGACAAGGCAAGCAAAGTGGGAAAGTATATCTTAAAAACTCTAGAATACAAAATCTAGGCATCAAAAAGATTGTAAGATTGCATCAAGAAATTTGCTGTTAAATCAAGAATTGTCATTCTTAGCTTATTTTTGACATTTAAAAATCTGTTTAAAGTCTTATCTGTTTCGCTCTAGAATTATGTAAGAACGATTCGCTCTTAAGTATTCTTGTTTTAAATTAAGAAAAACTTAAGGAAAAATGAAGCCATTAGGTTTGGTGTTTTCCAAACTTGATGGGTAAAAAATCAAATACAATTAGCCATTAGTTCATCATACCCCCTGTAAATTGGTTTCAGGGTATCAAAAAGGAAAATCAAAACAGCATTCCAATTCCAAATGTGTGCCATTATTTAAATTTGTGGTTTTGGTTTTTGTTGTTGTTGCTATCGATATGACAACCCACAAGTAATGATTATTCAGCGCTTCCTTTCGCGTGCGATCCAGAAGGTCAGATTTAATTTTTGAAAATGTTTTTTTGTTTGGACTTGATTTTTATTTTTTGTTAATATGAAATACACATGTGTGTGTGTGTGTGTATGATGATTATTGTTTCTCTGGTTCTTGTTGGGCGATTAAAACAATTGCCTGCTGGTGAAAACGTTTCCGTCCTCGTTTAATGAGTCACTTCCATTTCCATTATTAATCACCCAAACCGCATTCTCTTCCTCTCTCTCTCTCATTGCAGTCCGCTACCATGCAAGTGGAGGCCAGCTACCCCAAATATGCCGGACGTGTGCCACCCCTTGATTTATCACAGGTCAATAATGCCAGTGCCGAGCAACTGCAACAATTGTGGCATCCCTCTAGCAAGCGTCATCATCCCTACCATCAGGTGCTGGACAAATGTCGTGGCGGCATGGCTCTGCTGAGTAGTGATGATAACAACAACAATAGTGTGGCGTCCACAAATACCAATGTAAACATCAACAACCTGCATCCCATGGGCTCCGATGGTCTGCCCATAGATCCTCGCGACTGGACACGTGCCGATGTGTGGAAATGGCTGATCAATATGGCCGTTTCCGAGGGTCTAGAAGTCACACCAGAGCTGCCACAAAAGTTCCCCATGAATGGCAAAGCTCTGTGCCTGATGAGCCTGGATATGTATCTGTGTCGTGTTCCTGTTGGTGGCAAGATGCTCTACCGTGATTTTCGAGTACGTCTGGCCCGTGCCATGGCGTTGCTCTCATAGAAAAGCTCTCGAGTGAATTTAACTAACTTCTAGGGTTGTACATACAATTTAGCTTAACTAGTCTAGAACTCTCAGTAAACTAAGTTTTAGTCCTAAATGCATTTTTGTTGTAATACGCATAAGAGGAGTTCCCCCGCCCCCATAAAACCCTATCTAGGGGTATGGGAGTAAAGGTTCAAAAGCTGTCCTATTAGTTGATTAAGTTGCATATGATGAAAATATATAAAATGAAATTTTATAAACTGGAAAAGGAAAGTTTTTTAATTTTTTGGAAAAAGGAGGGTGGAATATTTTTTTTTGAATTCCTATCACAGGAAGCTTTCCTGTACTAGATTTGTGTCTGAAACCGTTTTAATGAGCTTACACTTGTGCGAAATATGCAGCCTTAACTATAGAGATGTATCTGCTAGGGCAACTCTTTGTTAGACTTAGCAAATAACTAACTATCAATCGACAAATGTCACGATCAGGAAATGATTCATACAGTAACGAATTCAGTGGCATGAGGCAATGCCTAGCCTCGTTGTTCATATCTATATCTATCACTTTCGGTACAATGAAACTGGACTATCAAGCTTTATAGATAGAATAGTCACAGAGTAGGTGGAGGTATTCTTTCTATCTCTTACTAATTTCCGGAGCTACGACAGAGATCTTGGATGGGGTACATGCATGCAGCAATCCACCTTTGACTTGACAGGGCCAACTCAAGATACCATAAGATAGAGACCCAGAGCCACAAAGTCGATTTTTTTTAATTATTGACGGATTTTGATAGAAGTTACTTCCAGCACCTGCAAGTCGAATGCGATCATATCTGTTCGATATACCGGACTACACCTTTGAATCATCGAACCAAGGTCGACTGAGAATATCGAAGTTATTATTATTGTAATTATTATTGTAATTATTAGATCGAAGCTCTAATACGGACGTTCGACTGGGGGCAAATCCAGAAAACCACTGACCAAAAAGTGACCAAAACAGTGACTAAAACAGTGAACAAAACTGTGACTAAAACAGTGACCGAAACAGTAAACAAAACTGCGATCAAAACCGTGACCGAAACAGTGAACAAATCTGTGAGCAAAACCGTGACTAAAACAGTGACCAAAACAGTGAACCGTGACCAAAGCAGTTACCAAAACCGTTTCCAAACAGTGACCAAAACAGTGAACAAAACAGTGACCGTAACTGTGACTAAAACAGTGACCGTAACTGTGACCAAAACAGTGACCGAAACCGTGGCAGTTACCAAAACCGTGACAAAAACAGTGACCAAAACAGTGACCAAAGCTGTGACTATAACAGTGACCGTAACCGTGAACAAAACAGCTACCAAAACATTAGCCAATCAGTGACCAAAACAGTGACCCAATAGTGTCCAAAACTGTGTCCAAAACTGTGACCAAAACAGTGACTAAACAGTGACCAAAACAGCGACTTTATTAAGCCCGAGTTTTTGAAAGGACGAATTCCCACCAAATAGTATCGGTCAGAACACAATGAAAATGAGCAGGCGTTCTTAAAAGAACATAGTATCGCAAATAGTCGCGAACAGTTTCCAACACCTTCAATTGCTTTAGAAGAATGCGACGACTTTGTCACCAATACATTACTTAATTTTGTAAACCGCAAAAAAACGTACAACTATTTGGGAACCCTAATTTTAAATTTTAAATATTGAAATAAAAAGCGTCACGATGAATCTTAGAATTTTCATTTATTTTCGTTTAGTTTACTTTCGTATTGTCGGATCTTACCGAGTAAGAACTGTGTTAAGCCAACCAAATACTAATTGGTTGCCTTCACTACCTTTTCTTGCAACTGACAAAAAGCTAGTGTAGAAACTATTGCAACATTGAGTTCAACATAACTCTTCTCTGTATATTATCTTCAAATTTCCCTCCAAGTTAAGCTAAAACAACTAAAAAGGGTGCTTCATTTTGCATTTGCTATCGTCGAATATGTGCGTGCTTTTCGCAAGTAGCCATACTAGCTTTTAATGTTTTTATAAGGTTGGTATTTACAAATTTAAAGAGGTAAGAAGAATTATTTGCGCCATACGGAGTCAGCTCTTAACACGATAATATGGTACGAGCCTTAGTAAATTGTTATAAGTAGTGAATTAGTATTTAATAATTTGTAATATCGGCCGATAGGCATGGTGGCCGAGAATGTACGAGAAAAAATAAGTAATTTGTTGAAAAGTTGGTGTACGGACAGGGGAGGCCCATAATACGGAGTGTTGGGGGACAGCAAATTTTGTGGGGATCTACTAAGGCATATATTTTGTTGACCAAAATTGTCATTGCCGCAAAACGATGATTTGGGAGGTGCCGAGTGTTTTTTTGTGCCACCAAATCGATGTTGTTTTGGTTAATTTACCATTGTCAAAGACGACTTCCAAAGTCGCCAAAAATGGCGAGATCACCCAGGTACGTTTTGGAAATTCATATTTTTAAGGCGTGTTTTGGCCGAGTTTAGTTAAAGTTAACCGGGCCGTTATTGACGGTTTTAACATTTTTATTTTACGTTTTTGTATTTAGTACGTCAAAGTACAAACTCGCGTACGTGGGTTCTGTTTTGCATCGAGCTCACCACAAATCATCTATTTACCTGGAAAACCAAAACTGTGAGAGCGGACTCCACGCTACTCTCTCAATTGTGCTTGCTCTACTCGCTCAGTTTCTTTACCTCACTGCCCTCGCCTAAAAGCACTAAACGGAAAACGAATTTAGCTCGATTTAAAGAGAGAAATTCTTGAAAATTCAAGAACGAATAGATTTATTTTCAAGAGCGTTTGAACTTAAATTATTCGTTCTGCTTTTTCTGGGTGTATAAATATATATTTGAATTGGTTTCTGAATCACTGTTATTAATATCTATTTCTGCGGAAAGAGATCTCAATCAAAAGAAGAGATAGTCTGTGAAATAAATGCCTATTTCAGGTCCTTGACCGTAAAGACATTAAAAAGTTGTATGACCGTTGCATAAATAGTATGGCTTTAACATATAAAAAACCAGAATCGGCAATGGAAGCAGAGTAGTAGGCAACTGAGACAAAAGTTCATATACTCATATACATATACAGAAAAAACCCCCCCAAACCCAAATTTCTACCCGTTACTCGTAGAGTAAAGAGGGTATACTAAAGTCGTGCAAATGTATGTAACAGGCACATCTCTGACCCCATAAAGTATATACATTCTTGATCATCATCAACAGCCGAGTCGATATAGCCATGTCCGTCTGTCTGTATGAACACCTAGATTTCGAAGACTAGAAGAGCTAGAGCCACCAAACTTTGTATGTAGACTCCCATTGTCCCTACGCAGATCATGTTTATTTCAAATTTTGGCCACGCCCCCTCCCGCCCCCACAATAAAAAATTTTGAATAACTCAAACAATTTTAAAGATATCAAGCTCATATTTTGTAGTGTATGTGCCCAATATCCACAATCTCTGAAAGTTTCATAAAGATAAGATAATAAATGGTAGAGTTATAAAGGTTATAAAAAACGTTGCATATTTTTTGGCGCTACATGCACTTTTCGCTCACATAATGTTGAAATGGTCACATTAATGTTAATGCTCTGTTAATTAACATAGGGAAAGGCTATTAAACACTTATTGCCCTGAGTAACGGGTATATCAAAGTCGGGCAGCACCGACCTTAACTTACGCTCTCGTTTCTTTAGAGGCAGACAAAGGTGAGCTTTACACCTCATTTTTACTGCTAGCTCTCAAATATTATTTAGCGACTTAAGTACCGTCGACGTCTCTGCTTCCATTGCCGACCACTGTTTTTAAGAAATACTATAACTTTACTTATAAAAACAGGACAAACTAACTTTTTCTTTTGCAATTTTTCCTTTCTAAACACTTTCCCAAAACGAATATATCAAAAAATAGTAGGCTACTTCTGCCTCGTGGTGCTTTATGTGCTGTTTATATCTTTCACAATTCTTGTTCGACAGACTCTCTCGGACAGACATTGACAAGTAGAAAACGTTTGCCCAATTAGCACATCATTAAGGTTAAACGAACTGCCGCTCTCTGGGGTAAGAGTCAGGGGGAAGGAACTTGCTCAATGAAGTGCAATAAACTCTTTTGTTATTGTTGGCCCGAAGTTAATGTTTATGCTGGGCCCATAGATCACCCAAGATGTATATTTTTAGAACAGTTTTGTTTGATTAATAGTGGGGGAAAGGCAGAGAGAGAGAGAGAACTGCTACCCTACATATGGATTTCGTAAGGCATTGTAATTTGCCAAACAGTTGAACAATTATGACAATAATCTGCATCAGTAGCCAAATAGAACCCGGATAGACTGACAGACGGCAGACAAAAATATTCAAGCGCTCCATCCGCCCGTGCATCCGCTGGTTTTTCCATGAATGAACAGCTACAGATACAAATTGTATTTTGCTCTTCCTGTATATGAGGCTCATTGTCGCTTCTGTATTTTTTTTTTTGTGTAACTTTGCATTTAGTGCAGTTTTATATGAAAAATTTGTAGTTTGGAGCATCCGGGATGTAGTTAAAAGGTAAAGGAAGTGAGACAAATGAGAGAGAGAGACGAGCAAGTACCTTTCGGTTGACTTACCTTGTAATATGAAACAGATGTCGTAACCTGTGCCACATGCCACAAAATGAGGCACAGCTGACGCTGCTTTTGCAGTCAGTTTTAGTTGCTTTGTATAATTCAAACAAGTAGATATACTTTTCCAGTTTGCAATACATAAAATATTTTTTTATTTTATACAACTAAAGACTAGAATTTTTATTGTTTTTTAAACCCATCCAAATCCAAAATGAGTGCATATGGCGATTACTTCAAACGGTAAGTACTTGTGGAAACTTTCTTGTGATTGACTTATATTTATTCTCCATTTGTAGCGTCTTGCCAGTGAGCATCTATCAATCTGTAAGTGGCGTCTATATGACTTGCATCACCAAATTATCCAGCCGGGCCACAAAACCCGAGTGCAATAATAGTCTGGCCTTAGAGCAGGTCATAGCGGAGGCCTTAGATAAGACTCTGTCACCGCAGGACTACGCTGAGCGACAGAAAGAGGCTCAGGCGTTCCTCTTGAAATCACAGGAAAGATTTGGCCAACTTGATTGGCAAAAGAATGCGAAAGTGGCTAAAGAACAAGACAAGCCCGGGATGGATTGTAAAACATATCAACAGCGAGCAAATTTGAGCCAACAGAAAGGCCGAGTTTCAAATTATATTAAAAGAAATCTGGCTCAACTTCAAGCTACACACAAGCAGGAGATGGACACTAGGGTAGAACAAATGCAGATGAAAATTCAGCAACAGGATCGCAACAAGATACAAACAACCAAAAACCAACTTCAGCCCGTTGGCTAAATATGCACCTAGGAATGAACCTAACTTTCAAGAATCCAAAGATCATCCTATAGCTAGAGCGGATAATAATCAAATCAAGTATCCTGATACTAAATTGCAACTGAACTTTCAAGGGCCCAAACTTGACCCAAAAGCTAGTGCTCCAGGTATTACAATTTCACTTGAAATCAGTCTGAAGACCAATAAGCAAGCTGTTTCAAAAACGATAGAAACTCAAACACTGCCACCAGAAGACTCAGTTGATATCAGTCTGAATAAACTGCAAGCCCCCTCTAATGCGGTTAATGATCAAACTGCGCCACAAGATGACTCAAGTGATGACGAAGATGGTCTACGTGAACCCATGCGACTTAAATCTGATATATTAATAGCTCAATATAATAAAATCTATAAAGAACAACCTGAAGAATTGGCTCATCAAACAGAGGCAGTGGCCAAAATAAGTGCTTTAATAAGTAAGTACAGTTATTTAGCATGTTACCTATCTAAATTCAATTGCAAAGTTTATAATATGAGAGCATTAAGCGAGCTAGCCAAACCGAAACGCTAATTCCAACTGAGGCTCGGCCGACGTTTTGTATACCCTTGCAGCTTCCATTGAAAACAAAAAAGTTTTTCTAACTAAGACTACTTTTTGGACCTTACTTTTCTATCGGATCTATACTATATAGATGTCTGATTTCGACCAAACTTGGTGAAATCTTGGAAAAGCATAATACACTGTTAATTACGAGGCGTTAATTTGGAGGCGATCCCATTTAAAACTTAAAAGTTTTTCTCACTAGAACTTCTTTTTCGACCGATCATTCATACTGCAGCTATATGCTGTAGTTATCCGATTTTGATAAAACCTTGTAGAAATATATTAAGGCAGGGGTGCCCAGAACGAGCTTACCAGCGTGTAAAAACCAATACACATACACCAAATATATTAAGCAATAACAACAAAAGAGATAGAGAGGGAGAACCGATTTTGATTTGGTGGTGTCCGCGTCGGCCGCGTTCTAAGCTTTTGTTGTTGTTTTCGAGTTTGCGAGAGTCATCGGAGAGAGGGAGAATAGAGAACACAAAGTTGTTGTGCAGGTCAGCGCGGCACAACAAAACATAGAGCACTAAGATTGTTTTTGGTTTAAGGCCTTATGGCGGCAAGTTCCGCAGGCTATCCTTTGCGTAAAACCACGCGCGTGTTGGTAAGGGCGGGCGCCCCTGTGTTAAGGTATATGAAATAAGAATATGCCAATAAAAAGGACGTTTTCATTAAAAACAAAAAAGTTTTTCTCACTAGAACTAGTTTTTCGACCGATCGTTCCTATGGGAGCTATATGTTATAGTCATCCGATTTGGAACCAACTTTGTAGAATTGTGTAAAAGTATATAAAAAAAGTGTATGCCAATGATAAGGACGCTTTCATTACAAACAAAAAAGTTTTTCTCACTAGAACTAGTTTTTCGACCGATCGTTCCTATGGGAGCTATATGTTATAGTCATCCGATTTCGAACCAACTTTGTAGAATTGTGTAAAAGTATATAAAATAAGTGTATGCCAATGATAAGGACGCTTTCATTACAAACAAAAAAGTTTTTCTCACTAAAACAAGTTTTTCGACCGATCGTTCCAATGGGAGCTATATGTTATAGTCATCCGATTTCGACCCAACTTTGTAGAATTGTGTAAAAGTATATAAAAAAAGTGTATGCCAATGATAAGGACGTTTTCATTACAAACAAAAAAGTTTTTCTCACTAGAACTAGTTTTTCGACCGATCGTTCCTATGGGAGCTATATGTTATAGTCATCCGATTTCGACCCAACTTTGTAGAATTGTGTAAAAGTATATAAAATAAGTGTATGCCAATGATAAGGACGTTTTCATTAAAAACAAAAAAGTTTTTCTCACTAGAACTAGTTTTTCGACCGATCGTTCCTATGGCAGCTATATGCTATAGTCATCCGATTTCGACCAAACTTAGTGAAATCATGGGAAAGGATAGTAAACTAAGAAATACGTACTTTGGAGGCGTTTCCATTAAAAACAAAAAAGTTTTTCTCACTAAAACTAGTTTTTTGACCGATCGTTCCTATGGCAGCTATATGCTATAGTCATCCGATCCGGCCGGTTCCGACAAATGTGCAGCGTATATGTACCAGAAGACTTCGTGCAAAGTTTGGTGAGGATAGCTTTAAAACTGACGGAGGAGATAGCATAGAAACAGACAGACGGACAGACGGACAAGGCTAAATCAACTCAGCTCGTCATGCTGATCAAGAATATATATACTTTATGTGGTCGGAGATGCTTCCTTTAATGCGTTACAAACATCCGCACAATTTTATAATACCCTTTGCAAGGGTATAAAAACCGATGCGGTTCACTTCAATGACGAGAAGCGCCAACCTTTAGACCAGCGGTGGGCATGCCCTTGCTCCCCTTGCTCCAAGAGTAATTTTTCGGCAACTTCCGCCGCGAAGTCGCATAAAAAATTTTACTCGCTTGTTGGCGCCAGCCGAGCACAAATGTCTCGCTTCGAAGCGTGTTAAAACCAGGGTTCGGAATTGCTCATGAGCGAGCCGCGCGCTCTGCCTCTAAACGGCTCACAGCTCGTGAGCCACAACTTCTGGCTCAGAGCTGAAAGCCACAATTTGGGAGCCGTGATCCATCAACCGGCTCTCGGTTTATGAATTTATGAATTTTACAAACAACAAGAATGAAAGTCAGGCAAGCCCCAATATAATATACACCTGACCAACAAAAATGTGTGCTCAGTAGGAATTTTGAAGCTGAAAGCAGCGCTGCAGCAGCGAATATTCTTTTGCTCATACCTTGGCTACCACTCACCTGATCTTTATCAATCCTTTGGCGATTAGATTACTAAATATGTCCAGAAGGTACGAACCTTCCATCTATAAAACTGACGGAGATTTTTTGTGTGAAAATGTGTGCTTTCTTTATGGTCGCATTCCGCTCTTCATGGCGAATCTTTGATAAAAACGAATCATAACTATATTTATCTACATAATTCTTTCCCATAAAGTTCTGAGTAAATCGGATCACCATATTTCGCCTTTAAATTTCCACAGAGTAAGGCACACAACTCGCGTCGCATTTCCACATCTGAGAAACTCGATTCTCATAGGGGAGCATTCCTACAAGATCAGCTCACCATATTCTCTCACATGTGTACTGCAAATTCACAGACCTCTAGATAAGCATACTCAAATTTCTTCCATTTCTTTACAGGAAACCTAATGTCACTGTTTATAAGCCTTTGGATGGTGGCTGGCACTGTTTACATTTTAATTGAAACTGGCCACCGCAACTATTTCCTTTGACACACCAAATTATAACCAATACATCCCTCATTTGCGCTTGCCTTTCTAATCAAAATCAAATGTATGTGAAATCAATCAGCGGCGAATGCGCTTAGCAAAACACAAGACAACAGCAAATAAATCATTGGAAAGGCCGGGGAAAATTGAGGAAATGCGCCGCCGCTTATGTAAAGTAGAATATCCGTTGACCGATCGAAGCGACCCAAACCAAAACGGAAGAGATGGAGGTGCGAAAACAATAAAAACGGGCGGAAGTGGATGTGGATGGCCACTGCTACTGGGCTTAAGCTTTTAACCAGAAAACAGACTTTTGCCAATTTAACAAAATGCTTTTTCTTCGCTTTTCCGGCTCACGTCTGTCTGATTCTCGGTAATTGAATTTCGTATGTCAGAGGAAATGACTTAACTAAAATGTAAGAAACAACTGTTCCAGCTTTTATTTTTGGTGGGAAGAGGGATTGGTATATAGAGGGAGGGGGACAGTTCAAGTGGTTTTTCTTAAAGGAATAAGAACAACTTTGCCTTTTTAATTAGTTCATTGGCTGCGGGGCGCGATATTTCCCACGAAATGTTCTGTATACGAAAGGGGTAAACAAATGAAGTGAATCGACACAAAATGTGGAAGGAGTAGGACCACTTGTTTGTGTCATCAACACTGTTGTCCCCCGCTCCTACTCTCTTCAGGCGGTACACAGCTTGAACCATTAGTAATTAGTCCATTTCGATTTTGATTTCAATTTCCCATTTCGAAATTTTGTGGGCCCACCCATGAGGCATGTACAAATGTACATTGCCAACTTCCGCGGCAATAAAAACAAAATCTTTCTAGTTTTTGTTAACGAATTCAAGTGCACTTGAAGTTTGCTGACTTTTCATGTTTTTCTTTCTCACTCCCACGCTTTGGATCCATGAGAAGAAAAACTAAAAAGCTATGTGAAATGTTTAAGAAAATGAGGGAATGGAAAACTGTCATTCGCCGCACAAAGAGAAATAAACTGTGAACTGAATTGCCACACTCTACACACTCTGAATGAAGACAAAACAGCAGCAGCAGCAGAAGTTCATGGGAACGAACTTTGCGGCTCAGCGAAGTCAAGTGTAAAGAAAGAACCTCCTACTATGTATGTTTATAGCTATTATTGAGGGTCTACTATGATACGGATGACATGCCAGCGTGGGCATTAAGCATTAAATATATGAAATCTAAGCAACAATGTGTGCTTTCCAAAACCCTCTTACTAAATCTTGAAAAAATTTTAAATTCTGTAATCTTGGTTATAATTAAAACAAGAATTAAACTTAATTGACATAGTCCACTCTGAAACACAAGAAATAACCGACGAATTGCCAACTTGAATCATCCAACCAAGTGTTTTAATCTTTTCAGCCCTGGGGTTCTATAATTTATTAAGAATACGAAAAGGTGTCCCGCCAATATTTCGCCAACTGAAATAAATATTTGAAAATTTGGTAGAGATATTCTATGATATCATCTGCGCAGTCTTTCATAGGGCTCATTCAGCAGAAAAATACTCTAACATTAGAAATTAAATCATGTAAGGCACGTTTAAGGGGGAAAAAAAAAAAAAAATTGATTTTTTGCATATTTTGTAGCTGGATATTCAAAAACCCCTAAGGATTTTCAAAAATTCGAAATAGTTTAGAAGATATAGTCCTTTTAATGACCAAAGGACCCGATTTCTACAATAAACTTTAAACGCTATCTCGAAACCACGTTTCCTGGTGGCAGATCAGGGAAACCAGTGGACGATTTTTCGGAAGGGCTTTCGCGCAGATGTCTACGTCGGCCCTCCAACTTTGGATACCTATATTTAAGTGTACTTTTTTACACTCACTCAAAAAAAGCAAAAAAATTTGTTTTCAAAGGCATTTGTCAAAAAATTTAATTTTTTGGAGGCCGACGTACCACAAGTTCTAAACATCCGCTTTTTTTTTTCAGTCGGGCCCAGGTGGGGCACCTTTATCATCTTTCGGAGGCCGATAACTCGAACGGCCCTATATGAAAAAAAATGTATTTCCTTTCATCATTAACTATTTAATAAAAAATCAAAAATAAAAATCTCTATATTTTTTCTGAATTTTTAAAAACCATATTTTGTCGAGGTGTCCCTTAAAGACCCAAATTTCTTCTTTCCAAGACCGGTAATAAATTGAAAATCAGTGGATATGTGACGAAGTTATGAGTGTAAAAGTGAGTGATAGTTCGAAAAAATTTCTGGGCGCTGCAAGGAAGTTCCAGGTTTAATATTTATAAAGCAAAGGATCTTATAAATGATGGAACCGAACCGGTTTTGAGCCGAACCGCATTTTCCAGCTGGTGAATCGAACCGAACCAAAAACCACAAAGAAGAACGGTTCGGTTCGGCTCAGCTCTCTGGAGAGTTTTAAGACGTGAATCGCTTTCCTCTAGTCAATGATACTGATTCTTCTTCTTATTTGGCCCGATATTTCAATCACAACCGTTTGACGGTCTCGACCGCTGCAATTAATGCCCGCCACTCTTCTCTGTCTTGTGCGAGCTGGCACCAGTTGGTCAGTTTAAGCGTCTCAATGTCTTTCAGCACCTGTTTTTCCCAATTAAGTTTCGGTCGCCCTACACTTCTTACTTTCCCTAATTCGTTCGCCTTCTGCCTGTACATTTTTTTTACTGGAGCTTCTTCATCCATACGTCCAAGACGCGTAGGCTCACGGCGCACTGAGACTAGGAACTTCGTCTTTTCCTCATTTACCGCTATGATACTGATTAATTTGAATCGTTTCCCTAAGATAACTTTTATACGACATTTCGCTCGACCCTCTACATCCCTAGCGATGCCGGATAGATACAACCTTTAAAGATGACTTGACACAAATTTCACAACATGAAATCCTGTAAGTCTTCTGCAATTGCCCGCCGATGTCTTAGTATAACTGTCATTAATCTGCATTCTTTTCTTGAAAGTTGATAATTAATTTGTCGTCCTCTAGTACACAATTTTATACAGGTTACTCGTAAAGAAAAAAGGGTTTACTAAAGTCGTGCAAATGTATGTAACAGGCAGAAGGAGCATCTCCGACCCCATAAAGTATATATATTCTTGATCAGCGTCAAAAGCCGAGTCGATGTAGCCATGTCCGTCTGTCCGTCAGACTGTCTGTCCGTTCGTCCCGTCCGTCCGTCTGCATGTGAACAGTGTTCATTGACTAGAAGAGCAAGAGCAACCAAATTTGTATGTAGACTAGTATTGTCATTGGATAACATTGAGTTGAAATGTTAAAACTAATGTTAGTCGCTCTCTTATGACTAATCGATAACTACCTGTTAATAACGAGCCATTTTTTATCGCAACGAGTGTAATCACTCGTTGTCAAGTCCGGGGTATAAATAGCTGCTACATGTCTCCCAAATTTTAGTTGGGCTTTGCTGCTTGAAGCTTATGCTCCGACATTTTTTCTTATTTTATTTTATTTTATTTATCTTTTTGGACAAATTTGCAATGTGCGGAAGGTCTCAATGAATAATGAAAAAAGTTGTTGAAATCACATTTTTTTATTTATTTTGTACTTAAAAAAGCATCGATCCTTTTAGGAAATGCGCATGCTTGGCTTTTTAAATAATATTTTTTAATGCTTCGCATTTACTTCAAACGCTTCCATGCTGGTAAAGATTCTTTCATATTTCATACTTTCATGTGTAACGCACATGAAGCATAAATTGCAAAAGTTCCTGCGGATTGGTCTCCTGCTGCCTGTCACACGAGTAACGTCCATCCTCTCTCTCTCTCTCCTCTGCATCGATTAACACTTCATCAATCTGCCTCTGTAGTAAGGCAGGGGACAGATTTAGCCACCAGGACAATCATCCGTTGATCCTATCTGCGGTCGGAGATTTCTTGAATTTTTTAAGGCATTTTCCTATCAGCCAACTGTAGTCGTTGCGAAGACGTCCAGTGGAGATGGCTAACACAGATGGCAGAAATACTTATAGCGAGTCAAAAAGAAATTTACCTTTAATTCAGTCCAAATGTTTAAGTTGGTGCAAAAAACTAAACTTTAGGAATATTAGTCGACCATTTTTGAGAAGTAAACATTACTATAGAACTGCACCAGACACAACAATGGCAATTAGTTAGAATTTTGATTCAAAGGCTACTTAGTTTTGGGTATTGGAATTGGGAATAAGTTTTTAAAGCAGCATTTACTCTACAGTAACTGCTATCGAAATCGTTATCGCCGCATTTACGCAGAATAGGTGTTTACACTAGCACAATGTTGCGTTATGGGTTTATAGTTAAGGGGGGAACACACTTTGCGATGAGCAAAAGTAGATGGTTTTTAAAAAAAATTCCAGAAAAAAAAGTATAAGAGATTTGTATTTTTGTTTTTTTTTTTATTAAATAGTTAATGAATGAAAGGAAAATACAAAATTTTTTTTTTGTCAATATGAGGGCCGTTCAGAAAGTTATCGGCCTCCGAAAAATGATGAATAAAAAAAAGGTGCCCACATGGTGACCATGGTTGCAGCACTTGGGATGATCTGAAAAAAAAAAAAAAATGCGGTTATGTTTAGAACTAATGTGGCTATCGTTCGGCCCTCCGAAAAAAATTGAAAATTTTTTTGACAAAATGGCGGACATTTGAAAACAAAAATTTTTTTTGGCCTTTTTTTTTTGTAGTGTAGTGTAAAAAAGTACACTTAAAATATAGGTATCCAAAAGTTGGAGGGCCGAACGATAGCGACGACAATTCTGCGTCGTATAAGCCCTTCCGGAGCAAAATCGGTCCACTGGTTTCCTCTGAATCGTGGCCACCAGTTTGAAAAACGTGGTTTCGAGATAAACGCGTTTAAAGTTTGCAGTTGCTAGGCAAATCGGGTCACTTTGGGTCATTAAAAGGACTATATCTTCTAAACTATTTCGAATTTTTGAAAATCCTTTTAGGGGGATATTTTTGAATATCCAAGCTAAAAAAATATGCAAAAAAAAAAAAGTCGAAAATTTTTTTTCCGCAAAGTGTTTTCCCCCCTTAAGAAAATACGTGTATATATACTTTATGGGGTAGGAAATGCTTCCTTCTGCACGACTTTAGTATACACTTTTTACTCTATGGGTAACGGGTTTAACAACAAACAAGTTAAGGCGCTGAAGTCGACTCCAGAAAACCCTGTACCATTGATTTCGACTGTTTTCATTCATTTTCTTGCTGAACCCTTCAGTTCTAGAATTCATGCATCGTCAAATTCATGTCTTATTCACGCTTCTACTTTGACGTCGGCAGAACAGAAATCTGTGTGTATTTATGTACTTTACCCAGCGGCGCAAAAGCACATTGCAAGATCAAAGTTCTCTCTAACACTTTGAACGCTGGCAACCTTCAAGTATCGATTACCAGCCTGTATACTTTTACATAAGCTTGGCCGTTTTCATAGGCTTCCTGACTTCAAAACAGAGTTCGATGGAATCGGAAAAGTGGGCATATGACAGAAAACACTTGGGCTTTGGATTACAAGTCTATATACAATTTCCGAAAATGTTGGCGGGGAAGTATGCGTTCAGTATGTGGACTTGTGGACTACTGAACAACTCCACGCACTTGGTGTATAGACTTGTACAGCAGCTACGTTACAACCTGGCACACTTTTTAGTGCTAGGTGTATCGGATTGTAACGTGGATTTCAAATCTACACACTTGGTGTATGAAGTTGTAGAGTAACTGGAATACTACCGTGTTAATAGTGATTATATGGAGCTGCAATGTATGTCTGTTTAAGACAGCGATGGGCTAGACCTTGCTCTCATTGCTCCGAGAGTTATTTTATGCCGAGACAACTGGCGCCTTTGTGGCATTAAAAATTGAGTCGGTTCTTGGCACCAACCGCTCACAGTTGTCTCGTTTTAAAGCTTGAGATCGACGCGTTCATACACCGAAAAAAAATGCCGGGAAAATTTTAAGCCTAAAAAGAATGACTTGATCCCGGCAACGGGATTAAAATTTTAAGTACGAGCAGGCTTGATATCGATCCGATTTGGGATAATTTGACGATGCTGAAAGCATAGCAAGTGTGTTAGAGTTGGCTGAGCGGCGCTGTCAGTGAGTGCGCCATTCGAGGTCTCGAGTTCGAGTCCCAGCCAGGGTAAGTAAGAAATAAATTCAAAAAATTAATTTTTAAATTTATGACAACAAAAGGAGAGGGATCAATAGATCAATTTTTTGGTTCAGTGTACGGACAGACGGACAGACGGACGGACAGACAGACGGACATGGCTAAATCGACTCGGCTGTTAATGCTGATCAAGAATATATATACTTTATAGGGTCGCAAATGCTTCCTTCTACCTGTTACATGAGTACCTACCTTAAAATCCTTCCATCATCCTACTAAATCGAAACATTTTCTCTTCTTTTTCGACATAACGCTTAAATATCAATTGAATCAACATACTTATAGGATGTGTGTGGCCTATGAATTATTGTAAGATTTCCTTTCCATTTTCTCTGATTTATTAACATGTTAATTAAAAAATCCCACCCCCCCAAATTGCATTACGAATGCAGTTCCAGCTCTAATCAAGATGAGGGGAAACCATGCTTACTTATGCACAACCCATGTAGTTGAGGATGTGTGGGCGTGTCATCACTTTCAATTTTGTGGCCAATTTGAGTGACACTTTTTTGCCTGTTTATCACGCCGCCTGCGTAGCAGCACCAGAGACCAGGGCAGGAGGAGGAAGCCTAGACGCAGTCGCAATCGTCTTCAACATTGTCTGCGCCTTGTCTGGCCAGAGCAAATGCGGCGTCTGCCTCGCTTCCGTTTCCTGCGCATAAATTTTAATGAGCGCGCCCGTCGTCGTCCAATATCAATTGAAGTTTTCGGAGTGAAACCCTTGGCTTTACCTTGACTTTCCAGCAAAACCAAACCAAAGTCAGGGGCAAAATGTTGGCCATAACGAAACACGTTTCGACCGAAAAGGAGAAAACAAAAGAAAAGTCGCATGGATGAGAGGCGACTTTGGCTTTCCCAAGCATGAAATTTTTGCGCAAAAGAAAAATATTTGCACACAGAGAGACCACACAGACAACCACTTGGAGTTGGCAATCGAAACTAGTTTTTCAGGTTCGGCGCATGGCCAGTCCAAGTCCCAGTCCCAGTCGGTTGATAACAAACAACAATTGCAATTGCAGCAGTTCGCCACGGCGCATGCCCACCAGTCTCCAGTCCATTCCGAGCCTGGGTGCTCTCTCAGAAGAAACATTTGTGGAATGTTAATTGCGCAAAAAACGACTTAAGCAGGGACAGCAGTGGTGGGGGCCAGTGAGAATATATCGCGTGATTGTGATAGATATAATGGGCATAAGATGGCAAAGATCTTGAGCTGGGCGATACTATAATTATCCAGACACAAAAACCAACAGAGCAGGGCGAAGAAAATCTTACACGCTGCTCGAATTATAAGTCGTCGACATTTTTGCACTCGGAATGGAGAATGGAGAAAAACAAAATAAAATAGAATAGACATTTGTCTCTGTTGATTCTGGTGTACGTACTTGGGTCTTGGGTCGTCAGTGGAGCATTCACTTTTGCGGAAGCCCTCTAAGCAGCATTTCAAGATTTCTCTTGGGCTGTTGAACCCGGTGATGGTTGAGAGCTGTTTTGGTGCGCTGGAGCGTGATCTTGCCCAGGATGGCACAGCTGCGCGTGCAAATCACCCAAAATTACAGGATGCAAAAGCACTTGATCCAAAAAATCATTCAATTATGCGGCCCAGAACCCGCCAGGCGACAGCTGTCCCTGCATAAATAATAAGAGGCGGGGTCAGTCTCTCCCTGTGTGTGTGTGTGTGTGTGTGAGTGCTCCCCAAATAATTACATAACCAAAAGTTGGATTTAACAAAATTTATGTGAGGAAGTAAGGGAATTTGGCCCCGAAATCAGAGCACATTAAAATGAGGTCAAGTGGCCTGAGGCGCACATTTTACCATTTTTATTTCTTATTTTTGAATTTTTGGTTTTTACATATTTATTTTATGTATGTACTTAGAAGAACTAAAAAACTATGTAGGAAGTACATTTTAAATAATACACAAAATTTTAAGAACTTTAGGCTGATTCTTAGTTATTTTCTTATCAGAAATTTTGTACTAGTACTAGAACTAGTATAGAACAGATTTGGTTATCTAGTTCATTTTCGTTAAAGAAACTCAAGATGATTTAAACTTCTGCGTTTTATTAGTTAGATTAGTTAAAAGCTAGGATTCCGAGAAGTCTAGGCTTTGAACGCCAAAAATACAAGACCATAAAGTTTCATATTTTTGACTTTTGAATACCGTTTGGATATAGAATCCTTCGAAATGAGACAGCTTTGAACCAAACCGAACCAAACAATAACCTTTTTTTTAAACCTTAAACCCATACGAATAGCACAAAGGGAAATGTTTCAGTTCAGTTCTCTGACAAGAAGGATGACTTGTGAAAAATTGTACAGCATCTGTTATCAGTATGCATTCTTTTACTGGAAGTTTATAATTGATTTGTAGTCAGGAGAGTTTTGTCAGTAATTTGTAAGTTGCATGGTGCGTAATGTTTTCTTGTCGAGGATGTACAATTTTTTGAACCAAGACTGCAAATCTGGTCATAAATCTCAGACATTCCGAAAGGAATATTGAAGCTATTTAGATGATTTTTGGGAATTTAGTTTCGAAAATAGGCGAAGACTCATATATTCTTTATAGAAATCGAAATTGGAAAATTAAAAGTGCACCCAACTGAAACCACTGTTCAGTTCTCTCCAAAATCCATGTAATGAACCGAACCGAACCCGTCCTTATTTTGGATATTGCCCGGTTTCGTCCCGCTTTTCTGGTCTAGGACACCACGCTTTCTCTCTTTAGAAAGAGATATAATAAAATCCAATAAATGGTTGTAAATTGTGGCACTGTAAAAAAGTTCATTATGGCACTAAGAGCCTGTACATTGTACAATGTACATACCTTCGTATATCGAAAGTATAAATTTTGAAAATCACACTATTTTACAGCCAAAAGGATCCATTAATACTATAACTTTTTTAGTGTAGTTAAGAAATCGAAATTCGATTTTAAGAATTTGTTTGGGAACGTGTTTTAAAGACTTTTTTTTTTTTTTCGGTAGGTACACTTCCATTTAATGTCATATCTCAATTCAGAAATTTTAGAAACAGTAAAGCAAGGTATGAATCGAAAGGTTATTAAATTTCCCATAATCACTTAAAACATTGTTTTCGAATCATTTTGAAAATATGTTAAAAAATTGATATTTTGGTAAAATCTATAATGCTTGATTTATTAATTTTCAGAATTTTCGGAAGATTAGACATTAAAAAAATCACATTTCTACTAAGAAACAAAGGAATTTGTGAAGAAAGTCTATAATGCTTAACGCATTATTTGGGAATTCAATAACCTTTCGATTCATATCTTGCTTGGAAGCATTTATCGATTCTAAATTGAAATACAAAATTCATTTTTAAAAAATGTCGGAAATCGATTTTTGAGTTTACCATTCCAAAATAAATTAGAAAAATTCTTGCAGAAATGGGTGATTTATTTTTGTAAACTAGTTTAATTAGCAATCCTCGGTGCGTAAGTAAGTCTTTTTCAACATAAATCCCATTTTGTCACCAATTCTCTTGGTTTCTTCAACAAATACATTAAAAAACTCTTAATTTTTTCATTTTTTAAGTAGCTAGGCAATCACATTGGCGAGCCGAAGCTGATGATATCAATATAAATCGAGCGATAAGAAAGCATCTTCGCGCATTCTAATGGCACATCAAGATTGACTGATAATCAGAAATTATTTAATAATCTTGCACAATTTTCAACGAGCGTTCATTATAATTTACCTTAAATATCAAAATTCTTCGTTTTGTAAATGCTTTTCACTGCTGATAGCTAGATCCGCTAGTGGTTTATTTATCGCACATTCAAAATGAAACAAGATACGCATATCGATAAGAAGACTATCGATATACAATTACTCCAAGTGGTAGCAGTATAACTTAAAAAGGATCGTACTATTTCCTCGATACATGCCGTAAAATTGGCTATCATGATACCGTATCAGTGAAGTTCAGCAGAAAGATCATTGAAAATGTATACATAATTGATCGGAGAGCAAGTTCTTCTGCTGAACACTCGCATTTTTTTTTGTCTTTTCTAAAGTAGCCTTTACTAAAACTGGGTGATCTAAGTACACTAAGTTTTTTGCTATTCAATTAATCACAATTCACTCAACTGGCAGGCCCTCTCATTTTGTTTATTGGACCTTGTGTTGATTGCCAAAGGAGCTATCGTGATGTCTGAATAAGTGATTCGCCAACCCTGAACTATCGTTATTGATGGCGCATCACTAAGTCCAAAAAGAAAAATAGTGTAAAAACAATCGCTAACAAAGAATTTATCATTCCTTTTCGCTCAACAGCCTGTTCCCAGATTGCATCAGGCCTGATGAGTATCGATTTATATCTGCAAACCCTCAACTCAACCCTACAGAACTTCGCCCTCCAGTTGCAACACTTTGCGGGCGCTGCTCTTGAATCTGCTGTCGGTTTTCGTGGGGAAGTGGAACGCCTGACGGGTGACTGGTCGAGTCCCATTGAGTTTACCCCTCTGCAGGCCACATTGCTGAAGGTGTTGCTGGTTTTGTTGTTGGGTACGTTTGTGCTGATTGCCTACTCCTGGGCTACCTACGGTCAGGTCATCACGGAGAAGTTTGTCAGGCCAAGTAAGACAGAGAGAGAGAGAGTGGGGAAAACATTGAACATGTTGCTAGGATAATGTCATCCCGTTTTAGGCACGCTCAAGGAAATCGAGGAGCTTAAATTATCGGTGGCCAAATTGAAGTTGCCCAAGGAACACACCCCCAGAATATAAACAGGAAACATGTCCAAAATCAAGAGATTCTTTACCAAAAAGAAGGAGGAGGCGGCCTTCAAGGTGTGTATTTGGCTGGCCAATCTGAAACAATGGTTAATAACCGTCTTCCACACACAGCTCAAGCTAGGCGGCAGCTCAATGGGCGAGGGTCACAAGCTGAACGCACCCAAGCCGGAGGCTGCTCCGTCGGGCAGCAGACGCAAGCACGAGGCGTATGTACCACCCCAGCGCAATGAGCTGAGTCAGGAGGCACGTGCGGCAGCCAATGCGGCCTTGTCACGCATTGAGAAGAAGGATTCACGTGATTTTAATACCTCACTGGCGGCCATCAAGGCGCAGGCCAAACGAGAACTGGAGGCCGAACGCCGCCAGAAGGAAGAGCAAGCCCAGGCAGAAGCTGCAGCAGCCGGTTCGGGGTCCAGTACTAGCACTTTGTCGGGCGGCGACAATCGCCATCTGGCCTGTCATGGTGTCTTCTTCCGCTGTCCCCTGATCGGCGACGAAGTTCTACCCAAAAAGCAGTGGAAATCGAAAATCAAAGAGTTTCTGTATCAGCAGTTGGAGGCAGATCGTGGTCTAACCGCTTGCCTGATCATACACAATTGCAATGTCAAGGAGAAGGCGGACGATTGCATAGCTACCTTGATCAAATATCTGGAGAATCTTATCAAGAATCCGGATGAGGAGAAATTCTGCAAGATACGCATGACCAATAAGATTTTCAGTGAGAAGGTGCGCTACACTGAAGGAGCCTTGGATGTGCTCTTTGCGGCCGGATTTAGTGAAGTGCAAATTGATGAGGAACCCTACTTGTTGTGGACCAGAGAGCAAATGGAAGAAGGTCTGGATTTGGCCAGTTTGGTGGAGGCCTTGAACAACTCGGAACCCATACGCCTGGAGTTGGACAGGAATATTAAGGTGTTGTTGCCCTCACAGGCACGCCGAGTGGTATTGCCCGATGAATTCTATCGCATTTCTCCGGAGGAGATAAAACGAGAGCAAAAACTGCGTGCCGAGGCCATCGAAAGCGCGCAAATCCTCAAGACCAAAGCCATGCGAGAGCGTGAAGAGCAGCGTAATTTGCGCATGTATCGCTATGCCTTGGTAAGGGTTAAATTTCCCAATGGGCTGTACATACAGGTGAGTCACCTCGCACGAATGATGCAATTTTCATTTATTTTACTTATATTTTGTTCCACCCTTAGGGCACCTTCAATGTGTATGAGAAGATATCGGATATATTTGAATTTGTGCAGTCTTGTCTTACCGATGAGGCTTTGGACTTCAATCTTGTGACCACCAGTGAGGGCAAATTTAGCGAGGAAGACATGGACAAGACTCTATACGACTGCAAGTGAGTGTGAAACTGGAAACAACTACGATGAACAAAGTTAATGTTTTTTTTTTTTTTGTTTTTCAGACTCATTCCAAACATACTACTACTGTTTATTGTGTCCAGCATACCCACTCCAGTGGCAGCTGACCTCAATTTTCTTAAGGAGGAACTACTTATGCTGGTACAGTCCATGTAGAAGAAACACGGATATACGACTTAAAAGTCCCTTTCCTCATTTTTAAGTTATAAAGATGTTGTTATTATTTATTGCTTTCTATTCAAATTCAAATACATTATAGCACATGTTTCAAATTCAATGTGAAAAAGAAATGTCAAACTTTTAAAAGCTCAAGTCAGGATGCTACAGATACGCCAACCTCTCCTCAAGCTATCTCGTGAAAAAAGGTTGCCGGATAACATGCTCAATTCTCTTTACACTGAGATTCCAACCGATCGGATATAAGGACTACTGGTTCGGTTCAGTAGTTCACAAAGTTTTTGAACCATCAGTTCGGAAGTGCAAAAATTCCGACTCACATTTAATCACTCGACAAAGCATGCCGATGAGTCAAACCAGCGAGCGCATCAATCGGTTGCATCAAGTATTGTTCACTTAAAATCATTAAACAAAACTCACCGTTTAAAACAATCAAAATCACACCAGCAAAAGCGACGCGCAGTTGAGCGAGTGTCGGCTGATTAATTATGCTCGCACGTAAATCAGATGTCTTCTTCAACAATACAAACACATCTTTCTGATTTCAGCTTTTCGCTGGCTCAGCTAAGAACACCAGAACACACTGACTCTCTCTCACTCTGTCTTTCATTTGTGTCAGCAGTGCTCATACGCGTTAATTCTCATTCTAATCAAACGTTGTTGTACAGAACGTACACACACCCGAATTGATTGGTATGAAAGCGAACATGAACATTAGGGTGATTTTTTTAAGAGCAAAATTGAAATTTAGTAACGGCGCCCAGTAGAAAGGTTCCTTTTGTATTATAGATACTAAAATTTCAAACAAACAGTTAAAAAAAATCGGTATTAATGTGCGCGACATGGCCATAAAGATATTACTAAACATTACGTATTCTACATCGAGTTTCCAAAAAAAAAAAACTGCAATGTTGACATGGGGTCGGCATGTACGACATGCCGGGTTCAATTTCCAGGCAAGGAACGTTAGTTTTTTTTTTTTTTTAATTTTATTTAGCAAGTAAAAAATGGTCCTAAAACATACCCAAGACAATCAAAAAGTTCGCGCAAAATGTTCATAGCCAGAAAACCACTGTTTATGACTTAAGAAAAAGTGGGATTACACTTGGGTTTGGGGAAATGGATATCGAAAGGTCTCTTCAACACAATACATGAGCTGCTTTGACCAGCGCCACATGTTAGCCTTCCAAGAAGTTCTCCAAATAAGGAAACATGTCTCAAATCAAAGTCTTAAGAGTAAGCATTTTTGGTATCGTCCCCCATGCTTTGCAAACTTTAGTTTAAATCAGAGTAACATTTTGAAAGTGCGAAATCATTTTGTTAGAAACCAACGCCCACTACATAAACATATAAATTTGAAAGGCAACACTGCATATAGTAATGTCAAAAACTTTGGAGCCATTAAAAAACAACTTTTTGAACTTTTTTCTCGGTAAATATACACCATAAACTAGCGAATAAGGGGGCGCCAGTATGACCTTAAATTTTCCATAAAAAAACTAAACAACGAGCGCAACAAGTTCGTGAGTTGAGATTGTGAGTAAAGTGATTGAACACTATAGCAAGTTTATTCGGGTGTTGATTGTTTATGAATGTGCACAGTAGGGCGCACTTTTTAAGGGCAAAATTAAAATCTAGAAACGGTGACCGGTGTGAACGCTGCTGTGCGGCCAGTTCAATTTGAGCCGGTTCTATTACACCTGATCGCTCAACTAAGTAGGCTCAGACGCCTGTTTACACGGCCCGACAGATACTCAGATACAAAACTCAGTTGAGCGATCAGGTCGTGTAAATTGGGATTCAGCTACATGGAAATTCCAACAATGAAATCTGTGCTACATGGTTCGGGTTGTCAATTTTTAAAAGTCTGGCAAGGTATTTCGATTTTGATAAAAAAAATTCCCCAATTTTGTCATGAGGTCGACAGTCGACAGCGTAAAGATGCTGATTTTCGTGTTAAGTACGAGAGTACGAGGTTCCGGGTTCAATTCCCGCGCCAAGGAACGTAAAGTTATTTTTTTTTATTTCATTTAGCAAGTAAAAAATGGTCCTTAAACATGCCCAAGCCAATCATAAAGTTTGCATAAAATGTTCATAACATAACAACCATATAGCTTAGAATTTTTTCCAATATTTCAAAATTTTTTGAAGTCAAAAAAATTAAAACTTTACGTTATACAGCGCTGGGAAGTAATTCGAATTCAAAAAGATAAAAAGCATTTTAATAAATATTGAAAAGATCGCCAAATAAATCAGTTTTTTGGGCCTGTTTTGTGCTGTTTCGTCGAACGTCGAACTTCAATGTATGTTTTTTCTATAAAAATATGAAAATTTTTCAAAATCAAGTGTGTTATTTTGGACGTTTTTTTTTATTTTACCACGTTTTGACGCACTTCGACCCAAATTTCTAAAGAACAATTAAATCGATTTTCATAATTTTTTTCCGATGAATGCTAACACCCTAGTGCATCAAATTCATGTTTGAAATCTTTTAAAAATAATTTTTATTTTATGGAAAAAAGTTGTAGAACCTTTAAATGCGATTATTTTCAAAAATGGTTGCCAAGATGAAAGGAGTAACTGTTAACCGATTTTTAATTTTTTTCACTTATAGTTTTTGTGTAATTGAATTTTTGGTAAACCTTTAAAAACTGGCACCAGAATCCTGAAGACTACGTATCTCCGCCATGTTAAAAAATACATGTCTTCGCGCGGAGTTACTTCACAAATCTTTTGCAGAAGTGAAATTGAATACAAGCCTGATTATTTCATTTTAAGTTTGAGTTTAATTTCACAATTCATTTCATATCATTTATTTTAAATAAAATAAAAATTTCTCTAATGTTAACTCAATGTAAAGAGCGATAACGATAATCAGCTTAACAGAGTCATCGATAGCACAACTGTTGACTTTTTTCCTTTGGTTTAAGCGCAAATTGGTCCCCGCATCATCATCATCATCAGGATGCCGCCTAAAAAAAGGATTCCCAAAACACCCACACAGTCCAGGGACGCGGTTTTGATAAGGAAATGGCTACAGCAGCCGCCCAAAGCCAAGCGCAAGGAGTAAGTTGACTTTAACGGGGCTTATTTCGCAGTTATTCACCTCAAACCTCTGTATCACAGGAAAAACGCACCAGCCACAGCCAGTCCCAGTCCCCCACCCCCCGTTTCGTTTGAGACATTCAGCTGCTCCATTAGGAATCTGCCGGACATAGCCTTCGAAATACAAAGCAGTCAAGCGGCAGGGAAAGCCCAATCGCTGGATCAGTGCGCAAGGTGGTATTACCAGGCCTTCTACAAGGATTTTAGCATACGACAGCGTTACGATTTCCAGCTGATGCCCTGCCCCCTGGCCAAACGGAAGAAATTGCTAAGCATGCCCAGGCCCCAAGTTTCAGATGAGGAAACGGATATCGAAATGCAGCCTCAGACAGCAGATGGGACCTTGGTCAGAGTCGACAAGTAAGTGGGTAAAGAGAGAAATTAAATATAGTAGTAGTAATCTTTATTCCATTTTTCATGCATAAATCTTTCAGTCGAAGCAGCAAAGGACGCAAATTTTTTCTTTTTATACCCTTGCAGAGGGTATTATAAAATTGTCCAGATGTTTGTAACGCATAGAAGGAAGCATCTTCGACCACATAAAGTATATATATTCTTGATCAGCATGACGAGCTGAGTTGATTTAGACCTGTCCGTCCGTCTGTTTCTATGCTATCTCCTCCGTCAGTCTTAAAGCTTCCCTCACCAAACTTTGCACGAAGTCTTTTGGTACAAATACGCTGCACCTTTGTCGGAACCGACCGGATGGGATGACTATAGCATATAGCTGACATAGAAACGATCGGTCGAAAAACTGGTTTTAGTGAGAAAAATTTTGTTGTTTTCAACTGAAAGGCTTCCAAACTTCGTATTTTTTAGTTTACTATGCTTTTCCATGATTCCACCGAATTTGATCGAAATCAGACATCTATGAAGTATAGCTGTTATAGAAAAGTAGACTCGAAAAGTAGTCTTAGTTAGAAAAACTTTTTTTTCAATGGAACTGTCCGCAAAATTGGCATGTAATTGTTTTATATGCTCCCATACGATTCTACAAAGTTTTGTCAAAATCGGAATCGAAACGTCCCTTACGTTCGCATATATTTATTTTATATACTTTTACACAATTCTACAAAGTTTTGTCAAAATCGGATGACTATAGCATATAGCTGCAGTATGAATAATCGGTCGGAAAAGTAGTTCTAGTGAGAAAACTTTTTGTTTTAATTGGGATCGCCTCCAAATTTCGCAATTAACAGTTTGTCATGCTTTTCCATGATTGCACTAAGTTTGGTAGGTATCGGACATCTATATAGTATAGCTCCCATAGAAAAGTAAGGTCCGAAAAGTAGTCTTAATGAGAAAAACAAACTGCAAGGGTATACAAAACTTCGGCTCGGCTCAGGGCTATAAGCACCTCAGACATTGTGATTTCATTGTCTAGTATCTCGTTCTGAATAAGATTTTTTGCATAATGCATTGTTCACCCCTGTGCTGAAGTACCCTACAGGGTTTAGCAGTTTTTTTTGTAAGTATTTCTCAAATACTTCCGATATGAAAGGGGCCATTTTTAAGTTGTCGTGCTAGACTTCTCCACTGCTTGCTGTCGCATATCATATCCAGTCTTTTTTCCAGATCTGCTTAATAATTTGCTACAGAGCTTTTTGTACTTTTTGGCGCTCGCTGAGTTTTTCTCTCGATCAATCTCCCTGTCACTTATTCTGAATTTGTTCAGAAGCAAGAAAGTGCTTTCTCTTAGGAGACTGAATTCGTTTTCAGACCATTGGCTTTTCAGTTCGGCTTGGGCAGGCTTAGTCGTAAGTTCTATTGCAGCATTTAAGATAATTGAATGCATATCTGAGAGCGTTTTTTTCGTTCATCTTAGTTTGTTTATCCATTTACTATAGCTAGACCATTATCGTTGCAGAATTCCCGAAATCTCTTGCCCTTTTGAATGTCTACCTTATTTTGTTTATGACAAATTAAATATATATTCTTATGCTCTTTCTTCATAGAAGTGGCAAGTTCATATTCCCCGTGCCCTTCGCCATCTTTGAAAAGTACCTGATGAAGCGAAAAGTGCTGCGCTACCTCTTCCGCAAGCATGCAACAGATCCGGAGCAGCGTAAAGCATTGATGGCTGATAAGGCCTACTGTGAACAGAGAATACGGAAATACTACAACACTTTCTACATGTTTCCCGATCGAAGGCAGATAACTTTCTTTAATTTGGCACCGCCAGATGTGCTCAAGGAATTGCTTAAACCGGGCATTCCCATAGATGAGCAAGCCAATGTGACAGTAGCAGAAGTGAATGAGCAGATGGCCCAAGAGCAAAGCAGTGTTTCAACTGATCAATCAGCTGAGGTGCCAGAAGTAAAGCAGGAAGTAAAGCAGGAGCCTGAGACGATCAGGTATGCTCTATAGAGAAATACCTTATCATACCTAACTAAAACCACATCCATTTCAGTAATCCTCCTCCTGTAAGTTTTGCCATTTTCGAAAAATATGTGCAAAATTTATATGACATTGTTTGGCGTTTAAAAATGGAGAAACCGGAGGAATATATGTGCCAGCAATTTGAACTGGCTGCCGAAACTTTCTATTTGGACTACTATAAAAACCCAGAAATACGTCAAAAATATCCCATTAAGCTAAGACCTTGCAGTTCCACTCTAAAAGAACAAATTTTGTTTGTACCCTCTGAACAGGAAACCCAAAAACCACCCAATCAACATTTACTTAGCCCACCAAGAATGGAGGAACAACAACTGGACCAAGCTCCAAGTCCTGCTCCATTAGCTGAGGAGGTGATAGTCGATTTGAGAAAGTAAGTTATTTATTTGGTTAAGGTGAGTACTGAGAACGTTCGAATTTTCCTTTAGCTGTCACATTCCATGTAAAAGCAATTACTTAAAGAAATATTTCCTTGCCTGATTTTGTGCAAGTCACAAAAGTATTTTGAAAACTGTCACCAGAGCTGACACGGCTGTGTGCATTCTGCGGTCGAAGCGTATGCTTGTGGGCCTCCTTCACGCGAAAAAGGAATATCTAGTAAATTTCTTGAAGGAAAATTCAAACGGTTTCAGTACTCACCTTTAACAAAGATCTGCTAACTTAGACTAAATTTATAAAAACGAAATGGAAAAGTTATTGGTTTTCAGGTTGGATGAATAAATGTGCTGATAAATTTCACTTAAGATAAAGTTAAGTAAAGAGAATTATATAGCCATGCTCCCATTTTCGTATTCGCAAAAGTTTTGCGAATTGAAACCAGTTTTTCGACTAAATTTGCTCTCGAAATCGCCAAATTTTTGCGAATGCGAAAATGGGAGCATGGCTGATAATTAGAGCATAACACCCGAAAAGGGTAATGTAGGGTGTAAGCGTTGTGGTCGGAATGAGCGAGTAATCCTCCAACCTCGAGAAGCGATTGAGAATCAATCATTCCAAGATCTTCTTTTGCACAAATAGGACACCGTTGCATATTCTGTGGTGATGCAAAGATCGAAGATCTTTTCTTTTCTGCGATAAAAGCCTGCAAGAGTCCCAAATCAGATTGCGAAAATTACAAGTTGCTTCTGAACAGATCCGATAAGCGATTGCTGTTCTTTGTTCTCCTATACACGAGAACAGTATTCCAAAAATGGTCGTGCTAAGGATATGTACAATGTTATCGTTGTAGAAGGATCGGTAAACTCTTTAACCAGTTCTTAACAAGTGCCAACACTTTTTTGGCTTCATTTACTGTGACGGCGATGTGGGTGTTAAAACACAACTTCTGATCAAAAAGTACACCAAGATCCTTTACTTAAGAAATTCGGTCTGAGATCACCTCCTCCCTGTAGAATAGAAGACAATATGGGGAGAGCTACGATCCAAAGTCATCATTTGGCATTTAGAATGGTCTGAGTATGGAAGTCATCTGCGTACATAAATACGGTTAAGTGCGCTATGACTTTAGGGAGATCGTTTACAAACAGTAACGGGCCTAGATGACTGCCCTGTGGTTTAACAGAACTCATTGAGTTCGATTAGATAAGTACGATGAGATCCAGTACATTTAGTTAAGAGGGAAACCCAATAGTGACAATTTGTGGAGAAGAAGAGCATGATTAATCGAATCGAAGGTCTTAATAAAATCAGTAAAGACGGCTTTTTTGGATGGAGAATAAAGTGGGGAATCGGGTCGATACCAGTTACTGAACCGATTTTATGAAACAAAGTGGTTAAATATTTTTTAATAATATTGAGTAAAAAAAAATGGGTGGTGTTGTAAGTTATTGGCTGTTGGAATTTAAAATTACCTAATTTTTACCTTTTCTGTCAAGACATAAATCTTAATTTTAACACTGCGAAATCAGCTTTAATGTCTGTCTGCCAGTAAAAAGGGAAAAGTTAATGTCAGCGTAAATGGAACACAGATTGAACGAGTTTACAGTTTTTAATTTCTTGTCAGGATTATCAAGGCTAATCTTTCTAACACTGGACATGTGGAAAAAGTTAAAAAAGATACAAAGAGTAAACTTAGACTAATGCAAATGTCAACCAATATCAAATCAGGTCTTAATAGCCAACAAACAGCTTATTTTGTTTGGGAAAAAAGCTGACTGTTAGCTATTAATGGCTTATTATTATTTACTTGTTCTTGTTCTTCCCACAAAACAAATTCTGATACTGCTTTCTCTCTCTCTCTCTCTTCCTTACAGAGATGGACGCTTCGTCTATCCCGTTTCACTAGAAACTTTTCAGCATTATATAAACTATGCAGAGATTATTAAGCCCATGCTACTTAAAACATATCCAACTGAAGATGAGGCACATTTATCCGCTCTAGCGGCCAATCCTGAGAATCCTCAGGCTAAGGAAATCTTAAGACGTTACTACAATTCGTTTTATGTTTTCCCGGAAAGGCGTAAAAACTATGAATATAGATTTGAGAATGCCAGCCCCGAGCTCTTACAAAAATTGCTCAGCCTTGCCAAACCCCTAAATAAAGAGGCGGTTCAAACATTAAAGGAGAATTCAGCTCCTCCAAAAATAGATGATCAAATGGTTAACAGCCCTGCCAAACCCCTAAATAAAGCGGCTCAAAAGTCAGCTCCTCCAAAAATAGATGATAAAATGGTTTACCCTGTGACATTTAAACAATTTGCCAGTCGTATAAGCAATTTGAATGAAATTGTACAAAAAATGTTAAAATGTGAGGAGTATTCAAAGCTATCCGAAGAGAAATGTAAAAGGGAGTACTATAAAAGCTTCTACAGTTTACCCGAAATACGTGAGAGATTTGAATATCGTCTAAAGCCTTGTCCAGCGGCCTTACGCAAAAAGCTACTGAGTCTGCCCCTGAATCTGCCTAAAGAAACCAACAAAGAAGTCATCATTAAAACCATCCAAGGTATTACCAGGGAATATCAGGTGGATTTTGACACCTTTAAAAAATACATCAACTATGAGGAATTGTTACAACAATTAAAGAAAACCTTCGATAAGCAAATTAAGCAATCGGATGATATACTGATGCAACAGTTCTATTATACGTTCTACGCGGATGACAGATTAAGACGAAAATTTAAGTACAATTTCAATGCGGCTCCAGAGCATTTGAAAACGAAACTAATGGGATTTGCCAGAGTTGTTGACAAAAAACAAAAATCTTTGGAGAAGCCCGCGACTTCTGTGGAACAGCCATTACATGAACCGATTGCAACTACTGCTAAACAGCCATTGGGTGAACCAGTTTCAACTTTAACAGCGCAGCCCTTGGATAAATCCATTTCAGCTTCTGAGGAGCAACAGGCAGCTGAACCAATTGCAACTTCTGATGAGCAACATGCAAATGAACCCACTGCAACTTCTGAGGAGCAACCTGCAAATGAACCCACTGCAACTTCTGAGGAGCAACCAGCAGATGAACCCATTGCAACTTCTGAGGAGCAACATGCAAATGAGCCCACTGCAACTTCTGAGGAGCAACCAGCAGATGAACATATTTCAACTTCAGAGGCGCAACCAGCAGATGAACCCATTTCAACTTCTGAGGAGCAACCTGCAGATGAGCCCACTGCTACTTCTGAGGAGCAACCAGCAGATGAACATATTTCAACTTCAGAGGAGCAACCAGCAGATGAACCCATTTCAACTTCTCAGGAGCAACCTGCAGATGAAATCAAGTAAGTAGTATTTGTGTTTTGAGCTCAAACATCTTTTCAAACATTTTCATTTTTTTATCTGGCCTTAATCTAGTTGTTTCACGCATTTTAAGATATATTTCTGAAATTTACCCTTGCTAGATGCAAAGTTCCCAGGAAATATTGGTTGTTTAAAAAACGAAGAATTCCAATGATTCCCGCAGACATGCCAATTGAACTTAAACGCGTTCAATTTCCTTTTATAGTGGCATTCACAATGTGTATCAATAAGTCACAAGGCCAAACATTGTTCGTTTTCTGATTATATCATGTTTTTCACACGAACAATTATACGTGGCATGTTCTCGAGTCGGCATAAAGTAGCTTATTTGTTTTGGCTAAAGACAGATAGACGAAATTAATATTGATTTTCTTTGTATCATTTTCCTACTTCATATTACTTTTTTAACTTAACACTTTTATGAGATCAAACAATGAATATGTCCGTTTCATTGAATTAAGTAAATGAAAGATTGGTGTTTATATAGCGCTTCATTCTTCTTTCTATCATAGATCCCATCGCCAAACACTTACAACCGGATTTTTTAATTTTACAGCCAAAATATTTACTAAAAAAAAAGTATATGGCAGAACAACGTTTGCCGGGTCTGCTAAGTAAGTGA
This sequence comes from Lordiphosa collinella, assembly GCA_018904265.1. NCBI lineage: Eukaryota > Metazoa > Arthropoda > Insecta > Diptera > Drosophilidae > Lordiphosa > Lordiphosa collinella. Next base: position 76,219 of record JAEIFV010000062.1, on the reverse strand, counting down.
TTTTTAGAAACGGATTCAGGTTCGGAAGCTCATAAATATATAATATTTGGTTTGTGGAACCCATAACACACGAACCGAAAGGGTTCGATGGGATTCTGCTCTGAAGCCTCTAAGATAAAATAAAAATAAGCTTTCACCGAAAAGGTTGAAAAGGAACCGGAGATCATTGAAATAGATCTACAGGCAAGCGGTCCTTTATGTCTATGGACAGCTCAATTTAAACATAACTCTTGGTTAGGAAAAGGCTTTAATTCTAGGAAATTATTGCTACTTAGTAAGGAATGAAGTAATAACTTTGAATCCTCAGTATCCAGCTATAAATAGATTTTCCCTTAAACAGAAGAGAAAGAAATGAACTACCTCAAGTACTTCGATGTACTTTAAGAGCAAAGGACCTAACAGAGACCTCTGTGGCACATTTTTCGAAGCTGTTGATCTACTCCAATACCTAAACTAACTAAATTCTAGTAGTTCTGATCGCGTATTTGCTAAGCTTTAAAAGTTAGGACTTTTCCTTGGAGCCTTACAGTCAACGATTTTCGATTTCAGTGGCTGATTTCCCTCTTCTGAATCCAAACTGCCTCTTGACTATAATACTTTCTAGCATCTTACAGTAGTCAAATGGGTTTGTACGATGGCCCTTGTGATGGTTTCTCAAGCTTTGGGAAACAATCTTTGTCTTTGTAAGCAAGCAAATAGATGAAAATATCGATCATAAGCTTTGTTTTTTTTTTAAATCTCTTTCAGCGATCTTTCTGATGAAACATGCGAGGAAGACATAATTGTGGATTTGGGCAGGTAATGTATATCTAAGACTTATCTCTTGACATTTCTAAAGCAATTCTTCTTCTCCTTTTTTAAGGACTGGCCTTTTCAAGTTTCCCGTATCAATTGATGTATTTAGGAAACACATTAACTACTATGAAATAATGCGCTCCCTGCTCTTGGAAACCACTCAAAGTGAGGCTGAACTTCCTGCCATGATTGCAGATCCCGAAAATGCTCAATGTTGGAAGCAGTTTCGTGATTTTTATATTTCATTTTATATCTACCCCGACAAACGTCAACTTTATAATGCAAAGTTTCAATGCAAAGACGCAGAAATATTACAAAAACTTCTAGGGCTGGGCCATGCCTTTGAATGAATTGGCAAGACAAACATCGACAAATGACAGCCCCCCAGCAGAGCAAAGAAAATGCAATGCCCCCGTTTCATTTAAGACTTTTAAAAGTTATGTGAAAAATCTGAGTGAAATTGTGGAGCAAATGTTACTCTGCGATGAGTTTAAAAATAAAACTAAAGATGAGTGCGAAGAGGAATACTTTAAAGGTTTCTATACGTCAGAAGAGATGCGCAAAAGGTTCAACTATAAACTCAAACCTTGTCCGGCTAGGATGAAGGAAAAACTACTCAAGTTGCCGGAAGAGCCAATTATAATACAGATTAAAAATGTTAGCTATGAGTTTCCAGTAACTCTGGAAACCTTTGAGAAGTACATCAACTATGAAGAGTTGCGCCCTCAATTGGGGGAAGATTTGGAAACCATTGAAAATCTTTATTATGCTTTCTATACAAATGCCAATCAAAGATCACGGTATAACTATAATTTCAATGGAGCTTCGACGGATATGCAAGAGAAACTAGAACAATTTGCCTTGCCAGTTAGCCCAGCTAAAGGGTAGGAAGTTTCAAAGTATGTTTTTGAAAAGATGTAATCAAAATTCGTCTATTATAGGAGGGATGCGGCAACAGCTGAGACTGCAACTGCGGGTAAACCGCAGATTGAACCTGTTAAGAGGTAAGTCTAGGCTAAATTGGATACTTTTCCTCATTAATTTGTACTATTCTATGAAAAGCAGTCCAGAGTTGATTGAACCAAATGAAAATGCTGAGACTGAAGCAATGGACACCACAGAGACGATTTCAGAGGACGCTAGTCCAGTAGTTGGTACAGAGATTGTGAATAAGGTTGACTTATATGCAGCCAGAAGAGCAGAACTTGCTGGGTAAGCATTATTATTTATCAGTTTCCTTTAAGCTAGACTTAAACATAATTTTTCTTTTGATTTGTTTAGTAAATTAAAACTAAATGTGATTAACTACCCGCCTCAAGAAAGACTTCAGAAACAAATAGCTAATAGCCTGGCATCTACTGCATCAAGTGAAAAAATTGTAACATCTCAGAAAGCAGCGAGTGTTGAAAGTCCAAGGGAAACGGTTAGATCCTTGACCACACCTACAAGCACTCTTACTAAGCCAGCGAATGTCGCGGATGAAAGCGTCTCTATTAGAGAATCTGTAAATAAACCAGCGAGTAACATTGTGGTAAGTGCAAAGCCAGCGAGTAAAATAGCTGAGAGCTTAGCGTTGAGAAAATCTGTGAGTAAACCCGCGATTGTCACACCTGTTAGTTTCAAACCAACGAGTAGAGCCGAAGAAAACGCACTAAAAAGTAAACCTGTTAATAAATCAGCAAGTACCACGGAAGAAATCACAACATTAAGTAAAACTCCAAACGAACAGGCATGTACCGCAGCAAAAAGTGCAAAGTTTGCCGGTGAAACACAAAAAAGTGCTTTAATAACTAAATCTGTTAATAAACCAACGAGTGGAACTGCAGAAAATAGCACTTTAACTGGTAACTCTGTTCAAAATCCAACGAATACCGCATCAATAAGTGCAAAACCTACAAGAAAAGCAGAAGAAGGCACTGTATTACGGAATTCCTTGCAAAAGCCAGCGAGTAACACAATAGCAAGCCCAACACGGAGGAACTTATCAGCAAGTACAAAACCGGCTTGTGAAACTGAAGAATCGATTAATAAACCAACGAGTGCCACAAAACTAATAGCGAAACCAGCGAGTAAGCCAGACGGAACTCTGACTACGCCACCGAGTACCTTAGTAGCAAGTGAAAAACCGGCGAGTAAAGCAGACGACAGCACATTATTAGCCAAATCTGTGAATAAACCTGCGAGTAGCACAGTAAATAAACCAGACAGTACCAATGCAGATAATTTGAAGCGAGCGAATGAAACAGCACTAACCACATCCATAAGTAAATCGGTCAATAAACTAACGAGTACCAGGGAAGTCGGAAAATCTATAAATCAAGCAGCAAGTACCACAACCGAAAGTGCGAAACCAGAGAGTGAAACTGAAGCAAGCACTTCAAAAAGTAAAGCAACGAGTACTACAACAGTTAATGCAAAAACTAGAATGAGTAACGTCATCCCCAAACAAAACTCAAGTTTTCTGAGAGCTGAAAAAATCTTTTTCAACTCCTCGACAAAGGTAAGTAAAGCAAAAAACCATTCAGAATATTCTGCTAATCTCTTTGAAATTCCCAGGAACACTGTTTGCCAACCTTGCTCCATCAAAGTCATGGCCTAAAAAGCACCATTTGGCGCATTCTCTCCCAACTCAGTTTGTCCGAGTTTAAGGAGTACACCAGCATACACAATGCCACTGCGTTCTATGACTATGAAGACCAATTGAAACGTTGCTATGACCATGTTGTGCGTCTGGGAAATTGGCCATTCAACTTATATGTGAAATTTACATTGTTGCGAAAGCTTTTATGGAGCAAGGGCGTTCAACTGGACAGACTGGACTTGAGTCAAGTGTCTCCAAAAATGTTGCACTGGCGAGATTTGATGTTGTTCACAAATTTTGATGAAATTGTTGAGCTCAACTATTGGGATCGTACAAAAGAGACGGTGGATAGTTTGGAGGACTTGTTTAAGGAACGTGATCACTTTTATGCCATGTGTTGGAAGCATGATCAATGGATAAGAAAAGTGCCTGAAATTACGGATGAGAAACTAAATGAACCTTTCAGCTGTGATGCGGTGGCTTCGGTAACACCAGTTTTGACACTATCAAGTGAGTAATAAAAGAGAAAAGTTGCTGAACTTGGAATTAAGTAAAGCTTCTTTTATTTCAGGACCACTTTGCCTACAGTCGTCTATTACAGAATCACCAGTGGCAATTGATTTGGATGATGATGAGGAATCAATTTGCCCACCCACACAGCTGGATGTATCCAACTTTGTGGATGTAAATATTGTAGCAGCGGCCAGTCAACTACCAGAAACTCAAACTGATCCGCTATTCGAAGAGTCCATTTGGACTGCACCAATCATCTCACCACATCCCCACCTAGCCGTTAAAGAGGAGCCCATCCAGTTCTTGAATCAATTGCGCTTTACACTGACTGGGAATAGCAGCAATGAAGAATACGCATGTGAGGCGGTACCAATCGAAGAACAAATTATTAACTTGATTGATGAGGAAGAGGAGAAAGCACATGCCAAATTGGCTTGCTTTAGACGACAGCCACAGGGAATGGATGAAGCCTTTGAAAATCTAATTACTCAGGCCTTGAATGATACGCTGGAGGAAGTAGTGACTACATCAACTTGTGTTGTGGAGCCAGATGCCTTTGAAAACCTACTAACACAGACTTTAAGTTTGGATGAGGAATTGGAGAAAGAGACACTCGAAAACGCTGCTGCTGCTGTGTCAGCTCCACCTTTCCAACACTTACCTGAAACCCCAATCAAAGTACAGCCACAGCAGGTTCACCCTTTAACCAAACCCTTTACCCTGAAACTAAAGCGTACGTCGAACAATCCAAATCCCCGCAAGAGGCAACGTCTTGATAAAGATGTGGTACCCCAATTGAGACATGAGTTTCGTGCCTTGCCACTTCATGCCATGGTACGCATTGAGAACAATTCTTCCAACTCTACCACCACCACCACCACACAGGAACCCCAGGCGCAGCCCCCTCAGGCGCAGCCCCCTCAGGCGCAGCCCCCTCAGGCGCAGCCCCCTCAGGCGCAGCCCCCTCAGGCGCAGCCCCCTCAGGCGCAGCCCCCTCAGTTGACCGCCTCTCAGGACTTTGCCACTGGTAATACCTTGCTTGAGTCTACGCAGCTGCAGGCACTCTTGGATTGCCCGAATATTACTCTTCGCAAGGTAAATCAAGTTGTGGTTAATATTAATGTAAGTAGACTGCGACGTCGGTTTATCTTTCACCGGCTAGAGCGCTATCTCTACTTTCGTTCCCTGACCACGGCGCACATAGCCGAATATTCCCTCAATAGTCATGCCCTGGGTCGTCCCTATCAACAGGCTTTGCTCAAAATAAATGGCAAAAATTGCAATGTAAACGGTCCCTTGCTGCAGACTCTTTTCCCCCAGACCACACCTACGTTGTTGGATGATCTGCAGCGTCTGCTCTGGGATGTGGGCGAATTTAATTACAATTGCCGTCGTGTGTGCCTAGAGAAGACTCTCGATTTGCGCACTCGTGTGCTTACCATGTTTATGGAAGTGGCTCCCAGATTTGGACACTTTCGTCTGGAATTTGAGAACGAAACACGCGAATGGGCCGTTTGCAGTTTAATATCTGGCCAGGATGAGGCAGATGTAACGGTCAGAAGACCACGTTGTGATATGAGCAAAGCCATTAGTGCCCACATACTGGAGCGTATGGCCCAAGTGAAGCGCCTGCTGTGAGAAATTATTTATTATTTTTATAATTTTTTGTTTATTTCAATCGTTTAATAAAAGTCTAATCATGTTAACTCTTTTTGGTTCTCTGCTTTGTTTGTATCTTTTCAGAGGAAGACTCCAGCGAGAAAGGCAAAACCGATTAAAAATTGAAATTGTTTATTTTCTTTATAGAAATTTGTTGTTTAATAAAGGAGGATAAGCTTAAATTTAATTGATCAATTTTAAGAGGTTAATGAAGAGGGGGAATCACAGATCATTGGAAGATCATTCACAGTCTCCTCAATTGGTTGGTGATTCATACCTAAAATTTCGTCATTTTACAGACTATTTGCCCAGACTAGCTCTGTCAATTTTCAAGCCCAAGGACCTTACATACACAATCTAGCTACAAGAAAGCCCATAAACATTTCTGGTGTAAGAATAATGTGAAATATATGTCGCTTAAAGAAGCCCATCTGGTGGGAACAACTTGGATTGGTTTGTGTGGGAATACCAAGTACTCTTCCCAGTAGACCAACGGTAAGATCTATACATTTGTTGCACCTTAAAAACTAAAATTTACAAGAGGATTTTTAAAAAGTCGGTTCTGGTGATAGCACTAAGGATCCTTGATTTTAGTTTGCACCATCTCTCAATAGCAAATGCTTATAAAGGATCAAAACTGTTATACAAATTCCAACATTGCTTGTAAATTCTTTTTTGCTTCAACCTTGCATGTTTTACCAACTTAATAGGGAGGATTGGTTTAATTAGCTAAGCTACTCACCCGTGCTAATCACGAACCACATAGCCTGAACCTTGGTATAATCATACCAGGTATGGCGCAGATTTTTTTTTAAGTACGCAAAGCACTTTGCTGAGGGCGCATACTGGGAGCGCCGTACCTTGCTTGTTGTTACATGGCCTGAACGGTGATTCCCCGGTGAAGGCGCTTTACAAGTGATAGCGCTTCGACACTTTAGGCAGCAAGCAGTATCCAGTTAACACCTGTCGCCTGTCGCTTTTAGGATTATACTTTGACTTTGATGATTAAAAACAATATAAGCAAAAAAAAACCCCATCCTTAGCGTAACTCTAATTCAAATTCACAGAAGACTTTAACACTCTGCTACTTAACATACATAGTCGATAACACTTATCGACTGTTAACTCTCTTTACATTTCTATCGTATCGGTATCGACGGAACAGCTGTTCTTGTGTTTTATTTTATTTAGTTATTTGTTAAATATCGTGAATTTAAACTAAATAATAATTATTTGATGCTAGCGGAGCAATTGCTATGTAACCAAGTAAGTTGAGAAATTAAAAGTATGCTCTATCGGCGAAGTTACAAAAAACAATAACAAAATCAAAATGCTGACCGACTCAAATTCAACATTTGGCTAATTAAGGCCTAGAAATAGATTAATAATGGTAAATTATATAAATAGCTGCCCAGTAATAATTAATAACTTTTTAATAAGCATCAGAGTGGGGTATTGATGCTAGTAATGGCATCCATGTAATGTATGGTAATGGTGGTGGATGGTGGCTTGCGTGCTATGTCAGCTGGGCTCATTATCAAATTATTGGGTTAACAATTGCTTATGTGGAATATGCTTGTAATTTATAATGAACTGAACTGTGTGTTAATTGACCAAAGCAAAAGGGCGAACTTGCTTGAGCCCTGCCAGTTGATATTGAGGGAGTAGAGGAGGGTGAAGGCAAAATGCAGTAGGAGATTACCCAGATGTAAACTATGACTAAGGAAGAAGAGTGTTTGAATGCTCTGTCAAGAATCGGAAGGGGGAACGGACCTACATTTTATGGGATCAATGTCTCCGGAAGAATATAATAGGGCATTTACAAGTCTGCCAATGTATAAAGCTCAGCAAAAGATTTGCTGCAAAGTTACGTACCCCTCGTAGAGCAGCCCCTGTAGCTTAATTTTTACTTCGGGAGGTGCTAAATTTTTGGCTCTTTTATCAGGGTTCTGAAAAAAGTAAAAATTGATTAGCAACCTATACCTAGGGACTTAGTTTCGATTCATGTAGCAATTTTTATTAAAGCCCTGAACCCAAGGGTTCGGCCAGAATCTTGGTTTAATTTGTTAAAACTCTACAGATCCTATAGTTTCGGAACATAATAGCATTTTTTATATTTGAGTGTCAGTAAGTCCATGTTGATATATTTTTTTGAAATTAAACGGGTGTATCCGTTTTCGATCAAATCATGAGTATTCGGAATTCTTAAATGTTTCCGCTTTCAAAAACCGACTATGTTATCTGGCTTTTAATTTAAACTTTCCTTTGAATTTTCACTTGACACTTTTAATGGCAAATCGTTTCAACCAAATTCTTTAATCGTTTCTTGGAAATCGTTCTTGGAAATAGGAATAGCTGCAGTATGAATGATCGGTCGAAAAAAAATTCTAGTCAGAAAAACTTGTTTGTTTTAAATGGAATCGCCTCCAAATCTCGTAATTGTTAGTTTGTTATGCTCTTCCATGATTCCACTAAGTTTGATCGAAATCGGACATCTATACAGTATAGCTCCCATAGAAAAGTAAGGTTCGAAAAGAAGTCTTAGTTAGAAAAACTTGCTGCAACGGTATAGAAAACTTCAGCCGAACCCACAAATGAGTTCTTCGTAATATGGATCAAGTCTATATTTTGTTGATGAAGTAGGTTGCGTTGAAGACTATTCTATTATTTTGGACTAAATGGAAATAATGAGAGGGGCAAGAGGTAGGGGCGTGGCTGTACACAAAACTATGTTTCGATTTGCCAAATGTGCGAAGTTTCACGTCTATAAGTTCGTTTTCATATTATTTGCCGAAGGCGAAACTTTTATTTTCGAAATTCTAGTCACACTAATTTTAAGTGTCTAGCTTTATTTTCGGTCTCTCTATTTGAATTTAAAGACCTGATTTAAAGTCAAGTTATCATAGTATGAACTGAACCATAGCGAAAACTGCTATAGAGAACGTTTCGTTTCGGTTCGGTTCATTTGAAAGAAAAGGCTACCAATTCTAAAAATATATTTCAAAATATTGTAACCTGAAGGAATGAGATGATCCAACGATTCCACAGCATCTGGTTCTGGAATTCTAATACAATTCTCTTTATCCTCTTAATACTATATTCTGTCTTCGAAAGTTGTTAATGGAGTTGAGCGAGAAAGTTTTCCATTTTTTACGCGACCCTTTACTCTTTGTATTCTGCTATTGAGCGAGTTTCTTTCCCCTTAATCTAACTTTATCTGAGGTCCTATTGATAAAGCCTTTTCCATTTAGAAGAAAACATTTGTTCTAGGATTATCTTGCCAATCCGGCAAGATAGAGACAGCACAAGCACCTCAGTTATGGAGTTTAGTTTCATGTTTGGCATGAAAGTGTTGGCTTAAAACAACAATCAGTTGATTACCTTCCTTTTTCAACTCGTCATTTATTGCGGCCCAGAGTCGCGGTGCTGGTATTTTCTTGCTGTTTGCTTTGTGAGAAATAAAGGTGAGCTTGTCGAGGGCGCAATGGGCCATTGGGTGCCCACTACATTTAAAAATAAACATATAATCCTATCAAGTGCTGAACTTTGCATGATTTTCATCATTTCCAATTGTCTCTACTTCCTCCACTGCCCACCCCCGGCACTATCTTTCTGCATTCAAGCAAACACTTGATTGCGCTAATTGGCTTGGCGCATGATGATGCCTCCTACAATGATGCGATGAGTAGTTTAAACTGATGACTGAAGACAAGATTTTTCATTCATAAAAATAAAAGACACTCGCTGAGTGTACGAACCGACCGGAAGTTCTTATTTGATTGCAAATTATTGTTGTAGTTTTTTGTGTTAATTAAAGCAAAAGGGGTTCTCGAAATTGTCACCAATCGGGCAAGTATTTCCGTTTTGTTACAAGCCAGCTGCTGCTGCTGCTGCTGCTTCTATGGCCAGTTCAGAGTTCAACTGCAGGCAAAAATATGTAAATTTTTGAGGGCGCTTGCGTGAAGGCGATAAACCAGAGACAAGAAAAGAAAAACCAAATGCTAACCGATTTCAACTTCAATTTCGAGCGCAGTCATAAACTTGGCACAGGCAAAGGGAAGCGGGTCACGAGCGATGCCAGGGCAAGCTAAATGCTTGTTAAAGGGCGTGCTCGAAATTGTTGTTGCTGGCGTTCTGTTGGGTTGTGTTGTGGTTGGTGCATCGGCGTCGTGGCAACCACAAAAACAAATCAGCCACAGGAGTCGAGGCCGACGAGCAATTGGCAAATTCGATTTGCAATTTTACAAATGCGGCTGCCGTTGTTGCCCGGATCTCTGGGTTGAGTAAACAATTTAGAATGAAATGCAGTCGGGAGTTGATTTGCAATTTCATGGCAGCAACAATTTGCACCTCATCATCATCGTGGCACTCGGCTGGGTGATGATCTTTCAATCGTTCAATCAGCTTCTTCTCGAAAAGGTCAACCCCGGAGCCTGGCACGTGCAAAGAATATTTTTCATAACATTTTCTGTGTTTTTTTGGGGAATTTACTGTACATCTACAACCCATCCCATCGACCAGGAAGTGCTGGCCAGCAATGAGAAAAATTTCGCTAGATAAATAATGCATATCTCACGCACTCGCTGCTCCTCGCCTCCGACCGTTTAATGAAGGCCTAGATCCCAGGCCATAATAAGCAAGGGGCAACAATGGACGGCAGCTAGCCCAAGGAAAACTTTAGCCAATTTTATGCGATGGCTTTGGGCCTGGGCTGCGTGTTGAGAGTGGAGTTGAGTTTCGATTTGGCGCGATTGCCTGGTTTAATTTAAGCTCGCCGCCGCCACAAAAAAGATTCATTAAGTTTTGCTTTCGGGGTTTCTATTTACTTTTCCCAAGATCAACTTTGACTGCCTTTTTGGTCGGGCCAAGTGTAATTGAAGGCTTCTCTCGGGGTACCATGGAATTGGTTCATTAAATCTAAACGTTTGTTTGCGCAACTTGCACAAGTTTGATTTTATTTGCTCTCTCTCACTCGATCTCGGTGTGTGTGTGTGTCCCACATCTTAGAGTTAAGGGCAAACTAGTTTGCCAAACGGTAGCACGACTGACATCTGGTCTGAGCTTGGGCGTTTCATGGGATTCAAGGAAAAAAGTCACCTATTGGAACTTCTTTAAGTGTGACCAGCTTGCAATTGTATTCAAAAGTTTCATACTTCTTAGCACATTCTTACTCAGAACTTTTAGTGTTATGGTCACTATGTCTATTCTCCCCATACCAACTTTAAGTGTGACCAGCTGCAATTGATAACTTTTATTAAAAAGCTTCACACTTTTTAGCACTATCTTACTCAGAACCTTTTGTGGTACGGTCACTCTGTCTACTCCTTTTTTCACTAAGCCAATTTTACCGAACTGTTTGCCTCTGTACCAGCTCTCCTAATACCAACTTGAAGTGTGATTAGCTGCAATTGAAAACTTTTATTCAACATTTTCACACTTTTTAGCACTATCTTACTCAGAACTTTTTGTGATACGGTCACTCTGTCTCCTCCCTTTTCCACTCAGCATATTTCCCGAACTATTTGCCTCTGTTACAGCGCCTCCTCATACCAACCGATTCATTTTTAAAGCCATTTCTTTTTATTTTCGAACAAATTGCAACTTTTTGTTGCCTCCACTAACCCATTACGCACCGCTGTGAGATTGTAATCTAAGCTCTTGTTATTGGAGCAGGGGATTTAATTAGACAAATGTCCCACAATTTGTAATGTCATTTCTCAAAAGTTGCGGAAAATCCAAATGTAAACTTTTTGGTGTTGAAAATGCAAAAGGTGAAAAACGTAAGAAGAAAATATGTCTAATTTTGCACCATGTGGACACTGGTCATTATTTCTCTGCAAGCAAATCTCTTGGAGTCTGCCTGTGTGTCTGCCTGTGTTTGTGTGCGCCAGCATGCGGTCCCCCGTGTTCGACGACGACGACAAAAAATGAGATTTGCTGACCAGTGGTCATTAAAGCACATTTACAATGACCAAAGCCATGTTGGCTTGTGGCTAACACTCAGTCCGGTCCGTCTCCATGCAAAATGGCCAAAGACAAGCTATCAAATCGATGCCGAAATTAATTTATCTTGGGCTACCAAATTTGACAAATTGTAAATGTATTTGAAATTGACTGCAGGTTTGTAATATCAAGCAGAAGGTGGCAAGGAATAATGGCCAATGGATTGGTATGGGAATGGGAAGAAGAATGGGAAGTCTTAAGTATGATATGATAGAACCATTCTAGGAGTTTATGATGCTGTTTCCTTTTTTGAAATGTGAAATCGAAATCCAGGGATCAAACCGAATCGTAAACCAAGCTGGAGTTTTTTTCGAACAGAAGCAAAAACCAACTTGTTGGATTTTTTAAAGTACTTGACTTAACATATAATTTTTTATAATTTTCACAATTTGTATTAGAAATATCATCTAATTGATTGATTGTTCTATAAATACGACTTTGCCCATTTTCGATTAGGTAATGTTATGGAGGTTGATCCCAAAATGGGAGAGATAATCAATCGTATTTAAGCACATTCTTTGACAAAAGTAGGGTATTCTAGCCTTTCGCATCATTGTACAAACTTTCAAACCATAAATGGAAACTACTCTCCAAATTTATAAAATTCTTTCATAGAAATTTACTATATGTGCAAATGTAGAAACATAACACTAAATGTAGACTAGAGATAACTTTAATATGAAATTGAAAATGGCTTCAATACTTCGTCACAAAACGTGTACGTTTCATACACTTGTGATGTAGCTTGAGGCGCTGTTTGGGTACCTTGGACTTACACTGAAGTAGCAACAAACTTTCAGAAAACTTGCTTAATGCGTTGTCGACATATATATATATGGTAGATATAGCTCCGCCTTTTATTTGAGTGCAGCTTATCATTTCATTAGCGGCTAGAGTCCTAACATGCCTCATAGTGCGCTCGTCCACCTTAGGTATTGCACCCTTGCGACTATTTTCGCTATACTTTAGCGGGCTTTTGTGTTTAGATTGCAGTAACTTTTATACCAGCTTTATGCATGGTTTTTTTATACCCTTGCAGAAGGTATTATAAAATTTTCTGGATGTTTGTAACGCATTGAAGGAAGTATCTCCGACCACATAAAGTATATATAATCTTGATCAGAACGACGAGCTGAGATGATTTAGCCATGTCCGTCTGTCCGTCCATCTGTCTGTTTCTATGCTATCTCCTCCGTCAGTTTGAAAGCTATCTTCACAAAACTTTGCACAAAGTCTTTTGGTACATATAGGCTGCACATTTGTCGGAACCGGCCGGATCGGATGACTATAGCGTCAACACATGCACATATTTATTTACAATATCAGTACATTTTATATGCATTATGAAATAAGTATGCACAGTTTACAAACATGCATAAAAAGCCGCCAATTCACTCACAAATGAACATTAATTCGCGGAAGTCTATATTATTTATACTTTCGTTTACCGTTTTAGGTTTGCATTTCAGCCAAGCAATTCTATGCTTTGCTTTTAAATGCTTCTTTATGTTTGTCGAATTGCCACTGGTCCTAATAGTTTTATTACACAAGTTGCACTGTGATTTTTGAGCATCCACTCTTATAAAATACGTTTTAAGCATTTTTTTTGTTCGACAAAAGAAACTCAAGAAACAGTTGATCGCAGCAGTGTGACCAAACGGTGCAAGCAAAATATCGCTGAAAAATCGCCAAAAATATTCGATAACCCGATATATTCGCCTATTTTGGACAAAAATATCGATATTTGATTCTTCGATATTATTTTCGACATCTCTATTAAAAACCCATATTCGAATTTTGATTATCTAAATAGTTTAAGAGGCGAATTAAGCAAAATGTCTTCACATAACACCGAGAAATGGTTTTGGGTTGGAAGAGATACTTATACATATAATTTTTAAACCAAAATTAATGAACGAAATCGTTGAATTAGGAGTTCTCTTGGGCTGGGTTTTTTAGGTGGTTTTTTTCTTTATATAAAAATCTGTGCAAGCTCTTTAATTGTTCGCTGCTTTAGGGGAAGCTTTCTGCATCAAGGGTGAGCCAGTTGCAGATAAGTTGTTGCAGTGTTACCAGTTAAATGGTTTCACAACTTTTACATAAGATGTCAGTTGTCCTTAGCCATGCCTTTTCGTATGCGCGAGAATTTATCGATTTCCAGGGCTGAAACACAGGGCCACACAGTCGTCGCTTACATTTTTGACAGCGTTCGATAGAAGTTACTCGCTACACCATTAAATCGAAAGCGACTGTGTCAGTTCGAAATACTGGATGGCACCTTTGAATCATCGAACCAAGGTCGACTAAGAATGTCGAAGCGCACTGAGCTACTTTGTATTGTAGTTATTGTATTAAGTTTGGTCCTTACCAGTTCTTTCTTGGAAGTTGAAAATTGAATTGCGTATCGTCTACTGCGAGTATGAACAATATTATAAATGTTTTTAAGATTTTAGAGCTTCAATCAGCGCTTGTTCTAGTTTAGTGTAGTTTCTGTGGATGTTCTGGGAATCCCAGTATTCAAAACGTTGGCGCTTCAGGTATCTAAAGCATTCTCGACCGTCAAGACATTCCCTTATATTTTGAAAAACCGAAAGGCGTCCAACTTTTTAGAGAGAAAGAATTTTTGTTAGAGAATACGGAAACGAAGTAGAAACCCACTTAGTTCGGCTAATTCCAAAATTTGTATATTGAACCCAACAGATAGTTGAAGGTCTTTGTGAACCATTGAACCGAAGCAGTTCTATCTTAAGAAAATATTTATGTTCAGTTCTTCGTTAATCTCTTTTAAAAAAGGTGTTTTATAGCGAAAATAGAGCGATACAAAATAAAAAGTTCAGGTAAACTCCTGCTATAAATTTCAATCTGTAAAATCAAAGGAGCACATCGCACATGCGCTAGGAACGCAATTGTTGTTGTAAACGTTATTTATCTTTATCCTTTTCTAGCAGTTGTTGTTATTTGACAAATGAGTTTCTTCATTTCCTCATATTTTTCGACATCTATGGCAAAAACTAATAAAAAAGGTATTAGATATTCTAAACCCATTTATATTCCTCCCTCTCTTAAATACCTCCCTCCCTCGAAACTAATTTGTATATTCCAAATAGGGGCATGCATTTTCTCATCCATTTACAAACATTAGTTCGTACATGCAGTTGCAGCTTGGCCACTGACCAATTAGAAGACTAACCAAACTGCAACCCCATCTCTAACTCTGCTCGAAAAACGAATGACTGACCACCAGCGCCCACAACTGCAGCAACAACAGTGGACCAGCATCTAATAAAATTAAAAAGAAAATAAAATAATAGTCCGAGCTGCTGCTGCTGCTACTCCGGCCAAATTCCACTCAATGTGCTATCAGAATATTCACTCAACTGATAAGAACACGTGTTGCTTCAGCTGCCATCCCTTTCGCTCGCCAGCCGGCTAGGAGACAGCACTCAAAAGCCGCCAGACTTATAGCCGAGGCAACTTCGGTGTGGCAACCATGAGACGGTGAACGGGGTCCAATTAGGTGGCCAGGCAGCAAGCATGCGCTCTCTTTCTGCCTGCCCCACTCGAACAGACTGACTTAAGGCGCTGGCGCTGCTCTTTTATTCGCCAGCGTTTGACTACGACTTGGACTCGGACTCGGAGTCGGCGGTTGCCTCAGTCTCAGTCCGGTTTTTGAAGCCAGCGCGCCTCGCGGTTTTCTTACTGAAAAAGTGCAGTTGATATCTACGATTCGGCTGGGTTGCTGTTGTCTTTTGTGGTCTTGGAGTAGCAGCAGCAGCAGCAGCAACAGCGACAAATCCCAAATCGCATAAATATCCGTGTGTGTGCAAGCGAAAATTAAACAGCCGCAGGCCTCAAACAACCCGACGGCTTAGTGCATTTGTGGTGGAAAGAACAACAATCAAAACAGATATTTAAAACAAATGAGAATTTACGTATAGAAGAACATTCCAGTCCAGTCAGTTCGCGAGTCCATTGAATGTAAGTTCTTCCCCCCCCTTGTCAAAGAACATTTTCAAGATAACAAGAAATACAGTCCCTGGGATGAAAGTGAGGCTGTTTTTTTTTTTTGTGTTTTGTATACATATTTTGTGATCTGATTCTGTCTGAGAGAGGAGGAGAGCTCCAACTCAAAGTTTCTTATCGGCAAACACAATTCGAAGATCATAAAAATTTATGAGCTGCCTTCTTTTTTTTTTTTTTGAAACAGTTGATAAGGTTTGGGATGTGTTGATGTTGATTATAGATCTGTATTGTAGTTTGTATATTTTTACACAGAACAAAAATGTCTAGTGTGGTTTTTTGAATCCCTCGTACAGTAAACAGAACCTTCTAAAATCAACGGTTTTCAAAAAATCATCTAGGAACTTATATAATTTTACTATGATATTTTTTGGTGAAGATGCGTATTTAAAATCTATTACAAGTTCGGAAATTAAAATAAAGCAAAACGCAAGTTGGGAAATTGGAATGCTAAAAATCTCATATTTTTATACACAAAGGGCAGAGGATACCTTTCCATTTTAAAGACCAGGTACTATTATGGGGCTAGAATTGATCATTAACCACTCTGCTTAACACAATTTTCATTGCTAGTCACTATTATTTTTCCTCTATTCGAGTTTCGGGTGCTCTATCCGTCAAAAGTTGGAAAGAATAGTACGGTCTTGAAGCAAAAAACCAAAGTTTTAAATTTTAATGTACATAATTTTCAGAGTTTAGGTGACTAATTCAATAATTTGTGACTCTTGAAACCATTTTTATCTAGACATCTGTTGACTTTATCAGTTTTCTTTCGAGAGTGCGTCTTTTGTACAATTTCTGTGTTCAATATACGTTCAAAACCCTGTCTGTGGTTTGTTTCAGTTAATTTTGATCTTCAGATCTCATTCCTAGTCACTTCAATGTCATCTTGAATACCCGTTTTTTACTTAATATGCAACCAAAATACTCTGATTTTAGCTGCAATCATTTTTGCTCTTCAATTGTCATCCCTACTCACTTCAAAGTCATAATTAACAGTAGTAAAGTATTTCAGTTGCTATCCTTGGTCACCTGTATCCGTTTTTATACTCTGTACCAGAGGTACACAGAGTATATTAAGTTTGTGCAAAAGTATGTAACAGGCAGAAGGAAGGAGTATATATTCTTTATCAGCATCAACAGCCAAGTCGATCTAGCCATGTCCGTCTGTCCGTATGAACAAACAGATCTCAGAGATGGTAAGAGATAGATGTTTGACATATATAGGACATATGCTTCTTATATTTGCAGGCAGATCAAGTTTATTTTCAATTTTCGCCCCCTCCGGCCCCCGCAAATTGGAAAAAAGTCATATCTCCCACAGTTTTATATATAGAAGGTTCGTTCCTTATGGACATATTTAGTTATCATTACTTATCGATCCGCCAACGGAATGGTAAAGATCGGATAAACGGTTGTCGAGTTATAAGGAAAACATTCAATTATGTGATGGGCAGCACTTCACAGGTACAGAGTATGTTATGGTCGGGCTTGACCGACTTTCTTTCTTGTTTTTACCTAATATACAACCAAAATGCTCTCTGGTCTTAGCTGCAAACATTCTTGATCTTTAATTGTCCTCAATTTTGCTCTTTAATTGTCATCCCTAGTCACTTTTATGTCATCTTGAGCATTAATAGAGTATTTCAACTGTTATCCTTGGTCACCTTTCTCCGCTTTTTACTTAATATTCAACCAAAATTCTCTCTGGTCTTAGCTTTAATCATTTTTGATCTTCGATTGTCATCCACAGTCACTTCAATGTCATCTTGAATACTAATTGAGAAATTCAACTGTTATCCTTGGTCACTTTGTTCCGCTTTTTACTTAATATGTAACTAAAATGTTCTCTGATCTTAGCTTCAATCGTTTTTTCTCATCAATTTTCATCCCTAGTCACTTTAATTTCATCTTGAACACTTATAGAGTATTTCCACTGCTATCCTTGGTCACCTTTTTCTTCAATCATTTTTGCTCTTTAATTGTCATCCCTAATCACTTTAAACAATGTTAGTAAATTTTAACTGTCATTCTTGGTCACCTTTCTCTATTCTTAGCCTTCAGAAACGTGCTCCCTGGTCACTTTCAAATAAGTTTCAGTGATATTTGCTCTTTAGCTCTTATGATTGGTCACTTTTACTTTAGTTTCAAAAATGTCTCCAAAGAGCTTCACTTTACACTTAAACTCTAGCTTGAATGATAAATCAAAATTTTTATTATATCCAAAAAATATCGATTTACTGGAAATTCGGAATTGCTTAAGCAGCTGAAACCGATTGCTCAATGCCAAGTGGATTCAATTCGTCAAAAAAAGAAGACATATGGCCGGGTCAGCGGCTAGTGTGCGCGACCGCTGTGCAAGAGGTCGTGGGTTCGATCCCGCCTCGGAACATGTAATGAAAAGTTTTTTCTTTGAATAAACTTTACACCCGGTCACGCCTCTCTGCTGTTGGCTCCAGCTTTGTAGTAATTAGCCATGAAAAGCTTCTCAAGCTGCCGTTCGGACTCGGCGTTAAACTGTAGGTCCCTCTCTATTGAGAGAAGTTCGGCTTTGGCCCTTTGGGGCTGTGTCAACGTGACAAGCCTTGGGGCTGTGTCAACTAGACAAGCCATTTTACTTACTTTACTTGATCTAGTAGCCAAAGACATTCCGCTTACTTTTCTTATCAAATTGTGAACTTTAAATAAGAAAAGCATCGTTTCCACGAAAACCGACTCGGAATTCGGAACAGGGCCGTGTGTTATTCTCTTCACTTCTCTTTGTGTATAGGAAGATTAATAAAAGTTGTCTTATCAAGAGAAGGAGGTCTATCCACAAGCCAAAGAATATTGTCGTTTGGGGTTCTCCCACTTCATAGAGTAACCTTCACGTTCAGTTTAGCGTTGCTTAAATTAATAACTTTTGCCACAAACTCTGGCCGCTTACAACGAAATCATGTACAAGTGATTAAATTAATTAATGATATAGACACTGCGCAATAATGTCCACGCACACTCACACACACACACACAGAAGATCAGTCCTGCACTGCGCCAAAGCCACGCCACATGATGCAGATGCTGATGCAGATGCTGGTGATCCTATTGGAGTGGACTTGTGGCTGTGCAGAGGCGAGCAGATCGTTGTCTTAACTTGTCGTACACGATGTCTTATACGTGTAGCAACAATTTATTTCGTTGATCCAGCCATCGATGATCATGGATGGCTTGGTTTTTTGGCTTAGTCTCACAGCTATCCTTGACGATCAATCAAGCGCTGGACGATGATCAATATTAGCCAGCTAAAAATAATATGAGGCCGGGCTGAAAGAAAAAAAAATACATAGAAATTTTTATTGCCCTAAGGAGGTTTTAGAGACTAGAGTGGATATGGACAAGTTTGACATGGATGTTAAAGTTGTTTAGACTAAAAGCTCAATAAGCTTATTTAACTAAACAGATAGTTTAAGGCGAAAGGCTGCAATTGGTTGCTGAACAGAAGACCTTAGAACCGGTTAGGTTCATGTTCTGGAGTCTCTTAAGCACCAGCCTCCCCAAAGTGGCCTCTTTTCTGCAGAAACCTTAATTCTTTTCTCCGTCAAAATAGTTGTCAAGTTTTGTATCAAAAGTACACCTTATCTGAAATTCACTAATGTTTTGAGTTAATAAACCTTCTAAAAAGGGCTGTCATATTGTAGCTGTAATAACTACAATAACTACAAGGTAGCGCAACGAAAGTGCGAGAATTTATCGAACTCAAGGGCTGAAACACTCAGAAAATCCAGGGCCACTTGGTCGGTATTTGTCTCTTTGACAACTTTCGATAGAAGTTACTCGATACATTAGGAAATCGAATGCGACCCTGACAGTTCGATATTCCGAAATACACCTTTGATTCATTGATCCAAGGTCGACTGAGGATATCGAAGCTGCGCAGAATTATGTAGTGGGTAAGTTGTCCTTTAAGATAAAAAATAACCAGCTTAGTGAGTGAGCCAGGTAAGTAACTTTGTTCAGTTGTTCACCTTTTTAGAAAGTGAGTTAGGTCAGCAATTTTGAACCGTTGTTCCTTTTATAATTTGGGTTAAGTTTTGGTTGAAAAGTGTGCAAATTAAACAACTGAACAAAGTTACTCACTTAGCTCAGTGGCTAATTTTCTTTTTACTAAGTTTGTTTAGTTATAATCAGTGTTTAGATGCTTTGTTTACTAAAAAATGTACACCTGAGCCAAGTGAGTAACTGTGTTCACAAAAAAATCAGCAATTGTGACAAGTGAGTAATTTTCTTCACTAAAAAATGAGCAGCTAAGCCAACTGAGTAACTTTGTTCGTTTAAAATTTTAAAACTATGTTTAGTGAGTAACTTTGTTCACTAAAAAATGAGCAACAGAAAAAGTTTGTTCATTTCATAAAGTACAACTTAGTTAAGTAATATACTTTGTTTACTAAAAATTGTACAAATGAGCCAAGGAAGCTAAGGAACCGAGCCAAGTGAGTAACTTTATTCAGATGTAATGCAGATATTTTTCACTTAGTTGAACTTTTGAAAATAATTTCTTATTCACTCGCTCTTTAATTTTTATACCCTTGCAGAGTGTATTATAAAATTGTCCGGATGTTTGTAACGCATAGAAGGAAGCATTTCCGACCACATAAAGTATATATATTCTTGATCAGCACGACGAGCTGACTCCGTCCGTCCGTCTGTCTGTTTCGATGGGATCTCCATCTTCAGTTTTAAAGCTATCTTGACCAAACTTTGCACGAAGTCTTTTGGTACACATTTGTCGGAACCGGCCGGATCGGATGACTGTAGCATATAGCTATCATAGAAACGATCGGTCGATTGGCATATACTTATTATATATACTTTTATACAATTAGCCAAGTTTTGTCAAAATCGGTTGATTATAGCATATAGCTGCAGTACGAATGATTGGTTAAAAAAGAAGTTCTAGTGAGAAAAACTTTTTTGCTGCAAGGGTATACAAAACTTCGGCCGAGCCGAAGTTACTTTTTTGATTGACATCCTTACACTAAGTTATAGAGAGCTTATGTTACAGTGCAGTTCAGTTATCAAGTTAGACACTCACTAACTATCTTTTGTACAGAACCAGTCAAGGAGAGCTACTCTTTATTGTTCACTTACTCATAACCAAGTTTATTTTAATAATGGCGAGCTTAATACTATTGCTGTCATGGAAGGAGCGAATTCAACTTAGTGTACACATAGCTCTCTTGGTCTTAACCAGTCACTTGAACGGCAGAGCTAGTTTCGGGATCTGTACAGAATTGGGATGTGACGAAATCGAATTGAAAATCTGAGGGCGGGATTGGAAAAAGATGGGATGGAGACTTGTGCTCGGAATGGTTAGAAGTTGCAGATTCTTCAAAACTATTCTTTCTTGGGAGATACAAGTATTTCAGCAAGATCGGAAAAGAGTATATAAACTTCGAAACTTCATTATTTTTAGAAATACTTAGTATTTGAAATTTGTTTATTGATTTAAAAGTTTGCTTAGGTTTTTTTTTTTATATTATTTTTAACTTACGTCTTATCAGGCGCAAAAGTAGCGATTGTTTTCGTTGAATTTCAAATTGATATTTCCTACAATCTCTATTTGAATGAGTCAGTTGCGTCTTTTAGTATTTCAAAAACAGAGAGTGAGAAAAAGAAAGAGAGAATACAGCTCATTGGGTTCGCACTTTGGTTGTTAACATTTTATGACTTGTGTAATTAGTTTTTAGTTTTGTACCAAGATGTTTTGTGTTTAGACAGCCTCAGTCCAAGTGACTTAAAGTTTTCTTCCATTTTATGGCTTGCCATTAAAAATTGGAGTAACTGTTTTTCCAACTAATATCTGTGTCCAAAGTGCTAATTGAAGCATCTCGTAGAGATTCACAGCAGCTTTGGTTTTACCTGGGCCAAGAGTCAAAGTTCTTTTGCTTTTGTTTATAGTTGGCTGTTGTTGCTGTTGCCTTTGCGCCATACCCAAAATTTGCTGTTGTTGACGACAAGTGCCTACACCTCTTTCAAGTAAGCTGTCAAAGTCGAGAGACGACGACATCTCCTTGTCCTGTGCCATGTTTACAGTCTTCGATATGGAATTAATTAAACTAACTTTGACTACAGCCCACTCGATGTGTACTTTTCAATTCTGGTCGAGTGTAACCCGAGGACATCCAGATATTCTGCCAGAGTTGAAAAGTGCAAGGTAATGTTTATTAATTTGTTCGAGTGAAAATCCAATTTGGCCAGCAGACAAACTAAAATTTTTAATCTGTTACATATAGAAAATGTAATTTCCTGGGGGGTCAAAGATTTTCCTAAGGCTTCAATCACCGCCCAGGCATGTCCAGCACCACAACCAGCAGCAGCAGGTAACAACGTGTTGGTCTATTGATTGGAATATTCATTGAATAGTTTTTAAGCTGATTTATATGCTATTGTGTGTGCTGCTGCCGTCGATTTAATAAATATTTAATTTCAACGCTGTCCGCTCTCAAATCCCTGCATAAAAGATTCAATCAACCGAGCCAGGAGGGAAGAGGATGGGGGTGGGGTGAGCTCTGCCCTGATGATGATGTTGCCCAAGAGAGACATTGTAATTTGCAAAATGTGCAATCACTTCCTATAAATCAAGGCTAGCGGCTGCAGGAAATCTTGGCGAACCTATTCAGATCACAGAGCTCTCTTTGGTCATATTTCACCTGGTGGAGCAGCCTTTTGTACTGTGTGCACCCATTCAAAAGCCGCAGACGTCAACTGCTATCAATCTCAGGTGAAACAGAGTCCGCATAAGCTGCGTCCGCCCGCCATTAGATGGCCATCCCGCTCAAAGGAAAGCGCCCGTCGCAATAGATCGCACATTGCAGATAGAGGCGGGCCCTGCCACTCCACCAGTTCACCAGAAGAGAAATTATGGGAAAAGTTAGGCAAAGCTTGAATACCCTTGACATAAGATGAAACTTGAACGGCGAACTCGAACCGAAACGGGTTTCTATCAAAAATTATTAAACAAGTACTGCAAAAGCCTTGTTTTGTCTTAGAATATCCGTTTTATACGAAACAAAAAGCGGTTCAGTCCGGTTTAAAATCTTTGTAAACTACTGAACCGTAGCCAAAGCTTTCTAAGCCACATGATTAGCTACAAAAATGACATGACAGCTACAAAAATCATTGTATAAACTAGAAGTGCACCCGTTTCATTAACTTGAACCTGTCACGGTGTGTCACGATGTGAACGTGAGCAAACACGGAGATTCGTGCGTGAAAAACGAGTGAATAAGGGTTAATCATCGTAAATATAAGTTATGCAGTAATCACGAAGTTTTTTATAATTTATTTTGTATTAATAAATAATGTTTTAGGGATTTTATCTGACTCAATGGGACGGGCACACTAAAATCAAATAAAAAATACTTTTATTGGTAACAAAATTCAAAAACATCTAAAATTTTTTAGACTTTTTGAAAGAAAATAGAAATTATAATATAGTGAAACCTTAAACAAAATAAGTAATGTGGTGGGTCGTTGTGACTCCGGTGAACTCAACAAGAACCAATGGAAATTGGACTTACACAATCGAATTTAAAAAAGTTCACCGCAAAAACGTTGCCCAAAGATAGATCCGTCCGTTATGTGTAAGCGTTGTATTTCGTAAAATCCGTTTTAATGGAGATAACATCGTGCATGATTCGTGAGTGACTCGTGCGTAAGGAGATTTTTATTTCGTGGTTCGTTCGTGACGTGATAGAAAATTCGTGCGCACAGCTCTAGTAAGGAGAACGCAAAAAAGCGCAAAAAACCACAGTAATATATACTAACTTTTATGAAATGAAAACAAATAAATAATGAAAATGTGTAACATTTAATATTGATCTCTCACGCCTGAAGATTCATATCGCGTCTGCACCAGGTGCTTTGTTTTGGAGCCAATTAAATCTGTTGGCGCTCATTTGGAAGTTTTGAATGAACCCTTCTGTGAATCGAAATAGTATTGGGTGAAATCATTAGATCTTACAATCTCTCTTAACTTTATCGATATACTAATATCGTTAGCAAATCTTTCAAATATGGCAACTGAGACGCTAGCGTCTGCTTCTTGTATGCTCTGCCTTCCTCATCCAAGGCAATTTGTGTGGCATAAATGAAAACTTGAGTATTCAGATACAAAATCTGTAATATAGGGGACCACAGCCTCCTGGCTTCGCAATTGGACATTACCGATCTGCATTTCATATACTTAATTTTTTACTGTTGCGATTTGAAATCCTCAATAAATTGTTTGTAAGCCGGGAAAAGTGTGACCGCAGCTTTAAAAAATACCAATAACGCCTTATTTGGCGTTCTTGGTATTTTTTGGCTATCTTAGCAAACTATTTCGTTTTCACGATCCACTTTCGCAATAAATGGCTTTTTTGTGCGCACATACAGTTTGGCGTTCTCCGTACCTAGCTTTAACTGTGCCATAAGTTCTCTATGAACCACTGAACCGAATAAGAATCATTTTATGAACCGAAACGATGGCCTAAAATCTCTGTGAACCAAGGAATTGAACTAAAACCGCCATTAGGAAAGCCACAAACAGCATTTTAAGCACTGAAACAGTGGTTTAGATTCTTTGTGATCCACAGAAGCGAAACAAAAACATTTTAAGTACCGAGCCGTTGGTCTAAAAATCTCTCTGAACCACAGAACCGAACCAAAACTAGTTTATGAGCGAAATCGATGATTTGAAATATCTGTGAAACTGAACTGTATTATTCTTAATAATAAATGTTATCCTGTTGATGTGCCAGTGTTGTCATTTTAGCTATTTATTTGCTAGATCTAGCAATTTTGAAAGTGGGACTGCTACACAGAAAAAAAAGATCACGATATTTAGTATCATACGAGTATTTTAAGTATCAAATCGGCCTTCATCTGCAAAAATGATGTGATATGATATGATCGAGTCCATATATTTAGTAGTAAGTAATACCCCTTGAGAATGAAAATAGTTATATTATAGGGTGAAATTTGATATTGGAATTGATGTTTTTGCAGATAAAGGTCGATCTGATTCTTTTTCTCTGTATTAATTTTTTTGAAAATGTAAGTTTAGCTATTTCAGTATTTTTGAAACGAAGTGAGCAATGATGCGTAGTATATTGTCTTAAAATCTGAACATTCTTGGCTATAAAACGTCCCCTGAGTATAGCGTGTCAAAAGTGAATTTCAGGGGGATAAATTATTCCAGGGTTGCAACCCAAAAACATTTTTGAGGACGGGTTCGAACGAAAATTTGCCAATACTTAATGTTCGAACAGTAAGGTTCGAGGTATTTGGGTGAATTTTTTGGATCGATCCTTGGTTCGGCATAACTTTTACTTGACTTAAATAGAAAACCAATTAATTTGTTTAATATACAAAATATTCTTCCGAATTTTTCCACATATGGAAATGATTGTTCAACTTAGATTAAGTAATGATTTAGTCGGTTGGAAGGCTCAAGTTACATCTATAATCGTTTTTTTTCCAGTACTTATGTGAGCGTCCACATTTCGTATAATTCTTTGTACATCATTATATTCTGAAAGTGATATATTGAAGGCTTATTTAAGTCACAGAAATATTACCAATGTGTGGTAAGAACATAGGCCATTTCGGGTGACGTTTAGACAATAAATTGTATACCTTTATCTAGAATTTTGAGACACTCTCGAACTGTTTCGAACCGATAACAAAGAAATCTATTTTTATGGTATAATTTGTATGAACCGAACCGAAATATTTCGTCCGGACAAGTTTCTGGCTCAATTATTGTTTCACACTTGGTTCCAATACATAACCGGTTTTCAGTCTTGGCATACTTAATGAAAATACAGTATTCCAAACTATGCCGTTATCGCATTGCCCGAGTTAAATTCATGACCAAAGAGCAAGTAGGGAAAGCCATGGTTTCAGTACCAACCTTTCTAAATTTGCGGTGCATTTTTTAGCTTAAAATCGATTCTTTGTCAGCTTTTTTTGCACTTAGATTAGAGATTCTTAATCCATAGCTGTTTTCTGACAGTTTTAAAAGAATTATTTAGTCTTAGTAACTTGCAAAAGTAATTTTTTTTAGTTAATGGTGGATTTTAGTCTCAAGAACACATATTTTCTTTAAATTCAAATTTCTAGCAATTTTTTTTTGCAAATCTAGCAACTTTTGGATCTCATGTTCTGGCAACTCTGATGGGTGCCTCGATTGCTGCCACTTACCAAAGCAAATCTAAAGTAGTTTCTTTACTTTGGACTTTTCCCATAAATGTGCTATACCCTCTATCTCAAAAAAGAGTATACAAAGCAAATTCAAACAATGCCTTGGCAATTTCTGGCTCAAAGGATGAACGCAGCTTCAACAGGCAGCAAAGCAGCAGCAGCGGCGCGTATGGCGAGCGGTGCAGTTTTGGCGAGCGCCTTCAGCAGTTGTTATAAATTATAGTGCTGCATGCGGAATGAATGCCAAGCAAAGTTGGAGTTGGAGACTGCTGCACCGATTGGTCGGCTGGGCGGCTATAAAAACAAACCTGCGCCCCCGCACGTAGCCGGCTCTCGCTTTGCTTCGCAATGGAAAATATTTAACAGTGTACCGCTATAAAATTTGGTATTCCAAGACGGGGCCGAAAAAAGAGATGCTGAGACTGAGAAGTTGCCGCCTTGGTGCTTGCTTGGTTTGCCATTACCACGTTGTAGGCATGTTGTAAATGCCAGCCGATTGCTGTGGATGTTTGTCGTTTTTGGGACTGTTTGCTGTTGTTGATGCAGTTGCAGTTGTGCAGTTGCTGTTGTGTGTCTTGGCCATAACAAAAACAGAAAAAAAAAAACAGAAACAGCAGAAATGAGCCCACGGAAAACATGGCGAATTTTTGCATTGCATTTACAGTGGACAATCCTTGAGTAGTTGAAGGTAATTGCAGGCGCTGTAGTGCATTAGCTATGTTTGGCTTTGAATTTTTCCAAAAAAAAAGTAGTATGATAACCTTGGGAGAAATGTAAGAAAAGTGCTGACAATTTAAACAACATGTTCCTTACTTGTTTTGAAGACAACTTCTTGTTAAATGGTATCCTTCGAACCACTTGGTTAAAAATACATTTGCTTGCTGAATCCTTTCTGATGTGAATCATCTTTAATTTCGGTGCAGAAGATTTAAGTAGAAGTAAAAAATTTGATTTCAGCGTCACGCGTCACACATAAAGCCTTACGCTGACATGGGATTTTTGTGGTGTTGTGGTTAAGCGTTTGACAGTAGTCGTGTAGGGGGAGGGTATTGCGCAGCAACGAGAACGGAGTGCTTAGAATAGTGTACTGAGTATCGAATATTGAATATCGAGTACTTAGTATCGAAAACTTAGCATCTTGAACTTATAATCGAGTACTAAGATTCAAATACTGTGTTTCAATAATTTAGCATCGAGTACTTATTATAGAGTTGTTAGAATCGAGTCCTGAGTATCGAGTACTTAGTTTTGAATACTACGGCTCTAGAAGAGTATCGAGAATTAGTGTCGAGTACTTAATCTGCTACTTAGAATACGTAGAACGTGTATGGTGACTAGAACGAGAATGGGTTTGAACGTAAATGAGAAAATGTAAAATCGAAGTATTGTAACGAGTACTGGTATCGATCTATCGAGTATGAAGTACTAGTATCGAGTAATTATTATCGACTACTTAGAATCGAGTACTGAGTATCGATTACTTAGAATCGAGTACGGAGTATCAATTACTTAGAATCGAGTACTTAGAATAGAAACATTAGAATCGAGAACTGCATCGAGTACTTAGTGTCGAGTACTTTTAATCGAGTAATTAGAATAGAGTACTAAAACTAAGTATCGAGTACTGAGTATTGAATACTAAGTATCGAGCACTATGTATCAACTACTAAGTATTGAGTTCTTCGTGTCGAGTAGTTAGTACTTAAAATTAAGTACTTAGTATTTAGTACTGAGTATCCAGGTCTGAGTATCGAGTTTGAGTATGCAGTATATAGTAAAATACAAACAAGTAGGTGAAAGGTGAAGCACATGGCATACATCATGTTTCACATCAAGGCCTCGTGAGTGATAGTCCCACTCATACCTTTTTTTACACAGAACAGTCTCTTTTATCCTCAAAGGAATCATTCAACTTCTCCCATTAGCTTGCAGCTAGACATAAAGCTTCAAAAAATGTCTTTACTCTGTATATGTTTGTGAATAGTAACTCTTCTTCTTGTCTTATGGCAGTGGGCACTTAGTGGCCCGTTACGCCCTCTAAACCAGGCCTGGTTTTTCTGTCAAAAAAAAATTTCTTGCATTTTGTGGTTTAGTTAAAAAGTGTGGTGGTAAAACAGAACAGAAAAGAGTACGTGATTTTTTTTTGTTGTGGTGTAGCGTGAGCGGAGAAAACCAGTCAGAAATAGAGAATGAATTTCAAAAAAGTATTGAAAAGTTGGACACGTTTATACAGTTAATTTTTAACGAATTCCATGATTTCTAGGAAATAATAAGTAGCTTCTATTTTAATTAATAAAGTTTTATGACCTATAATCAAGTACTAATTAAGCCATTTTGACGTCATTTAAGTTTAAACCCAAATGTAGTAGAATTGCGCTGTAGGAAGTATAAAGGGACTTAGAACCAGTTAAAAGCTTAAGCTTAATATGCTTTAAGATCACTAGTTCCAGGGCTGGCAATACAATGAATGCTTCCAAAAGAAAGAATTTTCTACCATAAGTTTGGATCAACAAAAGAACTTAATGTAACTTTATGTAAAATAGTTGAGGCATAACAAAAAACATTGCAGCAGTTGCAGTTCTTAGAGTTGGTTAGACAAAAGCATAAAGTTCATTCAGTCAACTCATAATATCAATTCCGAACCCCCTTTTGAACCCCTTCACCATATTAAAGCGCATCTAACAAGACTTTTAGACTTTGGGCTCACCTAAGTGCCTAAACAAAAATTGCGACTTTATTTGATGATCCAATGCAACCAAAGCCAACCCACGCGCGGTGCAAGACGGAGAAATACAAACAAAGTGCCGCACAGTTGTCAACGACGACAACAACCGACTGGGTCTATGCTAATTACTGGACATGACAACACCGAACGCTTTTGGAATCGCCAGCGCAAAACCATGTGAACAAAAGGCGCAAAAAAAGTTTACGCACACTCCAAGTCGCGTTTGCAATTTGCATAAGCAGCCATAAAAACACAAAAAAAAAAGAAGGAAAAACAAACTTGGCAGATACAACACGACAGCAACAACAACAACCAGTGCCGCCGATCGGACTGTTATGGAAAGATACTTAGCGTACTTAAAATGCGTTTTGTTTCAGTTTTCTTGGTATTCCTTCTCTACTACTTGAGAGTGTGTGAAATTTCCTTTTTGGCAGAGCCTGGGAAATGGAATTTTGAGGAGAAAGCCAAGTTAACTTAGCTACTTTGTGGTTGCAATGCTACACGTAGAGAAATTTTAAATTAAATAAAAAACAGATCATCAACGGAGAATCAAAAACACTTTCACTGTTGTCCTTAGATGAGACAAAACATTTTACTGATACTCCACGCTCACGCTATACCACAACAATTTCCCGAAATTCCCTCAACGAAGAACTAAAAACCCTCTCAGTTCTGTTTTTGTTTCTCTGTTGTTCCTAGAAGAGCCAAACCCATTTTTTTCTCATACTGACACTCTTCTCCCACGCTACACCACAACAACAATTATGCAAAATTCTTTCAACGAAGAACTAATAACCCTCTCAGTTCTGTTTCTTTGTTTGTCCCTAGAATATTCAAAACATTTTATTTTTGGCTAGTTTCTCACTTTCTCTGCCAAAGCTCACACTATACCACAACAATGTCGGAGAACTAAAAACCCTCTCAGTTCTGTTTCCCTTATAGTCTCATGAAGAGCCAAAAAATTTAATTTATTTTTTGTATTTTTTTATTTTTTCTCTCTTGTTGACACTCTAGGCTCACGCTACACCACAATAGTTTCGCCAAATTCTCTAAATGGACAACTAAAAACCCTCTCAGTTCTATATTTGTTTTTCTGTTGTTCCAAAAAGAGCCGAAACATTTTTATTTTTTCTCGTACTCACACTCTAAGCTCACGCTACACCGCAACAATTTTGGTAAATTTACTCAACTAAGAACCAAAAACATTTTCAGTTGTATTTCTAATTCTCTGTTGTCCAAAAACATTTTATTTTCTCTCAAAATGACACTCTAAGCTCACGCAACACCACAACAATTTCGCGAAATTCGCACCAAAAACACCTTTAGTTCTGTTTCTGTTGACCTTAGAAGAGTAAAATCATTTTATTTTTGTTTTATTTTGTCAATCTCTTTCTCATACGGACACTCTAGGCTAACAAAAAACAATAAACTAAACAGTGTTTCCCTGACTTTCACTTGTGTATACTTTACTCACATTTGTGTTTCCATAACTTTTCATCTATTTCTCTCTGTGTACTATCAAAGCCCAGGTAGTTGTTCTACTTAATTCTCAATATATTCGAATCAAGTGATGACAGTATATGTATAATGAACGCCCCATCCGGCCACACATCATTAATCATCCATTTCTATCGTATGTTCTGAATTGGACTCATCGACCCTTGAATTGAAAAAATTGCACAACAGGCAATTCTAATTAGAGCTATTGAAAATACATCTTGGTCTTCAAACTGGTTTTCCATGTGGGATACGTCATGGTTTCTGGTAACATGAAAACATGGCCAGAAATGTCAACTATAAAACGTTGTAACACGAATCCTCAGAGCTTCCTCCCTCAATGTAAACTTTCGTTTTTTTTTTTTTGGTTGCTGGTGACCATTTTTGGGGGAAAAAAAGCTCACGATATTTGCGTGCCAAAGCGAAATTGTGTGGAAGTCAATTGGCAGTCACGTTTGGACTAAAGCCAAATATCCCCAACATCTCCCAGTTTGGCCAAATTAAATTGTCAGTGAAGAGAAGGAGAAGGAGGAGTAGATTTACATTGAGTTATCGTTCGATTAACAGAGATAGAAATTAATTTTTTAAAACATAGCAGAAGCAACAGAAACAGCAACTTCAAATGGCAGTGAGGACAAAAATGTACCATCACGAACCCGGAAGAAGGTTTAAGCTTTGCTCTGCTCTGCTCTTCTCGTCTGTGTGTGTATGTCACATGTGCAACATTTGTTGTGTTGTGTCTCTGCAATTTCTTCATTTTGGCCACAACCACAACCCGCCCACCGACGCGAAAATTTCTGGTGAAGATCACAGACTAAAGTAAGAACCGGTTGAAATTTGTTCGCGCTTGTTGACAATTGTCGTGTAAGGGCCGCCGTTGCGCCGTTAAAACAGAATTTCAAATGTGCTGGAAGCATGTTCCTTACTCAACGGACAGATGGGACCAGTGTTGGCAGAATTTAAGAGCCAATTGGCTAAAAGCCATTGCCAAGGGAAAATTAAAGAGTTAAAAATAAAGGTATTTTCCGCTTGTTATAAGTCTCTAAAGGAGGAATTTTAATTTGCACTATAATTATATTTTGAAAGAAGTCCGCAAGAAATCGATAGGGAACAGCAGTTGTTACCGAGTTCTGTGAGCAACCCTATGACTAAGTGCTTTACAACAATGGTTATGCTAGAAAAGGGTTATACAGTAGTCAATTAGGTTAATCCTCTTAAATCTAAGCATTTTTTAAAAGAACTCTTAAATTAATTGGTATTGTCAAGAGAAAGTAAAGGCAAATGTTTGTATCCAGCTCGAAGGTCCAACTTTGTCATATATGTATGTACTCTTGTACTTGATTTACATCAATTGTTTCAGAGAAAAACTAAACAATCGCGCCTCTCTTCTCGGCACCAGCCGCACGCAATTGCCTCGCTTCAAAGCGAGTGAGAACAATAAATCCATTGCGTTTCGGCATACGGCGGTAGCTCGGCGGGTGCAGTGTGCTCGATCCTGACGACTGCAAAAACAAGTAGTTGTTTTTTACTGTTGTTGCTTTTGGACTGTTCCCAAACTCAATTTCCAGTTCACCGCTGCTTTAGAGCATTAACTCAATTATTCTTAAGGCTATAAACCAGGGATGTAAACTGAACCGAAACAGACCGTAACCGTACCGGTACCGGTGAACCGGCGTCATTATGGACTACTCAAATGTTCTCTAAGAACTCAGTTTCGAAATTTTCGAAAAGTTACATATTCACTTTTGAAATCAGAATATTTCAAATAAATCAAATAGAATAGGACACCTAGATTTATGGTTTTTCAAACTTTCGGACCTTCCAAAGTCCAAAAAATAACTTTCCCCAACACATTTAAGGTAATTTCTAAATGTTACACTTAAGAACGGGCTTAAAAGGTAAAGATTCGGCATAATTTAGGTCGATCTTTGAACAGGAAAAGTTTTTGACATCATTTTGGACTTACCGCAGCTTCAAAAATCCGAAAATATAACTTTCAGAGCAGATTTAAGCTTACGTAGCGACGATATACTCAAGGAAGGGCTTTAAGACTTGAGATAGGGAAAAATTAAGGGCGATCCAAGAACATAAATGAGTTTTTGAAACGCTTTCGGACTGCCTTGCCTTCGAAAGTTTGGAAAAAATACCATTCGACGCAGATTTTAAGGCAATTAGGTAAAATTAAGGACGATCCTTAAACAGGAAAGAGATTTTGGCAAAAAAATAGTCAAAGTAAAGACAAGTGTTTGTATCCGGCTCGAAGGACCAATTTGGAACACCAATAAGAACTATTTTGGTTATTTTATGAAAGTTCTTTGAACTCTTCTTAACTTTGATTCAGTCTTTTCAGACTGAATAATAGCTCATTTAAAATAGTGCTGGGTTGTTAATGAGTAAGTGTGCTAAAATAAGTGTCTCACTTAACTGAGTTTATTGTTCAGCGCTTTATTGTTCAGTTACTCAATGTTAAGTCATTTTGGTTTAGTGACTAATTGTTCAGTGACTGTGGTTTATTGACTCATTGTACAGTAACTGCTTACTCAGTTATTTTGTTGACTCAGATCAGTAACAGCTGATGAACTGAACCATTAAACTGCTAAAAATGTGATCAACTGAATAATTTAAGAAAACATGTTCAGTGAAATTGATCACCTTTACCCAAAAACTAGATAATATGTTAGATGTTTCAACTAATTTTGGTGCCAAAACTATCAGTTTTCGATTCTCAAAGAAACCAAAAAACTCAGTTCCAGTTCTTAATTTTTCCAAATTTTGCAGCTTGATTTAATGAGTATAGCAGGGGTCGGCTAGAGGAGCTGAGAATTCGGCAGATTTGATGACACAGCAGAGAAAAGCAATCAAACAAGAGCATAGCTCGCAAAAAACTGTTTCAATGCGACCATCCTCAGTGAAAAACAGAAACAAACGCAGCACAAGCGGTCTCTCACTGAGCAGAACACTTTTTCTCGCACCTCATGTGTTTTCTGTTACATGTTTTCGGTTGAGCAAAACAAACGTGTCGGTCATCCGACAACCTCCGACAGCAACTGTTTTGAGCGAGCGCTCACTAAACAACTGTCTGGAAATGAGCAGAACACAATAAGTGTCTACGAAAAGTGTGACGCTCGTTAAACAAAGACACACGCGAGCATGGTGGAACTAACAAGGTGAAGCTGTGCGAGATAGCGCTCTCTGTGTTTTTTTTTCGAACTGAGCTTTTGCACCAACAGTGCGCAGCACACAATCGTTTTGCGGACTGAGCTGAGAGCGCAGAGTCAGTTTTTGCCCTTACCTTGGTTATTGTATCATGGCCTACCCCTGTTTTAAAGTATTTTTGACTGTTCTCTGCCTCTGTTTGCTGGGAAGCTGTTAAAAGCTGTCTGGCCGATTTCTGTACACTTAAGCGAACATGTTCTCAGTTGCCAGTGGCAACTTCTCTGCTCCTATTTTGGACCCCTATTTTAACCTATTTATGGCTCAGCAAAGAAACGAGTTTTAAATAGGCTTTCTTTGCCTCTGATTGCTGGGAAGCTGTTGAAAGCACTCTCACCGTTTTCTCAGTCGTGGAGTGGCAACTTCTCTGCTCCCATTTCCGATCCCTGCTTTAAAGCAAATAATGTATAGGTTGTAAATGATATTAAATTCATTTCCACTTCCCAAATTCGCCGCATCCTGCAATAGAAAATAGCCAAAATGGCAACACTGTATGATGCCACAGAGACAGCTACACGTTGGGTGTAAATTACATTAGCACAGAAGACGGAGGCAGCAGTTGCTGTTGCTCTCGTCAAAGTTGCAATCAATCATGTGGCTAAGAATGCCGGACCAGCAACTTAAATGGAACCTGTTTGGCTCTAGCTATCAGTGTTAAATCTACAAGATCATTTTCCTGCTGCTCAAACCCATAATTTGTGATTGTTATAAAGTCGAACACAGAGGGAGAGACAGAGAGACAGACGTAATAGACTCGTCGCCACGCGTAATAATGAATTGAAACGTTTCTGATGGCCTTGTTGCGGCGGCTGCCCAACCATCGATCAACCGTGCCAGCAGCAGCAGCAGCAGCATCTGCATCATTTCACTTGAATTCTGTATTGATATTCCGCGATCTGTTTCCCAGAACCTCTAGTGGGCCATTTCATTCTAGAGAGAAATGTCTTGAGCAATATCAAATGGAACTAATCTTCAAGCCGCACGAATTGACTGCCAAGACGAGCGGGCGGTCTAGGCCAGTCGAAGACAGAGACAGGGACTCAGACTGACAATATACCCTTTGATTAAAGGGCTTTTTTCCACAGCTGAAAGTCGGTCATCCTTCCACTTCGTCGTGGTCTACGCGCGCGCCTATCGCCAACTGTCATCATTTTCAAATTATTTCTCGTTGAATATCTAATCAAGATTCATGCATGATCGCGGCTAAATTGCTGCCAGGCAGCATAACAATTGCCCAAGCAAACCAACAACCGCCATTCAGGCGCAGGCTCGGGCTCGGAAGGAGGCTGGCTGGCTGGTTTTTCTTTCTTTCTTACCATTTTGTGTTGCATTGTTTTTCCTTGGGCAAGTTAATAGTGTTGTTATTGTAAAACCAATTTCTGGCTTTTCGGGCTTACCTTTTGGCCAGAACAAACAGAAATATGAATCAGGCAAAAGCGCTTTTGTTTTGCATGTAATTATTTATGTTGTTGTTGTATTTGTTGTTATTGCACTCATGTATTCCGCATATAGTTGCACTTGAACTTTAACTCGTCTTTATTTTTTTTACTTAATTGAAACTAGACACAGCGTTCGCGTCGCTTTGGGTGGGTAAATAATTCAATTACACACAATACAAAGCCGGGAGACACAAGTCAGAATTTTTAAGATATATATATTGACGTGGGCATGTAAATGCAATAAACAGGGTGTTCCACTGAAGTGAGAATCTACACAGATTTCAAATATCTTAGAAGTTATCTTCTATATATATAAATCTGACGCCCGACTGACTGATAATTATCAGTCCACAGCCCAATCCTCTGAAACTACAGACTATAAAAGAAATTTTGAAAAATGCGATACCAAACTTGATGAAAATTGATGATATGAATTTTGAAATGGAACCAGTTTAAGATCCGCATGACGGGAATAATTTGTAGTTCCGACTGGCGCCGCTGACCTGAAGCAGCAGCTCCGACTTGCTCTGCTTAGCGCAAGCAGCGAAAAGCAAAATGACAATAAAGCGTTAGGCGACGACTGTTGATGATAATTGCTTGTACTCAGAAATAAGTTTTTGTGCTTGCTTCGACAGAGACTTCTAATTTTTCTCAAAAGCAGCAGAAAGTCAAAAGCAGAGGAAATTAAACTTATTGCAGTTTTTAAAACTCTGATTCCAATCACTTTTTTTTCTAACCCACTGACATTCTGGTCTAATTTTGGTCACAATTTGAACCCACAAAGACCCACCTTCTTTGCAAATTTCTTGTAAGGTCCTTAGGCCAATAGGGAAATAAGACGGGTTGAAAGAAGCAATCAAACGAATTAAATCGTTAACACTTAAGGTTTATGATCCGCTTTAGTACTTTTGAAAAGTCTTTAACCCGGTTTGCACTGTCTTCCCCCTCAAAACCACACTTTACCTCCTCTAAAAGATTTAACCCACATGCCTTGTGTTCACTTCTATTAAGAAAAATGATAATTTAATTAAATTATTATTGAACATGTTTGCTTCTGTTCAAACTGTGGGTTAATTTACTGTCCCATTCGGTTGGTGTCGCCGCGTCACTTAATTGTCATTAGCTTTTGTGTGACATTTGTGACATTTCCGAACGCCTGTTCTGGGTGAGGAGAGGCTTCAATTGACCCAAAATGGCCCTCTAATTGTTTTTATTAGATTTACCAACAGCCACGAGCCAAGTGAGAGTGTCTGACCCCCTTTTGGGCAACGCCTCTGTTTGATCAACCAACAGAACCAATTTCCAGCAGTCAGCCGGAGGCTCTCTCTGGTCAGTTTTGACATTTTTATTCGCGCGCGCATGTTTCTGCACTTTACGAGCCTTTTGGAGCGGGAGCGGGTCATATTTATTTTTTTTTGTTTGCCAGAAAATTATTATCAAACATGCAAATCTTGCTCATGGTCAGTTGCGGGCATCGTAAATTGATTTTGTGATTCACCTTCACCTTCCCCCTTTCTGCTTTGTCCTTTACAGCTTCGTGCTACTTGTCTTTAAGGCAGCCAAGTGAAACCAACTAAAGCTAACCCCCAGAATGGTGCTGGTGCTGAATGGTGTGCTGCAGGATGACTGCCCCATGGACACCAACAGTTTGTTTCTGCAGCATCCCGTCTACAGAGATTACGCGCAGCAATTGCACTCCATACAGGCCAAGGCGGTGGGCCCGGTGGGATTACTCTACGTGGGTCAACGTGAATTGGCTGCAGCGGCACCCCATGACAAGAATATCAACATAATTGGCGCCGACGACGCCACCACCTGTATTATAGTTGTCGTTAGGCACTCGGGTAAGTTGTCTTTGTGGGGGTTACATAAATTGGCTTCAGTTGGCTCATTAGGATACACAATTGCAGGCTCAGGCGCCGTGGCTTTGGCTCATTTCGATGGCAGTGGAGTGGATGAGGCTGTATGCACAATGGTCTCGCGGGTTCAAGAGCTGGCCTTGGGCTATCCAGAAGGACGCATCGAGTTGCAGTTGATTGGTGGCTATCGGGACTCGCAGGGTTATGGCGAGGATGTATTTTTTGGCATTATGCGTAAGTATGCGAAAGGAAAACAAGCGAGTTTGAAGGAGCGGAAGTCAAAAACTTGGAATTGAAAGTGAGAAGCGGAGTTATTTTTCTTCAAAATTGCTTTTTCCGTTTTCTTCCAAGTCCAAAATAAAAACATGTTACTATGGTTCTTTGAGATGATAAAGATGGTACTTTAGGTCCCGATTTTACAAAAAGTCGGCTTATAAAAGTATAAAACAGGTTCCAAGGCATTCATAATGACCAGTTTTATTAACTTAGGACGATTTTTGACGGAGCTATAGACAGACTTAGGTCATATAGTCGTAATTTATTCGATAGAAAGATTTTGTAAGATAGTACACCCTCCCAACATCAAAAAAGTCGGTTTTTGAAGTATAACACAGGTTTCAAGGCAACCTCAATGCCCATATTCATTACCCTAGGTCAATATTTGTCGGAGTTATAGACAGATTATGGTCATAAAGTCGTTAGTTGGTCTTTATAAAGATGTTTTGGTCAGGGCTGTTCCGGTTCACTTTTACCAAGAACAACAGAAGAAGTCGCTAGACTGTAGGTCAAATTGTCTAAAATTTTTGTTGAACCGAACCGAAATTTTAGGTTCGGAATAGGTTCAGGTACAGCTTTGATTTTTAAAGAGGTTCGGTTCAAGGTTCGGCTCACAGCAATATAAAAGTCGGAATTCCGAGTTTGAACCGGTTCGGTTTAAAACCGGTTTGCAGCCCTGGTTTTGGTAAGTGTCACCCTCTTAAAACGCAATTTTATAAAAAGTCGGCTTCTGCAGCTTCACAAGGCTTTCTTCTTAACCTAGGTCAATATTAGTCGAAACTCTAGACTGATTAAGGTCTCTAGACTGATGATAGTTCTTTAGAAATGTGTTGTGTAAAAGTCTATCCTCTTAAAAGCATGTTCACCCTATTAAGTCGTGATTTTAGGATTTGTCGGTTTTTAAAAAAAAAGTACCGGTTCCAAAGCAACAATAACGTCCACTTTTATTAACCAATTCCAATATAAGTCGGAGTTATAGACAGATTAAGGTCATATATATTCTTACATTGGTATTTAGAAAGAAATTTCGGGATGTTACACCCACTTAAGTCACGATTTTAACAAAAGTCAGCTCCAAGAAGTATAATAGAGGTTCCAAAGCTTCCAAATCGCTCACCGAGGTCAATATTTGTCGGAACTTCGTATTTCTTAATTTACTATGCTTTTCCATGATTCCACCAAATTTTGTCGAAATCTGACATCTATATTATTATTTATTTATTTCGCCAAAGGATAACCTTAACTGGCTACAATAAAACTTAAAACTAACAGTAACAATTTAACTACAAGAAGAAGTCCCTAAGAAGTCGTTTAACAATAATATTGTCGATGCTAAAGTCAAACCGCATGCCAACTGGGAGACGATTGTACATCAATAGGGCTCTACATATCGGCTCATTATTGGCATAATTGACCCTATGAGTTGCAACTCTAAAGGGGACCAAGTCACGCAAAGATCTGGGCGGAACATTGAAAGGAATCTTGTCCAGTATCATAGGACAATTAATATTGCCGACTACAATGTCATTTAAAAAAATTAAAGACGCAATTGTCCTTCTATCCTCAAGGGTGGAAAGATGCAATAGGCGACATCTACTCAGATATGGTGGAAAAGGCTCAGAAAAATGTAAATGGGCGAGTGCAAATTTAAGGAATCGTTTCTGCAGACGCTCAAGCCTGTTTATGTGAACGGCAGCAGAAGGATTCCAGATTAGCGAAGCATATTCAAGCCTAGAACGTACTAAGGCAGAATACAAACTTAGCCGTGTATAGGGATCGTTATATTGCTTGGAATTGCGCTTTACAAAGCCCAGCATTGAATAAGCTTTGGGGAGGATATAATTTAGATGCTCAGAGAACAGAAATTTGGAGTCAAACAGCACCCCCAAACCATTCCGTCAAAGTGATGATAAGGAATCGATGTTAATACGGGGTTGCGCTTTACATATGTAACAAAGAAGCATTTGAGAAGTTAAGAGGCAGAAATGCGCCGCACAGTCAGCCGAATTAAGATCGCATGAAGAACTTCAACACGCGATGTTTAACAGAAGATTTTTAAGTCATCAGCATACATTAGATAATGCGAGTTAAGAAGGCAACCGATATCATTAATAAATAGTGAAAATAGCAATGGACCTAGTACACTCCCTTGAGGGAGGCCAGACGTTGCTATGTAGGTGCTTGAACGTATGCCATTAATGAGAACTTGGTACGATCGACCATCAAGATAAGACTTAAACCAATTGAGGATGGAAGAATGAAAGCCAAGCTTGGCGAGCTTGGTTAAAAGAGCACTATGGCAGACTTTGTCAAATGCTTTAGAAAAATCCGTGTAGATCACATCGACTTGACAACGATTTTCAAATGCGGAAATGCAGATATTGCTAAATACTGCTAAATTCGTTACCGTGGAACGGCCAGGAAAAAAACCATGCTGGTTGGGGTCAATATAAGAATTAATAATGAAGTTAAGATGTTTTGAGACTATTCGTTCAAAAAGCTTAGAAATATTGCTAAGCTTAGCAATAGGCCTATAATTAGAGACATCACTTTTTGAATCTTTTTTATGAATAGGTATAACTGATGCAATCTTCCATTTACGTATAAATTGACCAGTCTCAAGGGACTTGGAAAAAATCATAGTGAGAGGCTCACAAAGCTCACGAATGCAATTCTTCAGGAGAAAAGAAGAAATTCCATCACTGTCCGGCTTAAACGAGTCATCAAAGTCATTGATTGCTTCTAAGACATCTTCATCCGATATGGGAATAGTCCCGACATTAAATAATGAAGGAATGAAATCAAGAGTAAATTGGTCATCCCAGATACTCAGATATAGTGTAGCTGTCATAGAAAAGTAGAGTCAGAAAAGTAGTCTTAGTTAGAAAAACTTTTTTGTTTTCAATGGAAATGCTAAAATTGGCTTGTGCTTGTTTTATATTCTGCAAAGTTTGGTCAAAATCGAATGACTGTAGCTTATAGCTGCCATAGGAACGATCGGTCGAAAAACTAGTTCTTAAAAATTTTTTGTTTTCAATGGAAACGTCCCTTACGTTGGCATATATTTCTTTTATATACTTTTACACAATTCTACAAAGTTTTGTCAAAATCGGATGACTATAGCCTCAGCTGCAGTATGAATGATCGGTCGAAAAAGAAGTTCTAGTGAGAAAAACTTTTTTTTTCAAATGGAATCGCCTCCAAATTTTGAAATTGTTAGTTTGTTATGCTTTTCCACGATTCCACTAAATGTGGTAGAAATCGGACGTCTATATAGAGCTCCCATTGAAAAGTAAGGTCCGAAAAGTAGTCTTATTTAGAAAAACAAACTGCAAGGGTATAAAAACTTTTCTCTATTTTTTTTTACTGAGGAATGGTATAGGTTATGTTTGCTTAAATTTACAAGTCACAAGACACACGGAATACCACTTAGAAAATTTTTCGTCTATATAGCTATTTCTTTT
This sequence comes from Lordiphosa collinella, assembly GCA_018904265.1. Taxonomy (NCBI): domain Eukaryota; kingdom Metazoa; phylum Arthropoda; class Insecta; order Diptera; family Drosophilidae; genus Lordiphosa; species Lordiphosa collinella. The sequence goes on along the minus strand of JAEIFV010000062.1, from coordinate 35,951 downwards.
CCGTAAACACGTCTGAAAGTTATTTTTTGCGAAATATCAAAAAAATTGCGAAATTTCATCCCTCGAATCAACCGTGGATCTGTCAAATTTTTACATTTTTTAATAAAAGTTGCCTTACTCGTACTTAAAGTTAGATTCCAATTTTACCGATCGATTGGTTTGAAAACTCTACTTAACTGTTATTAGCACGGTCGCGAATAAACAGATTGCCCTATAGATCTTGCACCGCGGGACTACTTTATGTAAACAAGCTCAAGTCCGTAAAGTTAGACATGGACCTAGCTTTTTTTTTAGTAGACGAAGTACTTTCTTCTAGTACTTTCTTATATTTTAAAAAAGGTTTTAAGGTTTACAAGCAAATACTCAGAATTGCTATAATTTGTAGATTTTCATAGATTCCAAAAAAACATACGACTGAACTAAGTACATAGTTTTATGATGCCAGGACTAAGTAAAACCCCCTTATTTAACCAAGCCTCCAATTTTACTTTCGCAAAAGTTTTGGTTTCCATACAGCTTCCAAATCGCTAAGTTTAAGCGAAAGTGAAAACGTCATTAGGATTTTTTCAAAGTTAAAAAAATAGAAGACCTAATATTTAATTTACATTCTCCCTTCTAGAATCATTCCACAAGCATCACCTCGAAATAGATTTGACTCAGGCCTGCGTGGGTGAGCTAAATACCATGCTGCGTGGTGAAATCAATTGCCCCATTATCTATGGCGTGGGCGTCAACATCAAGACTGGTGAAATCTTTCCGGCTACTTTTCCGGATCGAGGACCCGATCGGGAATTGCGCGATGCACGCATATTTATGGGAGCGCAGTCGGTGAGTGACTTTTCATTTCTTCATTTTATCCAAAACCCTAAACCCAATCTTCCATCGTTTGTTTAGGTTTTGGATGTATACGATTCCACGCTGGGCATGCTGCGCATTGGTCCCTTCAACTATGATCCCTTGCGTGGAGCCGATTTGTGGTTGTCACAGACAGATGAGTTTCTGCTGCAGCATTTGTCCTCCAGTCCCGATGTAGAGCCACCCCACTTTGCGCCTCAGGTGAGTGAAAATCAACCCCTTTCTTCCGGTGAAACGATCTAATTGCCTTCCTTTTTTGCAGACGCGTGCCACCATCCGATTCATACAGGAGAACCAGTTTCCCGCTGTCACCGTCTTCAGGGACAATCGGCCACGCTATTTTAGGCGCGACGAGACAACGGGCTGCTGGGTTTTGGTTAGATATTAAAGTTTAATTTAGTACATTTTATTAGTTGTTACAAGCTCTCAAATTAGTTGAAATGTCCTGGCAATTTAAGTGTTGTGGTGCATGTGTTAATTGTCCTTCCATTTTGTCTACGCGTTGCTTTCTGCTTACATTTGTTGAATTTAATTCCTTCCCCTCTTCTATCATTATTTATAACTCCAATAAGCAATTGCTGCATTGGCAATTCGTATCTCAAATAAATGTCTCTCTCTTCAATTAGATTCAAGATTGAGTTTTGGATATAGAACAACCCAATTTTGGAATGCGCCTTATAGAAACGGATCTGAAAAAAAATACACATACCTAGGCATATGTGAATCTTAATTAAACAATTCTTAGCTAAATATATATATGTATGTATACCCAAAAACGAAAACAACACTTGTGTAAACCCAATTTTCAAAATGCAATCATTTTAGTTGTAAAACTGTAACTAAGTGTAAAACTGTAATCGAAACTGTAAGAAATTCAAATGGCTTGGCTATTCGTAAACAAAATATTAAATAATATACAAATTAAATGGAACGAAGAAAGTGCTTCAATGGGAGTCACATTTCAGAAATTTCTTGGCATTTTTCTGTAGCACTCGCTGAATCGAGACAGTAACTTTTTGGGTAAACTGTTCCCTGTTGGATCTATTGTGGGTTGGCATCATCGGATATACGAATTCTCCTCGACACTTTATATAAATTTTCGACAAAATTCGCTATTCAAACCTTTTTTTTTTATCTCTTGGACGTGTTGCTCAGTCTTGCAACTTGTCATCATTAATAAATTTTCGGGAAATTTTCACTAGTTTTTGTGGGTCATTTGGCCTTTAAAAACCCTATAGGAAAGCGTCAGTAATATTTTAAAAAAGTTATTCGGTTAACTGTTAGTTCCAATAGTACAGCCTTAGAGTTAGTATGGCATCATTTAAACCAAACATTATTTTCTTACAAGGTAGCCAACTTTCATAAAATAAACCTATAGACCCACTTTATTCAAAATATCAAGACCTTAAGCGATGGCACTGAACGTCCGCACATAAAGTAAAAAACTCCAAGTGGATAAATTTCCCACCAGAAATATTGAGCTTTCCACTAAATTGCAATAGTTTTTAGGCCAAGTCGATGTAAAAAGCTGGACTTTAGTAAACCAGCAAGACTATCCTCATAAACCTAGATGAAAATTCGGCATAGCTGATTGTGATCCGAGGTAAGACATTACGTTTTGGCATTTTCTTGGAACTTTCCTTCCAGATGTAAGAAAATATCAAGGTGTAATTTCAAAGAAAGAGCCCCTTGCGCCGATACTGGATACCGGAGTCCGAAAAATTAACATTCCGGAAAGGTTTAAGAGAAAGTCGGGACGTTAGCCTCAAGAGCGGGAATTCAAGATTGAGACTTTCCGGTGATCCAAGCATTTATTCGGACTGTTGCACCTTTGAAAGTCTAAAAAATAATTTTACGTACAGATTTATGGGAAGGCCGGGAAGTTATCCTGAATGACAAGCTTGAAGGTTTAAGATTTAGCTGAACTACGACCGTTTCAAGTATTTTTTAGGATTGCCGTGCAATGGAAAGTATGAAGAAATAAACTTTTGAATAGATTTGAGAAAAAGACAGAAAGTTACTCTTAAAGAAAGACATTAAAGGTTGGAGGAATTACGAGCGATCGAAGAACAGAAAGTAGTTTTTGGCAATTTTTTTCAGAATGTCGTTCATTTTGAAAAAAAAATAATTTTTTTACATTTCGAAAATTTGTGGGGTGTTATGAGCATCCAGTTTGAAGCATCCCTTTTGTTTAAAAGTCAATTGACCAAAGATATATCTTTCACGTGTTGACTGATCGGTTGCTGGCGTAGCAAGAGGCCCTACAGTTTTTTAATGCTGTGCATTTACCCTGCATTTACTTCAATCAACTCCAACCTTTCCTACACAATTAAAATTCGAATTCCTCCCGCCATAGTTTAAGCTGTTGCGATTACTTTTTGGCATTTTACCGCATCACGGTCACACTGACCAGTCAGTATATTTTTTGAGATTTTACCTTTTGCTTCCCGCACACTGGCAACTCTAGTCGTCGTGTCGTCGTTGTCTTGTGGACTTGTTGGGTGGCCAGTGAAAAATCTCGATTTAATTCTATTTCGCGTTGATTAATTGCTTTTTCCAACGTTTTAATACTACAAAATACACACACTTTGAGCATAGTGGGCGCTTGCCAAGCAGGCCTTACTGGAAAGAGGACTACAAAGGAAATTCAAAAGACTGAAAAAATTACTGGAGAGAAGAAGACGCTAGAGGGAGAGACGAAGTGTTGCGGCCTGTTGTGCATAGCGATTTCTAATCATCAAATCGAATCACTGACTTTCTTCCACCAAAAAAACAAAAAGCGCAGCCCAAAGCAAAGACCGCAAAAAAGTGTGCCATCTAAAAGAAAACCCTAGAACGCCGTCCAAGTAGAAAGAAAAAAGGGAGACAGAGGAGAGAGGGACATAGGCACCAGCGCCACCTGGTTGGCTGGCTGGCGGAGGGCTTAAAAGGGCAGGGCGTGCTTTCCACAGATTTGCTGGGGACAACGACGACCAAAAGACGTAAGTAAATGGGGGAAATTTGTTAATTGCCTAAGCTAAGTCTGACAAACACACACACATACAAGTAATTACAGAAATTGGTCAGTTATGTGGTAGGGTTGTCAACGTGCAAGTAGATCACTAGATATAACGGTAATCTGCTTATGCCTCACACATATGTTTGTATGTACAGCTGTCACTGCCTGCGTTTAACTTGACAGCCCTCGGAATTTCTCATAAAAAAGCGTAATTTTGAGTGTGACTTGCATTTTAAACACACCTTGCATTCCTTCCAGCGAAACATAATGAACGGACAGTTACCGAATATGGCTGGAACTGGAGCTGGCTCCTCCAACCTTGATTTATACATCACGCATGTCGATTTTTTGGGCCCCTTCATCAAGATATTTGGCCAAGCCAATCGGGATGCCGCTTTTCTGGTCAGCACACGTATAGAGCAAATGCTGCCCACTTGCTTTGGCATAGAGCCCACGTGGTCCATGGAACGCCAACAGGCTCTACTCACCCCGGGCACTTTTTGTGTGTATAAACGCAAAAATGGCCCTGCTCCCGGAGATGTGGAGTATATGAGAAGCCGGGTTATCAATGCAGAGCAAACGAATCACGCGGACATGAGCGTGGAGATTGAGATGCTGGACTATGGCTACAAAAGAAATGTGAACAGTCGTGATGTGAGCTTAAGTATTATCTTAATCCTCTCTTACATCCTTTACTCACCTTCTTCTTTACTCTCTCCTTGCAGTTATTGTTCTCCAAACAGCCAAAGCTGATGCAGAACATTCCACTTCTCTGCTCACAATACGTTCTCCTGGGCATTTGTAACGACTGGGGGAAGCGCGAGGATTTGGATGCTGTACGCAAATTGATACTCAACCAAACGGTTCACATCAGCGTAGATCCCGAACAGATCTGTGGCCAAAAGTTTGCCACTGTGCGCTGGAACGATTTCGATTTAACAGAGTTTTTGATACATCAAAAAACGATAGGTGTTGCCATCCAACACGATACAGAGATGCAACATTGTAAAAATATATGGAAGGATGTGGCAGGTGCGCCACAATCACCATGGGATTCCATGCTCGAATCCAATAATAATAGTATACAGAGTACGAACAGTTCGGCCAAGACACCAACAGATTTGGCCAGGGAACAATTGGCGGCCAGGCGTTCGTTGGCGGCACGCTTGGAACAGCAGCGAACAGTGCCTACGTCGCCACCCAGACAGCTGAATGTGAATGCACCCGATTATAAGCCTAAGATAACGCGGCCCCAGCTGACCAATGTGGTAAGAACTTTTCTTTCGTCACTGTGAGCTTTTTACAAACCTTGCAGTGGGTATATAATAATTGTCCACATGTTTGTAACGCATAGAAGGAAGCATCTTCGATCACATAAAGTATATATATATATTCTTGATCAGTACGACGAGCTGAGTTGATTTAGACATGTCCGTCCGTCCGCCTGTTTCTATGCTATCTCTTCCTTCAGTTTTAAAGCTATCTTGATCAAACTTTGCACGAAATCTTTTAGTACAAATACGCTGCACATTTGTCGGAACCGACCGGATCGAATGACTATAGCATATAGCTGTCATAGGAACATTCGGTCGAAAAACTAGTTTTAGTAAGAAAAACTTTATTGTTTTCAATGGAAACGCCTCCAGACTTCGCATTTCTGAGTTTGCAATGCATTCCCATGACTCCACTAAGTTTGGTCGAAATCGGTCATCTATATAGTTAGCTCCCAAAGAAAATTGGCGGCGCTGCGCTTTTATGCATGTGGCAACTTCCTTATCACTGCAGCTGACTTCTGTGTAGTCAGCGTTCCTTTCATAAGCCGTGCAGGTAAACAAGTGTCTCCAGCTATTGCTTTTGATTCATCGCAATCCAATATCAGCAGCATTCTATAACATTAAAAAACCCCTAACAAAAATACATTATTTGTTGAACGTGTCTGGTAACCCTAATGCAGCGATAGGAATTTATCGATATCAGATGAAACTGCTGTTGAGAAAACCAAATGACTTTACCGCTTGTCAACTAGAGGAACAAATTTGACCAGCGGTTGGCCAACCGGAACCTTTGAGAAATCGGGCCTTAATACTTGTACCGGTACGTACCAATAAACCGAATGAATAATCCGGATACCGTATCGGAACCGAAAACTAGTTTGAAAACCGGAATAGAACCTTTACCCGAAGGATTTATTTCGGGACGTGACCGAACCGAAATACGTTATCTCCTCTGCCACTGGACGGGACGAGACCTCTGAAACAATGCCTTTGAAAAGTTGAATTATTTGTCGGCGAAAGTATTCATTAAGCGTGTCCACCAACGCCTTAAAAATGTCTTTCTCCAGTTCTGCAACGTATGCCTGCAGTGCTACTGGTAAGGAATATGCCCCGCTGCAGCTCTGGACCACCCAGATGCAGCAACAGATTCTTTTTCTTGACTACCGACGTAATCTCCTTTGTCTCAATATAAATCTTGAATGACCGCATCCATTTTCCCCACCCTCCTCGCAGCATGGACTTCTATATTGCCTCGCCCTGGAAAGGCTTAATCACGCCTGCCATGACATTTATCTGTACATATAAATGATTAGTATTTGTATTGAAAAATTTTCGTCCGCAAGTTTACTGGCGTGCATACGAAAAATCTCAAAGCAGCGCTGCTTCCACACACACGGTATAAACTGTTAAAGCTCCGCTGCGTTACGTGTTCGCGACGCAGTCGTTGCTACTGGAAAAGAGAGAAATTTTTGCGCTGCTCTCACACACACCAATGCAAAAATGTGAATGTATTTCTTGCCTGCCTCTGATTTAAATCCTCGTCGCCAGTGTAACGACCCGTGCACGCACGATAATTACACACAATACTTTCGGAATAAAGGTAGCTCTCGGAATGTATTTGGTTATCTTTCGCTCGAAGTCTACGAATCAACTGCTCCTACACATGTTATAAACTAAAATTGTGTATTTTAATTTGTTGGCCGTTAGCGGGTTGCCTCGGTTTTGGTTGACTCTTAATATTGACTCGGTTAAGGTTGTTGTGGTTCAGGTTCAAAGAAGTGCGTCTAGTAGACACGACTGAATCTGAATCGACCTGAGGACTTTGTTGTGCCTCGGTTAAGAACTTTTTTGTGCAGATGCACGGGTCTGTAGCACGACGTCACATGTTGAGCGACAGCCGTGTTAGTTTAACGACTGTGGGTTTGTTTGGGAACTTTTAGATGGCTCAGGCTGGCAACAATTGCCAAAAATAATGCGTCTCAAGGTGTAGTTTGTCGTTTGTGGCCGTTGGCATTCGAACGAGTGGTCGGTTATTTTAATTCTGCTATAAAAAAAAAGACTGCTCAATATTTTTCGAAGGTTGAACATTTATTGTAAAGGTTAGTTTATGTCATTTATTTATATAAAAAACAATTTCGGTCAAATGACCACCACGGCTGACTTAGCCCATTCGATCCACTCAATTTTTGAGATCATTTTCAATTGTTTCGGCACGTATGTCAGCAATAGCAGTTCGAATCTCGTTCTTCAACTCATCAATTGTTTCAGGATTGCTTGCATAACATTTGTCCTTGACCGCTCCTCACAGATAGTCTAACGGTGTCAGATCACAGCTTCTTGGCGGCCAATTCACATCTCCATATGTGCTAATTATTCGATTTTCGAAGATAGGGTGCAGAAGATCGATTGTGGCGTGCGCAGTGTGGCACGTTGCGCCGTCTTGTTGAAACCAAATATCGTCCAAGTCTTCCGCTTCAATTTCCTCGAAGAACCAATCTCTTAACATTGCGCGGTAGCGCTCACCATTCACGGTCACAGTGACTCCTTCTTCATTTTCAAAGAATAATGGACCAATGTTGCCTCAAGACTAAAATCCGCACCAAACAGTGACACGTGGTGGGTGCATTGGCTTCTCGACGACGATATGCGGATTTTCTGTGCCCCACATGCGACAATTTGGTTTATTAACACAACCACCGAGGTGGAAATGTGCTTCATCCAAAAATATGATTTTTCGGTCAAATTCACCATCTTCGGCCAAACGATCTTCCTCCCAATTTGCGAACTGTAGACGATTCGGATGGTCAATTGGCTTTTGCTGCTGCACCAATTGAACTTTGTAATGGCTTCATGGCAAGGTCTTTATGCAAAATTCGCTTCAAAGAAGTGCGCGAAATGTCCAATGGTTGAGATCGATGGCGAGTTGACGTCGATGGTTGTTCACGCACATTTTCCGCAGCAATATTTTCGGACGAGCGCACCGGACGAGTACGTACACGGGTTGGGTTATCCACCAACATTCCAGTTTCTCGAACTCGCTTCTCCATATCCATATCCACAATTTGAGTTTAAAAAAACTATCGTGAAAATCCAGCTCCGAGCGTTGGCTTCGCGTTCGCGTGTCTTGCACACACTAAATCTCCTGGAGATGAGAGATGAATGGGCTTCGTGATAGTGTGACCATAGCCGCCAGAGTAATCGTTAGTCGCTCGTCTCCAGTGGTGGCAGAGTCGCCACATGGTCACAAAAGAGGCGCCATCAATTGGTCAGTTTGGAAAATCACTCAGCTAGCAGGGTTCGAAGCGAAAATTATTCGAGCTGCAAGGGTATATAAACTTCGACCAAGCCGAAGTTAGCGCTTTCCTCTATTTTTCTTAATCGTTATCCCTTTACAGGCAAATATGGTGCTGCCTCCCTTGGCTAGGCCCATACCAGCCCATCCTCCGGCAGAAGTGATGGCCATGTTTAATGCCAAATTGGAGCAGCCCCCGAAAACCAATAACACCACTGTGGCCAAATCTAGTCCCAGACCTGTTTACAATCTATACAATGTGCGCATGAATAAGCCCATACCACCAGCCATGCAGATGCAGCCATTTAGAGCCGCTGCTGCTCAGCCATTAGCAGCCATGGGCTTTGCTCCCCCCCGCTTTACTTTAGCTCCTACTCAGACACAAGCTGTGGCCAAGCCAAACATCATTCCAGCTTTTAGAACCACCAGCCTTACTGTGGGCCTGACATATGACGTCTACGTGAGCTTCGTGGAGAATGGTCCGCATTTGTTTTGGGTTCAATTGAAAAGTTCCACCAACGAGCTGGACAATATGATGGGCCGGATTGAACAGATGCACCTGCAGCCGCTAGTGCAGAGTCCCGAAGTGGGTACAGCATGTGTAGCACGCTTCTCGGAGGATGGCAACTGCTATCGGGCCCTGGTCAGTGCCATTTATGCCCAGCGTTTCCGTGTGGTCTATGTGGACTATGGCAATTCGGAGGTGGTGGCCTCAAAGGATTTGTATCAGATACCCCAGGACTTGTTGAGTGTTAAACCCTTTGCCTTTCGTTTCGCCCTGGCTGGAGCCAAAGTGCTGGAGCCCATTGATGAGAGCATGAAGCGTATCTTCAAGAGCTCTGCTTTGTATATGAATTTTCAGCTGACTGTGCAGCCGCCAGAGAGTGTGGGTTCCATGCAGACCTGCCATCTAAATCAGAACGTAAGTGTGTGTGGGAAGGAAATTTAGGGGCAATTTTTAAAAACCTTTCGTTTTCTAGGGCTCCAACATGCTGGATGTGCTGAAGAAGCTAAAGAACTCGCGCCAGTCCTATGCCAAGGCGCAGCAATTGCAAACAGGTGATTCCGTAGAGATTCGTTTCATTGACTCGCCCAGCAACTTCTATGTCCAGAAGGTGGATAACATTAAACAATTCGAGCTGCTGATGGATGAAATGTTTGTCCACTATAACATACACCAAGTGGTTCCGGATCAGCTCATCTTGGGCGCACCCTGCATTGTGAAATGCGATCAGGAATGGTATCGGGCGGAAATCCTATGTGTGGAAGAGCCCGTTATTATAGTACGCCATGTGGACTTTGGCTACGAGCAGAAGGTCAAACGTCACTTGATTAGCAACATAGCCGAGAAGCATCTGCAGATGCCACGCCAGGCCATCAAATGTTGCCTCAAGGGTTTCGAGAACAGCGAGTTGAGTCAGGAAAAAATCACAGATCAGTTTGAAATGCTGGCAGAGGATTCGAACATCAAGCGTCGTACGTTCAGTGTGAGCGTCTTTCGCATCGAACCTGATGGCCTGAATGTGGTGAATCTCTCGGCCAAGAATCTGAATGTGATGAAGAAGCTGTATAAGCTGTCCATCCCATTTGACAAGTATCTGTCGATGGAGAAGGGTCAGTTCAATGACACCCGTTCCGAATCTGAGATAGAGAAGGGTCACGTACTAAACTCCACCACCGTGGAGAGCGAGGATCGCATGCAGCTGCACAAGCAGAGAGCCAAGGGCGACAACAACTGGGACAAGCGTAGCTCGGCCAGCTCCAAGGATACCAAAGAAAAGCGTCTACCTGTCCAGCAGAAGGTGGAACAGCGCAATCTAGACTCTAGCTTTGAGAGTCAGAGCACCAGCAGCTATGCCAGCAACCTGAGTTCACCGCGTAAGGCCCAACGTCAGAATGGCCACCACCCGAAAGATGCCCACAAGAATACGTGAGTTTTATTAATTTCCAATCATCATACAATCTTTCTCAACCCTCCCTCCTTCTTCTAGCCGCCTCAACCCGCAACAGTCTCCCCGCAAGGAGAAGGATCGCTCCCAGAATGCTCCGCAGGGCTTTGCCCAGAAACCGCTAAGACAAAAATCCACTTTGGATGGCACCAGCTCCAAACGTTCCAGCGGCATGGAGAGTGATGCCGCCTCAAATGAATCCTCGCCCAGCAAGCCAGAGAAATATGTAGCTCTGGACAAATCATATGCTCTGCAACAAATCAAGACACCAACCAAAGAGGCAGCCAACCTATCGTGGTGGGTCTCACCCTTCCAGTTCTATGTGGTCTGCAAGTCCATGGCTGCCAAATACGAGAATTTGCTGCAACGTGAAATGAAACAATTTTATCGCCAAAAACCCCATCAGCCTTTGCAATTAAAAGTGGGCTCCACTGTGGTGGTGCGTCAGCGCAGAGATAATGCCATTTTACGTGGCACAGTCAATGCCTGTAATCATATGATGCGCAAGTATCGTGTCTTTTGTGTGGACACAGGCAGTCTGATAACTGTCACCTCGGAGGATGTTTGGCAACTGGAGCAACGTTTCGCTGAACCTCCAGCACTGGCACATCGTTGCAGCTTTCACAGTGTGGTGACCAATTATGATCATTTGTATATTGTGGATCGTATGGATAAATACGTGCCAGTGAATGCCAAAGTTGAGTGTGATTTTCTGTCCAACCAGCAGCAGAAGGAACAACCGCAGAATGAAAACGGTTGCTACATAGTCAACATTTTTGTAAATGGAGCTTCATTGCGTGATATGCTGGTCAAGGCTTCGTTTCTTACTGAGGTGGCACCGGGTAAGTTTCGTCTGGATAAGGATTGATTCATGGGAAAGTTACAACAGTCTTTAATAATATTTTATGAGGAGCAACAAGCATTGTATACAGCAAATGCCTGAAAAGGAGTTAAGAGTGTTTTAAATTTCAAGAAGCTTTAAGCATTTCCAGCCTGGGAGAGGATGAACACAGCCTCTAAAACCTAGTTTTATACATTAATCTCCCTCCTTCCGGTTGATCAGTAAGCTCTGACCTTGAACCCAGAAACCATACCTGTTAAATAATGATTATTAATTGTAGTCATTATTTATTAGATTATTTTTGTTTAAAAGTTGATCTAATAATTAAATTGCGATTATTTTCGGTTTCACACAATAATTTAATGATTACGATTAAAAATAATCAAAAATAATGGAAAATTACCATAAATTATTAAAAATAATTGAAAATAATGGAAAATAATCGTTTCCATTATTTTCCATTATTTTCCATTATTTCCTTATTTTCCATTATTTCGACTATTTGAGACTATTTTGAGAGAAACAAATTATTTTCAACATCACATTTAATAACAATTAAATTAAACACAAACATTAAACATATTCAGGGTTTGCCTTCATTAATACTAATTTTTCGAATGAAAAATCAGACAATGATTGGCGCCTAGGGCTGTTTATAATACCAGCAAATGAAAACAGACGCTCTACAGGAGCCGAAGATGTTAAAGGCGTGTTGAAAGCAATAGACGCTTCTTTTAAAATGCCATATTTTAGCCATAAATTTGTGATTTGATTTTCTCAAGCATATTGGCATATTTGTCAGTAAGTTTGACTACGGCTGTTTGCCTGCTCATGACCTTCAAGCCGTTATGCTCAAAGAGGTCAATGGACGATTTCTTGCCCAGAATGGAAACAGGCAAAGCGCAGTCAACAATTGCGTGCATCTCAAGATGAACTACGCATGACACAACGGTCTTTAATTTGCCATCAGTTCAGCTATTTGAGTGATAATGCTACCTCGGAAGATATATGGCGTCTGTTTTCATTTGCTGGTATTATAAACAGCCCTAGGCGCCAATCATTGTCTGATTTTTCATTCGAAAAATTAGTTTTAATGAAGGCAAACCCTAAATATGTTTAATGTTTGTGTTTAATTTAATTGTTATTAAATGTGATGTTGAAAATAATTTGTTTCTCTCAAAATAGTCTCAAATAGTCGAAATAATGGAAATAATGGAAATAATGGAAACAAATTATTTTCCATTATTTTCCATTATTTTCAATTATTTTTAATAATTTATGGTAATTTTCCATTATTTTTGATTATTTCTAATCGTAATCATTAAATAATCATAAATTTTTCACCAGCAAACTATATAATCACTACGACTATTTTCCAAAAATAATTTAATTGATTAGTAATTCTAATGGCAACTTAACAGGTATGCCAGAAACCAATATAGATTGAAATATATTTTTATAGTCTGTTTCAGAGTTACGGCATGATTTATTCATTCAAAGAAACTGGCCTTAGAGTTCATTTAATTGGTCGTACAAGGAGTATAATCAAAAATTTCTTGAACAATTCGATTTTCCTCCGGGCTTTTTTATGGCGGCCTAGTAACCTTAAAGCCACCTTCAATTTTTTGTGGCACAATGATTTCCGATTTTTTAAAGCCCGGGCAATGCTCCAGTGAGACACTTTTAGGCCACATTCACACTCATAAGCAGTCTTTAATGAATTTCTTGAATCACTCACTAAGCGTCCCTGGTCACGTTGACTTATCTTCGGCTTAAGTCCTCCGGGTGTTTTATGTCAAATTAATTTTGCTTTTTGCAAAAACTTCTCACAACTTTGTTGACATGTCAAAATCAGAACTCGGGGGTTTTTGGGTGCTCGGATTTCATATCTGGCAATATTTTTCCAATTGTGGGAAAGGGGCCGACTTATGGATGGTGGGTGGATGGTAAAATATAACAAAAAATCAAATGGAGTATCGTTATATAGGTTTCCGGGTGCTCCGATTTCATTTCTGACAGTATTTATTCGATCGGTAGAGGGGGGTTTGAGGTCGGGGGTTTTCATATGGGGTCAGTGGCGTGTAGCTAGGGGAGCGGTTTGGGGGTTACTTGCAATCTTATGTAAATTCAATTAACCTAATATGCAATTTCGTACCTCAAGAAACACATAAATAATAATCAAGATACCAGAAACCGAATCATAGCCATCACATAGCACGCATCTGCTAAAAATAGGCAAAAATTAGCCTCCATACAGGTATTACAACACTGCTCGACTTTGGGTTCCTCGAGAGCGGAACACCAATCATGGAATTTTAAAAACTGTCCCGCATGGGGCAATATAATTTACTTGACAACTCTTTAGCTAGGACTAAGACTAGAACCCACCCAATCACTAATCAGTGTCAAGGGATTAGTAGTAGTAGTAGTAAATGCTCGCATTTTATCATGGAACACCGTGATGGCTGTGTGTTGATACCTTCATTTTACAGAGAAAAGGGGACCTTCACCTTAATCAAAGTCTGAGAGCTTAAAATGTTCTGTATTTACAATAGAAGCCCTTGATTAACTCTCACTCACACTCTTTTCCGTATTTGCACCATTTCAGAGATTCGTGTCAGTTTGCTGGCTGGTCAACAAGTTCGTGGTAAATTTACTTCCATTCGTGACATGACCAGCTTCCAAATCCAACTGGACAACTGTGATGTCAACTTCTTGTGCAGTTTTGATGATGCCAAGTTTGTTAAATCAAATCCGGATGTGGCCAAACGTTTCAAGGAGTTTTATGAGGGCAAATCGTTTGCCTTCAATGTGAAGAACGTCTGTGAGAATAATATGTAAGTGTCAAGAAGTAGTAAGCTTGGGTTTCGATTTAAAGACTCCATTTCCATCATTTTCCCTCACCCTAGCATACATTTGCGTCCTGTCATGCCGCTACTAAAGGAAGATCGCAATGCTTTTGTCTGTGGCTATCCTGTGGTACTAAGCTCCTTCACGGCACGTGTGGTGTACACCTCCAAGGCATATCGTGTGTATGTACAGCCCTTGTCTGTGGAAGCTCAAATGCAAAAGATGTTGGACGACATGTTTGATTACTATGAGAAGCAAGGTGAGTGTGGCTGGAATAAAAAAAATTTTGGTATAAGTTTTGATAATAATTTTGATTTACAGGCAAACCGCTGAAGAAGTTTGAGCCGGGACAAATCTGTGCGGCCCACAGTAACGATGGCAATTGGTATCGAGCTCGTGTAATGACCAAGGACTCGTCGGGCTTACGTATTGAGGTGTTCTACATGGACTATGGCAGTACGGAGGAACTTAAGCGAGATGACATTAAACTGCTGGATGAACAATTCTATGTGAATGCCAGTGGATTTGCGGTAGAAATTAATCTACCCTTTGGCAGGGCCAGCAATGAGGCCAAGTTAAAGACACAATTGGCTGCTTTAATGGAGGAGCAGTTGGTTACGGTGCAACCCATTGAAGTGAAACGCAATCATTTAATGGCTGACATTATAATGGACAATAAGCGTAGCGTGGTGGATGCTATGAAGGCAGAGAAATTGATACCTGGCAAGGATTTGGAGTATATGCGCAAACAGTTGGAGAAGGAGAAGCCATTTAACTATGAGTACATAGAGACAGTGGATTTGACCACTGATGATGAGGAGGATAAGGATAAGGAGAAGAACAAAGCGGAATCACCCAAGGTAAAGCAGCAGGCAATGTCACAGAATGAAAAGAAAAAGCCGGTGGAAGAGAAAGTAATTGAAATACCAGCGGTTAAAGCTGATCCACCGCCCCAGCTGGTCACTCCAGAGCCACAGGTAGAGCCAGAGCCTACTCCACCCGCAGAGGAGCCCCCTAATGGCCGCGAAACTGCTGTACTTAGTCACTGCGACAATCCTGCCCATTTCTTTGTGCATTTGATTGATGAGTTGCCTAAATTGCATCGTCTACAGGAGAATCTACAGATTGTCTCACCATCGCTGCCTCGTCTTAAGCAGGTGGTGAATGGCGCCTTATGCATTTCCCTCTATTCCGTGGACAAAAACTGGTATCGTGCTAAAATCCTAGATGCCGAATTGATGGTCTTGCAATTTATTGATTACGGTAACACCGACTGTGTCTCCGATACCACTGACATTAAGGAGAGCATGTGGTCTCACATTGAACCCTTTTGTCTGCCCTTTGCCTTACCCATAAGCCCCAAGGGCACTGCCGATTGGATGGATAATGCCAATGCGATTTTCAATGAGTCGTACTCGAAATTCTTAAATTATGAACCACTCACCCAAGGCGATTGCAACACAACCAGCTATGTAAAGGTATACATTGAAGGAGTGGATGTGGCGCAGAAGTTGATAGACGATGGTTATGCCAAGGCCTTGCAGTATGTCGAAAGTGGTACCAGCTGTTACATCTCACATGTGAACGACATTAGTGACTTTTACATACAGTTGGAAAGCGATTCCAAGGCATTGGAGTTGATTGAGTTGTATTTAAGCAAAGCCGAAGAGGAATTAAAACCTTTGGAGCGTTTTGAAAAGGGACACATGGTGGCAGCCAAATTTGAGGAAGATGATTTGTGGTATCGAGCTCAGCTGTTGCGCCAGTTGCCGGATTCTCGCTTTGAAGTGCTGTTTATAGACTATGGCAATACCTCTACCACCTCAAAATGTTTGCTACTCTCCGAGCAGTTGGCCCAAATACCTAGTTTATCCAAGAAATGTTCGCTAAAGCTGCCAGAGAATTATGTGAAATGGTCGCCAGAGGCGGAGCAGAAGTTTGCCGAGTTGACGGGCGAGGGAGAGTTGGTTTTTACCACGCAAATGGTGAAACCAGGACTGGATGAGGTCTTAATTCACCTTCTTTTGGATGAGGAGAATATTAATGAACGACTGCTGCCGCTTTGCCAGCAAAAGGAGTTGCCCACACAAATGGAGTGTAAGGGTTTAACCCTGAACAAAGCCATTGTTACCCATGTGAACGGGGCGTCCAGTTTTTTTTTGCAGTTTCAGGAGCAGGATGCTTTTTTGGATACCATTTATGACAAACTAAACTGCAACCCCATGACGCCGAGAAAGGACCAAGCACAGGTGGATGATCTGTGTGTGATACAATATGTGGTTGACAATGAATTCTATCGTGCTCGCGTCTTGGAAGCTTTATCCAATCAGAAATATCGCGTCGTATTAATAGACTATGGCACTCAAACCCAGGCCAATGAATTGTACGAATTGTCCCCCGAGTTGGCCCAAATTGAACCCCTGGCCGTGGAACATTCCCTGGAATTGTGTAACAGTTTTGAGGTCCATAAAGATCTCACACGTAATACACTGGAGGCTTTGCTTGATAGTTGCAATGGTGAG
This sequence comes from Lordiphosa collinella, assembly GCA_018904265.1. NCBI lineage: Eukaryota > Metazoa > Arthropoda > Insecta > Diptera > Drosophilidae > Lordiphosa > Lordiphosa collinella. Next base: position 19,370 of record JAEIFV010000062.1, on the reverse strand, counting down.
GTGGTGGTGGAAGTCCTCAACAAGCAGACCAAACCTCCCTTGGTCAAACTTATCGCCAATGATGACCAAGGCTTGAATATCTACGAACGTCTGCAGCAAGATTTGAACTCCAAACTGAAGGTTGAACAGCAAAAAACTTCAGAGTGTATCATTTCGTTTGGCAGCTCACCCAAAAGTTTCTATGTGCAGCTGAAGAAACACTCTGCCCAATTGGATTTAGTAGCCAAAGCTTTACAGAACGTGAAGTGTGTGGACCAGCAGGCCCTGAAGGATCTGGTGTGTGTGTGCTATTCGCAAGAGGATTCTTGCTATTATCGTGGTTGTATTAAGTCCGTAATGGATGAGGGCATAGAGGTGTTTCTCATGGACTATGGCAACACCATTACGGTAAAGCAAGTGTATCAATTGCCCCTCGAACTGTGCCAAATCTTACCTTTAGCCCTGCACTGTCGGCTAAGTGAAATACCCCCAGATGTGCCAGAAGACAAATTGGAAGAGGCCTTTAGTGCTGTAATCGAGCAACACTTTGGTGAGGTCTTTGAGCTCAAAGAGCTAGATAAAGATAAGCAGCAGGGAGTAAGCCTGGTACAGCTAAGCGTTAACTATAAAGATTTTGCCCAGGAACTGGCCAACACAGTGGCTGGCGTGCAGAAACCCCTCGAAGTGGTGCTCCACAATTGCATTGTGGTGCAATACGATTCACCCAGCTCATTTTATGTGCAAATGGAGCAGGATGTGACTGCCTTGGAGCAACTTACAGACAAACTACTTGATGCCGAAGAAAATCTGGGCAAATTTAGCCAGCTCCAAGTGGGTGCCTTGTGTGTGGCGCAGTTTCCAGAGGATGAGGTGTTCTATCGTGCCGAAATTATCAAAGTTTTGGATGAGGGCAAGTGCGAGGTGCACTTTATTGACTTTGGAAACAATGCGGTGACTCAACAGTTTCGTCAGCTGCCCCCTGAAATGGCCCAGCTGCCGCGCTTTAGCAAACACTGTGAACTGGAGAGCGCCACCATTGCCAAGTGCAATGTCACCCACTTGCAGGAGTTTATAGATACACGCTTCTCCGAGACATTCCAAGTGGAGATTCTAGCTAACAAGGGCGACACCTGCGTCGTGAGGCTGTTCTATCAGAACACCAACATCAGCGAGAAGCTGCGTCTGCAGGACAAGCAGCAGTAAATTGTGATTAGTTTGTCTTAAAAACTGTTGTATTAAAAATGAACAAGTTAAAAACTTGTTGAAAAAAGCTTCATTGATTTTTAAAGTAAAACCAACATAGAAGCTCATTTTTTTATTTTTATTAATCATAAAAAAACCATAAAAAACGAACCAAAAAAAACGAAAAAGCCTAAAAACAAACGAAAAAAATGAAAGAGAAAAACCACAAAAAAAAAAAAATGATTGTGAATTTAGATAATCTGAACTAACGACGATTGCTCAATCAATTTTTACTACATCAACGAATGGTGGCAGGCAGCTGGGAAATGGAAATGCAAAGAACGTTCACATTTCCCCAGAATTATTTATTGTATTTTTTGTTCAAGTTTTTTACTTTTTTTCTACTCCTTCCTTTATTCTCGATTAACTCAAACTTGGAGAAACAAACGCCCCTTTTGATTTCATTTACTAATATTAAAATGCGACGCGAAGACTAAAAAATGTAAACACTAATGGAATATAGGTTTATGCATATTCTAAATCAAGAACCTTTAATCACAATGTCATATTTTTCTACCATTTCTTTTTTCATGTTGTGAACAAAAATTTATAAAACAACACAAAAAACAAAAAAAAAAAAACGAAGAAAAAATCAAATAAAAATACGATGAAAAACCAAAGTAAGTGAAGAGCATTTATTGAGTAGACTCAGAGGATCCGGTGGTCTCTTCGGAACCAAATTTCTCGTTCTCTTGCGTTCCATAGATAAATCAAAACAAATACTTGATAAATCTTTAATCAGGGATATTATAAATTTTTTGAAAGAAGAGCCAATTACTTGAACATGTTTTGAAACTTAAACTATTTAAAATACAATTTGGGTCAACAATTTTGTGTGTTCATTTCAAGCCACTTCCGAAAATGTTACCTGAACTCAGGTAGCAATTCGCGTTGGGAAAAACCCGACTAATTACAGCCCACAGACAGAACTTTTCAGATACTGCAAAATGACTTAAAAACTCAAACAAGCAGATTAACCAGCAGAGAATGGGTGAAGTCTGTCCAAGACAATGTTTGACAGTTGACGAAAAGTATTGATAAGCAAAAGTCCACCATAAATTGAAGATTTAATTCCACCCAGCTGGGCGCATTGGTAAGGTAAACGTTATGGTTTCATTAATCAATTCCTGGATAGTGTTGTCTAAGTTGATTTGTTAACATTTAAATGCTAATTGTATTGAATTGCACAAAATCCAAGTCGAAATTAAGCGGTCAACTTGAAAAGTTTAAATCCAAACATTCTGTATCAGTTTCCATTGTTATCACCATTTAGCACATATACAGAGAGCCAGAGAGAGAGAGTGAGAGAAAAGTGATCTACACTCGCACTCTTGAATTTTCGTTTTCAGTTTTTCCCCTACTCTCCCTCGTCTCGTCGGTCGCTGCTTTATCAGTTCGTTCGTGCCCGACAGGCCCATCTCTGCGCGCTATTTCAATTTCAATTCCCAGTCTGCGGTTGAACTGAATGGTTCCGGTTGACGCTGACGCTTCGTACGAGTAATAACTAACGGTCGCTCGTTCAAAACAAAAAAATTAAATAAAAATTGTGTTAATTGAAATTCATCAGAAAATGAAAGATGAAAACATAAGAATATAAGTTTATAGTGTCAAAAAAGAATTAAGACTACTTCTAAGGATACTCTACATGTTAAATGGGAATATATGACAGAACTTGGATTACCTAAGAGGTAAGTTGGTTTTTAGCTCGTTAATGGGGGTCTGGGCGGGTTATCAACACAGATTGCACAACAGCTGCTCATAGACTAAGTAATAAGTATTTTCTAATCAGTAAAACTTAGCATTGAAATGTACCCCAGTTTGAGTGAGGAATACAAAAGATCGCTGGCCCCCACGTTCAGAAGAGAAAATGAGATAAAAACAGTTAAATTGATTTCAATTGAGTGAATGGGCGGAAACTTTAGCGCGCGAAGCCGAAAGTGGAGAAGTAGAAACATAAATGTATGTGTATGCAGTGCCATTAACTCTCATAAGTGAACAAATACCTGCAGGTGTCGTCTTATCACCCACCAGGGACTAATCTTTACAGCAAGAAATAAGCCATTGTTTGTACTAAAAAAGAGAAAGAGCAAACTAGAAAAGTGTTTACATTAGGCAAAAGTGCCTTCAGACACATTAAAAAAAAAAAAAAAACCACTCTTATATAGAAAAAATACAATTAAATTTTACTCTATATAAAAACTGAAGATAATAAAGTGTTTTTAAGAGTCATAACAATAATTCTCAGTAAATCGAATTTTATTCCACGGAGATAATTCGATTCATCCTATGACTTCGATTTATTTTTACCAGGGATCCAACAGAATCGAAGCTTGGCTTCGGTCAAGGCATTGATATTGTTCAAAAGATTTTTTTTAACCGTTTAGAAATCGGGCCACCAACCTACGCAGATGGAAAAAGCCGAGAACATTGGACTTAAGATGAGCACAATCGTTGATCCTTTAGAATGAAAAATTTTTGACGCACTTGTCTGGGGATCCGAATCTAAGACAATTGCACTCAACGACGGCGACGTGTTAGCCCACTGCGCCATCGCACACATTTCAATTTTCGCAAAACCAAGCGAAGGCTGCCATATCAACCAAAAATGCAAATATTCGAGTGGCTCACCCCATCTTCCCCTACTTTTTAAATAAGTAGAAAAAAATCTCGAAATAAATGGTTATTAAACAACCTTCTAATGGATCTTTTTGCATCAAAAACGTTTGATCCGAATGTTTTAGGAAGTCTTTTAAGGGGAAAGATGTAGAGAAAAGATTTTGTATGATGTGTTTCGCTAGCTCGGGGTCAAATAAGAACACAGAAGAAAGTGTTAAGTTATCTAATATATTTCGGTTGCGACATAGGCAACCATCAACAGGGACACTAAAAAACAATTTACCATTTACAATTTCATATAAAATTTTTTAACATTTGAAAAAAGAATTAAATGGCAAAAACATGAAAATTTACGTATTTTTTTACTTGTCTTTATTGGCATAGACTTTTTATATATTTTGGACAACATGTGCCTGTAAAAGTTTTGTCTTGTTTGAGCGTCATTTTTTTTGAATGTTGTTTAGTATCTGATTTAGTATTGGTCGTGTTACTTTCTTGTTTTTAGTTTCGATTTAGTTGTTCCAATGTAAATATAATTTGTTGCAGCTGTTCTCTACGTTTCCATTGCATGGTATCCTGTATATCACGTTGCTCCTATACGATGTGGCTACTTTCGACTTCGTCCTATTGTAAAAGATTTTCATTGTGCTTGAGGGTTTGTGGGCTATATGTATATTTTGCTTATCGAAGCAGACGTAATGGGCGAATCTTTCTGAGAGTTGTGAAACATATATAAGCAATCTGTATGATTTTGTTTGCTGACCTGGTTTTGAGCTTCGTTTTCCGTTCTTGTCAATTAGTGATTTTATAATTCTCATTGAAAAGTCATTATCCATCAAAATTTGTTTTATTTCGGAAACAATTTCCATGTGATATATTTCTTCACTTATGTTGAGCATCCGTTGTATACAGCCACGTGCCGTATTAATAATCCTGTTTTTCGGGTGTTCGAATGCTGTGGTCTTTTTCTATCACTTGATCTTAAGTTGGTTTCCATGTCTGTATATTGTAGAGTCTAAGTATGGTAGTTTACCATCTATACCTAGTTCCATTGTGAATTTCAGATTACTGTGAAATGAGTTCAGTGCGACAAGAGTGTTTTGAACTTGGTCCTCCTTCGTAATGGCAAATAGGTCGTCTACATATTTTGTGAATAATCTTAGTGGTTTAAGTTTAAGTTTCTTTATTGTGCTGTCCAGAAGTTCCTCCATCACTGTCAGCTATAGCCGGGGAAGCTGGAGATCCCATTGGCATACCTTTTAATTGGGTATATATGTCGTCCTCAAATTTGAAATACCTATTTTCGACTACGCAGAATTTCTGTCTTCAAATGTTAAAAAATTGTATATTAAATTGTAATTGGTAAGTTCTTATACTCTGTACCAGAGGTACACAGAGTATATTAAGTTTGTGCAAAAGTGTCCGTCTGTCCGTCCGTCTCGTCTGTCCGTATGCGTATGAACAAACAGATCTCAGAGATGGTAAGAGCTGAAGGAATTTTAAAGATCGGATGAACTATATTTGAGTTATAAGGAAAACAAACAATTATGAGCAGAACAGAATATGTTATAGTCGGGCTTGACCGACTTTCTTTCTTGTTTTGTAGTGTCCCTGGTGATAGTTGCCTATGTTGAAACCGAAATATATTGGTTAACTTAACACTCACTTCTGTGTTCTTATTTGACCTCAAAGCCAGCGAAACACATCATTCTACAAGTTAGAAAGGTCGCCAAGTATAAACTTTGAAAAGATTTTGAGATATTCTGACTTTCTATTTGTCTTAGGAAAATCCGAAATCGTCTAATATTTGACATCGGTTGGGATTGACTTATGTTATCACGAAATATTTTCTTTACCTCCTTAGCTACTTCGAGTAAGTTTGGATATCTCATTTGATTGGAGTACGAATTATTCGATTTTCAAGAACTTGAAATAAGTATTTTCGGGTTGATACATGATTTATAGCATTAAGAACCAATCGTACTTGAAATTTTAATCGAATATTCGGTATTAAATACATTTTTTTGAGTCTAAGAAACCAAAAATTCGCTTACCTAATTTATAAAAATCGTATTATAAGAGCGATCTTGGTTTCATCTAGAAAATGTTGAGCAATTTTATTTCGAGCAAACAGATCTTCCGACTGATTAAGGCAACCACTTAGTAACTCCTATATATGTTCGCGTATTTCAATGACCAATTCCCTTTTCGGTGGAATGATTTCTTGATTGCGTTTAATTGAAATAAATGGGCAACGTTTTTATTGCTCCGTTTCGTTCGCTGCAGTGTTATTGTTTCTTTCAATTAATTTCTGTTTCTTGTATGGGAATTTATCAAGAAAATGTAGCGGAACGAAACAATTTTAAGAATCTTCTGATAAGACGAGCACTTGTGTTGCTGTCTGATAAGATTGGATTTTAGAAAAAAGTGCTGCTCTCTTTCACAAAAACGGAAAAAGGTAACACATCTGGAGACGCCGGACATGCCAGGGCTGTTGTTTCATCACAGAAATAAGCACAGCAGAAGAAGTCTAAACAAATAAATCTTTATCACACGCGGCAGTAGTGTGAATAAATCTTCTGCTGCTCCTCCTCTGCCCACCTGTTGAGGGTGCGAGCTGCTGCGCATTGACGCCCACAAAGTGTGACAGGAACTATCAGAGGAGCACATAAATCCATTCACAAATGTTTAGAATGTTATTAAAATATTTGAAACTAATTTAAAGATTTTGCTGTTTTCTTGGTTTAATCGCCCCTGGTATTTGCTTTCCACATAAATAATATCTTTGATTCATATTTATCACAGGCTGTAATCCATTGGCCGCCACTTTGGTACGTAACCCATTTCTGCCACCCCACAAGGCCCCATTGTTTGTCTGTTTCGTTTGATTGAGCCTAATATATAAATAAATATTGAACAAATGCGGCCAAAGTGGAAAACATAAATTCTGTGCGAATGGGAGGGGACAGACAACAGGCGATTTGGATTCCAGTGATCTCTGCTTTATGACTAAAGTAGCTTTTTATTTCCCTTTAACATTTAGCCCTTTTTTATGGCCATTTCTATGGAATTAAGCCTTAGAAAATGTGTATGAAAATGATTTTTTTTTTGTTTGGCTTCGATGCGTGTGCCATAAGTTTGCAGTTGGTGGGTTTAAAATTTTAATTTGAATTCTTTCTTTTTTGTTCAAAAAAAAAAAAAAAATATATGAAAAATATTTATAGCCATTGTTGCGGTTGTTTTCAGCTTCAAGTGTGTCGGTGTGTGTGGAAATTGTTTCAATTTCTGCCGATTCGGCTGATGTCTCTAATGACAGACAGAGGTACAAAATACGAGGGTCACTTTTGCATAAGTGAGCCTGATATAACAAGGAACAGCAAGCCGACGTAGATGTACTTGCCTTGTTGCGCTGAGTGATGACTCTTAAATGAGAAAGACCCAACTTATACAACTTCTTAGTACCACTTGAGCTATGAGCCGAACAAAGGTATAGATGATTCGTCAGATTCGTCAACTTGTTACTAAATCATTTTACCACCTTCCAGTGAGTCACTAGTATAAATTCTTTGAACTTAAAGACGGTTTCTTATCATATAAGAAAATTATCTATTAATTCAACATCAAACAGAAACAAAGGCCACGCACAATAAATCATATAGATATTTCTATAAATTGTGGAATCGTAAAAGCATTCTCATACTTTTTATGGTCGAGTTGGAAACTTGTCAAAACAAAAAGCACTTGTCTACAATTTGGTAAGGAAAAATTCGGAACTGAAAATTGATTAATGGCCAAAAATGATTTCCCAATAATTGTACAAAGTGATTATTATCTGGAGCATATTCCTTTTATTTTGTGTGTTTTCCACTTTCAATTGGAATGCCATTGTTTATATGGCCGACACGACCCATTGAAATGCAGTTAGGGAACAAAAACTTTGACTCGGTATCAGTTTCAGCTTACAAAACACTTGTTGCGTGCTGATTTTGTGAAAAACTGAAACCTAAACCTTCAGTTTGTTTGCTTTATTCCCCCATCAAGCACATATTTATGACTAATGTCAGGTGTACTCAAATTATTGGTTACCCTTAGGATGATGTTTATTATTGCACAAATCGCTTGGAAATCAGAAAAAAAGAATGCACAAATTGCTGACTTTACATTTATACTAACTGGGCCCCCCTCAAAATGAATGATTGGCCAACTGTGGGCCATATATCTATATACGGGCGGCAGAATTAAGACGTATGCCAAGCCATTTTGAGTCGTCGATAAGAAAACAAAGCGCATAGCAGATACAATTCATTATAAATTTAGTAACAATGTTTTTATTTTACAAAATGATTCATTGGTCTGTCTGTTAATCGATTGCTGGGGATACATAGGAAGCTACTTGAAGGAGCCAAAATTTGCTGCGCTCCACTTAAGAAACATTTTTTTTATTAAAAATTCACAGTGCTAGCTGAAAATGCGAGGGTCACTATTTATAAACATTGTGTGGCTCTTAAACGAAAGCTGTAGGTGCTCAGTGGAAATGTTAAAACAATTTGGCTAGCTTAGGAAAAAGTCATTGGCTATGAACTTCAGTTTTTTAGTTAATCTGCAAGACTTATTAGTTTTACAAATTTTTTATTTAAAAAAACGGGATTTTCGGTTTTTGATAATCGGCTTCCTATGTCAAATTTACATGGTCCTACACGACGGGGAATACCAAAAGAATACTAAATAAACGAATCATGTCAAAGTCTGAAATATAGGTTTTCAAAGAACAACTTGAAAATACTCATTATAGGTTACGATACGCAGATTTCGTTTATACATCAAATAGCTCTACGACAGTTTTTTAGCCTGGTCTCCTTACAAAAGTTATCGATCGAAGTATGTTATCGATTGCTACACCAGTGGCGTAGCGTGATTATCTGAGAAAAATTCTAATATGAACATTCTAAGGATTCACTAATTTCAAATAGCTCTCTCACAGCTGGCAATAGAAAAATTCTTAGGATCACAATTAAATTAGATAACGAATCTTCTAATTTCGAGTTTATTATGAACTTAAGTAAGGCAAGCGGGTCCTTATTTATCATTTCATCGCTGCTCCCTGCGGTAGCTACAAAGGCTCGAAGACTTAAGCGCTCTGTCTGAAGCTCCTCCACATTACCTTCATCATTAATGTTGACTGCTGACTGTACTAAACTAAGCCAATTGGCGTCGTCCAAATCCTCCAAAACAAAAGGGAAAGGTAAGAAAATTTGCTCGGCAAACCTATCCCTTATTTTTTAACTCGTCGCCTGGGTGGTTCCATAGATATCCCAAGGTTTTTAGACAAATCTTTAGCATAGCGAAGAGCGCCGTCTGTCTATCATACCGTTTTTCTATTAACGTCGTCTGCAGAGCTCTTATTGTTTGAGCACTCAAAGTTATATTTAGGCCCTTTGCGTGCAGGGACTTTTGGGCATCTTCTACTACAACCGGCACAGGTTGCCAAAGGCCTAACCCTGCAAGCAAAGTTTGGAGGGCTCCAAACTATGTGTCTGAAAAGATCCGAGCTTAAGAGTGTTTTTGGGGTAGACAACAATTTGAGGGTATTCGGTAGGGATGTCGGAAATAATATGGTTTGTATGAAAATATCGATATTTTTTCATATAAACGATATTATTTCCGACATCCCTAGTATTCGGAGCCCATTCATTGCTCTCTAAGCACGGGCTCATAAAAAGTACTTATGTCTGAGACTTTTCGGAGTTGAAGTAGGCAGGTAATCGAAAATTTTGTTTGGTTGGATGTTTTGCTTCAAGTGCCTAGAAAAGTAACTTTTATGTGTCCTATATGAGGTTTTTATATGCTTCATTGGGAGGTTGAAAGCACTTTTATTTCTGTCAGAAATGAGTCAGATTAGACTTAGAAAACTTCCACATTACACCGTTTTCATACCGAAAATCGTCATTTCCTTTTTTGTGCACTATATGTCGGTGAATGCTCATAAAAAAGTACCTGAAAAGTGTAAAAAAAACGCACATATTGCTTGCTGGGAAGAAACAAAGAAAGAAAAATGACTGCATGGCAACTACCAAAGATCCAGCGTCTGTTCTGGTGCTTAAACTTTCATCCATCTCAGTCAATTTTTTCATAGTGGCCAATATGTTTTTATAGTGATTTCGAGTCACAATAACGGCCTCAACTCTCGCGCTCCATCGCGTATCTTGTACCTTTTTTAAATTTTTTCCTGTAGTTGATACCTAGATAATCGAGTAATGCGTGAACAAGGCAAAAAATGATTAGCAACGTTCCAAGGAACCGAAAAGAGTTACTGCACCTGCCTTAACAGACGCGGCGTGCAAGCTAGCCAGGTTTGAAGAATGGTTTAAGCATGGCACGAAATCGACTTTAGGATTTAATTTTTTTAATACTTTGCTAAACTTCTTAATGTTTTCCAGCCATTGCAGCAGAATTGTCTTACTTCTGGCCTGTACAGTTTAATATGTCCAAGCCATCAGCTTCAAGCTTGTCCAAAATCAGTTTTAGTAGTTTAACATAGAGACGGAAAGGAGAGGCTGTAAGCTCCAATTTAGACACAAGCAAATAAATACCTGGCCGTGTGACACAGAAACCTCTTCCAACCACATTCCAACCGAAGACCAATCCTTAACTAGGTGCCACAGAATCCTCTCGTGTTTTGTTAGGATATTTTGGCAAGCCAACCAATACACAAACCAGCCAATACTCAAACCAACCTAATCAATGTTTTTGTAGTTGGACCATAATCTTATACACACACCTTTTAACTTGACTTTCAAAAAAGAAAACGAAATCTCTCGAAGTTCTGTGGCACAGTCGGATATTTTGAGAGATTTGCAAACCAACCGGTGGCAAAATCTCAAGACATTTCTGTAAAGCAATTCTCAATTCTCAGTTCTTAATTCAGCACTGATAGATTTAGTACCGAGACGAAGAACTGAAGAATAGCTTTAGGTCAGCGATGCGCAGCCGTATGCTCTTTGGGTGCGTTTTGTTTTTGTAATTGCACCGAAGATAGGAAATTAATAATCTTATACATGCAGGGCTCGAGGCATACAAAACGACACGTGTGTGCGATTTTGTGTGTGCGTCGCGTAGACAAAAAACCGGTTTTGATCTTCTTTTTGATTGGCGATTGCGCGTGCAAGCAAACTGACTAACAACGATGTGTTGGTGCTTTTCTTTGTGAGTATTTGTGAGTGCTCTGTCGTATGCTACTTTTGGGCATGTCTGCTCTAGGTGCTCTAGAAAAGGTAAGCTTTTTCGCACAAGGGTATTGGATCGAATTTTTAATACAAGTTCCTTCGCTTGTAGAGTGCTGCATTGCACTGCTGCCATTTTGGCTGCCTCGAGCATTGAATTTGTTCTTATGTTGTGTTGGTTCTTTCGTCAGGAAAAATGTCTTGGAAACTTTTCCGGTGCTTGCTGGAATTAGGGGGAGACTTCACTTTAGCCGTCTCGTCTTCTATCCGGCTCGAAGGACCATGAAAATGTGGAAGGGGGATTTTCCAATGCAGGCTGGTAGTGCTCTAGGGGATATGTAGGGGTTGCAGGTGCGCAAAAGAAACTTTGGGGGAAGGATTCTCCTAGGTCTCCTAGCGAGGTAGAAGAAACGCGTGCACTCTTTGTTGTAGTAGGTCGACTTCATATGTACATTTATTTATCGTTTTCGCTCTATTATCTATCGACTAAGCCAAGCTTATCAACTTAACTTAAATTAACTTATATCCAACGTGAACACATTGGATATCACATGTGTAGTTTTGTGTACTTTAAGAAAGCATTCCAGTAAGCCGAATAGAACTGTAGGCTCCTCAAAATTGGCTATGTATCCCAAATGTATTATTCTTGGGGATAGATATAGCTTTTCGCTTTAACTCAGCCTTCATCTTTAGAAAGTAGAAATCGTTATCTAACTTTCATGGTTAAGAGGTAAAAGAAGCTGAGCTTTGGCACATTGAACTGTATTGATGCAAATTATGTCAAATGATATTGTAAGCAAATGTTTTGAACCGTATAATGTGCACCCCTTGACACTGATTGAAGGTAGTCGGCGACGTATACGTAATATTCACTCATCACCCATACACAGTCAGAGCATGACAGTTGACCTACGTTTCATTCAAACGCATTGTTCGGGGGGTTTGTTCTCCAATGCATTTGTTGTGGTCAATTTGCAAGGTGCGGGAGATTCGCTTGATTGAATGCCACCACCCACGAGGAAGCCAAACCCCTGAGCCACAATGGCAATGATCTTGTAAATTGTTAATTCGAAAATAATCGCACTTGTTTTTCCAATCAACCAAATAAACACTTTCACGCGGATATAGAACTTATTTGTTGTTTTTATTTTGTCTATTTCAGAGCATGGAACTGCACTGGCTGGTGCCGCTTGTAGTCTGTTTATGTAGCTTGGAAGCCATGCTGGCCTTTGGATTTGTCACGCAAGACGAACGGAAATGTAAATATGCTCGAATTGAGAAGTTATTGCGCATACGCTGCGTCAACATGGACCTCAAAGACGTGCCACAAAACCTAAAGAGTTCGGTGGAGGTGAGTAATATGTAAAAATATGTAACCCGGGGTCAATTTGAGCCAATAAAATCGCCTGACCCATAACTTAATTCATATCCCAGACCCTGGCTTCCACACACAAACCCAGCTCAATTGAGCTTAATTAAAGCATAAAGAAGTTGCTAGCATTATGTGTATATACGTGTTTGAGTGTGTGTGTGTGTGAACCTATGATTTTGCAGTTAATTAATTTGCCGTTTTTTGTTGTTGTTTTGCAGTTACTCGACTTATCATACAATCGCATTAAAAAGCTCAAAAGTGACTCGTTTCAAAAGTACACCGATGTCAAGTTTCTATTTCTCTATGAGAATATGATTTTATCCGTGGAGCCCGGCACGTTTGCGCCTCTAACTTCGCTGCAGGTAACCCCTAATTAGGGGCTAATTAGATGAACTAACTAAAATTGAATTTCTCCCCAGGAAGTGGATCTATCGAATAATGGCTTAACTACAATTCCCATGGAACTTTTCCAATTGCCGCGAATGCGGAATCTCTATATAGATAGTAATGAGTTGAGATCTCTGGATCTGGAACTGTTGGAGAAGCCCATACGAGCTCCACTCGAATATCTAAATGTGGCCAATTGTGAGCTACAAGATATACCCGATATGGGCATACTGCCAAGTGAGTGAGGCACTTAATCCATATTTGTATGTACTTATAACTTCAACTTTCCCCCCCCAGAACTGTGGCAACTGAATGCCTCCATGAATCCGCTGACCAATTTTCAAATCGACAAGTTGGCCAATTTTTGCCATTTAAATGTCATCGATCTGACAAAGACACAAATCAGTCAATGCAGTTGCCAACAGATCAGCAATCATCTGGTGATGATGAAGGCGCCGCAGAAGTTTGTGCCCGTCTGCCTGGGTAAGTACTCTCATCAGCAGGAGCAGCTGCTAATTTTGGCACATGACCAACTGGGTATTTCCATTTTCAGAGACACTCGACAGCCGTGTGTGTCCACTGCCCTACAATCGCACCATAGACTCAGAGACATTTCGCAGTTGCCAGACGAGCGTAGAGCTGGCGGAGGCGCGCAGCCTGTGGCTTTTTGGGGCGGGCTGTTTTGGGGGTGTCATCTTTGTGCTGTTGGGTGAGTGTTCTGCTAGTAACTGCTAATGGTCTGCTAATGTCTTCTGCTCTACAGTGGTCTGGTATTGTGTACACCGTTGGCGTGTGAAACGTGCCAAACGCCGTCGCGTTAGTCAGGCTCAGGATCGCAAGCGATTTGTCATCTCACCACGAAATGCCATCAACCGCACCCCTGAGGACGAACCTCTGCACTGTGATATTGCCCGACCTTAGCACTTAAGCTACGCTTAGTTATTTATTACCTACGCCTTAGTTTAGCTTCTAAGTAGAACAACAGACTACCTAACTCTGCCTACCTACCGAATTGCCATAAATGTGTACCAAAAATCAATGACTTGCTCAAAGATTAGGCTTAGTTACTTGTAAAGAAAGGTGCCTTAGCTTAAGTTACAACCCTCCAACCAAACATATTTTTTATATAAACTGACAATCTTAACTTTTTAAACTTTTTTTTTAAGGTCATTTTTAAACAGTTGCAGGGGTTTAACTTGCATTTACGCTATCTTTTTATATGAAATAGAAATGAAATGAGGAAATAAAATCAAAATTTACGAAGGAACGAAACGATATCAGAAATCTGATGAACTATGTAGCTGACAGTGGTCTCCTAGCTCAAGATTGGAGATTTGAGGAAGCGCTTATTTGATCGGTGGGTCGATCGGGATGACTGGCAGTGACATTGCGCTGATCTTTTAATGTTCGGATTGTTCAATGCGTCCCAAATGATGATTTTTGACTATGCTATTACTTTGGCCATTGAAGGTGTTTTGCAATTTTCTGTCGGTTGTTCAATAGTTTAAAGGTAAAACGGATTTAACGCCAAGAGTGTACGACATCCTTTTAACAATTGGCCGCTATTCAGAAGAGCAACTGCTACCGCAATCTCAGATCGCGAGAACAGTGGCCAAATGTCTCGGGAATGTCTTCGTTCACGGGGGCTCTAAATAAGTCACATTCCATCATCAATGCCTTCTAATGTATCATGAACTCCTGTTTAAAGTTCAAGGGGTACATTGTTTGAACTGATTGGTGTAATTCGATCATATTAAAGTTCGCTCCAATTTTATTAAATCTATCATACGATTGGGCTGATTTAATGACAACAAAAGTTATCTTGTATTTGTTCAAGTCGTGATTATGGGGAGCTACGTGATGATAGCATAATGTCGTATCTGACTTGGAGATCGTATATTGCGGAATGTCGTGTCCCATATGTATTAATTAAGTTGTCATATATCGTAATGCCAGAAGAAGCACCTCCGACCTATAGTATTTTTCTTTCAGTCGAGTGATATGCGTGTCGTTGCTGTCTGTTTACATATTGGCGATTTTTGTGACCGCTTGGAATACACCTTCTTTACCGATTTTTGGACCATTTATTTTAATACGTTTTATGAGCGATTCTGTTAGGCGGGGCCGGTACAAATCCAACAAATCAAAGATCATGAAAATTCCCGTTGTTGGTTATAAGTGGTGTAACAACACGACTTTCTTTTATATATGATGAGTAAAGTAAGTACTATTTAACCATTATCATTTGTAACACTGCACACATTTTGCAACAATACTAGCAGAAGCGAAAATAAGTCCTAGTCTTAGAATATTATGATATCTATTAGAGCCCTGCACGAGTCCACTCGTAGTGCCCTTTGAGCCCCCTTTCAAAAAAACAGTTCGAGTAAATCAGTGCCTTTTTATTATGATTTACATCATTGCCTCATGGTCTCCAAACAATCACAAGTTGATCTACAAATTGTCAATTGTTTATTTAATAACACTAGGCAACAAGGTCCAGTATATTGAAGGGTTGGTAGTGATTCTAGTTGATTTTCGTGTGGTAAGCAAGACTGCGTTTTTAGAAATTGTCCATCAGGTCGAGATTTTTAGTAATTTGAGTTAAAAGTTGCCAAAAGTGGGTGGTAGAGACTCTTATATGTTTTCGTTTCCTAAAAACGGTAAAGTAGGCTGGTCATTTGTAATGAACCAGCAACAAAGTTCTAAAAAAAACCTCACAAGGCTCTTCAGTGAAGGTTCCACCAGGATATCAAAGAAATGGAGAAAAGGTCCCAGGGAATGTGGGACATTAACATGATAGCAGATTACTGTAGGTCAGTGTTCTCCAGCAGTGCCCCGGGGGGCCGAAAACACTCGCAAATTCACACCGAATGCTTGCCGAAGTAATGCATCAGTGAGTGTTAGAGAGAGACAGAGAGCATCTCTGCTGTAGGTGCTTAAAGAAAGACGATTACTTTAAATTTGACAAACGAAGATAAAAAATGCGCAGATTCTTACAAACCGAAGAGCCTTGTGAGGTTTTTTAGAATTTTGTTGCCTACTTTACTGTTTTTAGGAAACGAAAACATATTAGAGTCTCTACCACCCATTGCAAACTTTGGGGCACAAGCAATAAATAGGATATTTTTGGACTCTTACACAAGTGCTAGAAGAAAAAAATCTCAGATTTGCTTGGGATAGTTCATTTCAAAGCTAAGGTGTGGTACTTTCCGATGGTATCAAAGAGAGTCCAAACAATAGAATGGATTCCCCGAAAAACGCTCCTAAAAAGGGACAAAATAGGAACTTTTAACAACTTTAAGCTCAAACTACTAATAATCTCGACGTGATGGACAATTTCTGAAAACGCAGTCTTGCTTAAATCAATGAATTTTGTTGCCTTGTGTAATCAGCATTAGTTGGCGAATCTTAGTTCCAATAATGCAAAGAGAGATTTTCCATCTGCTTTTATTAATTAACCATCATTAAAGTTGTCAATATAAATCAAACTTCACCTAATTTATGAAAAAGGATTACCTTGAAAAATAGACGTTCATTGGTATACAAATTTTTGAAAAATCTGTGTTTGATTTGGTTTTTAAATTTTTACCAACCAAATTCTGGGATGCTTTCCACACTTATCAAGCGATAGCAATTTTATCGCTTGTTGTACCGACCACCATAATTTTCCAGCCCTGCTTGCTACAGCCCAACGGATGGCGCTCACTAAGTTTCACTTCATTGCCAATGGATGGCGCCACCTCATAGTGGAAATGCTTAATATTTATTTTGTAAGCATTAAAGTTCGTTTCTTATTTATATTCAGCATTTGGCGACTGAAAATAACTTAATTATAATAAAATAAGCTTGTTTTACTTTATTGACACCGTTTGTATAAATGGAAAAGTATCTTAGAGATCGATAGCAATATCTTTTAATGTTAGCAATGAAAGCGATAACAGTTTTATAGACGACTTACTAGGATGTACAGTTGGGTCATATAGTTTATTTAAGACTTATACAGATATTGCTAGTTACTGATTGGATTCAATTTTACTAAAATTGATTGCAGCAATAATACTTGTAAAAGAAATATTACACAACTCAACGTGTTTGTGCCTTGATACTTGAAGATTAGGAAAATGGATTGGTTATAGGTAAATAAGAGCTTGAAATTAGGTCTGTAGTCAAATACAATTTGTCTAGTTCGATTCAAATCGATTTTGAGATCTATTCAAATGGAAAAGATAGTTTAAAACAAGTAAGGGAGCTGTAGTCGAGTGCCCCGACTCCAAAATACCCTTCCTACACCTACCTACAACCAAAAATTTGTGGCTTTTTCTTTTATAGTTTCCGAGATCGACGCGTTCATACGGACAGACGGACAATGTTAAATCGACTCGGCTGTTGATGCTGAGAATGGGAACAGGGTATAACGAGCATTTCTCAGTAATATAAAAATTATTTAGAAAATTGTATATATTCTTATTCAACATTAACATCTGTCTGTCAGTATAAACAATAGCTCGCAAATAAGTGTTAATCCTTAAGCCTTAGTAAAAAACAGAAACAAACGCAGGACTAACGGGCTCTCACCAGGCCTGTCGAAAGGGGATTCTGGGCCCGGGGGGTTTTCTCATGTTGTAAATAATTTATTTAAGTTTTCGCCAAAAATCCGGGTTCCGGGACCCTCAGAAGTCCGGGCCCCTTTCAGAAGTCCGGGCCCTAGGGGAAACACCCCGGTCCCACCCCCCACTCGACGGGCCTGGCTCTCACAGAGCAGAACACGACGCGTCACGACGCATCACCGTACAAAGAGCAACGCTGGGTTGACTAAAATACTGCTACTGACCCAATCCGTACTAAGGGGTAGTTAGGGTAGCCCCTGGGGCACGAAATCACTTGCCGGTTCACAGCAAATGCTTGCCCAAGACAAACATCACTGATTGCTAGAGAGAGATAGACATATTTTTCAGTCCTCTCTGTTTGGCCGGTACTGCTTGGGAAGTTTGCTCTAGGCAGAACGGTCAGTGAATGACATGAGAGAAACAGAAACAAAAATAGTGGTCTTTGCTGAGAACAAAATTAAGCAAAAACAGAACTGAAAGTGTCTTTTCGCTCCCTCTTTTCGTTGTGTCAGTAACCACGCTGATTTTTGTCGACACGCTAAAAGTGTAAAGAGTAATTTGCGAGCTCTGGTATAAACAAATAAATCTTAGAGATGGTAAGAGCTGAAGTTCGACATGTTTAGGAGCTTATTTTCAATATTTCCCTCTCCGAAATTTAAAAAATTTTTACCAAAAAATGCTACATGTATATAGGGGAAAATGGGGTGTTTTGAGCCACTGGGCCATTTTTCTTTTCATTTTTGACTTGTGAATAATTCTCAAATTGTTTTTCGGAATCCCAAAAGTAAGAATGAAAGAAATATCTTTGGTTAATTGCCATTTAGACAGAAATATAAAACTTTGAAAAAAAATTGTGTTTTGGTTATGTGGCTTCACCCAAAACAAGTTCTAAATGAGGTGTGGTGAGCCGATATGTTTTGTTTGCGGTTTTGACTTCCGGAGAGAATTTTGCAATGATACGCTAAAAGTGAGAAGAAAATCGCTCCAAAGAGGTAAAAAAATTACATTAAAAAGAAAGGCAAGCAAAAAACAGCCACCAACGAAACTTTACATATGTAGGCGTCACACTGGACAGGAGACTCAGCAGGAGACCCCATATTAATCGGGTGTGGGGCTCTGCCGGCTTAAAACTCCGGAAGATGGACTTATTTCGGCCAGAGAGTGGCCTTTCCCTTAAGGCAAAAGTCAGGCTTTTTAAGACCATAGTCCTCCCTACTCTTAACTGGGGTATTACATGTTGGGGAACGGCCTGCACCACCACCATTAAGAGAGTTGAGGTATGTGTAAGTAAGGCTCTTCATAGAATATTAAGAGCGCACCGGTATGTAAGTAATACCACCATATTCCGGGACTTAGGCATTCCCACTTTATGTAAAATCGATACAGGGAGCGGTTAGTTTCTCATAATAATCGACTTGCCACAATTCAAACAAGGCCCATTCGTCGGCGAAGGCTGAACAGAATCCACTCAGCGAATTTGTGGATATTTGGACGTGCACCTCAAGGTCGTCTAATTTTATTTATTGTAGAGTTCTTTCAGCATGAAAGCGTTCAAATGAATCCGAAGCATGCTGAAATAAAACCTATTCCAAAAACCAACGAAACGTGCTCGTAAATAGAAGTAAACAAGCCGTCTGCCGACTTTTATTGATATTTTTAAATTCAGAACATGAGAAAAATTTTTATTATTTTTTGATTTAATAAAGAATAATTGCTAAAACACACGAATATTAAACGATTGGCTCATATCACAACCACAAAATTTTCGAAAAGTCAAAAATTCACTTTTTTTTGCAAAAACTAATGATGAGCAAAGTTACATGCATCTTTTAAGTAAAATACATAATTTACGGAACGCAAAAATTTTGATTTTTGTCGAATTTATGTTCGAAAAACCAAACTTCCCCAACAAAATTCGAATTCACCAAAGTGAAAGTCGAAACA